>OX104044.1:40255881-40965881 GCA_944470415.2 Schistosoma rodhaini
CCTTTGTAATGCTGTTTCTCCAGTTGTCCAGTGTTTCTTTAGCTCCAGTTTCATCTTGGCAACCATCAGGTGGTGATCTTAAGCTACGTCAGCTCATCTCCTGGTTTCCAGGTCTTCCATTGTCGTTCTGAATTTTAGAGTGATGCAAATATGGTCGATCTGGTTCTCCGTGGTGTGATCCGGTGAGACTCGTGTAGCTTTGTATACGCGTTTGGTTGAGAATATTGTACCGCCTATAACGATTTTAAAATCCACATAAATATGCAAACATCTCACTATTCTCATTCCTTTCCCACAGATCATGTCGTCTCACGATATCTTCATATCCATTGTTGTCCATTTCGACTTTGGCGTTTATGTCTCCTATTAGGATGGTCAGATATTTTCCTGTGCACCTCGTTATGATTGATTGCAGCCTCTCATAGAACTGTTCTTTGTCGTTGTCGTTGTTATCGTTGCTATCATTAGTGGGTGCATAACACTGGATAACATTTGTTGTGATTCCCTTCTTCTTTGTTTTGAAGGATGCTTTGGTGATCCTGGATCCGTGAGATTTCCATCCTACAAGTGCATTTCGTGCTTCCCTGGACAGCATTAGAGCAACTCCCTGAGTGTGTGGAGCATTTTTCTGTTCGTGACCAGAGTACAGCATCTCTCGCGTATCTGGCCTTTGTTGTCCAGCTTGAGTCCATTGGGTTTCGCTGATTCCGAGTACTGTCAATTTGTATCTACTCATTTCCGTTGCTATTCGTCAGGCCTTCCTGGTCTCCCACATTGTGTGGACGTTCCGTATACCTATAAAAAATGCTGTTCTGGTTGTTAGAAGGGGCGTCGGCCTCGTGACTTCCGAAGAATCTCGGCTTTCATCCTGAGGCGTCATAATTCTTCCTTGAACTCGGAGGGCAGAGTTTAAATGGTTTAATCAGGTTGACGTTTTTTTTAGCAAGATTGTTTTCTGCTGGATGAGGTTGTCGATCCCACGTCCAACCCTCACCATTTTTGTGGGCTTGGGACTGGCATTAACTCTAGAAGAGCTATAGGTGGAGTTATGGTTTGTAATTTGTATACCCAAAAATACACGTACACTTTAACCATGAGAAACACTTTAAAAATGTAGAGGCCCTATGTAGGATATAAGTGTTTGAGCATAAGTGTTTTCCTCGAGTATGGAGGTGATTATAGGAAATCAAGTAGTGAGACCAAATCTACCGATCGAGATAGTTGAGACGTGTTATGTTTGCCCAACTATCTCATACCCTGACGCGCAACGCTAGTTAGCATGGGAGTCAGTTGTAATAAACCTAGGGACGTCTTAACTAAGACTTGGCATCAATGAATGAAATAATTAACTGTTGTATAAGATAGCCACAATCGTCAGTTGTAGACGTCAAGTAACAGTTCAGAACCAGTCACACTTACTCAAATGCACTTATTGTTGATCTTCCTCTAGAATTTAAGTTTCCCTTTCGCTCGATTATCGTGATCAGTGGTTAGACACTTTGAATGACATGGCTCATGACCATCTGTAGTGCTTCAGGTACATCCATTATTTGTCTTCTTCGGAATTCTTAGATTCGAAATTTTCTATTTTTTTTCGCTTCTTTATTTCACTAGTTTGTATTTTCTCGGATCGTATCTCCAATCCCAAATCTTTCCTATTACCACTGATACTGTTACTACCTTTACTTTTCTGAGATTTGGCCAGACAATTCGATCTCTGCAATAATGGTTTATGGAAACTTGAACCGATGTACATACGTATCAGGTTGTGGCTGATTCATATTCTGTCTTTATACTCTTTAGAATCATATTCTTGATTTTTTAGTCGTTCTTATCAATAATACTGCTATAATATGAACTCATTTGGCACTAAGCTTGCTAACTTCATTTTATTATGCAGCTATATGCTTGGATCTACATTGGTTATGATTGACTGTTAAGCGTTTGTAAGGAGTGGCTATTGAATCTAGGGAATACTTTCAAAACGTTATCCACCCGAACAGTTTAAAGCACTGAATGAACATAATCCTGTGGATGAAATATTTAAATTGTTTAAGAAGATTGTGATACAGAATGTTTATAGTATATTCCTATCCGTCCATCTCGAATGGAAATATTAATTGAAAGCCACTGGGTTGCTATACTTTAAAAACGACCCATTTCATGAAACAATTTGTTTCCAATCTGAGTTAAGTAAAATTGTACTAATGCTTCTCTAAACCACCAGTAGCCCAGCTCTATTGACTTTCCCTGCTCTGGACCCACCTATTTTTCATTTAATCTTGTTTCTGTTGTCCTGTTTAGTTTTATTTTCCTTTTTGATGTCTCTGTTTCGAAATATAGGGACTTGAGCTAGTGTTCTATTGTTCTTGGTTCAATATAGTATCAGCTCAAAATTTGTACGTCGTGAAATGCTTTATTCTAATTATAAAATACTTGAGTGTTGTATGAATTGCACTAAAATAGTGACTTTGCTTACTGGAAATTGTCGATGCTTTTTATTCTTTCTAATTAGGGTTGTTCATATGATCCTAGCGGATCCTTGGGGTTTTGTGGAGGATCCCCTGAAAGTTAAAGATCAATCGAATGTGGGTGCAGCTCAAGCATGGATATTTTCAACTGTTCGTCATTTATTTCGTTCCTTTAATCCCTTGTCCTTTCTTCGTGCTGCCGGACCCTTCGGGCCTAGCCTTATCCACTATTTCCGTCAGGATCTAAGAGGGTTTTTCGATCAAAGGCCCATTCGCGCTGAAGAGGTTAGATATGTTTCCGATAAATTTTGTTATCTAAAGAGTTGTTTTTGTCTGTCGGAAAAAAGAACTATATGATAGGTATAAAAATGTTTCAAAGAGACAATACGCTTATTAGCCTATTATGAAAACCTAGTGGTCCAGCTGCACAGTAAACCCGTTTTTTTGTTGCTAGACGGATATCTCGCCTACACCATAAATGACGCAAGTTGGCGAAAGCTAGACGAGCCTTCCTTATCCGTGCTAAGATTTCGTCACATACCAGACCACAAGGGCTGATGAGACTTCCAAGATAAGTGAAGCAGTCAACACGATCAACTACTTCACTCCCTATCATTAGTTCAGGTGTCGATGCAACCCAATCCTGAAGTAACATTTTGCACTTCGAGGGAGAGAATCGCATCCCGAACATGCCTGCATAGTTGCTTATAGTAGTCAGAAGACTCTGCATGTTGTCAGCGTCTTCACCGAATAAAACTATGTCGTCGGCGTATTCTAAGTCAACAAGTGAGCCTTCCAGTAAAAGTTCAACTCCAGGAGATTGAGATGATGAAAGTGCTATCTCTAAAAGTATGTCAATGACAAAGTTAAACAAGAATCGGGAGAGTGGAAAGCCCTGACGAACACCACTTGAGGTAACCAATTCTGATGACAGTTCGCCATAGGCTCTAACTCGACCAGTTGTGTTCGAGTAGAGAGCCTTTATGAGGTTAATGTACTTCTTTGGTACTCCTTTCAGTGACAAACATTGCCATAGAACCTCACGATCAACAGAGTCAAATGCCGCCTTAAGGTCAAGAAATACTACTATTGTGGGACGTCTGAATGTATGTCTATGTTCTAGGACCTGACGTAGAGTGAATATCTGGTCTATGCAACCACGTCCTATAGCTTTTTCAACCTCACCGAGGGTTGGAGGACTTACATCAATTTGCCATTCAGGACGACTGGGGATCGTGGGTAACTGAAGTGTGGCTGAAGGCCAGTTGAACTGATCCTTAAAGTGTTCTGCCCATCGATCCAATCTCCTGGATTGAGAATGAATGATATGCCCATCTTTGTCTGAGATAGTTTCGCTAATAGTTGGGTTCCTAATACCGGTTTCTTTAATAAGTCTGAACAGTTGTCTGCTGTTACCTATTGCCGCTGCCTTTTCCATCTCTCTTAATTTCCCTACACACCACTGTTTGCGATCATTGCGTAGGATTCTTGTTAGCCTGCGCTTAAGTTGACTCCGCTCTTCGTTATGCTCAGAGCCAGGTGGGATGAGTTTTCGAGCATCTATCAGTAAGGTAGACGCTGCTGAGATCCAGTGTTTCTCTCTAATCATATGGTTTACCGTACTTGCAGATATCACTGCTATTTCCACTGCTTTTCGAATGTCATTTCACGCTGCCTCGGGGTGGGCACAACTTACAAGGCTGTCTGACTGTTCTTCTAGTTGTTCCTGAAATATATTCTTAGCTTGTCTATCATTAAGTAGAACCCTAAGAGGCTTCCTTGCAGCGTCGTTCCTACGTCCAGTAAGACGCAGACAGATATGCGCTCACACTAGAGCATGATCTGAATCTAAACATGTGCTCCAGAATGAGCGACAGTCTTCTATCGACCCCCTCCATCGGTGGCTGATGTGATCCAGTTGGGTCGAACGTTGGGACGAATTCGGGGGTCGCCATGTCAAAAGATGTTTTTCCTTATGCTCAAAGTTAGTATTTGCAAGAAACAGGCGGTTATCTGAGCACAGTTGCAACAGACGGTCGCCATTATCTGTTCTTTTAGCCACGACACCATAAGATCCACCCAGGTGTCTTTCCCTTTAACTTAGTTCACCTACTTGAGCATTAAAGTCACCAGCCACTATTACTACATTAGAACGCCTAGCTTCTCGGAGAAGGTCAGAAAGTTTCCTGTAGAACTCATCTTTTATATCGTCTGAGCTGCAGCTAGTGGGAGAGTAGGCAGAGACGACGAAGAGGCAACGACGAGTGTCCCTATCTTTCCGGGTCCTTACTGATCCGTTTAGTCGGACAGCGCATAGACGACTGTCTACTGGGATCCAGTCTGAAAGAGCTAGTTCTGCCCTAAGACTTAATGCTATACCTACTCCAGCGAGGTCACGGGAAGCAGCGTCAGGGCTTCCAGATACACGAAGCGTGTATCGAGATGGTTCTTTATTTTGATTAGGTGAGGTCAAATGAATGACGCTACTCGGATCTTGTATGCGCGCTTCGGAGATGCAGCACACATCGATGGTGCGAGATTCTAGAGTCCTAGCTAAGGAAGCCTGTTATCCTATTTGGTACAGTGTTTGGACGTTAAAAGCTCCTACATGTAGTTTAGAGCGTGGTTTCAGGAGACCAGGAATAACGTTCCGCGTCCTGGAATCGTTTGCTCTAGCGGTGCGAGGTTATAAAAGGACGTGGGAAGGGTTAGTCGTGGAGATAACAGAGTTATTAGGTGTAGGAATGATTTGATTGTGACCAACTTGGTCTCGTGTGCTGCTACAAGTATGGTGGCTGATATCACTTCCCGTCTATCCACATCGTGGAAGGGTATTTCTTAAGGGACCTGAAAAGGAAGTTGGATTAATGTTGGTCTTAACGACCTGGGAGCGTGACCGCAGTGCCCAAGAGACAACTGCTTGAGGCCGGTCGTGCACGATCTTTTTGTGGGAGGTTTCTTACTTGTTAGCCTCGTTCTTCAAAGGGCCTTACCGCTGGAGACGGAAATCCGTGAGGTAAGGTGAGGCATGACATTTTGGGTGTCGACGTTTTCTAACCCCACACCTCCTTGTGGGAAGGCAGCATCGCTGTCATGCTGGTTGTCTGAAGGAAACACCTTACTACCGTCACACCTCTGTACAGTCAGCAGTACGACTTCGCCTTCGGACCTTGGGATTGCTGCTTTCAGTCTTACCGCTCTTCAACCGACTTGTCTGGCATGGTAGGACCCTGAGGAACGATTGTTCCAACCAGCATAGCTCGATTGGATCATCACGATAGGCAAGCCCGACCACCACGTCAAGGTAGCAGCAACGGTCGGGGGTCTAGAAGAAGGGACAAAAGTGTTCTTGTGACAATCACAGAGGAATCAGTTTGACTAATATAGTGTCTAAAATATTACTTACGCCTGTTACTTCTCGTGAAGGACCATAGACCGCCCACCAGCATTCTCTATTCTTTCCAGTTGTATTTTATCCTTTTAGTATCCGCTTCTATTTTCCGGCGTAATGTGTCCTTTGGCCTTCCTCTTTTCCGTCTACCTTCAGAATTTCAAGCTAGCACTTGCTTCGTGATGAAGTTTTCATCAAGACTGTTTGTTTACAAACGGATATGACTGTTAAGTGTAAGATGTTAATTAGGGTTAATAAGGCCGTTAATTTTGATCTACTGGAGTGGTTCTCATCGGTTTTAAGCACTTCCAATCATTGTTAACATCGATATGCAGTACTCAATTCTAGATGAATAGGTTAGAATGAGAATAGAATTGAGGATATCAGGAGGTTACAACAGTTTGTAAAGCCAAAAACAGTGCTTCTTGATATGTCTTACTTTTTAATTGGGGTGTATAAGATAACCGTACTCTGTAGTTGGAAACAATAGCTGTCACTTTGTATTTTTTGTTCGTGTCCTCCCATTGATGTTTAGGATTACAATTGATCAGTCTCTTATTGGCATATGTGCATCCTGTGCGGATGGCCTCGATATTGCCTTAAGTCACAAGCATTATAAGCAAAGATATATGGTGGCTAGCAGTGAAATTCAGGATGTGCGTTTCACCCTATTTGGGACTTGTCAGCTGGGTGTGCCTGTATCTCAGGGTTGGTGTCCACTGTTCCGAAATGTAGTAATGTAGGTATATTCGCTCGTTGATTCTGTAAATCTAAAGTCTTAAAATGATCTCTTTTTTATATTTCCCGATTGACTCTAAACTGCATTTCATTATTACTTAAGTCTGTTTCTCTTCGCATTACATAAGCCGTCAATCAGGATTTTCCACCCTTAGCTTTCTCTGTTATTGTTCGTCTGTTGGTGATTACTGTCTTGTATTATAAATCTGTATACTCGCCACAATATTATTAACCACATTGATTTGGATTTGCCTAAGTGCTCGACAGGATCATGGTCATCTGTAATAAGGAATACCGTGATAAGAGAATTTCTGGTATAGCAGGTTCATGTCATTTATATAAGCAAGATCAATAATTTGCAACATGGACTAACAGATAAGAAGCTATCCAGACAGGCCTTTAAATAGGATAAAATCAGTGGAACCATATAGCAGAATATTCATGCCGATATATTAACTACTGAATAAATGTGTATGTTAGTGCTGTATTATAATTTCACAGTCGTCTCAATCCATACAAAAGTGGCATCTCATGGAAATTATGACTTTGGAGAACAATGAGTTGTGATATGTTGCAGGGTGGAATGGACTCCAATAATAGGGGGAAATTTAAAGTTAGAATCGGGAAGGGCTTTCATTGAAATCGAAAATGCAACAAGAGAAAATGTTTAGAGATCCTAGCAACTTCATTTCTTATTATCTGATATTTATTTCTTTATTACTTTTTTTTCACCAAGTACCAACCATGGGTTCATAACGTAAAAACCTCAGTTAGTATGTTATAGGTTATCTTAGTAAAGTAGCGAAGCCAATATAAGATCGGTAACGTGAGTCTAAGTAACAAAAGTAGGAGAACGACCTTAATATCACCGATTAGTTTCATTGTCCTCGTTTATAAAGAACCCTCAACAAAACAGAAGGTTTCGCTCCACAAACATGGATGGATCGAAGTAATCACTCTCGACATCAATGCATGCTAGTCAGTCTAAAGAAATATGTTCACTCATAGTGTTATGAGAGCACCAACCCCATGTATTCAGAAGGCCAACGGGTTACGACTAATCAACACAGAACATTGTTAATTGAGTTTATTCATGACAAAACGGAAATTTTTGAGGATAAAATACATCATGAGTCTTGATGCAAATTTTTCAGCAGGTCACAAATCAATGCATGATGTGAGTTTGATGAATTGCTTGGATTATTTTGGGAATGTAAGTTGTTGAAAGACGAAAACGAACGTGATGTAAGAGTATGGACTCTATATTCGTCTTCATGAGATTCATTAGATGAGTAATCAACACGTAGGATATGCGGGAAAGCAGTGTGGTGATTGACGAGACGTGGCCTGAAATTACAGAGGAAGTTTGACGGGTCAATTAAATGAGTGATTTATTAAGGGATAGTTCTGAGAGGGGATTTATAAAACTATTAGGTTTATGGTCTGGTGAAAGAGGACTTCCATTCAGCATTTGATTAGAGCTTCTGGAGGATAACTTTAAAAACAGGAATATCGTTCTCACCATTTAGGGACCTCATAGAACGGCAGTTGAGGGAGAAAAGGTTAAAAAATGAGGTGACGATATTCCTCTAAAAGCAGTTGTCAAATAGGATAGCCTGAGAGAGTATCTAAAATCATCAGGCAGGTTTGCAACTAAAGCAAGTTTGTAGTTACTGTTAGCAGAGCTGTAATGTATTGGTACGTTACAATCCTCTAATACTCGTAACGTTACACTAATAACCATCGACTTATAATGTCAATTAAAAAGGCAGTTCTTATGTAGTTTAATTTACCATCGTGAAGGCTAGATATTACATGGTTGTGTTTATGTTATTGGACTCACTAACTGAGATGTCGATAATTAACTCAGTTCTCTGTCAGTGTGGCCCTCCAAAATGTTGATCAAAATCTTTGCTAGTGCAGCGAGTAGATGTGACGTAGTCACGTGTAAGCTAATGCAGTTGCAGACCGATGCTTAGTATAAGTCACGAGGATTAATATTCTTGATGGCATTTTTAGGGGATTCAGTTTGGTTTAGCATTTCTGAAATCGAACAATTATAGCTCTTGACACAAACTCCGTGAGACTTTCTGTAACACTCATTAAATAGGTTTTTACTAGTGCCTGTATGAAAATGCATACGCACTATGGAGGCACAAGCTACTCCACTTCTTGTAGCAGATGAATTTTTGGGCTCAGGACGAATATATGTGGATGTGTCGTCTGAGATGATGGTATCTAGGTTACGATTCACACTTTATATATCTTAAGCCTCAAGAGAAGTAAGAAATGCCACTTTAAAGTTTGTCCAGTGACTATCATTATGATTGTCGTTACTGCATAGTCTACGTTAGTTGGATAGTACTGCAGAATTTATTTGCATATGCTTATAAGGAGCAACAACCATCAGCTTCGCAACCTCTGATTACTTTAATGGGTTTCGCTTATATCAGGTTCCGCCAGGTTATATCTCATCTCCCCAACAATTTGACTGGTCCTGCTAGTCTCCTGCATTGTGAGGACTTTCCATATACCTATGCTAATTGTTGCTCTGATTTTTAGAAGGGGCATCGGCCTCCTGACTTCCGAAGGATCTTGGCTTTTATCATAAGGCATTATAACTCTTCTAAATGAAAACCCTTGAACTACTTGAGCAGAATTTAAATAATTAAAATGGGTTTTTCTGGCTGGCGTTTGCTTTAGAAAAGTTCTTTTTTACGGATTGGGATTACCAACCCTCGACAGACTCTAGGCTGAGTTGGTTTATCATTACAAGGATTAATAAACCAATCAATCATCTACGAAGTTATAAATATTTGTAAATATATATTTTATGAAGGTTGATAAGATAGTTATGTATATATATAAAGAGAGAAAGAGAGGTGTCTACTTCGTCAATAAACGAACTTTAAAACCTGGAAGTAGATTTTGAACTTGTTTTCATCAGTATTTATCAATTGTGGGTTGTTTGTTTATTTTAAGTTTTTTAATGTAATCGCGATTGGTTTTCGGCTGGGCCTACGATAATTTGAGAATCTTTTAATACTAAAAAGACTAATGGGAACTTGACAGACCGGACGTTTAAGAAAAACACTTCGACGTTAATAATCCACACGCCAATTGGTGAAGGGACTTCTTAGAACAACTTTATCTTTCGAACAGATGACCAAAACTTCGACAACTCCGTTTACAAAGTAAGACCCAGTGACGTTGGTATGCATAACACAACTGTCAAACTGTAATTAAAAACAACTGATCAAATAACAGTATAGGTAATTACTGAAATATAGTTTAGAAAAGTGCTATCGAGATTATTCTCTAAGAAAAAGAAATAACATGTAATTACAAAAAATTAAGCAGTCTGAGTTCTCCTTAGCAGTTCATACTGGTGAATTGGTAATATGTTGCTCGGTTCGACGATTTCGTCTCAGGCACTCTCCGTAATCTGAATAGAATTTTTTTATAAATTGCATGAAATTTATGCATTAATGTTAGACACTTTTCTTGTTGAAAATGTCCAGTAAGTAAACGATACTATGTAAATGTAGATTACAATTCTAATTTCTAAAATTTTTGAATCCCCAAGATGACAGAAATACCTCGAACAGAACAACTTGAATCGACCCAGAATGTTTCTTACGATAAACACATTCAGTCAACTAATGGTGAGGATGATGTATTCGAGCCTCCGTCACCGATCCACATAGCGGTGAAGGCTGAGGGGACAGTCTCTGATAAATCAAGTTCCAATACACTGAATTCTATTGATTTAAACGATTTGGATGGGTCTGTAGCTTTGGATTACGTCTATCATATTAACTGTCAGCATCCAAGGTACCATTGTCTTAAATTACATCTTCTATTGGTTTTTTAACTGAACTAAGCTGTCCACTATCTGATTAATGTTATTTCGCATAAATAGGTTCAGGAGTAAAGGAGTAAAGGCATGGTGACTTTTCTGAAGCTTTCTCAGAGGCTTTTCCTAAATGTTTTATTACATCAGGATCAGTGGTCTTATGTGGACAATACAAACCAATTTGTCCTGTCAAATGTATGGGCAATTTTCTCTGAATTTCGCAGTAAAATAACATGATGTTCTTTACCTAGTTAAACTTTTGGTTTATTAAGCAAGAGTAATTAATTTTGAAACAGGTGTATTGTAGCCTTTCGCACTTTTTTGTAGTGAATAGTTTCTTTGATCTATGACGACTGATTCTCTTAATCCGCGTAATCGCATATGTATGTTTTTGAGTATCCTACACGTTGGCATTCTCTTCTCGAATTAATTTACTGTTCGTGATTGTCTTGACTCTGTTTACTTATGAGCTTCCCAGTGCATATGAGCACCTACAACATTCTAGTTAACATCGATGAATGAAAATTTATATCCTGTTTGTTTTAAAGGTAATTATGAGTGAATATAAGGGTGGAAATCCTATTCAAACGATA
Organism: Schistosoma rodhaini; assembly: GCA_944470415.2. Taxonomy (NCBI): domain Eukaryota; kingdom Metazoa; phylum Platyhelminthes; class Trematoda; order Strigeidida; family Schistosomatidae; genus Schistosoma; species Schistosoma rodhaini. Next base: position 40,266,931 of record OX104044.1, read on the forward strand.
TCGTATTTCTTCCATGATTAGGCGTACGATGAATATGTAGGAAGTCACGAGTCGTGACCTTATTTTCTATAAATGAACAATTATTAACAGTTCGGGATGTGATTGAGCGAATTTTAAAACGTTTTAATACACTAACCATCAGTCACACCAATAAATGAAAGTAGGCGCCATGTTATAACATGAAAGTCATCATAGTGAAACGTGATATATCTGTACGTTATTCTTATTTTAACTAATATCTGAGCAATAACAGTTGAATTTCTCTTGACAGTCAGTAGGTCACAGCGTAGAACTTCGTACGTACGTACATCAGTTCGAGCTGCCATACCACATTAGCACAGAGATGAAGTCATTTCATTTCATGTCATTTGTGTTGTTATGCAGTTGTCGATTCAAATCCCATAGTGGTAGAAGTAGTAAGAGTATAAGCATTATGTGAAAGATTAGGGTTTGAAGATGTTATTGAAGGAGTATAATACAGTGAAATAAATTTGAAAAGAGAAAAAGGATAGGGACATGAGGAATTCAGAAGATTAGAATTTGGTAGAACACAAAGAGTGGATGCATCTTCGCCATTGCAAACGATTTTGAGCCATGTCATTCAACGTCTCTAACCATCAGTTTCTATCATCTCGCGAATCCCAACCAGGTAATCTACACCTACCAACACGGCCCAGTCCACTTGTCAGCGACTTCATTGATTTGTGCCACGTTTTGTTCTGGCCGCCCCTAGCTTTCTTCCAACCTACTCCTACACCATAAAGCATTGCACGTCGGGGCAGTCGGTGGTTGGACATACGTAACACATGTCCCAGCCATCTCAACTGGTGAAGTTTCACTACTTCATCAATCCATTTGCCATCCTTACCTGGTACCCGTTTCCTAACAACTGCATTACTTACCCGGTGGTCCCAGGATATACGAGCAATGCTTCGAAGACACCTATGATCAAACACTAGTAGCCTACGAATATCCTCTACTCTTATTGGCCATGTTTCACTTCCATAATGTAGGACGGAACGAACTGCTGCACAGTAAACCCGTCTTTTGTTGCTAGACGGATATCTCGCCTACACCATAAATGACGCAAGTTGGCGAAAGCTAGACGAGCCTTCTGTATCCGTGCTAAGATTTCGTCACATACCAGACCACAAGGGCTGATGAGACTTCCAAGATAAGTGAAGCAGTCAACACGATCAATTACTTCACTCCCTATCATTAGTTCAGGTGTCGATGCAACCCAACCCTGAAGTAACATTTTGCACTTCGAGGGAGAGAATCGCATCCCGAACATGCCTGCATAGTTGCTTATAGTAGTCAGAAGACTCTGCATGTTGTCAGCGTCTTCATCGAATAAAACTATGTCGTCGGCGTATTCTAAGTCAACAAGTGAGCCTCCCAGTAAAAGTTCAACTCCAGGAGATTGAGATGATGAAAGTGCTATCTCTAAAAGTATGTCAATGACAAAGTTAAACAAGAATGGGGAGAGTGGAAAGCCCTGACGAACACCACTTGAGGTAACCAATTCTGATGACAGTTCGCCATAGGCTCTAACTCGACCAGTTGTGTTCGAGTAGAGAGCCTTTATGAGGTTAATGTACTTCTTTGGTACTCCTTTCACTGACAAACACTGCCATAGAACCTCACGGTCAACAGAATTAGAATTTCGCTTGTAGACATATGCTAACAATACAAACAGTTCACAGTATGTAACATATTTTTATGGTCATGTTTTATTGATTTCATAAGTAGCCTAGCATACTGTCCTCATGGTCAATGTTTAGATGATGATCTATATGCTGTTACCACAAACACTGCATCTGTTTTTTATTCGTTCTTGTTATAAGTAACCTTTTATTTATAGTTTTTATGTATTATTCTGTAAAAACACTTGCGTAACATTGCTTTCTGGAGTTTCCATTCGATTGATTGTCTTTCGACGTTACTGCGATCACATTGTGTCCTATGAATTATTGTTATCTCTATGTTCATTCATAAACTCTGCATAAATTCTATTTTTCATATAACCTTTCTTTACATTTCTTTGAATTGTTGTAGCGCTATGTAGAATTAATTTCCATTTATCAAAGGATAAGTCATAATAGCATATCAAAATGTTTGACATCGAAATTCATTGATTTATTCAACCTAGTTTATAATTAAACATGACGTTAATCTTTCAGTCGCTCCAGCGTTTTCAAAACAAGAGATACCTTTGTATTCTTCAACTAATATATATATATATATATATATATATATATATATATATATATATATAACATTTGGGTACAGTATTTGACATGAAATTAAGTTTATCACATCACATGGTGTTTTTCACATTTAAATATAAACAAAAATGTATATTAAAACGGGAAGTTATTAGGCACAAGTAGAATAACTTAACTATGATATCCGTCGTTATTACTATTAAAACATTTACGAATTGTTTGCAAATCACATTTAAAAAGTCTGGCCTCGTAAATCTTCTGTCAAGTAAACGCTTTCAAATTAGCCACTTGAAAAGAGTTACTAACAACATGCTTGGATTTACTACATTTACGTTGAAAAGTCTCGCTGAAAGCAGTTTTTATTGTAGATCTATATATACATATAGCGAGAATCGCTCATGCTAAATTTTAAATCGTTTAAATGCCTCACGCTAATCAACCGTATAAAGAATTTACTAAGTTCTATTTATTACGCTGTTCATAGACCATGAAATACTTGCTATAATAAAGTACCAAGAAATCCGTTGCAAAAAACGAAATCACAATGTCGTAACTATATAAAACAGGAATTTAAAAACACACAGTTCACGTACGATTACAATCAAGATGTGCACACCATGTTGTTTTGAAAAATGTGAAGCACTGCTACCGATAATGTTGCTAACTTTTCTTACTCTGCCTTTCTTATTGCTAACTTTGTCTCCCTGTGCCAGTGCGATGCGACAACTTGATACAATTCATATATGTTAACCCTGTTGGAGCATAAGCCGTCGATCAGAACTCTCCACCCAGCGCTGTCATGGGCTCTCCCTTCAGTTTTTGCCCAAGTGCTGTCCATCATTTCGATATCTGCCTCCAATTCCCGGCGTAGTGTGTTCTATAGTCTGCCTCTTTTCCTCTTGCCGTGGGGATTTCAAGTTAGTTTTGAGTCTCAGATGTTCTTCAACTGTAGGAATGCTTCCCTAGCTTTGCTAACCGTTGCCTTCAAATCTCTCTTGTTTATCAATGATACTGTTCGGGTACGTAAAAGCTTCCACCTCTTTCATAGATTCTCCACCAAATGTGATTCAGTCGCTGCTCGCTGTGTTGTATTCTAAGATGTTGCTTTTTCCTTTGTGTATGTTGAGGCCTACTGCTGCAGAGACTACTTTTACACTGGTTGTCTTCTCTTTCATTTATTCGTGTGTATGGTATAGAAGAACTAGGTCATCTGCGAAGTCCAAATTGTCTAGTTGCATGCAAGCTATCCACTGTATTCCGTACTTTTCCTGAACTGTGAAGGTCTTCATGGTTCAATCGACCACTAGAAGAAATAGAAAAAGCAAGAGTATTCAGCCTTTCCTAACACTGGTCTTCACTTGGAATGCATCGGTGAGCTGCCCTCTATGTGCACCTTTGCAGCATAGTCCTTCATAAGAAGTCTGTATAATGGTGATAATCTTCTCAGGTACACCATAGTTTCGAGAAATGTTCCACAAGGTTTTCCCATCCACGCTGTCAAATGTCTTATCATAGCCAAAGAAATTGATGTAAAGTGTTGAGTTCTATTCAGTCGATTGCTCAACAGTGATCCATAGTGTGGCAATTTGGTCGGTTCACGATTGATCCTTACAGAACCCAGCCTGTTGATCTTGAAGTTGGACGTCTACTTAATCTTTCATGCGGTTTAACAACACTTGAAAACTTTTCCTGGTGCTGACAGTAGTGTGATGCCTCTGTATTTCTCACACTTGCTCAGATCTCTCCTCTTTGGTATATTGATGAGGTATCCCTCTTTCCAGTCTGCTGGTATTTGTTCCCTCTCCCAATTTTTTCTGAAAAGAGTGTAGCGCATCTTTGTAGTCACCTCTACGTCTAACTTCAATGCTTCCATAGGTATGTTAATTGGAACTGCTACTTTCCCAGTCTTTATTTGTCTGATAGATATGCCAATCTTCTCTATTATTGGTGGGAGATCCGTAAGATGGTCTGTGTGCTAATTCGACTTTCGGTGTGTTCAGTCGGGCTGTTCTATCCAGGAGCCTTTCAAAGTGCTCTCTCTATCCATCTGTTCTGCTGCTCTTTGACCTCAGTGATTAATGTTTCTTGTTTGTTCTTGACCTGTCACTGTGATCTACTACATTTTCTCTCTAGCTTCTTAGTTGTATCACATGGTTACTCGATATTTCTTTCCATTCCATGTCATTCAGTTGTAGTTGCTATGTCTTCTACATATTTTCACTTGTTCGTTTTGATGCTTTTCTTCACTCCTTGTTTGCTTCTGTATATTCCGTCTGTGCCTTAGCTTTCGCTGTTCTTATTCGTTTGTTGTTGACTACTGTCTTCTTGTTTCTTCCTTCTTGAATCTTGCGCAGGGTATCAGCAGAGATCCATTCTTTATGCTGGTGCTTATTGCGACCCAGCACCTGCTGTTATGTTGAAGTTACTGCTTCTTAAATCTGTTTTCGGTCGTTATCGGCTTCCTCCTCTTTGAGTAGATTTTGCAAGGTTTGGAACTTGTCGCTCAAAGCTGTATTGGATTTGTTGAGTTTTTTTAATATCTCAAAGGAAGGATGTATTAACGTTGTAAAGCTTTTTCCAGTTGTTTAGTGCTTCTTTAGCTCCAGTTTCAACTTGGCCCCCCTCCAGGTTGTGATCTACAGCTATGTCAGCTCCTCTGTTTATTCTTTTGTGTCCCATGAACACTAATATTTTCATTAATGCAAATGCTCTCTGTAGTGTGTTTTGGTGAAACCCATATAGCTCTTTGTATGTGTTGGCTGGGGGAAACTGGTATCATCCATGACCATTTTGTTGAAAGCAAATATATTTTCAAATGTCTCACCATTTCCGTTCCTTTCTTACAGTCCATGTCATCTCATGACATTTTAACACTCGGTGTTGTCCTTTCCTATCTTGGCGTTTCCGTCTCCCATCAGGATGGTCAGGTACTTTCCCAGACGTTTCTCTACAATCTACTCCAGCCTCTCATTAAACTGATCTTTATCGTCTTCCTTGCTATCATTGGTGGGCGCATAGCACTGGATATCATTCATTGAGATCCTCTCCTTTGTTTTGAAGGATGGTTTGATGATCCTTAATCCATGAGATTCCGATCTTATAAATGCTTTTCGTGCTTCTTTGAAGAACATCAATGCAACTGTTCATATGTACGCGATATTCTTCATGACCAGAATACACTAGCACCTCTCTCAGTCGATTTGCGCTTCCTTGTCAAATAAATTTTTGGGAACAACTGTCTCCAATTAACTAAAATTATTCATAATATATCTGTAAAATGATTTTCGCCCTCCATAACGTAAAATGATGTCGAGGAATTTTGCATTGTGTGTAGTCGTTCTTACCCTTTTTATGTTATCTGTATAGAGTCATGGAAGTCTATGTATTTTAACTCTTCTGATTACAAACTTATATCCTTTATATGTATTATATAGACCCATTTCTAGGTTAAATATCCCGGTTCCTCGAAATTTTGATGGAATACTCTCAATTTTTTAACATCTTGTCAAATAACCTTGTCGTATTCGTGACTAAAAAATCTGTCACATTAAAAATCATAAGAGAAAAGTCGTTTAGGCCTGGTGGCTCGTGATTCTGTAAAGGATGAGTTTTCTTGCGGGTCCACTTCTTTAGGTGCATTTGTGTTCACTGGCAGGGAAAAGGTCACAGTTTTGTCGAAATCGGTGGGGCAGTGAAACTGCATAACGTTATAGGTGTCTGCAGTTTGCTAGCTTAAGCACCGTCAACCTCACGGATTGTTTCATTTACACTAGGTTTGTACTTGCTGCTGACCCCAACACATACAGGTTTTTCTCTGAAAGTAAAGTTAAATCAGTTGACATTTCGGTCCACCGCGATCTAGTCGGTTTTCGAGCAGTTTTCAAAAAGTTGTTAGACCTTTCTATGATAAAATAGAACCGTCATAATTGGTCAGATCCTGTACATGCGCACATCTAAGTTTTGTTTGAACAACTAAACGTTTTATAATTAGCCTTTGTACTTTTTTGTCGTAGATGACTGCAAACATATGTTTGTGTTATAGTTTCATGCTTCTAGTTGTTCGTTGCTCAAATTCGTATATATTGATTCACCTTTTGAAAAGTAATTTCATGCCTGCATTGTCCACTTTTGTACTGTCAGATGTGGTCTTTTCTGGATTAGGGGAAAATTAATAATACGAATTGTGGTGTTAATAATGATGAACCGAAAAGCGACTTATTTCATATTCTGTGATTACTTAAGTAAGTTTCTTATCTGGGGATTTATGTGGGTGATATATTAGTAGCTTGTTTTAACATTATTATTTTTTTAATTTTACGTTCTTTGTGTTGTGTATGGACTCAAAAAATCACATAATGTCTTATCGAGTTATTTTTGTTGTTCTGATTATTCAACCCTGCGGATACTAGAGAGTTTGTCCAGATGAGTTCTAAACGAAGGCATCTTCACCTCAAGACCATCTCTGCTATTCAGTCTCGTACACAAAATCTTGTGTGTAGATGAATATGTCACAATACTTATGTCCCAACCTAAAACAAAAAAGATTCTTGTCAGCTGATTCATTCTCCTTTCATCCAATATGTACTAGGTATGTTTTCCGTCTCGTAAGAATGTTCTTTACGAAAAACCATCTATAGAGATAGAATAGGAAGTAATATGTACTTTTCATAACAGTTTATCCTTCTTATCGCGCTATTTCATTCTAATTCTGCTTTTATTATTGGGAATACAATTTTCATTTAAGCGGTGAAACAGGATTCAAATCATTATGTAGTTCAGTTGGATGGCCTCAACGCCCAATGTTAAACAGAATTAGCCAACTCGATCCTAATGTTCCTGTCACTTTTATATATGGTTCTCGATCGTGGATGGATTTATCATCAGGATATAGAACTCGTGTGTTACTTCCTAATTCGTACGTAGATGTAAAGGTAGGTAGCCACCTAGTAATTTTTTTTTCACAAATAATCTAGGCTGCACACACACCAGTGTTTGATCAGACACATTATCCGTTGGTCTTTGACACCCAGTTTGCATTTTAGTGACTCGTCGATCTGACTCCGATATGAAATAAATATGCTATGAATATAAATCCTCCGTTTAATTCCGTATACTGCACTTAGTCTAACTCCGTTTGTCCGATGGAGGTAATAAGAAGCCAAATGCGAATTATGTTGGGTCGGGCTATTTCATTGCAATCGTTTGTGCAGCCAAACTAAAGTGAAGTGAAGACGACAAGTGAGCCAACTCTCCCATACTACTCATAACAAGAGCTAATATAGCTGGAAATAGATAATGAGTAATGTGACAAAGAGACATGACGCATTGGATAAAATGTAGTGAGCGATAGACATACACACAAGGCTCATAAGCGTAGAATCAGGACATGAATATAAAACGTATATTTGCTTAAAGGTCATGATTGCTTATGAAAATAACAGGGTTATTATTATGGTAAAAATGACTCACTAGTCACATGCTGCCTGAGTTGTTAAAGTCTGTCTATAAGCTGGGATGAATCATGTTAGTACATAGACACCACAGTACAAATCTAATTTTTGCTTGCAAATGAGTTTGCACTGTTCCATGAATCATAAAAAAGGTGGCTGTGGCTAATGCAATGTGTCTGATTAGATGATGTATCCCAGTAGTCTAATAAAATTTTAGTTCTTTTACTTATTTACAATTTCAAATCATACCTTACGATTTTACATATCTGGAAATGTATTAAGCGTTGTTCCTTTGTTTAAACTCATAATTAATCCCACTGCAATATATTAACATTTTTCCTACTGACTTGTTTTTGATGCCTTAACATTTTATGCATAGCCAAGATTCTTTGATGTCAATAACTTTGAAGTTATTTTTGTAATTCAATTTTTGTTAGGCAGGAAAATTAAACATTAAGTTCTTTATAGTAGCTATTACTGCCTACACTAATTAATTGTCTGTTTATAACAGCCTCTAATTAACAGAATTTGTTTCGCATTGTTGAGTCTATTCTAGGCATAAATCGCTTAAAAAAGAAAATAAGCTATACTTACTATATCATGGAAAACCTGCTGACTAATCTCATTTTTACGGATTGCTATTTATCATAAAAGATTTCCTGAGACCTTGTTTTATTTTCTTAATTACATAGTAATCAATACTAAAATACCAACAGAAATTCAATGTAAACCTGGCTGTTATAAAATTAGTTAGTGAAAGTTTCATATTACTTGGTCATTTCACTCGTAAGCAACCGAATTCTGTGGTTATGTGTATTTAACGTGCGAATTTGTTCTGAATTGAAGATTGTCATTGTTTTGTATCCACACTTTTAATGATGATTAGGTGATTGATTGACCAAATTTTATTTTGGTAGATTTTAAAATTAACCACTCATTGTACTCAAATCCAATTTCTAAGATAGTTCAAGCCCTAGATATCTACTCGAGCATGGTGTGAAAACTTTGTAGTCGAAGATATTATTGTATCGTATCTAAGTGCTTGTCATCACAGACTCTTGATTCAACAACTAGTTCACTCCGTTAATTGATTGTTCATATATCCTCTCTTAAATCAAACTATGCAGACAAAAAACTTCATATATGTGTACATGTCTTCTAATTTGTCCATTTTATTTTTGCTGTTCAGGCACTGATTGCGTAATTTTATATGTATGCATTTCTGTTGTATTTGCAAAAACGTACAAAAAAGATAAGTGTTCCCATTCATTAATGTTTGTTCCGAGAAAAATCGTTGAAAATAGTTTTAAAAATATGTGATTACTCATCAGTTGTTTATTAGCTAGACCTAATGGCATATTCTGTGTTTGTATGTGTTGGGATGTACTTTGGGGATAAGACATTTAGTAATGTTTCAAGTATTGTAATACAATGCCAACAAACAGTATTAGTAAATGTCTTCTAGTAAAGTATTGTGATCAGATCGATAAATCCACCAAAACCTTAATAAATTGGTTTATGTTGAATTTGATTGGACTGATCAGTTTACTCGACTAGATAATTGATTCTTCTCTGTTGTAATAAATTGCGCAAATGTTTTCTTTAATGAACAATTCTTCATTGCTTTTGTTGGCTTCCTAATTTCTTCCCAATGCCCTTACTCCTAATATCTTAGAAGGAGTACACTACTTCTGATTCTAAAAGTATTTGCCATAGTTAATGATATCAGTGATGCAGTTAAAATATATTTCACCCTTACTTGGGGTTTTCCACAAATACATATTTGGATCTCTAAAAATGATCCATTTTATGTTTTATGGCCACTGACTAATATGACGTAAAAAAACCACCAGTCAGCATCCCAATTCACATAATTTAGCATCTGAGTTAATCAATTACACGTCCAACCAGCACTAGTAACTTTGGGTCAACTGTCAATTCCTTACCGGTCACCATCCTGTAGTTCTCTCACTGCCCTGCCCTTGAGTTCAGAAATCGTTAATCAGCCTCCACTATATTATATTTCCACAAGACATAGCTTCTATACAGCGATACCAGACCACATCACGCCATGAAGTGAAAAATAACAATTATACATAATCAAGCCAAGAAGTGGCAATGAATAGGGAAGGCAGTAAATAACAAATTGGCGACAGATTGTGAATGGTAAATCGTATAAACAAAAATCATATAATAAAAATATATATAACAATAGTTCGTAGATTAGTTCTAGAAGTTGCTATCCCTTCAGTTTTCGTTAGCATATGACAATCCAAGTTATCACATTCACGTTTTCTAGTTTTTTGACCAATTGAATATAAAGAATATGTGATCTTGTTTACTTTTCACGCTCATATATAAAGTCATTTTTTTTGAAAAATGTGTTGAATTATTCTTTATAGTAAATGACAATAGATTTTTTTAAAAACCATTGGATATGATTAGTTTCTGTTCACACTACTTATTCACATGCATTAAGTCTTCTGGATTTGTTAAATGGAAGTCATTCTCATTTTCAAGAAGCTGTACATAACAAAATGTTCGTTATTAATGATGATAAAACTCATCAGATAAACACTAAGTAAATTCAATTATAAAGCAGTATTTTTTTTATCTAAACACGATTAATTGCAACTAGTTTTTATCAAGTACATTACTTTGATTCGTTCGTGTTTTTTATGTGATCTAGGTTGGTATACTTCGGTAATTTTCGAAACCAGAGTTCCTGACTCCAGTGATCTGCTAACATATATGTTGTATGAATAAACAGATCTAGGAATTGTGAATGGTTTATCTGACTGAGAAAGTGTAGATTGGCTAGTGTACCAAATTTACTTGACTCAGTATATCTAGACAAACTTTAATGAGCTACGACATGTTGTAGCTGAAATAGCAGTGTTGAACTGGTAATTTTGTAGGATTACAATCCAAATCCGATTGCTGTCCAATTTATGACTCAAATATGGTTATTACGTTCGTGTTTATTCACTAACCGATGATGTTCCAGATAGTTTAATTAAGACTTTTAATGGAGTTCTTCTGAAACTTAGATTGTTTCTCTAAATGAAGTTTTGCATTTCACTTATTCCAAGTCGGACGGCTTGTGCATAGGTTTTGGTCATACCGACTAGTAGCCGTTATTTGTCTGCTGAATTCAATTAATGTGTTACCTAATATATTGTTGGGACTTCAGTTACATCATTAGTGGTGTGGGTCGCGCCCTAATGAATGTGGTTTTTGAGTTTTCATTTCTCATTTTCTTTTATATCTATAAGTATAGTTGTGCATATAAACCAATTACAATAACTAGTCCTGCTTTTGAAAAAAACATGATTTACATTCTGCTATTAACTAGGGTATATTATACCTTATTACATTGAATTAATTCTAGTCAACATGTAGGATTCAAGTGTTAATCATTATCGTCGTCGTTAATACATGTTACGTAAACGGTTGTAAATTATGACATGGACTTTCACAAACGTGTACATCCATATTTCCTGAGTAATTCTGGCGTGCCCACAAAAATTCAAGTACACATGTTAATCTTTACTTAGGTGATTCTTAGCGTTTTGATTTTGACATAGCTGCTTAGACCTATGAACAATTTATGACCATCCCTGCGCTAAGCGTCATACTTATTCTAATGTATTGGGATAATTTATATGTAGGCTTTTTTTAATTTGTGTAAAATATACATTGATGCTCAACAGAACTAACCTTATCATTTCAATTCCATAATTTCGTGAATGTCTCGATAGGAGATTATATTTTTGAGATGAGACTGCGTTGCAGCCAAATAAATTATTTCTTCCTCACATGATCATGGCTATGACGGGTAAACGCGAAATAAGATTGGTTGGTTTTCGATTTCTGTTTTCTTCCTTGATTAATTATTTATTATCTAACATTCCGTCGTATCATAGGTGGCTATTTTCTAGGATTTTTAATTCCTAGACTTATTCAGTCATTTCGTCCTGTCTTCCTATATCCAACTGATATAAAGAGATTTGCTCCTGTCTTCATCATCATTTCAGGTATCACAATTAATTAACTAATTTTATCAGTCATATCACTTGTACTCCTAAACACTTCATGTAATAAGCCATGTTAAAAATTCCTTCTAGCAGTGTAGTTGATAAGTAAATATACAATAATAAAATGAATTCTGTTTTTTCCACAGTCATAATTTTGCCTATTGTGGCGCTCTTTAATGCTTTTTGTAGAAAGCGATTTCTATCGGCAGTTTGTTGTTTTAGTCGGGATTCCTTTTAACATGTGCCGTTTTAAAATCACCCATCCATTTAGTAAAATGTTTGCTCCTTTTCGTCAGATTTTATGATGGTATCAATAGTACAGAGAATAATCTGTATACCCATATTTTAGGTAATCGAAGGAGCTGGATATCAAGTGTATGCACAAATGTCTGAAGAATTCAATGCTTATGTAAATATGATTGGAAAACACGTTGACAATGGTGACCCATTTATTCCGGGAGTTTATAACCCAAATCCAGACTCTAAGAGAACTACATCTACTAATGGGACGAATAAAACCAATGCAAATACAGAGTCCCATGGTAACAACACTTCGATAAAGGGACATAATGGCCGTATTCGCCATAAGCGTTCGTCTTGTTCATCACTTCAGGGAGATAGTTCACTGCTAGCTCAATCTAATCGTTATATTCAAAACAGTAAGCATGTTTTTCCAAATGAAGAAGCAAGTGACGAAGCGTCTGAATAACTTTATTCACTTAATGAAGCCTATTGTCCCCGTTAATTATGTGATATTTCTTGTCACGTTGAGGTCTATTCGCTAAATAACATGCTGTGATCTGAATTTTCTGAAATTGTAAAGTATTTAATCTACTCATATCAGAAAATACGTAGACAGCAATACAATTCCCATAATTGTTCCAGTCTTTCTAGTTCAAAAATACCATGAAGAGACCATAACATTTAGTGTTTTTATCTTCCAGTCTCATCCCCCTCCCTGTTTTGTTTCTACTTTTGATATATTTTATTTGATTAAAATTCATCTTTTACTATCTCTCATATAACTGTCTCTGTTAACCCAAGCAGTTTGACAGGTGAAGTTTACTGCTTGATACCAATAATCATAACAAATAAGATTTACAAACATTTATTTTTTAATTTAGGTACCTATAAAGTAATTTGTGATATAGAGGAAGTTAATTCTGTATAATTGTTTCCTTTTGTTTAGAATTCATATTTAACAGAGTATAAATAATTTCTCTAGCTCCTATATCTCGCATTGGTTCAATCAAAAGGATTCTATGTATTAAATAACGATTACCCAGAAAAATTAACTTCTCATTTATTTAGTTATTATTTTCTACCGAATTTTTTTACTCAAAATTTATTTTCTTATGTATTTTTATTTGATAATTATTTTTAGTTTGATTGGTAATGCAATAATGAATTATATCGTCAATGCTTCACAATTTTTCTTTATTGTGATGTGTTGGTCTTCAAAATCGTGATTCAGAGCTAGATGGAATGAGTTTCTAAGCATCTATCAGTTCTGTAGGCGCCGCTAAAATCCACTGACTTTTGTTGACCCTTCGGTTTAAGTTACCGGTAGGTATCACTGCTTTCTCCACAGATTTCTAGATATCACACCAAGCTACATCGGGATAGATACAACTTTCACGGTTAAACAATTTTATTCTCTACTGATTCCTGAAATACAATCTTAATTTTTTCATCATTAAGTTGGACTCTAAGGGGTTTTCTTCCCGTGACTTTTCTGCGTCCAGTAGGATGCAGACAAATACGTACTCAAAATAGAGAATGATCCGAGTCTAAACATGTGCTCCAGAATGAGACTCTTCAATCGAGCCATTCCAACGATGGCTAATGGCAATGTGATCTACTTGAATCCATAGATGAGTTGATTGTGGAGGTCGCCGTGCCAGATAATGTTTCTCCTTACTCCTAAAGTTGACGTTTGCCAAGAATAGACGCAACAGACAGTCACTATTATCCGTTCTGTGAGCCACAACATCGTAAAGGCTTTTCAGTTTGGTTGAGTTTACTTACTTGAGCATTAAAATCACTTGCCACTATTGCTAAATCAGAACGCCTAGCTTTTGAGGGAGGTTGGATAGCTTTCCACAAAATCCATCTTTAACTTCACCCGAGCTGCAATCAGTGGGAGGATATGTAGAGAAAACGAAAAAGTAACGGTGTATGTCCCTATCTTCTCGAGTGCTTACTGTCCCGACTATCTATTGAAATCCGGTCTAGCGAATCCTGTCCTACTTTAAAACTTAATGCTATACCTGCACCAACGAAGCCCCGGAAGTAGCAGTGGGGTCTCCAGATGCTCAAAGAGTAACTGAAGAAGCCTGTTCTCCAATCCGACACAAGGTTTGAACATTAAAAGCTCCAACATGTAGTTTGGAGTGCAGTTTCAGGAAACCAGTAATACGATTGCATGAACTCAAATCATTAGCATTGGTGGCACGTAGTGATAAAGATAAATAAGGGTTAGTTGTAGAGATCGAAGAATTATTGTGAGGTGAAGGAGGGATTCGATTGCCCACAAGGATGATCTCAAGAGTTGATAGAGGTATGAGGGCGGTTGTCACTTCCTGGTTGCTCACATTGTGGAAGGATAGTTCTTATTAAGGGACCTGAAAAGGAAACTGAGTTAGGGATTGTCTAAGCGACCTGGGAGCGTGACCGCAAACCAAAAGGGACAACTGCTTGAAGCCGGTCGTGCATGGTCTTTTTACGGAAGGTTTTTGATGCGACAGCTCCGCACTTCAAAAGGCCTTACCTCCGGAGACGGGAACCCGTGGGGTGACGTGTGGCATTTTTAGGGTCGACCTTTTCTAACCCTTTCCTTCTGTCATGAGAAGCCAGCACTGCCGCGCCGCAGATGCTGGTTGTCCGAGGGAGATACCTTACTCTTGTCGCGCCTCTCTACGGTCAGCAGTACGACTTCGCCCTCGGACCTTGAGCTACTGCTTCTAGTCTTGACGTCCTCCAACCAACCAAACTGGCATGGTAGGACCTAAAGGGACATGTATTCCAGCCAATATAGCTCAGTTGAGTCGTTATAATACGCAAGTTTGATCACCACGCCACGACAGCAACTACGGTCGGGCATATTAAACGCATTTCAGCAAAAAAGACAGTCGCGTTACTGAACTACAATCTTTGATTTGGAATTGATTTCAGTAAAACCATACCTTACAATTCCCACCATAAGGGCCGACAAGTTTTCCGTACAGATCATTACTGGGCTTTTTGAACACAAATGGAGAATGAGAGTAGCAGAAATATTGACTAGTCTTAAGAGTATGAACTGCTCCTGACATTTTCAGTTAGTAAAGGAATAAACTCTTTCGTGAAATTAATGGTTGAAGTAAAGTTGGTGTTCACCAAATTACGTGCTTGATTACTGAATGGAACCAGATAGCCTATAGAGATACGTCAAAGTAGTAAAACGACTTAGTAGGCAATTTCAGCATTATTTACTGTAATGGTGATACCATTAGGATAGTTCTTCTGAGGGGCGGTATAATTTCAAAAGTTTCTCGACAATACTGAATCCGATACCTTTATTTGATCTAGTTACGAATGCCCCGATAACCGAACTGATACTCAGTTGCGTCACAAATATATATGAAAACCGTTAAGAACAAAATGTTTGCCAGGAGTTATTCGGAAGTTGGAAAGCCTTCGGTACGATCCACTTTTTATTGCGTTGGGGAGTGTAAAGAAACCATAAGCGGGTAACTGTGTAACTCGTTAAACAAGCGACCGTCAACTGACATCTAGTTTAGAAGTGTTGTTCCTATTTTTCAACTTCATGACGTATTTACACTCAACTAGCAACAAGCAGATGGTCAAGCGAATAGTCTCACTCGAGTCTAATATGAAGTGTTCAGAGATACAACATATACTTGTGGCACATAATTGCAGATTTCTGACTGGCAACCCCTGCTATGTGACTTGACGTAGAGTTCAAACATGAGATTTTGAGCAACATTTCGGGGGAAAGGAGATAAAATTTTGTAACCTCAAACCATTGTCATTGGTTGCACATGCAGGAAAAGATGAGAGATTGGTAACAGAAACAGAAAATTTGCAAAACGAAATAGATTAACAATGAATAGAATGGTGCTCGTAGTATGCTGGTGATCGGAACTTTACGGACGCTCAGATGGTGGATGGACATCTCCTTGTGTTAAATCTGACAAAGGGACTGAACATTAATAATTTTATTGGATCGGGAATGTGGTATTAGACCCCAAAAGACAACTGCTTGAGCTTGGTCACAAGGGGATTTCTGGGGAAGTATTTTAATGCAGCCTTAACAATTCTTACTCCTTATCTCCAGAACTAGGTAAGGTTGAATGATATTTCTGAAGCCGTCTTCTCAGTTCCCTCTTCTGAAAGTGGAAAAGTATTGTCGTCACAGGTGTTCTGTAGATAAAAATGATTGTTGGTGCACCTGGATACAGTTAGAAGCATGACTCCATGGACTCGAGGTTATCTCCAATTTCTATACCATTTAATCAACTCCCTAGGGATAATAGGACTTCAAATAACAAGTGATTCAGCTGAAATACCTTGACTTGTTTGCAGGGTCAAGCTGGTATTTACATTTCTGACAGGTACTTTTCTATTTCGTAGCTGATATTAATCAATATTTAGATTAAATTATATGATAGTAGATGGATATGAAGACTAAAATTTATCGTGAAAATATTAAAATACGATCATTTAAAAGTAACAACATAACCTTATATCAGCTCTTACCAGCATATCAACGATGAGAGAATGTTCTCTTGAATAGAAAGTCCTAACAATGGATCGGACTAGTTTTATCAGACATAAGGGTACTTTAGTTGAATCTTTTTGATTCGATGTAGTGTAGTGACCGGCCAGTCTCGATAAGAACACGATTGGAACAACGGAAACAACTATTATTATTGTAATCAATTGTACCAGAGATTGTTTTACTGTATTTGTTTAACTGTATCAGTTTCACTTCTGCTTTCGCTCTCCGCCTTGTTTGGTTCGAACTTGCTCACGCACTGCCTGTACGCCTGTACTCTTTGACACGTCTCGTTATTATTTCGACACCACGAGACCGCCAATAAATACAATTGATCTGGATTAATAAAGTCTTCTTATTTACGAGCTATCAAAGGAACCAAGTCGTTTTTGGGCGCGTAAACGAATTGTAGTGGGGATCATAGTCCGTCTTCGACTCGACATCCACTACAGTAGCGTCAGCTATTTGGCGAACGGAACTGGATGACGGAAGTCTTACTGCAGCAGGCGATGAGTCTGGGACTATGTTTTTAGCACCATTAGGAGTTGGGACAAAAGGAAAAATTATTCAAACCATTTATCTCCTCCCTGGTATTTAGATGGTCTTCATTTAAAAGAATTATGACGTCTCATGATAGAAGCGAAGTTCCCTCGGAAGTCACGAGGCTGATGACCCTTCTGAGCAACCAATGGAATTTTCGTACAATATGGTGGACCGTGAGAGCCATCCCAGTTACCGCAGAAATGAAACGATACAACCTGGAGGTTCTTGGAATCAGTGAAACACATTGCGCGCAGGTTGACCAACAAAGACTAGCTTCAGTAGACCCACTGATATACTCAAGCCATGAAGAAGAAAATGCTCCACACACAAGACGTTGCACTTATGCTGTCCAACTAAGCATAAGATGCACTTCTAGGATGGGAATCTCATGATTCAAAGATCATCAAAGCCTTCAAAACGAAGAAAGAGAGCATTACAGTGAACGTCATCCAAAGCTATGCGCCTACCAACGACTACAATGAAGATGTTAAAGATCAATTCTACGATAGGCTGAAGTCAATTGGCAAGAAGTGCCCAACAAAGGACCTGACCATTTTGATGGGAGATTTAAATGCCAAGGTTGGAATGAACAACATTAGATACGAAGACATCATGGGACGACATGAAGTGGGAGAAAGGAACCAAAGGTAGTGAGAGATTTGCAAACGTGTGTGCCTTCAACAGACTGGTCGTAGGTGGCACCATATTCCCACATAAACGCACAAACGAAACCACTTGGATTTCATCTGATCACACTACACAGAACGAAATCGAGCATATCTGCACTAACAAAAGGTTAAGGAGGACGTGAGAACCAGGAGAGGGGCTGATATAGCATCAGATCATTACTTCATGGTTACCAAGATGAAATTAAAACTTAAGAAGCACTGGACAACGGGGTGGACAACATCACAAAAGTATAATACGGATTTTCTTCGGGACACTGACAAACTCAACGAAATCAAGATAGCCCTCAGCAACAGGTTCCAGGCCTTTCATGACCTACTCAATGGAGAGGGAACTACTATGGAGAGCAACGGGAAAGAGAAAAAAGAGGCGAACGTTTCCACATGTCAGGAGGTTCTGGGCCACAAGAAGCACCATCATGGAGTGGATCACTGTTGATACACTACATAAGACTAAAGAATGGAGGAACAAGAAGGCAGCAATCAATACCTGCCGAACAAGAGCAGAAAAAGTCAAATCACAAGCCGAATACACAGAAGTAAACAATTATGTGAAGAGAGGCATCAAAACCGACAAAAGTAAATATGTTAAAGAATCTGCAGTGACGGCGGAAAAGGCTGCAAGAGAAAGGAACATAAGACAACTGTATGATATAACAAAGAAGCTCGCTGGGAATTGCCGAAAACCAGAACGACCAGTGAAGGCAAGGTCATCACCAACATTGAGGAACAACGAAACAGATGGGTAGAGCATTTCAAAGAACTCTTGTATCGATCAGCTCCACTGAACCCACCCAACATCGAAGTAGCACCTACGTCCTATGATATTCAAGATAATTAGAATTATGGTATGAACTAGTAGTCCCAGCAATAACGCAATTTAATCAAGTATTACATGAGCGAGAGCGAATGTATGTACTGTATTCTGAATTCAAAATCAAAACAGTCATCTATACAGAGGAGTCATCGTTTCATTCAAACACTACACTCGCCACAGCTTAAATTGGAGTGTCAGTGTCTTATATCGATTGTACGTCTTCTTCTTAAGTTCCCCTTACGTCTGTCAGACAGTTTATTGAATGCAAACTCTGTATTATCTCGAATTCACTCGTTAGTATTGAAGATACGACCAGTATTCTAGTTTGACAACTAGCATCCAGTAACGCCTATATTCGAATCGTCCCCCAACCAGTTAAAATCACAAGTCGGATGAGAAGAGATCGGAAAGATATATTTGACACGTTATCAATATATCGGGAAACGTTTACTGTAATCTGGCTAGTGAAAGTAGGAGCTGTGTCCCACGCTGAGTCGTAACGTGATCTGGTGCGGATGCCTGACTGAACGCCTTCAGTTAAACAAGTCCACTTAAAACAATGTGGTCAGCATCCAATGTCGAACACTTAATGAGCTATTGATTTTGGGGAACTATTTACAGCTACAGTATTAGAATTAACAACCGAAGTTGGAACAGAGTCACCTTGGTCCTGGAATTGTATTTGATCAACATGTCGGTTATGTATACTGAAGTCATTGATATCCAGAATTCGCACCATAGATTTTCTAACATTCCCACGATAATATGTATTTTCTGCAGACTCCAAACACCCCGTATTCAAACGAAGAATACTTCCTCTTAATAGCTTTGATGAAGTCTCTTCCGTCACAGAATGTTTAGCATTTCTATATTGAAGTATAAATGCATCTCTTCTCCTCTCCAGTTCATTAAATGTTAAAGCGGCAATAGAATCAATAGCAATTTTCCATGTCCTGAAGAAATTATCAGCCTGGCCATTTGAACAAGGGTGCCTGGTAGCAGTAAACAGATGTCTGCACTCTATACCATTCAACCAATTAGTGACTACATGTGCAGCGAAACGATATCCATTGTCAGTCACTAAAACTATGTGAACCCCTTCTCGACTAAACACCTTCCTTAATGCTTCGATTGTGAAGTCAGAATTCGGTTAAGTTGTGAAAAAAACTTCAGGCCACTTAGAAAAAGAATCAATAAATACAAGTGCATAGTATTTGCCGAGAAATGGACCACAATAGTCTGCAGGAATTCTTTGCCAGGCCTCAGACGACACTGGCCATGGAGTCCACTTCGATGGCTGACTTTTTAGCTTATAACATCTCTCACAATTGTTTGCTATGTGACATATATCTGCATTTATCTCTGGCCAACAACATGTGAGCCTTACCAAGAACTTCATTTTCTCAACACCTAGATGTCCACTATGAAGATCTTCAAGGACAAATTCGCGTAATCAAGGAGGAATAACAACACAATCATTTAGACACAAAACACCATCAGGAGTAGTAGATAACTCATCCCGCTTCGAATTATAGACAGGAAATCTACGTTTCAGATCAGCATTCCAACCTTTTCGTATAGCACTGAGTATATATCCAAAGAGTCTACGAGTTTCTCTAATGAGATCTGGACGTCACACCGGTAACAGGCTGCACTAATAAACAGTCTGAAGTATTAGCAGGTCTGTCTCGTGATGATTGTAAAGGAATGTAGTCAACATGTTGGACTTCTTTTGCACTCCTGTGCTGAACCGTATAGTCATAGGCACTCAAAGCAATACTCTATCGTTGAACCATAGCAGCTGAGTAACTTGCTAAGGACGCTACAGGAAAATAAATGAACTTCATAGTGTGACTGTAAATAATAGCCCAAAATCAATAGCTCATTAAGTGTTCGACATTGGATGCTGACCACATTGTTTTAAGTGGACTTGTTTAACTGAAGGCGTTCAGTCAGGCATCCGCACCAGATCACGTTACGACTCAGCGTGGGACACAGCTCCTACTTTCACTAGCCAGATTACAGTAAACGTTTCCCGATATATTGATAACGTGTCAAATATATCTTTCCGATCTCTTCTCATCCGACTTGTGATTTTAACTGGTTGGGGGACGATTCGAATATAGGCGTTACTGGATGCTAGTTGTCAAACTAGAATACTAGTCGCATCTTCAGTGGTGAGACGGACGTGATCTGGTACACCAAACGATAAGCTGTGAGTTTGTTCCTTTTTGGAGCTTCATTATTCATTGTTTTTCTTTATTTGACTTTTATATATTGTGATATACCTTGTTTTCGACTTTTTCGGATATATTTTAATTATATATTTTTCGTTTTTTTATAATACTATGACGGAACAGACACCCAAGGTATCTAATTCAAAAACTATTCCCTCACCCTCGATTCACTTAACGCTCTTTTGGCCTGATAATATCGAAGCCTGGTTCTGCTACGCAGAAGCTGACTTTTGCGGGCACGGAACCACGGACTCGCGCACGCAATTCCTCGCGGTGGTTAAGGCATTACCGCGCGAATTCAACAGGTACGTAACACCTAGTATGTTTACTAGCGATGTTTTGGAATCTTACGAAAGTGTAAAACGATCGGTTCTAAAATGCGGAGATCTAACCGATCGACAACAGTTGGATCAACTCCTTAACAATACCGACCTGCAACATGGTTCCGCGACAGACATGTTGTTAAGGATGAGAGAGGTGATAGGTCAAAGAACTCTCAATGATGGCCTATTTAAACAGCTCTTCTTATCTAAACTCCCGAAACAGGTGCAAGCAGTTCTTGTCCCGTTTCAAAACAACGCCGTAGACGACGTGGCTGAATCTGCGGACCGCATTTTAGAAATTACGAAATCTTCTAGCTCCGAGGTTTTTTCAGTCAAAGAAAGACCTCAAACGACCCAGAATGACATCACCGAATTAAGTCATACATTAACATGATATGTTAGATTTCGTAATGACCGTAGTCAGTCAAGAACCGCGCAAAGAAGCGTATCATGTGGGCGATCTGTCTCCCGTGGTCGAAAGACAGATAATCCCGACTGGTGCTGGTATCATAACCAGTATGGCAAGTCTTCTAGAAATTGCAGGTAGCCCTGCAATTACCCGATCTCCAAGGCGACTGACACGAATAAGAGTTCGGGAAACTTCCCAGCCGGCACGTCTTAACAGCAACCGTAGCCGGCGAACACAGCCGTCTGTTATACGTCCACAAAAGTTCGCTACCTCGTCGACACTGGCGCAGAAGTTAGCGTTCTTTCCACAAATTCCAACGACAGGCTTCACGAGTCTATTTTAAGTTTACAGGAGGCAAACGGAAAACCGATCGCCACGTATGGTAAAAGGTACATCTACCTTAACACGGGTTTACGCAAAAGAATTCACTGGATTTTCGTGGTCGCAGATGTCTCTATGCCAGTCATTTGTATAGACCTGTTACAATACCACAATCTACTCATCGACACACACAAACGAAGGTTAATAGACGGAAACACTAAGTTATCTGTTTGCGTAACTCCTTTTTCTGGTTGCAGATTATCTCCAGTCACAACTAAGCACACCATAGACCCCTTATATCAACCATTATTAGATAAATACTCCCGGATATATCAACCGCAACCGAAATTGCCTTGTGTCACCACCAATGTTACACATCACATCTCGACTACAGGACCACCTGTATTCTCGAAAGCACGCCGACTGGCTCCCGAAAAGTTTAGGTTGGCTAAAAATGAATTCGACCACATGATAGACTTGGGAATAATTCAACCGTCAAATAGCCCATGGTCATTTCCCTTGCACATGGTTCCTAAAAAGGATAGCAATGACTGGCGTCCAACTGGTGATTATCGGCATCTGAATGCTAAAACCATTCCCGATCGTTACCCGTAGCCTCACATCCACGATTTGACAGCTACCTTGAAAGGTACAACTGTCTTTTCGAAAATCGACTTAGTTAAGGCTTACAACTAAATATATATGGCAACTGACGACATTCCTAAAACCGCCATCATAACTCCTTTCGGTCTTTACGAATTCTTACGAATGCCTTTCGGCCTAATAAATGCCGCTCAAGCCTCCCAAAGGTTCATAGACGACGACTTCTGAGGTCTCAACTTCATACATGCGTATGTTGATGACTGTCAAATAGCAAGTCCGGACAGAGATCACATCTCCAGCACCTGGACATTGTTTTCGAACGACTCCAAAGGTATGGCATTACTGTCAACATTCAGAAATGCCAAATCGGAACAAACTCCCTAGACTTCTTAGGACACACTATCGATGCCCAAGGCATCCGACCCCTTAGAAGCAAAGTGGCGGCCACTCTGGATTACCCAGAACCGACCACGATTAAGCAGTTGCGCCATTTTAACGGCATTGCACGTTTCTGTAGACGGTTTATACCTAGAGCGCGTCCATTATGAAAACGTTAACCGACCAACTTCGTGGAAATGCAAAATCAATTAGTCTAAATGACACCGCGCGAAGAGCATTCTCTACAGTTAAGGAACACATCGCTCAGGCAACCCTGCTTGCTCATCAGGACACTCAAGCGCCCATTAGTATAGCAATAGACACATCCGACTCAGCAATCGGAGGAGTCTTACAACAATGGGTTAACAACTCTTGGCAGCCATTAGGATTTTTCTCCAGACGGTTGCTGGACGCGGAATCTAGGTACAGCACGTTCGGTAGGGAACTCCTGGCTATGTATTATGCTGTACGGCATTTCCAACATTCCATCGAAGGAAGAGAATTTACGCTTTTTACGGACCATAAACTTCTTGCTTTCTCTTTCAGCTCATCCTCAAATAAGCACTCACCTCTAGAGTCTCTACGACTGGACTACATTTCGAAGTTTACTTCAGATAGACAACACATTTCTGAAGCAAACAGTGTAGTCGCAGACGCTTTGTCTCGTATCAGTTCCTTGAACAGTTTCCAAGGAATCGACCTTCTTAAACTCGCTCAGCTTCAAGAAGACACTGATCTTCAGCATCAGTTATCCTCGACAACTCTTAAACTATGTATTAAGCAGATGGGAACAGGTAAGGAAACCTTACTATGTGACACATCTACAGGTAGGGATTGTCCAATAGTACCAAAACATTATCGACGCAACGTCTTCGATACGTTGCACAATCTTTCTCATCCAGGTGTTCATGCATCAATCAAGCTCATAGCCGAACGGTTGTGCTGGCCTGGTATGAATAAACACGTGAGGGGGTGGGCACGCTCCTGTGTAAGCTGTCAGAAATCTAAAGTAATCAGACACAACAAATGTCCCTTGGGCTCTTTCAAAACCTCTGATGCTCGTTTCGACTACGTCCATCTAGATTTGGTAGGACTCTTACCCGATTCTAACGGATACTCATATCTCTTAACATGCGTAGACCGTTTCACTTGATGGCCAGAAGCAGTGCCTATCGAGGACATTACTTCTGAGACAGTCGCTCGCGATGGGTAGCGAATTTCGGCTGCTCTTCAACCATCTCTACAGACCGCGGACGCCAGTTCGAATCTGGACTTTTACGTTGTCTAACCACACTATTAGGAATCACTCGCTTCAGAACGACCGCCTACCACCCACAACTTCCAGGAGAATTCGTGGATCCTTCGGTTTCTTTATTGAACACGGATCTAAATTCTTACACGAGCAGGCTTACAAAGACAATGCGTTCAGTTAAACCTGCTCACACTCAACCACAATCAACTGATGTTTTCGTTCAACCTGAATTACGACATAGTACACATGTCTTCGTTCGTCGAGACTCACATCGACGACCTCTCGAATCAGCATACGGTGGACCCCTCAAAGTTCTTCAACATGAACCTAAGTACTATGTAGTCGACAAGAACGGCACGAACGATAGCATCAGTATCGATCGCCTTGAAGCAGCGTACTTAGAGGGAAACCCTATCTACGTTGATTTCCTTCGGCTCCTACACCTGAAGTACCCTACACGACAGCCGACACACACCTTCATACTTCGTCACTGTAGGAAAATAAACTTAAGGCAACGCGTTCTGGAAAAAGAGTAAGATTTCCAGAACATTTAAACGACTATTGCTCGTAGGACACGAAGTTTATATAGAATTCCCTTTGCATTATGTATTATAAAAAAAGAATTTCTTTTAATATGCTTACTTTTATATATTTATTCCAAAAAAACAAAACAAACAATTTTTTACTTATGAACGTATACATTTATATATATATATAAAAAAACCAAGAAAAACCAATTTTTTACAGTCGCTTTTACGCTGTCGCAAGCGTAGTAGTTTATTTACTTTTTTCCGCTCACCTTGTGTCCTTACGCAAGTACGTGTATTTTGACATGCACTCACAAGTTCTATTTTTTCTTTTCCAGGACGGCTGGAAAAGAACTACGAAGTTTCACAAGGAACCGAAATTTTCATTGTACTTTGTTTCCTTATTACTACGTTGTACTTCATGGTACCTTAGTGTAAAGAAACACGATCAGACGCTGCTAAACTTAGCAAGCTATCAGAAGAGTGTTCATCAACGACAAACTCGTTGGATTTAAAATTCTGGCTGGTACGTCTTAGATTCATCACTACCTCACTAGGGGGGGAGTGATCTGTAGCTGTAAATAATTCTCCAAAATCAATAGCTCATTAAGTGTTCGACATTGGATGCTGACCACATTGTTTTAAGTGGACTTGTTTAACTGAAGGCGTTCAGTCAGGCATCCGCACCAGATCACGTTACGACTCAGCGTGGGACACAGCTCCTACTTTCACTAGCCAGATTACAGTAAACGTTTCCCGATATATTGATAACGTGTCAAATATATCTTTCCGATCTCTTCTCATCCGACTTGTGATTTTAACTGGTTGGGGGACGATTCGAATATAGGCGTTACTGGATGCTAGTTGTCAAACTAGAATACTAGTCGTATCTTCGGTAGCTTCAAGATCAGTAAAACTGGTAAACTTCCTTCCAAATAAATATTTATGAAGTCTTTTAACAGCCCAAAACACAGCTAATGTTTTCACTGAATTTGTGAAAAACCTTGTTCAGTAACAGTAGGTCTGAATGAAAAACAGATAACTGAACCCCATATTCGGAAGTTCGCCCTTCGGTTTGTCACCTGTTCCTAGTACATCACACGTCTGCTGCCATGGAAACAAAGGCGTGATGAAATAAATTTGCAGATTTAATATTGAAGACTTACAGGGAATTAAGTAAATTGGGTTTACAAGGTTTGTTTTATCAAGTTGCAGGGGTACGAGAAAGGAATGCTCGATTTAGGCGAAATACATTTGTTTATACATTCCATTTCCTCCAGGCGATCGTACCTCTTGGAAGTGCGACATCGGTAAGATGCTTCCCTCAGACAACCAGTATCTGCAACGATGCTACCTTCTCACAAGGAAGGAGGGGGTTAGAAAACGTCGACACCCAAAATGTCATGCCTCACCTTACCTCACGGATTTCCGTCTCCACCGGTAAGGCCCTTTGAAGAACGAGGCTAACAAGTAAGAAACCTCCCACAAAAAGATCGTGCACGACTGGCCTCAAGCAGTTGTCCCTTGGGCTCTACGGTCACGCTCCCAAGTTGTTAAGACCAACATTAATCCAACTTCCTTTTCAGGTCCCTCAAGAAATACCCTTCCACGATGTGGATAGACGGGAAGTGATATCAGCCCCCATACTTGTAGCAACACACGAGACCAAGTTGGTCACAATCAAATCATTCCTACACCTAATAACTCTATTATCTCCATGAATAACCCTCTTCACGTCCCTTTATCACTTCGCACCACTAGGGCAAACGATTCCAGGACGCGGAACGTTATTCCTGGTCTCCTGAAACCACGCTCTAAACTACATGTAGGAGCTTTTAACGTCCAAACACTGTACCAAATAGGATAACAGACTTCCTTAGCTAGGACTTTAGAATCTCGCACCATCGATGTGTGCTGCATCTCCGAAGCGCGCAAACAGGAACCGAGTAGCGTCATTCATTTGACCTCACCGAATCAAAATAAAGAATAAACTCTATCCACGCTTCGTATATCTGGTAGCTCTGGTGCTGATCTCCGTGGCTTAGTTGGCGTAGGCATAGAATTGATTCCTAGGGCAGAACTATCTTTCTTGCACAGGTGTACCCTCACCTTTTTAGGTCACACACTCAACAATCAGGGAATCAAACCGGTTCCTGGAGAAACACAAATTATTGAGAATTATCCCTTACCTGATTCGTTCAAGAAGCTACGACATTTTCTTGGGATGATCTATAATGTAACAGTAGGTTCTGTACTTCAGCAACGTGACAATCAACAATGGCATCCCTTATAATTTTTCTCAAAAAAGCTAAACGCGACGTAAACAAAATATAGCATATTCGGTAGAGAACTGTTGGCCGTCTATTTAGCCATCAAGCACTTCTGGAGTATGTTAGAAGGCAATTCTTCTATAATATTTACTGATCACAGACCCCTAACTAAATCATTGATGCAAAACCATGATAGATACAGTCTGCGCGAAATTCGTGAATTAGAATTCATTTCTCGATTTTCAGCTGACATACGCCATATAAACGGCATGCAAAACGATGCAGCAAACGCACTATCTAGATTAAATATCGATACCTTCTCAATCCATGATATAAACTATCGATATATGGCAAAACATCAAATGCCTGACGTGGAGTTCGAAAACCTTTTACAATCTAATGAAACGTAACTATTATTCCGAAACATTCCCATAAACAAGAAGGAAGACCTAAACATGCGATATATATACAGGTAAAACCCGCCCCTTTGTACCTTATGTTGTGAGACGAAACATTTTTGAGAAATTGCACAACATATCCCATCCAGGTATAAAAGTCACTGTAAAGCTTATTACAGATAGGTTTGTATGGCCGAACATAAACAAAGATGTACGAAAATGGTCACGGGAATGCATTCAATACCAGAAGTCGAAAAAACACAGGCAAATCATGTCTCCTACAGGTATTTTTCCCGTCGTTAGCTCTAGGTTCGACCACGTTCGCATCGATATTGTTGGACCGCTACCAATTTACAATGGTTATACGCACATACTGACATGTATAGATAGATTCATGAGATGGCCCATGGCCGTCCCGTCAAAAGACACATCGGCATCAACGGTGGCGAAGAAATTAGTGAAACACTGGATTACGAATTTCGGTATCCCATCAACCATTACGACCGACCGTGGAGCCCAGTTTGAAAGCAAACTATTTCAACAACTCACAGACACTTTCGATATAAAGAGAATCAGAACCATTGCTTATCATCCGGATACTAACGGAATGATAGAAAGGTTCTACCGACAGCTAAAAGCCTCTTTGGCGGTCACAGCAGGAGATTAAAAATGGGATAGCAAGCTTCCTTTGATATTATTAGGCATTCGCCTAACTATCAAACAAGTCATCGGTTGTTGTGCTGATGAGTTGTTTTATGGAATAATGTTACGTTGGCCTGGTGAGTTCTTGAACCGGGCAACAGATATAACCAACTTCGTGCAACAACTGAAACAATAGATGGAATCCATTGGGTCCGTCGAATCACGAACCCAGAAGGTGAAGTCATTCGTACCCACTAAATTGGACAAATGTTCACATGTATTCGTCAGAAATAATAGAGTACGACAGCCTTTACAGACTCCTCACGACGATCCTTTTAATGTTGTCCAAAAAGACTAATACTAACTTTGAGCATAAGGAAAAACATCTTTTGACATGGCGACCCCCGAATTCGTCCCAACGTTCGACCCAACTGGATCACATCAGCCACCGATGGAGGGGGTCGATAGAAGACTGTCGCTCATTCTGGAGCACATGTTTAGATTCAGATCATGCTCTAGTGTGAGCGCATATCTGTCTGCGTCTTACTGGACGTAGGAACGACGCTGCAAGGAAGCCTCTTAGGGTTCTACTTAATGATAGACAAGCTAAGAATATATTTCAGGAACAACTAGAAGAACAGTCAGACAGCCTTGTAAGTTGTGCCCACCCCGAGGCAGCGTGAAATGACATCCGAAAAGCAGTGGAAATAGCAGTGATATCTGCAAGTACGGTAAACCATATGATTAGAGAGAAACACTGGATCTCAGCAGCGTCTACCTTACTGATAGATGCTCGAAAACTCATCCCACCTGGCTCTGAACACAACGAAAAGTGGAGTCAGCTTAAGCGCAGGCTAACAAGAATCCTACGCAATGATCGCAAACAGTGGTGTGTAGGGAAATTAAGAGAGATGGAAAAGGCAGCGGCAATAGGTAACAGCAGACAACTGTTCAGACTTGTTAAGAAAACCGGTATTAGGAACCCAATTGTTAGTGAAACTATTTCGGAAAAACGTGGATATGTTATTCACTCTCAATACAGAACATTGGATCGATAAGAAGACTTTAGGGATCAGTTCAACTGGTCTCCGGTTTCTCACGATCTCCAGTCGACCTGAATGGCAAGGTAAGTCCCTCAACGTTTTACGAGGTTGAAATTGCATCCATCCTTCGTTTTCTTCCAAATTCTAAGCTGAATTCTTCATGTCCCTATCTTTATCCTCTTTACAAATTTATACTGCTTGAATAACATCTTCAGTCCTTAATCTTTCCGATTACTGCTTATACTCTTACTACTTCTACCAGTATGGGATTTGAATCGACAACTGCATCTCTGTGTTGAGGTGTTATGGCAACTCGAACTGTTGTGCGTATGTACGTACAAAGTTCTGCGTTGTGACTTACTTACTGAAATAACTAGAGGAAATTCTAGAAGTGTTTGAAAATGAAGAGCACTGTTTACAACAAGTAAGACACTTATAGGTCTATCCTCTTGGTTGCTATTTCACTTTCTTATTGAATTTGATACTGATAAGGAAGTTTAACCGTTTTTATCGCGGTTGATTTGTTATTTTTCAGAATTGCGTGAAGCTTAGAAGGTTTTCTGATATACAACTTATAGTTTCTGTCAAATAATTGAAAGGCTCATACCTTTCAAATAATCAAGTCTATGCCGATAAACAACCTGGAAAATTTCTGAATATGGAAGATTATGTGGATAAACAATTTACAAATTGACGATAACTGTTTTGTATTGACTACTGCCACGTTTATTTATCTAATGAATTATCTAAACACAAATATAACAACTGCACGGTCCTTTTGAAATATAAATCTTGTTAGTGTGTATAATTACAGCCTAGTTCGGTAGTAATACAACTTTGATAATAGACCTAACCGAAAACGGCAAATTTGCCATGGGACTGCTTAATCTGTAAGATCTTACGTGGAAGCCGCATCACTATCTACACTGACTCATCTTATCGTGACAATTAACATTGATACTTAGTACTTCATAAGAACACACTTATGCTGGGGACAGAATAATATATATAATGTGAATAGTAATGTTATACATAACGAGCACGTCTACAAAGCAGTCATGCCATTAGATCGAATGAATGTCTCTATGTCCACCTCTGCCGACCTTCCCCAAGTGTTACATGTCGAATATACAGTTTTTTGTCATTATATGCTTGGCTTCGAAGACCATGTGGTTAGGGAACAATGCCACTTCAAGTGTTCATCCGAATATACTGTCATAGTGAAGAAACGTATGCATACGACGCAACATTATAGCAACACGTCTAAACTGATGCGGTACTACAAGTTTGCGTAACGAAACGGGTACTTATAAGGCAAACACTTAGTAGTTATTTCTAATTTCCACAAACTGTTACCCGTTATGATTATCGGTATATCTCCTCACGAAACTAGGAAGACAAAAATGAAAATTGGGCAAAAGTTTATTGATGCATTATTACTACTGGTGCAGAAACAGCAACAGTTGATGCAGAAAATTCAGGTTACAGGTTTGATATATAGTTAGATTAAAAATACTACCAAAAGAAACTTATACTAGACAGTTCCTGTCACGTTTCCACACTTTTTGTGTTTCGATCCATATTTTTCATCGTAAAGGATACTACACAAATACAAACGTTAGAGAAACTACGGTCTTACTTACTTATTGATGATTCTTAAGAAAACTTGGCTTCATTGGATCTGTACGTACTGTTTCCTTAGTCTGGGTAGTAAAATTGTTGATATTATGGAATATGTGAGTTTTATTTATCTCCCATCGACTGCGATTTCTAAGAATATGCTGAACTATACAGTTTATATTTCGCAATTGATCGGGCTTACATGTAAGAGATTGTCTTATTGTGTGTGCCAGTATCATATGGCGGCATGCCGTCCTTGTAAATACACCTTTCATGTCACCATTTTCTTCAACATCCAGTTTACTTCTGCTCGCAATTATTTTCGCTTCCAGAGAAACAGAACAGGACGCCCTCGAACACAATTATCCCCAAAATGTACCCAATTCGGATAAAGTTTTCCCCGAAATAGGGAGATTGGAAAGTTATGAAGCAACAATTGGTTCAATGTGTGCCCAACAATGCGTAGAGAACTAAATCAGTTTTCTGCGCAATGGTTTTGGAATTCGCTGCAGCGAAAGGAAAAACCTGATATTCGTGCAACTCAACAGACACTCAGCAATTGAAATACGAAATGACCGCCTCTTGTCAGGCCGCTCGGGTCGCTAAAATGAAACGGTGGGCGGCTTAGAAAGGATCTGAATTTTTACCGCACCTTAAACCAGTGAGACAGTGTGTGGCGTCGTGTCGCGATCGACTATGATCACCACTACATGAAAACTACGTGGCTGGTATCGACGTGGATCCCTTGGTAGGCCAAAACCCAGAAAGCTGTTATTGGTTGCAATAAGGTATATTTGTTGGCTATCTCGTGGTATCGAAAGAATACCGAAAGGTGCCAAAGATTGCAAGCAGGACTGCCGAGCGGAAGCGAGTTCGTGCAAGGTCACAGGCAACGGAAAGAAAAGTGCGTTTGGTACAGTTAAACAAACAAGTACAATAAAACAATCAATGGTACAATTGGTTGTAATAATAATTGTTTCGACTATACCAATCGCGTTCTCGTCATAAAAGTAGATCACTACTAGGCCGTGAATAATGGACGACCTCTGAGCGACGCTAAAGGGACCCTGGAAATTTGAATCCGAATGATAGAACTAAATGGGGATTATGAAGCATTTTGAATAATAAATATTACGATTCATAATTGTTGGTTAGACTTAGGAATTAGATTAACGGTTTTCATCACGAATCGACATCAGCTAAAATGCCAAAACGCCATTTAGCCAAACGGTGAATGAATTCCAAGACCTGCCGTCTCAAATTACAGTCTCACCCTAATTTCGTACTGGCACTCATGATCTGCGTCAACAGCATGTGAGCAGTCGAATCTCCTAACTCCCTGTTCAACAAAAGTACATCATTCTAGCCGCACTTCCCTTAATAGATACTGCTTTTGGTTAATGTGTAAAACCAATCCAAACAGGTTGTAAGACAAGAATATTCCTCCCTTCAAAGAGACACAGTTAACAACGTCGAGAAGCTAGTGTTACTGATCATTATTCGGTCACCTTGGAACTACATTCATTTGAGTTACACAGATTCATTGTGGCTGAGCGAGGATAGCTTCGGGATAGTGTTGATATTGTACAAAACAGAATCACATCTTTGCTTACTCGTACATATTGTGATTGACTCTGTAATATTACATTCTCTTGGCGGCACTTTGTATCGCTCCAAAACTAGTCATCAGTTTCTTCTCTATGTTTTCTATATTTTTTATTAAAGAGAAGTTTACAATTAAAGTCTACTGAATCAGGGCACGTCAGATAATGTAACTGAGTTAAGTGTAGTAGGTTTGAATGTTGGTTAGTGCTTTTGCATCGTTCGTCGTGAAGTTATTAGGAATTTTCTAGAGTTCCTGAATGTAGTGATTTTATAAAACTCTAACGCTTTGACACTGATTTTTAGCATCAGCCTGGACAGTACATAGTGGTTCACGACAAGGAAAGAAAGAAAGTTTTAGTCATCCATAGGAAATGGCTGCTGATAGAGAAGCATTTTGCCTACATGAATGATGCTACTGGTGCAAATGTTCTCGATCGCGTGGATCCTGATATTCGCTTCTCCTTGAGATGATACGCCACATTGCATCATTGTGGTAGGTTGCCATCATGTTGAGGTCATGGTTCTCAGATAACTACCATACAGCTGAGGGACTAAAAGCATCATTCACTACATTACTCGGTTACAAAAGCACATTTACACCTGAGGAGGACAAGCTATCGTGTGGAAATAAGAAGCCGAAGAGGTGAATTTATAAACGTACGTTTTAGGCACCAGTCTGAAAGGGCGTGGGTAAGGGGTATAAATGGTCCTGTAGTGCTTTGTTTAACCCAGTGGAGAAGTCTCCACATACACGTAATTTACCATCAGACTTCCTTACAACCACTAATGGTGTTGCCCATGCAGAATAATTTACAGGAGAAATAACCCCAGAACTCTGTAGTCTGTCAAGTTCTGCATCCAAGGCATCAGTAATCGAATAAGGTACAGGTCTCCTAGGAAGGAACACAGGTTTTGCTTCCTGTTGAACATACATACGAGCCTTTACTTTTACGCATAGTCCCAATTTATCCTCAAAAATATCTGAAAACTTATCACGCAATTCTTTAACACACAAACGACTAAAGTCACTTGACAGCGATCGCGGTACTGGTGAATTAATCATATTGCAGACAGTGCTCAACGGCAAGTCCCATAAACCAAATTTATCAATCCAATCAATACCTAATAGATTGGTATGACAGTTCCCGGATACGTAACATTTCCCGGTCATAGTCTTTTCACCAAACGTGAGAGGTAGCTGTATTACTCCAAGAAGAGTAATATTAGTTCCTGACGCACTCTTGGCATTATAACATGTAGGTTGATATCGGGGTCGGCCAATTTTAATCCAAGTTTCTCTAGAAATTAATGTTATGTCAGACCCAGTATCGACTTGTAGTTTGACCGGTTTGCCATCGAAAAAAATGGTTACATACTTCCTTTTAGAGGAGAATTGCTCACTTTTTGTAGCCAGAACAACATTTGAGTTATGCGGCATTACTTTTGAAGTATGTATCTTATTTCCTTTACGGGACTTATGCTGACGGTCAGAAACTTTTGGTTTACTTTTACAACATACTTGAGCATGACCATATTTATCACATTGAAAGCATACTCGTTTTTTAAAGTAACAAACTTTGGCAGAATGAGACTTACCACATCGACAACATGACGTTTTGTGTTTCACTTGATTCGGGATTTTCTGGGAGTTCGAATCTTTATTTTCATTTAAAGATTTACATAAAGCATTAATTCTCACGTGTTCACTGTTCCTTTCTACGAGATTCGTGTCATGCTTCAAATTAACCATTCTTTGACACTCTTCAGATACTGATTGTAGACTGATATTAGGATCTTGTTCGATTCTCATTAGAATCCGTGATCTAATATCTGCATCTACTGAAGATTGTAATCCACATACAAAAATAAGGCACTTGAACTGATCTGAGGACATTTCCTGTAATCGGAACCGCTCACATTCCCGGTTCACGATGCTTGCATACGTTACATAATCGTCCTGTACTTTCTTTACAAGTTGAAGACACTGGTATCTAGTGTGAAAAATTGATGACCGTTCACCAAATATACGAGTCAGGCATTCAACTGTTTCTTTGAACGTTATGTCGGATGGCTTCTTTGGGAGGATAAAATTACAGAATTTTTCATGTTCGGACACTCCGAGCTTTCGTAATAATAATCTCAATTTCGAACTTTCGTCCCACTCTGTACATTCATTAATAAATAAATCCTCATGGCGTTTAAACCACGCCTCAAAAGTAACTCCACTTTCTGGATCAAATCTAAATTCAGTTGTTGAATTTGCAATAGAATCCGGAGTCATAATGGAATTAGACACATCAGTTCTTGAGGATATCGACATATTTTTGACTAATAATTCGATAAGAGTATTTTGCTGTTGCAATAAGGTTTTCAGATCATCCATTTTCTTGATACAAAATTCACTTTAACTGAATACGTAAGCGTAGATCCGTTTTAATCACCGTCGCCAATGTTGTAAACGTATGTATGCAGTCGCCAATTGTTATAAACGTAGAGAGAGAGAGGATGCTGGTTATAACTTTAGGGGTTTCTGGTTATAACAGTCCTTTTACTTCTTACACGTATGTGGGACGTTAATTTATCTTAGACGAATATCTACACTAGATTCCCACCCAGTGTCTATTCTACAGGACTTCAACACAACTCAGATCAAGAACACGAGATTAGCCTGACTATAACGTCAATGTATTTCACACCAAATCCGACACATGGAACAGTCAATAATCCATACATAATAAGGATAGGGAAATATATATATAACACATAACACCTGTCATTCATTCATTGTTCGGGTTGTCAAACGTGAAATGAACGACTACGTGTGCACCTCGGAAGAATGAGAGGTTGCTGAAATTTAAGCTGAATGTGTCCCAATCGACTTTCCAGTTGTCAACATTTTGACTGGGAGTTTTTCACCTATAGCTAAGTAAGTACCTATTGAATACATCTTCATAAAGCAGTTCACCAAAGACGGATTTTCCCACCACCGCTTCTACTTCAACGGAAGTTGGTAAACCGTAAAATAGAATAAATTTAAACATGATCGCAAAAGGCCGTACAATGCTGACAATAAAACATTAGAAATGATTCTGAAAGCAGTCACGGAAATGTCTACGAAGATTGAAAAACTAACTGCCTACATCAAAATTTCACCCATGGCCATTAAGGACAGGCGCAGCGACAGCATGGACATTTCAAGTTGCGTATTCTCGTTGAAAACACCTGGGTAAATGCGTACTCTTGAAGCTGCTTTGTGGGAGCACAGGTCTCATGACCAGTTCGTAAGTTGTGACAGATGTGCTCACAGCTCCCAAGTGCAATCTGTCCAGAGAACCAAATAACACAAGCCGTGGATGTTGCGAGCCAGGCTTTCTTACACGAAGCAAGAGATTACGTAAATAAGAGTGTATGGTGATCCGAAGAAAAAGTGAGCTAAATACACTCTTGATCTGTAATTAAATACCGGTTTCTGTTTTAATATTAGTTTTGATAAACATTTATACTGAAATAATTACTTCCTATCTATCTCATTTTCAGCTGGCTTCGCAATTGTTAACAGACCTAATTATAAGTTTTTATTTAGCAAACATTATTGTCATTACTTTTTGGCCGTGGTCTGCATTTCTTCTTTTTTCTAGGATTCTCACTGAGCTGGATGGATTATCTTTCCTTGGAATTACGGAAGACAACTCAATTCTGATCTGTTCACGTTTAAGCTGCAAATTTTATGCTATGCGATAAGATCTTAATTTTAACTTATTGATAGTATATATGATCATATTCATACAATAACTCATAATCAAATAATTGTATATTCATTTTGGCTATACGATATAACCTTCCTCTGTCATTCCAAAAACCGTATATAATCATATTCGGCGAGGAATATAATTTCATATTTGTATTCTATTCATTATATCGTGTTTGTATGCTACAACACACGTACTTTATGTATTTACAGGATCTATTCAGATTTCTACCCAATATCTAGAAATATATATAATCGTGTATGACAAAGCACTGTACTCATTATTCCACATACTTTCATTAAAATCGTATTTGGATAATATAACTCACTTAATTTCTGGAATCACCTGTCCAATTCGGTGAGTCTGTCATACGTTTATTTATTTATTTTTTATGACAGTATATTTTGTCACCACTAAAACCTTCCTGCTATTCTTATCCATTGTTTTTCTACACTTTCACCGATCCTCTCGATACATCCACCCTTGTGTTAAGCATAGGTTTTGATTAGACTTCAGTCCTCGGCATTGATTTTTTCTTTCTTTCATCTCTATTTCCAATATTTTGTTCAATCCGCCTGCTATAAGTCACTTTTTTATCATGCAACAAAAGAAAATAAAGGCCCCTGCTTGTAGGCATCCAGCCAAACGTAGGAAAACTACGCAATCTAAAATTGCTACTGATAGTTTCAACGAGACGAGCTACTCCGTTCATCCGAAAGCAGACAAGCTTTTACCAGTTGTTTCCATTCCAGACGTGTTAAAGACTCTGTTGGTAAATAATGATGATAATCACAACTGCAACCATACGAATGATATAAAAAGGCTGCAAGTTGACAGGAACATTCTCAATCCGCTCAAGTATCTCATCAACCCTAATCTCACAGAGACTCCAGATCAAATGAATGACATCAATAACTTCTTAGATCGTGTTGCATCAGAGGTATTTGAAAGAATGAGGCGATCTAGCAATGCAATTGTGTTTAATATACCGGACTCATATGCCCTTAAAAATATCAAAACTAGTCTGCTTAGAGCTAGCAATATGACACACGTACCATGTGTATGCTCAAGATTAAAAAGAAGTCATCCTGATATGCACCCACCGATCTTGTTCAAATTCAACTCATCTGTAGACGCTAGTGAGTTTTTAAATTCCTCCAATTCATTGAAACAGAAACAGATTTTCAAAGATATTAAGATTCTACCAGATAGAACACCATGCCAACGAAAAGCAGGCCGAGACAACCACAGACTACCAGCATCAAACACCCAAGCGTATCATAATCCTAAAGGTCATAAAATTAAGTCCGATCTTAAGCGGACATCTAACTTTACGAATATGCAACCACCGGAAAACTCTCCTGAATCTCCTAATGTTCAAAGCCCAAAAGAAAGTAGTCTCAATGTAGGTGATGCCCATCCTTTTAAGAATGTTGACTTAGATTCGACCCTAAGTAGTTGTACTGATTTCGAATGGGATAACACAGTCCAAGTCGCTGTTAGTGCAAAAACCAGTTTTTGTGACTGTGCAACGGATAACTGGAAAACTGGTCATAAAATTTATCTGCCTGACCACACTCTTAACGTCGATATACTCGAGCCTAGCAAACCATCTCAAGCATCTTTAACAACACACGACCCCCCTCAAATTACGAAGGAGCCAAAATCAACCACAAACCTTGGAAATAAGAGTTTAGAACATGTTCCCTATACGTCAGGTATAAATAGCAATGTAAATTGTAAACGGCCACTTGGTCGCACACATAGACCTGATAGTCTTCTTGGTCCGGCTCCCAATGTGAATACTATTCCTTTACCAAATGTTATATCCAATAATAGTGAGAAGACTTTTTTTGTACTTCCGCCGGCTTTTCTGCCGGCAACAATACACATACTTCAAATGATGACAAAGTTGTTGAATCTATTTCCGATCGCAACACAACTCTCACCTTAGCCAATCCTACTAGTATTCATGTAAATACCGATTGTGATTTATACTCCAACCTGATTCACCATGGTAAATCTCAATTTCTTATTCTTTCGTTCAATTCCCGCTCTCTGCCCAATAAAATTACTCACCTCAAAACCCTTTTATTACTTGTAAATCCAACTATTGTTCTTATTACGGAAACGTGGTGCAATTCATCTGTATCCGATCACTCCCTGCATATAGATAACTATGTTTTCTTTAGAACCGACAGATGTAATGGATTAGGGGGCGGTACACTTATCTATGTCCGTTCGGATATTCAGGCCTGCAAATTTGGGGATAAATCCCTTAATGCTATAGATGACTCCACCTGGGTGACTGTAAACTGTGGATCTCGGAATTATCTACTGGTGGGATGCATATACAGACCACCACATGCAGATTCTATGTTTGACAGATTACTAACAAACATCTTTTCCATTGCTTCACACCAACCGCATACTTTTAAAATCATCGGAGGTGATTTTAATCTGCCAAACATCACATGGGATTCGACTCCGGTTTCAGGCCGACATGACAAATTAGTTGAAACGCTAGAACTTTATGGATGGGTCCAACAGGTTCGACAACCGACTAGAAGGAATAATATACTTGATTTACTATTTACAATCAACATAGATTCTATCTCAGTGCATATTGGTCAAGAATTTTTTAAGAGTGATCACAGAGTAATATTGTGTATCATTCATTCTTTCGACGCCATACAATTGAATTCAAAAGCTGGAATGATGTACAAGAGTAGACATTTTGATCAACAAACCTGGAAACGGACTGAAAGTCTTATTCGTTGTTTGCCATGGGAAACTTATTTTACCACAAATAATATTGACATTCCGATCTCTGATCTATACCACAACTTGATACACTGCCTCGACTGCACTGCTCCAATTATTAGCCATGTGGCTTATAACGCCAATAGGGGCCAGAATAATTTCAAAACTTTTAAAAGAAAGCTGAGGAAATTAAAACACCGTTACCACAAGCATAATGAGTTGTATGCACTACAGAGTATACTTAAGTTAATTGACAAGAGTGCTTCATCTAAACGCAAGTATTTTATGAATATAGAAAATAAAACCCTAGGTAATAAAAGCCCAGAATTATCAATACTTCGGCTTTTTAAATCGCGTGTGAAGGCAAATTCTCTAGGCGCGACCAAATTCTTCATAGTTAACGGAAGAATTATTGATGACCCCGATATTATTTGCAAACAATTCAGTCAGCATTTCTCGCAGTGCTATAACACTAGAACTGAAAGTTGTATCAATACATTTCCAATGCTGACACGCAGACACCTGTCGAAAATTGATTTCGTACCCTCCAACATCAAGCAGGCCATAACTGCCTTGAAAAAAGTCCTATGACGGTGGACCTGACGGGATTCCCTCATCATTTGTGAAATATGGTAGTAGAGAATTCCCATTATTTTGTTTAAAACTTTTCAACCTATCTATGGAATATGGGGCCTATCCACCTGTATGGAAAACATCTCTTATCACCCCCAGATTCAAAACCAGATCACGCAGTGATATTGCTAACTACAGACCAATTAATTTGACATCCGTGCTGTCAAGATCTATGGAGAAAATAGTCCACAAGCTATTATCATTTTTGCTTTCGGCTAATCTGATTAGCCCATCCCAATACGGGTTTACGACCAAACGCTCATGCTTCACATCGCACCTGGAATTCTTTGATCAAATTACCCAGAGAAGAGATGTTGGTCAATCAATGATGATTCTGTACTTCGACTTTAGTAAGGCCTTCGACAGCGTCCCACACAAACTTCTTTTTATAAAACTCTCTTCATATGGAATACAGAATCCCCTTTTATCTTGGCTCAAGTCATTTTTAGAAGAACGTAGCCAAATTGTCCGCTTTGGATCTTGCTACTCCAAACCTGTGAATGTAACCAGTGGGGTTATACAAGGAAGTTTAATTGGTCCATTACTATTTCTCCTTTTTATCAATGACGTTTGCTCCCTCTTTCAGTATGGTAAACCTTTTCTTTTTGCCGATGATCTAAAAGTGATCTATTCATTCTCATCTCCCACCAATGAAAGCTATATTTCAACGGTAATCCAAGAGGAAATAAACAAGTTGTACGAATGGACTATTTCGTGGAATTCGCCGCTTAATGTTGACAAAAGTGGATTTATCAACATCGGCCGCTGCCTTAACCTAAATCTGGCTATACACAAACATACACTGAAACCTCTCAACACTGTTCGTGACTTGGGTTAAAGATATAGCGACAGTTTAAACTTTTCGGAACACATTGCATCTCAAGTATCCAATGCTAGAAAGCTCATCGGATTCATAATGATTAATTTCAATAATATGAAATCGAGATTATTATTATACAGAAAATGTATCTTGCATATGGTATTTTAGTTTATAGTAATTGCAGGCATAATGACCTGATTAAAATTAAAGGTGTTCAAAGAAGATTCACCAAAGCTGTTTTGGGGTATTCTGACAACAAAGACTATCACCAAAGATGTCAACAACTCAAACTAGAACCTCTCTGGATCAGGCGTATCAAACTAAACCTTATTTTTCTCTACCGGCTTCTTAACGGTATTTCTTACTCTTCGCTATCTACCCCATCATACTCTATGATACCGTCTCACAATCTACGCAATAAGGAAAATATTATAGCGATTCCAAAAACCCAAACAAATTTACGCCAGAATTTCTTCGTTATTCGCTACTCAACCATCTGGAATAGACTACCAATGAACCTCCGATGCAGTGAAACTATAATCCGGTTCCGAAGTCTTCTTGATGACTTTCTTTCCGAAAG
The DNA here is from genome assembly GCA_944470415.2 of Schistosoma rodhaini. Lineage (NCBI taxonomy): Eukaryota > Metazoa > Platyhelminthes > Trematoda > Strigeidida > Schistosomatidae > Schistosoma > Schistosoma rodhaini. Next base: position 40,307,645 of record OX104044.1, read on the forward strand.
TGGATTGTGTCACCTTTTGAATATTAACGTGCTTAACAACGATTTATACAAAAATGGTCCGTCATCTATCTAACTGACTGAAAAGCAAAGTAAAACCTTTGAAACTTTTCACGTCTATTTCACTTTATTTTATATTTATCTGAATATAAAAAGTCTGCTTATGTTCGTATTTATAATTATTACTGTTATTAATATCATTATTGGTCTTTTGACACATTAGATATTCATTTCATCTCTTCTTGTCCTTCTAAACATATTTTATCCAAAGTCTACAATTAAAAACAAAAAACCCCTATGTTCCACTTAAATAATTTTTTTTCAAAATATTCACAACATATAACATATAAAAATTTATATTTAATTATTCTTTGCAATTAATTATGACTATGATAGCATCATTCTAAATTATTATTATTGCACTAATGTTTATACTACAACCCGGTTTCACTCTGTATACTGTTACATAATTCTACACGTATTTATCCGAGTGCAGTAAAGGTTTATTATTATTCTTACTATTATTGTTATTATTATCATTATTTTAAAATTATTCGTTTATCTCAAAAGTCTATATCCATTACACTATTATGATCATGGTTGAACCCTTTCACTATGTGTTCATTTCTTTACTCTCTCCTTTTTTTTCCTTCTAAATAAATATTATTCTTAAGATTACGAAGCTTTGGATTAAGACAATAACTTGTGTTACGCTGAATTAAAACTTATCAGTCTCTTTTTATCTTCACTATGTATACACACCTCATACACATTGATTATCTTTTGCACTTAATTGAAACTTTCAGAGCATCACCCAAAACTATGACTGTGCTTGCACAAACACTTATTCTAACGTCATATCTTACCGCAATAATAAGTTATTTACTTATTAATTTATTCTGTTTTATTTCATTTTTATTACTCGTTTTTGCTATACATACATAGTTTATTCTTGTTCTGCGTTAAGATATTTACGTCTCCCGCGTCTCCTTTATTTCCATTTCCTTAGTTTCTTCCTTTCCTCCTTCAAAATCAATTCAAAATTCTTGCTAATTACACAGAACCTCATTTATTATTACTATTCTATTATTAATATTTTATTTTCCCTTTCCTTCCTTTCTCAAACATGGCATATGTATTGTTAACATTACTGAAAATTGTGTATTATTACATTTTTGAAGAAACCCGAAATGGTTTCTTCACAGCACTTATGTACCCATAAGGTGTTTCTGAATAATAATAATAATATCACTAATACGTAATCAACCTTTCATATGGCATTATGGATTTATTGGTTGGATTATTGCTGTGACATAGGGCATTCGTTTGTTTATTATGGGCGATTCGGCTGTTTCTATGCTGCATTTGTAATGCAGAAGAGCAACTGTTTTTCTTTTTGTAGAACACTGTGAATGAAAGTTCAAAATCAACCTGATGTGCTCGACCAAAACGCGTTGGCGATTGTTAAGAATTGGAAGGAGTTATGTATTGATGGATAATTTGTACTTTTAAAAGTTTGATATACATTTTTATTTATAACGCACCAGTGTTTTAATTACTGCAATGCTTATCTATCGTGACAGACCAGTTCTCGCTACTAGCTATGGTTTAATTGCTTTGGCACTGCGTTCACTTTGCGGAAAAAATTGAATAGATGCGTAGTAACTTTCGGGTACATGTTATTAAGTCGCCAGGCTTTTCTGTACGATCGGCGATCTTTGGTGGATAAGTTGAAATCGTGCAGAATGTACCCAAAATTCCAAAAAATATTGAAGGTTGATCCACAGAACGTTGATGGCTTTCCCCAAATGTTGGCGAAAAACCCGCAATTTTGTTAACATTATCGATGAATATAGACGGATCTCCCTAAAGTGTTATAAGCTTTTAAGAAAAAACTGAGGTTTTTGGGCCATTTCCTTCAAATTTTCTATAGCAGCCTCTCCGAATAGCAGTCCATGAAGTCACTGACAAGTGGACTGAGCCATATTGGTAGGTGTAGACTACCTGGTTGGGATTCGCGAGATGATAGCAACTGATGGTTAGAGACCTTGAATGACATGGCTCAAAATCGTTTGCAATGGCGCAGGTACATCCACTCTGTGTTCTATCAAATTCTAATCCTCTGAATTCCTCATGTCCCTATCCTTTTTCTCTTTTCAAATTTATTTCACTGTATTATACTCCTTCAATAACATCTTCAAACCCTAATCTTTCACGTAATGCTTATACTCTTACTACTTCTACCACTATGGGATTTGAATCGACAACTGCATAACAACACAAATGACATGAAATGAAATGACTTCATCTCTGTGCTAATGTGGTATGGCAGCTCGAACTGATGTACGTACGTACGAAGTTCTACGCTGTGACCTACTGACTGTCAAGAGAAATTCAACTGTTATTGCTCAGATATTAGTTAAAATAAGAATAACGTACAGATATATCACGTTTCACTATGATGACTTTCATGTTATAACATGGCGCCTACTTTCATTTATTGGTGTGACTGATGGTTAGTGTATTAAAACGTTTTAAAATTCGCTCAATCACATCCCGAACTGTTAATAATTGTTCATTTATAGAAAATAAGGTCACGACTCGTGACTTCCTACATATTCATCGTACGCCTAATCATGGAAGAAATACGATATCGTTTGAATAGGATTTCCACCCTTATATTCACTCATAATTACCTTTAAAACAAACAGGATATAAATTTTCATTCATCGATGTTAACTAGAATGTTGTAGGTGCTCATATGCACTGGGAAGCTCATAAGTAAACAGAGTCAAGACAATCACGAACAGTAAATTAATTCGAGAAGAGAATGCCAACGTGTAGGATACTCAAAAACATACATATGCGATTACGCGGATTAAGAGAATCAGTCGTCATAGATCAAAGAAACTATTCACTACAAAAAAGTGCGAAAGGCTACAATACACCTGTTTCAAAATTAATTACTCTTGCTTAATAAACCAAAAGTTTAACTAGGTAAAGAACATCATGTTATTTTACTGCGAAATTCAGAGAAAATTGCCCATACATTTGACAGGACAAATTGGTTTGTATTGTCCACATAAGACCACTGATCCTGATGTAATAAAACATTTAGGAAAAGCCTCTGAGAAAGCTTCAGAAAAGTCACCATGCCTTTACTCCTTTACTCCTGAACCTATTTATGCGAAATAACATTAATCAGATAGTGGACAGCTTAGTTCAGTTAAAAAACCAATAGAAGATGTAATTTAAGACAATGGTACCTTGGATGCTGACAGTTAATATGATAGACGTAATCCAAAGCTACAGACCCATCCAAATCGTTTAAATCAATAGAATTCAGTGTATTGGAACTTGATTTATCAGAGACTGTCCCCTCAGCCTTCACCGCTATGTGGATCGGTGACGGAGGCTCGAATACATCATCCTCACCATTAGTTGACTGAATGTGTTTATCGTAAGAAACATTCTGGGTCGATTCAAGTTGTTCTGTTCGAGGTATTTCTGTCATCTTGGGGATTCAAAAATTTTAGAAATTAGAATTGTAATCTACATTTACATAGTATCGTTTACTTACTGGACATTTTCAACAAGAAAAGTGTCTAACATTAATGCATAAATTTCATGCAATTTATAAAAAAATTCTATTCAGATTACGGAGAGTGCCTGAGACGAAATCGTCGAACCGAGCAACATATTACCAATTCACCAGTATGAACTGCTAAGGAGAACTCAGACTGCTTAATTTTTTGTAATTACATGTTATTTCTTTTTCTTAGAGAATAATCTCGATAGCACTTTTCTAAACTATATTTCAGTAATTACCTATACTGTTATTTGATCAGTTGTTTTTAATTACAGTTTGACAGTTGTGTTATGCATACCAACGTCACTGGGTCTTACTTTGTAAACGGAGTTGTCGAAGTTTTGGTCATCTGTTCGAAAGATAAAGTTGTTCTAAGAAGACCCTTCACCAATTGGCGTGTGGATTATTAACGTCGAAGTGTTTTTCTTAAACGTCCGGTCTGTCAAGTTCCCATTAGTCTTTTTAGTATTAAAAGATTCTCAAATTATCGTAGGCCCAGCCGAAAACCAATCGCGATTACATTAAAAAACTTAAAATAAACAAACAACCCACAATTGATAAATACTGATGAAAACAAGTTCAAAATCTACTTCCAGGTTTTAAAGTTCGTTTATTGACGAAGTAGACACCTCTCTTTCTCTCTTTATATATATACATAACTATCTTATCAACCTTCATAAAATATATATTTACAAATATTTATAACTTCGTAGATGATTGATTGGTTTATTAATCCTTGTAATGATAAACCAACTCAGCCTAGAGTCTGTCGAGGGTTGGTAATCCCAATCCGTAAAAAAGAACTTTTCTAAAGCAAACGCCAGCCAGAAAAACCCATTTTAATTATTTAAATTCTGCTCAAGTAGTTCAAGGGTTTTCATTTAGAAGAGTTATAATGCCTTATGACAAAAGCCAAGATCCTTCGGAAGTCAGGAGGCCGATGCCCCTTCTAAAAATCAGAGCAACAATTAGCATAGGTATATGGAAAGTCCTCACAATGCAGGAGACTAGCAGGACCAGTCAAATTGTTGGGGAGATGAGATATAACCTGGCGGAACCTGATATAAGCGAAACCCATTAAAGTAATCAGAGGTTGCGAAGCTGATGGTTGTTGCTCCTTATAAGCATATGCAAATAAATTCTGCAGTACTATCCAACTAACGTAGACTATGCAGTAACGACAATCATAATGATAGTCACTGGACAAACTTTAAAGTGGCATTTCTTACTTCTCTTGAGGCTTAAGATATATAAAGTGTGAATCGTAACCTAGATACCATCATCTCAGACGACACATTCACATATATTCGTCCTGAGCCCAAAAATTCATCTGCTACAAGAAGTGGAGTAGCTTGTGCCTCCATAGTGCGTATGCATTTTCATACAGGCACTAGTAAAAACCTATTTAATGAGTGTTACAGAAAGTCTCACGGAGTTTGTGTCAAGAGCTATAATTGTTCGATTTCAGAAATGCTAAACCAAACTGAATCCCCTAAAAATGCCATCAAGAATATTAATCCTCGTGACTTATACTAAGCATCGGTCTGCAACTGCATTAGCTTACACGTGACTACGTCACATCTACTCGCTGCACTAGCAGAGATTTTGATCAACATTTTGGAGGGCCACACTGACAGAGAACTGAGTTAATTATCGACATCTCAGTTAGTGAGTCCAATAACATAAACACAACCATGTAATATCTAGCCTTCACGATGGTAAATTAAACTACATAAGAACTGCCTTTTTAATTGACATTATAAGTCGATGGTTATTAGTGTAACGTTACGAGTATTAGAGGATTGTAACGTACCAATACATTTCAGCTCTGCTAACAGTAACTACAAACTTGCTTTAGTTGCAAACCTGCCTGATGATTTTAGATACTCTCTCAGGCTATCCTATTTGATAAGTGCCACCAACTGCTTTTAGAGGAATATCGTCTAAATGCCGGATTTGTGTCAAATGTCTACATTTACAAAACTACTTGGCTCACCACTGGAACGCCTTTTTTGATTTCTATATTTCTATGTATCTAGTTCTATATTTAAGTGCAACGTGGATGTTTCAGTCGTGTAAAACATCTCTTCAATCTACAAGCGTCCAAAACCATACACTTATTCGCTTGTTAATTTAGTCATAGTACCAGTGGCAGCTTTAAACCAGTGCGTTGCACTCTCGGCTTGAATTGGCTTTCCTGTGCGCGGTAATTGTGGAAGTTTGGCCAGATAGCGAGTTTACTATCTCCTAATCTCGATATGATATAATGCTTTTTTATTGCTGATTGTTGTTGATTGCTTTCGTTATTCAATGTAAGACATTATGTACTTTTGCTGGGTCGTCGACTCACCTTTACTTTTGTTCTTCTCTTTTCCAGACCTAGTCATTCACGCTACCCTACATGTTGTTTTAGTTCACATAGTATCTTTTGGCTACACTAATTGCCACGGGCTAAGACGGATCTCAGTGCTGATGTTTACCCTGGTATTTAATAATTATTCACACAGTGCGTGTCCCAAGTTTCAAATAATTTTATGTCTTGTGTGTTTGTTAAGATTTTGTGATTTTACTCAGACCAAGTAAGGGGTGTTCTTGTTTTTCACATGTATAAAGTATCCTTTGTAATTAAAGGTGACTAACAGTAGTCAAAGGTTATCATTAACTATCCGTCTTCAGAGTCGTACACTGAACAGATGTGTAGAGGGAACCGGATAGAGTCGTTTTTGAAACGGTCAGTCAGAATTGGCTGCGCTGTGTCGATGCAATTGATAAGAAGTTTTCATACGAAATGAAGTTATTGTAATAAAGATATCAATTGCTAATATTGAAAGTTAAAGATTACGCAGTATACTTAAGAAATCACTCCAGGATTGGTTGTTACTTTTTCTATTTTCTCAGTGGATAGACAAAACGGACAAATTTGTAAGCAGTATTAGAACTAATGTTATCGTCAACAGGTGGTAATTGCCCTAATCACTATGTGTAGTCAAATGTCACAGTTAGGATTTGGTGTAGACAACTTTTTCTTAATAAATGTGGCTTGAAAGCTATGTTATCTATTTCATTCGTACACGAGACAAGCTCTGGAATTGGACAATTGTGTTGTAAAGATCTCAAGTAAGAATTCCCTTCTCGGTCCTTGTTTTCTGTAGTCCTCATCACTATTTCAGTGTTCTGATTGATTTCAGTCTTAAGATAACCCTTGAGACCGTTGCGTTGTTTGATTTCCAGGACCATGTTCAGGGTGCTGTGATGCGTTAGTGAATAATAATCTGACGCGACTTTACATTTTGTTCGTTAACACAAAAGACGAGTTTTTGCTAATTCAATACTTATACTTACGTGTTATCAAACCTTGGTTTTGATGTTTATAAAAAATCCTGGTTATGTTGTGTTAGTGATTTTGATAAGGCATCAATATTTAAGATGTGTGTTACCGGATATACCGAAAAAATGCGGAATAGACTTTAAAATCTTAAATATGGGTCGAAAATGCCAGGTAAATCTTTTGTAGTAGTTAGCGTAAAGCTGGCTATAATAGGGAACAAGGAACTCCGTAAGTATCAAAACGATCGTATTTCTAAGCATCTATCGCTATCTATTCGTTTATATTGTGACGTCATTGTCCCTTCCCTACTGCTATTTTTCGGTAGCAAAACCTGTGTGATATTTTTTCACTTTCATCGTTTGTACGGGAAAACGTGAAAATTCTTCAGTAATACTATTCTATTATGACAAACAAGCATTGGATTCGTACTAAAAAAAAATACAAAAACAGTCCACCTATTCCTATAACATTTTCGTCCATAAAACTAATCCTCGAATATCTTATTTCTAACTAGTTTTATGAGGATCCAATAACAATATATTGTGATGTTTACAGGATACCTAATCTGTTCTTATGCCTCAGAATTCCTTGATTTTACGCAGGATTGCTGTAAATGTCAACAGCCATCAACTCTTCTGTCTCAACTCCTAATGGTGCTAAAAACATAGTCCCAGACTCATCGTCTGCTGCAGTAAGACTTCCGTCATCCAGTTCCGTTCGCCAAATAGCTGACGCTACATCGAATCAGAAAGATTCAACTAAAGTACCCTTATGTCTGATAAAACTAGTCCGATCCATTGTTAGGACTTTCTATTCAAGAGAACATTCTCTCATCGTTGATATGCTGGTAAGAGCTGATATAAGGTTATGTTGTTACTTTTAAATGATCGTATTTTAATATTTTCACGATAAATTTTAGTCTTCATATCCATCTACTATCATATAATTTAATCTAAATATTGATTAATATCAGCTACGAAATAGAAAAGTACCTGTCAGAAATGTAAATACCAGCTTGACCCTGCAAACAAGTCAAGGTATTTCAGCTGAATCACTTGTTATTTGAAGTCCTATTATCCCTAGGGAGTTGATTAAATGGTATAGAAATTGGAGATAACCTCGAGTCCATGGAGTCATGCTTCTAACTGTATCCAGGTGCACCAACAATCATTTTTATCTACAGAACACCTGTGACGACAATACTTTTCCACTTTCAGAAGAGGGAACTGAGAAGACGGCTTCAGAAATATCATTCAACCTTACCTAGTTCTGGAGATAAGGAGTAAGAATTGTTAAGGCTGCATTAAAATACTTCCCCAGAAATCCCCTTGTGACCAAGCTCAAGCAGTTGTCTTTTGGGGTCTAATACCACATTCCCGATCCAATAAAATTATTAATGTTCAGTCCCTTTGTCAGATTTAACACAAGGAGATGTCCATCCACCATCTGAGCGTCCGTAAAGTTCCGATCACCAGCATACTACGAGCACCATTCTATTCATTGTTAATTTATTTCGTTTTGCAAATTTTCTGTTTCTGTTACCAATCTCTCATCTTTTCCTGCATGTGCAACCAATGACAATGGTTTGAGGTTACAAAATTTTATCTCCTTTCCCCCGAAATGTTGCTCAAAATCTCATGTTTGAACTCTACGTCAAGTCACATAGCAGGGGTTGCCAGTCAGAAATCTGCAATTATGTGCCACAAGTATATGTTGTATCTCTGAACACTTCATATTAGACTCGAGTGAGACTATTCGCTTGACCATCTGCTTGTTGCTAGTTGAGTGTAAATACGTCATGAAGTTGAAAAATAGGAACAACACTTCTAAACTAGATGTCAGTTGACGGTCGCTTGTTTAACGAGTTACACAGTTACCCGCTTATGGTTTCTTTACACTCCCCAACGCAATAAAAAGTGGATCGTACCGAAGGCTTTCCAACTTCCGAATAACTCCTGGCAAACATTTTGTTCTTAACGGTTTTCATATATATTTGTGACGCAACTGAGTATCAGTTCGGTTATCGGGGCATTCGTAACTAGATCAAATAAAGGTATCGGATTCAGTATTGTCGAGAAACTTTTGAAATTATACCGCCCCTCAGAAGAACTATCCTAATGGTATCACCATTACAGTAAATAATGCTGAAATTGCCTACTAAGTCGTTTTACTACTTTGACGTATCTCTATAGGCTATCTGGTTCCATTCAGTAATCAAGCACGTAATTTGGTGAACACCAACTTTACTTCAACCATTAATTTCACGAAAGAGTTTATTCCTTTACTAACTGAAAATGTCAGGAGCAGTTCATACTCTTAAGACTAGTCAATATTTCTGCTACTCTCATTCTCCATTTGTGTTCAAAAAGCCCAGTAATGATCTGTACGGAAAACTTGTCGGCCCTTATGGTGGGAATTGTAAGGTATGGTTTTACTGAAATCAATTCCAAATCAAAGATTGTAGTTCAGTAACGCGACTGTCTTTTTTGCTGAAATGCGTTTAATATGCCCGACCGTAGTTGCTGTCGTGGCGTGGTGATCAAACTTGCGTATTATAACGACTCAACTGAGCTATATTGGCTGGAATACATGTCCCTTTAGGTCCTACCATGCCAGTTTGGTTGGTTGGAGGACGTCAAGACTAGAAGCAGTAGCTCAAGGTCCGAGGGCGAAGTCGTACTGCTGACCGTAGAGAGGCGCGACAAGAGTAAGGTATCTCCCTCGGACAACCAGCATCTGCGGCGCGGCAGTGCTGGCTTCTCATGACAGAAGGAAAGGGTTAGAAAAGGTCGACCCTAAAAATGCCACACGTCACCCCACGGGTTCCCGTCTCCGGAGGTAAGGCCTTTTGAAGTGCGGAGCTGTCGCATCAAAAACCTTCCGTAAAAAGACCATGCACGACCGGCTTCAAGCAGTTGTCCCTTTTGGTTTGCGGTCACGCTCCCAGGTCGCTTAGACAATCCCTAACTCAGTTTCCTTTTCAGGTCCCTTAATAAGAACTATCCTTCCACAATGTGAGCAACCAGGAAGTGACAACCGCCCTCATACCTCTATCAACTCTTGAGATCATCCTTGTGGGCAATCGAATCCCTCCTTCACCTCACAATAATTCTTCGATCTCTACAACTAACCCTTATTTATCTTTATCACTACGTGCCACCAATGCTAATGATTTGAGTTCACGCAATCGTATTACTGGTTTCCTGAAACTGCACTCCAAACTACATGTTGGAGCTTTTAATGTTCAAACCTTGTGTCGGATTGGAGAACAGACTTCTTCAGTTACTCTTTGAGCATCTGGAGACCCCACTGCTACTTCCGGGGCTTCGTTGGTGCAGGTATAGCATTAAGTTTTAAAGTAGGACAGGATTCGCTAGACCGGATTTCAATAGATAGTCGGGACAGTAAGCACTCGAGAAGATAGGGACATACACCGTTACTTTTTCGTTTTCTCTACATATCCTCCCACTGATTGCAGCTCGGGTGAAGTTAAAGATGGATTTTGTGGAAAGCTATCCAACCTCCCTCAAAAGCTAGACGTTCTGATTTAGCAATAGTGGCAAGTGATTTTAATGCTCAAGTAAGTAAACTCAACCAAACTGAAAGGCCTTTACGCGGATTTTACGATGTTGTGGCTCACAGAACGGATAATAGTGACTGTCTGTTGCAATAATAGTTCGACGTCGAGCTAGAGCTTGTGATGGGCAAACCGAGAGAAACAGGCTCGTTTCAGACCTGGACATGGATGTACAGACCAAATCTTCACCCTTCGGCAGTTTCCGGAACATAGACATACTTTCCGACGTCCAAATGTAGTTGTTTTTTGACCTTAATTACGTCATCCGATTCCACTGATTTTGGGGTTCTGTGGCAGTGTCTGTCATTGAAAGACGTAACAGTAAAGCACATTAACTTTGTACAGGCTCTCTACTCGAACACTACTGGTTAAGCCAGAACTTATAGCAAACTGTTATCGGCACTGGTTACTTCGAATAGTGTCCGTCAAGGTTGTCTACTTTCTCCATTTTTATTTAACTTTACTATAGATATACTTTTAAAGATAGCACTTCCGTCGTCTGACTTTTGAGGGATTAATCTTCTACCAAGAGATTCACTTGTTAACTTAGAGTACGCAGATGATATAGTTGTATTTTGTGAAGACGCTGACAAAATGCAGTCTTGTGATCACCTTAAGCAATAATCCAAACATGTTTGGGATGCGGTTCTTTCCCTCCAAATGTAAAATGTAACTTCAGGTTTGTCTTGCGTCATCACCTGCATTAATGGTAAAGAGTAAGGTAGTTGAGTGCATCAACCGCTACACTTATCTTGAAAGGCTCGTCGGTACTGACAGTCTGGCATTTGACGAAATCTCGGAAGATTCAGAAGGCCCGATTTGCTTTTGCCAACTTGCGTCACCTGTGACATAGGAAAGCTATCTGTCCGCCAACCGAAGAACAGTTTTACTGCTCAGCAGTTCGCTCCTACCTGCTTTATGGATATGCAACATAGGTATTAAAAGTAGAAGATATTCATAGGTTGATAGTATTCGATCATAGGTTATTTCGAAGCACTACTCGTGTGTTTTGGAATCACCAAGAAATGAATGCCTGAGTTGGGAATAGAGTGTTAGGTAAGGATGGGAAATCGATTGATGAGGTAGTAAGTCTTCACCAACTGAGGTGGTTGGGACTTGTTTACGTGTGTCTAACTACCCCCATACTCCTACGTACGATGTTGTGTAGTCTAGAAGTAGGTTGGAAGGAAATTAGCGGCGGCCAAACCAAAGCATGACATCAGTCCATGAAGTCACAGACAATTAGACTTAGTTATCTTAATACATGTAGACCACCCCTTTGAATTCCTCACAATTATTTTGGGGTTTTTATTTTACTGAATTATATTTTCTTTTCGAGTAGTATCTTTAATGCCTAATCTTTCCTATTACCCTTGATACTGTTACTACCCCTAATGATTTGGGATTTAGCCTGACAACTTCGTCTCTCTGTGCTAATGGGTTATGACAAATTGAACCGATGTACATACGTACAGGTTCTATGTCGTAACTGATTGCAGCTGTTAAAATTTTTTGAGATGAAGCCAGTCAGTCACAACTTGGAACTTCGTACGTACGTATATCAGTTCGAGTTACCATACCAAATTAGCACAGATGCAGTTATCCATTCAAATTCCATAGTGGTAGAGGTAGTAAGAGTATAGGCAGTAATCCGAAAGATTAGAGTTTGAAGATGTTATTCAAGGAGTATATCCCATTGAAAAAGATTTTGACCCATGTCATTTAAGGTCTCTAACCATCGGTTGCTATCGTCTCGCGGATGACAAACAGGTAGTCTACACCTACCAACATGGCTCAGTCCACTTGTCAGTGACTTCATGGACTTGTGCCGCGTTCTTGTCTGGCAGCCCCTAGCTTTCTTACGACCGACTTCTACACCATAAAACATCGCACGTCGGGGCAGTCGGTGGTCGGACATACGTAACACGTATTCCATCCATCTCAACTGATGAAGTTTCACCACTTCATCAATCGATTTGCCATCCTTACCCAGTACCTGTTTTCTAACAACTGCATTACTTACTCGGTGGTCTCAATATATACAAGCAACTATGATCGAATACTAGTAGCCTACGAATATCCTCTACTCTTACCGGCCATGTTTCACTGCCATAAGGTAGGACGGAGTGAACTGCTGCATAGTAAACCCGTCCTTTGGTTGCTAGACGGATATATCGCCTAGGCCATAAACGACGCAAGTTGGCGAAAGCTAGACGAGTCTTTTTTTATCCGTGCTGAGATTTCGTCACATACCAGACCACAAGGGCCGATGAGACTCCCGAGATAACTGAAGCAGTCAACACGCTCAACTACTTCACGCTCACTACTTCAGGTGTCTATGCAACCCAATCCTGAAGTAACATTTTGCACTTCGAGGGAGAGAATCGCATCCCGAACATGCCTGCATTGTTGCTTATAGTGGTCAGAAGACTACATTTTGTCAGCGTCTTCACCGAATAAAACTATGTCGTCGGCGTATTCTAAGTCAACAAGTGAGCCTCCCAGTAAAAGTTCAACTCCAGGAGATTGAGATGATGAAAGTGCTATCTCTAAAAGTATGTCAATGACAAAGTTAAACAAGAATGGGGAGAGTGGAAAGCCCTGACGAACACCACTTGAGGTAACCAATTCTGATGACAGTTCGCCATAGGCTCTAACTCGACCAGTTGTGTTCGAGTAGAGAGCCTTTATGAGGTTAATGTACTTCTTTGGTACTCCTTTCACTGACAAACATTGCCATAGAACCTCACGATCAACGGAGTCAAATGCCGCCTTAAGGTCAAGAAACACTACTATTGTGGGACGTCTGAATGTATGTCTATGTTCTAGGACCTGACGTAGAGTGAATATCTGGTCTATGCAACCACGTCCAGGTCGAAAACCAGCCTGGTTTTCTCTAGTCTGCTCTTCACGAGCTGTGGTTAGGCTCCTGAAATCCAGTGTTTCTCCCTAATCATATGGTTTACCGTACTTGCAGATATCACTTCTATTTCTACGGCTTTTTGGATGTCATTTCACGCTACCTCGGGGTGGACACAACTTACATGGCTGTCTGACTGTTTTTCTAGTTGTTCCTGAAATATATTCTTAGCTTGTCTATCATTAAGTAGAACCCTAAGAGGCTTCCTTGCAGCGTCGTTCCTACGTCCAGTAAGACGTTGACAGATATGCGCTCACACTAGAGCATGATCTGAATCTAAACATGTGCTCCAGAATGAGCGACAGTCTTCTATCGACCCCCTCCATCGGTGGCTGATGTGATCCAGTTGGGTCGAACGTTGGGACGAATTCGGGGGTCGCCATGTCAAAAGATGTTTCTCCTTATGCTTAAAGTTAGTACTTGCAAGAAACAGGCGGTTATCTGAACACAGTTGCAACAGACGGTCGCCATTATCTGTTCTTTTAGCCACGACACCATTAGATCCACCCAGGTGTCTTTCGCTTAGTTTACCTACTTGAGCATTAAAGTCACCAGCCACTATTACTTCATCAGAACGCCTAGCTTCTCGGAGGTCAGAAAGTTTCCTGTAAAACTCATTTTTTACATCATTTGAGCTGCAGCTAGTGGGAGAGTAGGCAGAGACGACGAAGAGGCAACGACGAGTGTCCCTATCTTTCCGGGTCCTTACTGATCCGTTTAGTCGGACAGCGCATAGACGACTGTCCACTGGGATCCAGTCTGAAAGAGCTAGTTCTGCCCTAAGACTTAATGCTATACCTACTCCAGCGAGGTCACGGGAAACAGCGTCAGGGCTTCCAGATACACGAAGCGTGTATCGAGATGGTTCTTTATTTTGATTAGGTGAGGTCAAATGATTGACGCTACTCGGATCCTGTTTGCGCGCTTCGGAGATGCAGCACACATCGATGGTGCGAGATTCTAGAGTCCTAGCTAAGGAAGCCTGTTATCCTATTTGGCACAGTGTTTGGACGTTAAAAGATCCTACATGTAGTTTAGAGCGTGGTTTCAGGAGACCAGGAATAACGTTCCGCGTCCTGGAATCGTTTGCCCTAGTGGTGCGAAGTGATAAAGGGACGTGAAGAGGGTTATTCATGGAGATAATAGAGTTATTAGGTGTAGGAATGATTTGATTGTGACCAACTTGGTCTCGTGTGCTGCAACGAGTATGGTGGCTGATATCACTTCCCGTCTATCCACATCGTGGAAGGGTATTTCTTGAGGGACCTGAAAAGGAAGTTGGATTAATGTTGGTCTTAACAACTTGGGAGCGTGACCGTAGAGCTCAAGGGACAACTGCTTGTGGCCGGTCGCTGGTTTTCCGAGGAGAACACCTTACTAATGTCACACCTCTCTACATTCAGCAGTACGACTTCGCCCTCATACCTTGAGTTGCTGCTTTTAGTCTTACCGTTCTACAATCGATCTGCCTGTTATGGTGGAACCTACTGGAACATATGTTTCAGCCAATATAGCTCGTTTGGCTCGAAAGGCAAGCCCGACCAATACGTCAAGGTAGCAGCTACGGTCGAGATTAAGATGAATCACTAACGTATGACGTTTCGAATAAAATGACGTCCTTATTGTTCACACCTTCCAAGCAAAGCAAAAATAAAGCGTTATAGATAACCTTTTTTACTTCCTCAAGGTATTGGGTAAGTTCGTCATCTTTATTACACTGACTCTTCTGACTCCTTTATTAAATTCCTGTTAAACGTCATTCGCGTTTTCGAAGTGTAGCTCGTGTATTGTTTGGCATTTCTTTCTCTTTCCACAAACTGCACGCCACTGGCATAAATTTGTTTGTTATATGTATCATATTTCTCGCGTTGTTGTTTCAAAAACTCCCAGAATTGTCACGGAACTGACGCTTTATCTGTCCTATACCTCTTTTTTGAAGTTTATCCATTGTGCATCTACACTCTTCTTACAAGCAACTTAAAGTAGTTAACATCAAAAATAGATTAGATTAAAGTCAGCATACTATTTTAAATATCCTTAATACTTGAAGTCAGTAAAATTCCTGTCATTCTGGAACGATCTTAATGTCAGTGAACTGGATGCCCCTAAATGTAGTTTAGAAGTTTGCTTGTTTATTTATCAAGCATGAAAGACTGAAGCCAGTAAGTGTAGTTATTGTTTCTGATCTGTTTATCTGGTCCACTGTTATGTTCGATAGTTTATTGTTATCTCGCTGGAAGAAAAATATATACAACAAAAATTTAAACAGTGCTAATTATGTTACTTTTATCACATAACGATTATCATTTGTGAAAAATTATTTAGCTTTTTCTATGACAGTTTATGTTATTTGCTTCTTCTATTCCTAGGTACGTAATACAATTATGAAAGAAGATGACCTATGTGAAAGACTTCGCTTTGAGAGGAAACAACTAAGACAATATCTGCACACACTAAAGTGTGACCAATTTATTAAATCGAAATTACAGTTGGAAACGGATGTTGATGGGAAAACAACGAAGATAACACACTATTTCATTGACTACAAAGTAAATTTTTGGTAACAATTTAAGTTTAGTTTACAACTGATGTGTTAACACATGTACCCAAACGAACCAGCGATCTTAGAGGTTGGACTATGTTCTTATATATTAGTGTGCTGTACTAAATGCTAGTAAATTCATTTAATTTACAAAGTATTATGGAGCAGTGTAGAACGCGACACGTATGTGCATTGATCTAACTTCCCACTCCACATCAATGCAGCGAGATGAAATTACCGAAATAAAAACAATAGTATAAGTATTAGTACTATCATTTAAACTAACAAATAAATTACCGATACAGAATATAATTGAGAAAGTGACTTCTCAGACTAAGAGTAAATGCATCTGCACTGTTGTGACCGGTTCTAAACTGCGTTACCCAACGTTTCCAACCATTGGTTACGATAATCGAACTAACTCCAACCAGATAGTTTGTACCAACCAACGTGATTCAGACTAAAACCCATTAACTACATGGACTGATGAACCATCTTGGTTTGAGGGATGTTTGCTTTCTTTCAACGTATTCTTTTTCCAGCCCGGATCAGGCACTAAGGTAGGCGGTAATTGTGGATACCTAATATATATCATAGTCGCTTCAATCGACAGATATTCATAACCTAAACTAATTTAACATCTAACCTCGACTTTACTCAGTCGTTCCACGGTACAGTAGCAGTGCTTTGAAGACATTTGTGGTCAAAAACATGCAGCCAACTCATGTCTCCGACTTTTAAAAGAGCATTTTTCATAGGCAGTAGTACAAAACGGATTATTGTGCAGTATACTCGTCCTTTGGTTAATAGACGGGCATCTTGCTTACTCCATTACTGACTTACGTCAATTTTTGTTTACCCCATGTGGTATGTTCCATGATTGACCATAATGGTTTATGTCTGTCTGCATTTTATTGTCCTATCATCTTACTTCTTTTGCTTATCCTTGAGATTGTCTTGACTAATGATAACTGTTGTATTCTTATGCCCTGTTAATTATCACGTGATGAGATCTTCAATCGAACACCGACCTATCTGACCTTAATGCTGTGCCAAACCAATGACGCATAAACCAGTACGATCAGCCTAGAGTTAACTCTGAGTTCTTATCGGTCCTATGAGATGGTAACTTCTCGCCTAAAACTGCCGGTTTAATCCAGAACACAATCTCAGCTTCTAATGTATAAACCACGTATTCCAGACTTATGCAGTTTATATACAAGCAAATCAGACCGCATCAGACCACTAAATAGAAAAAAACAATTATGCAAGGTCAAGCCAAAAGTGGCTCTGATTGTGAGATAAGGTAACTAATAGATTGTGGATAACTTGAGAATGGTAAACAGTATAATAGTAGTCAATAGGGTAAATCAAAGCTTATGATAAACGGAATATAAATATATATAATCCAGTAACCTAATATATATATATATATATAACAGTCCATAAATAGCTCTCAGAAGTTACCCACAATTTAATATTCGTTAGGATATAACAATGTTTTCCGGGATTTATTTTTATTCTTTTGTCCGTGTTGATTGATATGCAATGTATAAACTTGACCAAAAACGTAACCATTCAGAATTCAGCGTTTTTCAGTCTATCATGGTATCATCTCGCTGCTTTTATGAGTAATTAGTAATATGCTACATTTCAAATGAAATGCACCTGTACGAACTCTGCTGGCCTTGTGGATATTTCACAACTAGTCACTACTTACTAGACTATCTATTTACTTTCATTTTTTTACGTCTTCGTCACTCAGTAAAAATTCAGTGTTTCTAGTTCAGTCAATCAGCTACAAGGTAGGACCAGGCATACATATGCATCGATTCGAGTTGCTATACCTCATTAGCACAAGATGAACACCAAATTCATAGAAGCAGTTAATTTAGTGGTGGTAGTACATAAAAGATAGGTTGTATATTATGATATAGTATAGGAAGGAAGAACGTTATGAAGCAAGTTTAATCTCAAGGTTTAGGGGAAGATAAAGAGTGTATACACCTGCGCCATTGTGATCGGTTCTGAGCCATGTCATCCAGAGTCTGCAACCATTAGTTACGATAATCGCGCGGACCCCAACCAAGTAGTCTGCATCTACCAACATGGCTCAGACTAGAAGTTAGTGACTTCAAGCACTGGTGCTACGCCTTGGTTTGGCCGCCCCTAACTCTTTTCCAACCATCCCCTACACAAGTCAGCATAGCACGTCGTGGTAATCGGTGTTCAGGCATACGTAACACGTGGCCTAACCATCTCAGTCGATGAAGATTCATCACCTCATCAACTGATTTACCATCATTCCCTAATACCCTGCGTCTAACCTCACTATTACTTACCCGGTGATCCTAGCAGATGCGAGCAATATTTCTAAGGTATGTGTGGTCAAATACTAGTAACCTACGAGTATTTTCTACTCTTAATGGCCACGTTTCGCAGCCGTAAAACGGAACAGAGCGAACTGCTGCGCAGTATACTCGTCCCTTACTTGACAGACGGATATCTCGTCTTCGCCATAGGTGACGAAAGCCAAAGGAGCTTTTTGAATCCGTGCAGAGATTTCGTCAGACACAAACCCATTAGGGCTGCTCAGACTTTCAAGATAAGTGAAGTTGTCGACGCGTCCGACTACTTCACTCCGTATCCTTAATTCGGGTGTTGACGCGGATCAGTCCTGAAGTAACAATTTAGATTTAGATGGGGAGAAACACATTCCGAATATCCTGGCATTATAACTCAGTTCTAACAGAAGACTCTGCATTTTGCCAGCGTCTTCATCAAACAGGAGTATATCATCTGCGTATTCTAAGTCGATAAGTGGGCCTCCTGATAGGAGGCCAGTGCCCAAAAATCTAGATGAGGACGTTGTTTCCAGCAGTAGGTCTATGATAAAATTAAACAGGAATGAAGATAGTGTACAGTCTTGCCGGAAACCACTTGAGGTTGTAAAGTCAGATGACAGTTCGCCATAAGTTCTCACTCAATTGATAATGTTCGAATAAAGAGTTTTCACAAGGTTTATGTACTTCTGACGTACACCTTTCAATGACAGACACTGCCACAGAGCCTCTCGGTCTACAGAGTCAAATGCTGCTTTTTAGTCAAGAAAAACTATCATTGTCGGACGCCGATAAGCATACCTGTGTTCTATAACCTGACGAATAGTGAATATGTGGTCGATACAGCCACGACCAGGTCTGAAGCCAGCTTGATTTTCTCATCTTTGGAGTTCATGAGCCGTAGTTAGGTGCCCAATAATTATTGAGGCTACTATTTTAGATTCTATATTAGTAAAATTAATCCCTCTATGGTTATCACTGGATGATTTTGACTCCGTCTTATATATTGGGACGATGAGTGATTGTGAGCAGTGTGTTGGGATTACATTCAGTTCCCAAATTTTAGCTAAAATATTAGTCAACCTAATCGCTAAAATTGGACCACCATTTTTAAAGACCTCTGGAGAAAATCCATATGGACCAGCTGCTCTTCCTCGTTTCAGATTAGCTATAGCCTTTTGAGCTTCAGCTAGATTCGGGGGACCTACTTCAATGCTCCATTCAGACTGTTTGGGAATGGTGGGTAACTGTAAAGTAGCTGAAGGCCAGCTAAACTGTTCTCTAACGTGTTCCGCCTATCGTTCTAAACGTCTGGGCTGAGAGCAGATAAGAGTTTCATCTTTTTCAGAGATTTTTTCGCTTACACTTGACCTCTTAAATCCGGTTTCTTTTATTTGTCGGAAGAGTTACCCGGTGTTGGCTACAACCAACTAGTGTTTCTAGTTGATTTGATATTAAGCATTGTTCTTTTAAGTATGTGTGCAAGATTTTATCTGTTAATTCCTTCTGATGTCGTTATTCAGCTTCGTTATTTAAACCGTGTTCATGTTTTAGTCATGGTCAAATGTAATAGTGTGCTCTTCATGGTATTAGTTTATTGAGAATTAGCCTTTATATCCTTGGTACTATAGCTAGTTGGATTTTATGTATTTCAAGCCAGTGGAGCAATAAATAAATGAAGCGACATATATCATACGATAAGTAATAGTTTGCTTATTTGTTGTCTTTCAATTTAGATCTTGGATTATTTTTCCTTTTATCTTCAATGAAGGAAGCACTCTCTTTTATGGACGCTCACTGCTGATCGATATTTGTTAATGCATCACAGATAAATGGTTAATAAGTTTATGGTTTATTTTTTGTTTGGTTATTTGCCATCTTTTGTCCAGACTAATGATCATTATGGGCAAGAAACACAGATGAGGACAGTAGCAACGAGATTTATGTATAGTAGACTCGCTTAGGCCTATCAGTTACTATCATTATAAATGACTTGTTGTAGAGAAGAGGAATGGGTACGTAATTATAACAGTGTTGTCTCTAAACCACTCGAGTTAGGTCTCCAAATGCTCTGATATGGCCGAAATACTCTCACATCGCCACGCGTATACAGCCACTGCCAGGGAAGTCCTACTCACTCCCTTCTTGAGGCGGGGGTGTTTACGAAATTGAGAGGCCGGAAAGCGAATGTCCGGTGCTTTAACCGGGTTAGTGGATACGGAGGATCCACCTAGGGGAGTTGGAAAACCCTGATTCTAAACCAATGGTGCACATGGGCTCCAGTATCCTGAGGGAACAAATGGAGTATAAACTTATTGTAGGTCACCTGTTACCACGGGACTGCATCTCCTGACGTTGCTCCACTGCTTTGTGGATTGACCTTCAGGTCAAAGGCTTCGGGTGTGGCTTCCTAGGAAAACCACCTGCTTCGGTTTATACACCCGGGGAGTATCATAGCCTTCAAACAAATCAGTGATGACTGCTAACGGCCTCATTGTTATTGTGTGGGGCATACGTATTTGGTTCCCGCTTGTACCAATGTTTGTGTTCAAATAAATAAAATGTTTAGAAAGCTCAATGACTTTTGAGTTTTATTTGTACTGATAGTTTCTCGAAAACTCGTTTCAGCGAACTGTAACCACAGGGATCGGGAGGAGCATTAAACGAGTAAAACAAAACAGATGGTCCAGGCAGTGGCAATTTGTACCACCCACCAATTTTTTAGACTGGTTAAAGGAAATAGTTGGAAGTCATCCTCATTGTAAAAAGACGGTCCAGTAATGCATTTATGTGCCAAATCATTGATATAATGGTTCGAACTGTTTGAGGAACAGAATGACTGATCTGTGGTTACTTCCAGATTGTCTTTTTAATTTGGACAGTCTAAACAATTATTTAATATCAAGCCTCCAACTTCTAGCATGGTTCTGAAACATGACTTTAAGCAAGAGTGGGAGACCCTAACGGGTTGATCTTTGAGATTAATGTTGGGTAGGGTACGTAAGATAGACACAATTCCATCAGTTGTCTGGCAAACAGTTGGTTCTGTATGTTAAATCAACAGATATGTACTAATGACGCAAAAATAGGTCTAATCAGTACAGTTTCAGCGATATTAATTTGTTCAATCATCCGATGCTTGACCGGGACTTGCTAAGAACATAGCTGAGAAGAATTGGGTCCCAGATCTGGTCGTTTATGTATTATTTTTTTGCTTGCTCTTCAACACGCCTTGAAATATTGGTACGCCCACCAACTCCCGACTGTAGTCCCAATGTTTAACTCAAAGACTGCATTTTGCTGTGTTAAAAGTGACGTCTTGTGAAAGCGGTCGCCCTTGAATTGCATACCAAGAAAGGATGCTAACTTATTGGGGTATCTTCGCACTTACGGTTGAATACATTGTTGTGTGAATCCAGTATAACAAAGCTGACCATATTCTTCATTTTTATTTAATTTTGTTTTGAATATGCCCTTAGACATTAGGTTCTCGTTATCTGACATCATACCAATTGATCTTGCAGCTTCAAACAATATCACATAAATGCATAGCACTATGGAGAAACCAACTGATCCGTGTTTGTGCCTACTCTGACCCTAGAAAGTGAAGTAGTTGTACATGTTAACTTTAATTTTATTGCTACTTTCATCAGCCCTAATGAGTAGAAGACTGTCGAAAACTTAACACAAAATATTTGGTTGGCTTTTCTAACCTAATTACATTGTTTCTGTCCAGGACAAAGTTCGAGTATACTGCACAGCACTCTGCTATTTCATGTTTTACGGTTGTGAAACATGAGCTAAAAAACTAGGTCTCAACCAGTTAATCATAGATTTCACCGGAGCATATCTTACGATTTGTACAACCAACAAAACCCATTTACCAAATACATATTTATGCACTCTGCTTTGAGTTTTACTTTTGATTTGAGAGCTTGTGATATGATAACCAAGAGTCAGGCGTAGCAGTCAGGTCCTGTTTGATTGGTGAATATTCAATCAAGCTGACTTACTTTAGTCTCCCGTCCCACCTGGTGGTTATTTGGTGTGAATATAAGCACGTTACTTTATTAAATTAAAACATCTTTCTAATATTTGTTCATCATTTGGCGGGTACATCAACAATTTTGCCTCGTGAGCAACCATCCTTTGATCACATCACATTACTGCATATTATAAATCGATCGTTTTGTATTACATCTATTAATTTAAAAAGCCTTCCTTCACTAATCATAAAAGCTAATTCATAATTATTTTTAATACATCCAGCTGTGGAAATCATAGTAGGTGATGTTGTTTTCAAATGGACGACCTATCGATCAAAAACCAAACGCATGAATTACTAACAGCCCACAAAACAAATAATGCTGAGATTGTACTTAAGGTTCGAAATAAAAACGGAAGACTGACCTGGTTATAGTTCTAAACCCGTGTGTGGCTACCTCGACAAGCCATGTTGGTTGGCATAGAATTCGGTTGGAAGAAAGCAAAAGACACCCAAATCAGGATAAACTATCAGTCCACAAAATCACTACCCCCATCCTGTGAAAATATGCAGACTTCATAGTTGTATTTCGCTAAATAGTTGTGTTTTGAGGTAGGCCTCGTGACTAGAAAAAGTTGCGATTGCATCAATCCCGTTTTTTCCTAAATATTATCTTCTTCACTTCTCTAATTCCGTTCACGCTTCTCAAATTGTATTTCTTTAATTTCTTAATCTTGCTTTTTTACTTTTCTTCGTGTTAGTTTTCTCTTGTTGTACTGTTGTTGATTGTGGGGACTTCGGGCGATGCACAGTTTTCTAGGTCCTCCATTGTCGACTGACAAATGAAACGACGGGAGCAAAGATTTTAACCGTAGAAAATTTTCTTCAAAAATGTTTTATTGTTTTGAATACTTGGTCACCCGAAATTTCTTGACAAACCTTCCAAATGTACCAGTTTGCCTAATGGGTCAATTAAATTAAAAGAATGCGAACTCGTCTTTAGAAGTTCTAGAGTTTCCTGTGAATAATCAATTAATTTGGATTGTATGTATATATGAAATGTGTCACTTTTCCTAACTTATTTAGCTGTTTGTCAATGTAGTCAAGTATCGACTTGATCAAATGCAACGTCGACTAGAAGCTGAACAAAGACAGTCAACAAGTCGAGCTAGTTTCAAATGTTCTTCTTGTAATACAGCGTATACAGACTTGGAAGTGGATCGTTTAATGGATTTTACTAATCCGGGAAAACTTGTATGTGTATATTGTCGTGGCGAAGTTTGTGAAGAAGAAGATAACGCTTCACGAACAGATGCCCGTGCTTTAATCGCAAAGTTTCACCATCAGGTATGGTCCATTTTTAGTTTAAATTTTTGTGTTCACAGAAGACATATTTGAGACAATTGTTCCCTTTGATAGATTTGGTGTAATGAAAGGACTGTTCATTGCAATACATTTTAAGCAACAGTTGGGTCACGCAGTTTATTGTTCAGATATTTGTATGAAGATTAAGGTCACACTACACAAATAACAAAAACTGTTGAGGCACCGTACATTTCTTTCTTTCTGAATACTTTTCCTTCACATTACATCATTAGTGATTTTCACTTACGAAAAAACGCAAGACACCTGATTTCTCAACTATTTTGAAAGCCGTAATGAATTTTGATAATGGAACTGTTCTAGTGAGATGTAACTGATAACGTCCAACTTCATCGAAAGGTAGCCAATTACCTGTGACGTTAAATGGTCATCGCCTTACATCTCGAATTGAAATTAGAGATTCAAAAAACTGAACTCCTAATCAAAGTTATAAAGATCACTCTCTCTGTGACACCTGAATATCGTATGTAGGGTCCCTGACCGCATAGTCGGAACACAGTGCCGAAGATTAAGATAAAACAGTTGTCCATCGCACCGTGGATTTCTCTTGTTTCTAAGCTAATATCAGCCCGTTTCGAACATCACTGTTAAGTAAAACATATAGTCTGTTAGATAATAGTTGATTTCTCTTAAATTTGCTTCAGAACAGTATGAGTTCTGTAGAGAATATTTCAAGTTGCGGTACAGTTCTATTCAAGCAGTTGTTTGTGTATCCAGTAAATATATGTTCTAAACGTAACGGAGGCTGTAATGAGAAGACGAATAGGATATAAAGTGTAAGAATAGAAATAGTTCAGATCGGTGTGTATCTGTTTGTCGGAAATTAATAATGCAGAGTAGAATAGATGTTACTAGTAATTATAATCAAAACTGAAGAGGTTATGTAATGGTAACGCTATTAATAATTGATTGGGCAATCGCTCAACATGTTAAGAAATGAAGTCAAATCAATATGTGAACACCAACAGAATTACGTAAGACAAATCAGAAGACGAAAAAGTGGAGAGGGATGAAAAACTAGTAAAGATGTTTTGATAAACACTCAGTTACCATGGCAGAGGCAGCTTAATCACATTTTCCCCCTGTATATATATGTCAAGTCGGTAACGTTTGTTACTAATTGTCTTTGCAAAACGATGTAAAATTGATGTTGGTTGTCTTTTAGTTATTTTGAATGCATACCTATATTCACTGCATACCCACTATACAAAATGTCCCTGGCAATTGCACTTGTGGTGACTTTATTCCTCTTCAGCCCTAAGTTCCCAGGAATGCGTTCATAAAACCTAGTAGAAACCCTTCCTATTTACTTGCTACCATAGGCACATTTTATTCTCGCCGTGTTTAAGTACATCTTTTTCACGTGATTTTTTACGAAATAATTTCCTATATCAATCTAGTTACCTTAGTCATTAATTTATAGATTGATATTTTATTTAGGTTCGAGATCCGATCGATCTAATGCTTCGTGAATGTGATGAAATACACTTGTCACCTGCAATACTCGAACCAGAAATCCGTCCTCTTGAACCTCTAAACGATGTAAGTTCATTATTTTACTCAGCCTGTCCACTCTATTTAGGGAGGTCTTAGTTGCATGTAGTTTGACTGTACACTTAACCTGAACGAATATCTGTCGTGAAACGAAAATATATTTTCATATATATAGACAGATTAAACTCTTCTCCTAGTAGGTGAGTTGACATCTGAATGTATTAAATTAAGAGCAGTCAGTAAGACACTAGGCAACATCCCAATCTTCCTTTCTGAATTACATCAGCTCTACCGGATTTGCTGAAGTCAGAAAATGTTAATGGAGTTCAAATAACTAACTGAAAGGTACAGAGCTTTCTACTCCCTTAATGTCGAGAATTTCCTCTTATTGAGTTGAGAACTATGATGGGAGAGCCATATATATATATATATATATATATATATATATAACACTGATACGGGTGACGTACTCAAAACTTTGCGAACCCTCACCATTTACAGCACCAGGTAGTGTATCCTAATGTATATGAAGACATGCTGTACTGGGGTACACAGCTTCAGTCATACGCAACGTAAAACTTGACAAATGTGTACATCGGCTCAATTCGTCATACCGCATTAGCACATCGAGATGAAATTATCAATCCTAATTTCGGTCAACAGTTTGTTACTATTACGCTCCGTATGGTAGCTTTTCTTAGTGGAAAGGTTTGAAACTTATAGGTCGATTCAAATCATTTATCTCGTGATTCATTGATATTAATTCAGTTTGCCCGTCTCGTGATTATTCATCTCTAGGATCATTATAGGTACCGGATAATACGATAGATTAATTAGAAGAGAAAATCACACGTTTCAATTTCATATCAAAGTCACTGGCTGATTGTGTGAACAGTGACAAGAGTAATCCGGATACTAACACTTGTTTGTTATAGATTGTATGTGATCGAAGTCATGTAAACTCACTCACCTGTAATTTTTAAGTGTTGAACATTTAAAAATCATATTCCGTTTTCTGTGCACCATATGGCCGTTGTTGCCCATGCTTCATTAATTGTATCATTTGTGTTTTGACTCGATAAACTAGGGGATGTGTAGTTACAGAGAGGTGAAATCACTCCAGGATTGGTTGTTACTTTTTCTATTTTCTCAGTGGATAGACAAAACGGACAAATTTGTAAGCAGTATTAGAACTAATGTTATCGTCAACAGGTGGTAATTGCCCTAATCACTATGTGTAGTCAAATGTCACAGTTAGGATTTGGTGTAGACAACTTTTTCTTAATAAATGTGGCTTGAAAGCTATGTTATCTATTTCATTCGTACACGAGACAAGCTCTGGGATTGGACAATTGTGTTGTAAAGATCTCAAGTAAGAATTCCCTTCTCGGTCCTTGTTTTCTGTAGTCCTCATCACTATTTCAGTGTTCTGATTGATTTCAGTCTTAAGATAACCCTTGAGACCGTTGCGTTGTTTGATTTCCAGGACCATGTCCAGGGTGCTGTGATGCGTTAGTAAATAATAATCTGACGCGACTACACATAGTGTTCGTTAATAAAAACTGGAGTAGCATTAGTTTCAACGTAATAAACTTACTTATTCATTACTTAATTGGCGCTTATTGTTTTCACCTTCTGTGTTTTTCGAAATATATATATTTTTAAGCCTCCGAATCTTGTTCACACCTATGGAGTATTTTTAAGTTGAATCAAACTGTTCAGTAAAGCATCTCTCATTGATTGTATTTTTTCATAAATAAGATATAGCAAGTCTAAATAGTCATAAACGTTTTCAGTGTGATTTTATTGTACATATCTTTGTTAGTCTTTTTACTAAAAGTTGGCATCATGATTTCTGGCTTTCATGACCGTCCACTAGTAGTTGTGCATCAACATTCCCTTAAGACAGTCTACTTTGGTGATTGTGTACTCATTTATTTGGTAATGCATTCTACTATTTTTTTTGTTTGAATAACTGTCTTATGAGTAGGTTTCAGCATAATTATTTGTTTTGCCTCGTAATTCACAACATTTTTTGAAACATAATTAACTATCTGTTATATCCAAATCTTAGTTGTCCCATACAAAGATCAGTACTATTTAGATCTCAATGGAAATATCATGTAGATCTGGAGAACACAATTGCTTTACATTTATTGTATCCACACCCTTTTGTATTTACCCTAATATCTTAAAATTTGATCCCTTTGGAATATTGTTGACCATTGAAATCGTATCTCTGACCAAAATCTTGTTTCGTACTTTAATGACAGCCATGTGTGATTTGTCCGATCTAGATGGTCGGTCTGTTTTTCGTACTATATCTTTTGATGAGAATGTTTCGTGACTTTTATTCGGTAGCTTTAATCCTTAACACAATAAATCAACATAAGATATTTATTTTCTGAACTACAAGTTCAGACAACATTGTTCCCATCAGGATCCTAAAATTCATGTGGTACGCTTGGGCTATGTAACGATTTATATTTCGCTAGTTGGATAGTTGTTTGACTTCAACTGCTCAGAACACAATTTTTTAACGCTAGATTATACATTCATGTCTGATGATTATCAAGTCTTAGCAAGTAAAGTCACTTTTAATCGGATGTTTATGTATAATTTTATAATTGGAGCTATCACGTTTACTTTATTTATTAATGGTAACTTTAAAGAATAACAGTGTTACTGTGTAAATACTTTTTTCATTTATCAGGATACCTCTGATGAATCCCAAACCTCCTCTCAAAACG
Organism: Schistosoma rodhaini; assembly: GCA_944470415.2. Lineage (NCBI taxonomy): Eukaryota > Metazoa > Platyhelminthes > Trematoda > Strigeidida > Schistosomatidae > Schistosoma > Schistosoma rodhaini. The sequence goes on from OX104044.1 coordinate 40,335,552, forward strand.
TCGGTAGGAACTCTATTCTATCAGGTGATAAAAATAAAAAAAACTCGTCTTTATTCGGTCCAACTGAAAGCAGTGTTCGAATCGTGCTGAGTGGAAACTCAAGTGGATCAAACCAAGTGGTCAAAGAAAGACCTATATGGATGTCTGACAGCACTATAAGTCTCAACCCTGCTCCTGGCAAGTGTTCCTCATTATTAAACTGTGTTATTCGCCTCAATACCGCTTCTTGGTGGTTAATACCGTAGCCAAAACACATTTTATATTTATTTATCGTAGAAACTCAATATAGTTTTTAGTTGAATATTGAGTGATATCTGGTTGAATTCGCCTCATTTTGTCGCAACTACAACTTACACTTTATTAGTCATTTTATTCATTACACTTATGACGAATTAATTTTGCTTCTCATACTGTTTAGGAATTGGAGATACGGATTCACAAGTGAATATATTTTCAAATGCATCCGAGTTTCATGCAAACCATACTCCTGAGGACGCTATCACTCAGACTCTTGCCCCTGGGAGAGTGCCCTCTGGATTTGGTAGTAACTTATCCAATTCTGTTATAGGTAGTGTTTCTCACAACAGGCTAGCGGATACTACTACCTCGGAAACTAATCTAATGACAAATACGACTAGTGGAACCCATACCGCTTCGTCTAGTGATATTATGCAATTACTACTTGTTCATGAGAGACGTAGTCTGCTCACCCGGAATTCCGCTAAAAATGCTAGTGTTCCAGGTCAGTTCAATATCTTAAGTACCGTAAATGCACTATTCCTAACTTCGGTATTTACTAATATTACTGTTTTTCCCCATAGGTCGCAATAATGCACATAAAACTACTCTTGCCCAACCAGATCCCCTGGTTAACACGGGTAAGTTTTGGTTAGTTTAGTCTAGGGATTTGCTTCTAATAAAAACTGAATGACGAAACAAATCATTAAGTGATGTTAAAAAAATGAAGATAATTCAGCGAAGAAAATTTTTTTGATATCATTTACTGAAGCTGTACAAACGTATCTAAAGTTAACTAAAATACATAAGTCTATAATAAAATAGAATATTGCATCATATAAAAAGCGGTCGAATATGATTAAAGTATCGAGAAATCTTGTAGTATACCAAAGTGAAAATAGATTACAGATGAAAGATAATTGTCAACTGAAATAATATTTAGCAACTGTGAGTACATACCAGTATTGTGTCATAAATTGTCTGGAAATATAAACTATGGAAATCGAGTATGTTGTGATAAAATGGTTAATGACAAACTGTTAGGATGACGTTATTTTAAAAAACTAATTTTTCAGAATAGTTAAATGCAATAATAGCTAATTAATAATCCAAAGAAAGAACTGAAGGGGAAACAATCGATTATTGACTAATGCGCACATATGCATCGATTCGAGTTGCTATACCTCATTAGCACAAGATGAACACCAAATTCATAGAAGCAGTTAATTTAGTGGTGGTAGTACATAAAAGATAGGTTGTATATTATGATATAGTATAGGAAGGAAGAACGTTATGAAGCAAGTTTAATCTCAAGGTTTAGGGGAAGATAAAGAGTGTATACACCTGCGCCATTGTGATCGGTTCTGAGCCATGTCTTCCAGAGTCTGCAACCATTAGTTACGATAATCGCGCGGACCCCAACCAAGTAGTCTGCATCTACCAACATGGCTCAGACTAGAAGTTAGTGACTTCAAGCACTGGTGCTACGCCTTGGTTTGGCCGCCCCTAACTCTTTTCCAACCATCCCCTACACAAGTCAGCATAGCACGTCGTGGTAATCGGTGTTCAGGCATACGTAACACGTGGCCTAACCATCTCAGTCGATGAAGATTCATCACCTCATCAACTGATTTACCATCATTCCCTAATACCCTGCGTCTAACCTCACTATTACTTACCCGGTGATCCTAGCAGATGCGAGCAATATTTCTAAGGCATGTGTGGTCAAATACTAGTAACCTACGAGTATTTTCTACTCTTAATGGCCACGTTTCGCAGCCGTAAAACGGAACAGAGCGAACTGCTGCGCAGTATACTCGTCCCTTACTTGACAGACGGATATCTCGTCTTCGCCATAGGTGACGAAAGCCAAAGGAGCTTTTTGAATCCGTGCAGAGATTTCGTCAGACACAAACCCATTAGGGCTGCTCAGACTTTCAAGATAAGTGAAGTTGTCGACGCGTCCGACTACTTCACTCCGTATCCTTAATTCGGGTGTTGACGCGGATCAGTCCTGAAGTAACAATTTAGATTTAGATGGGGAGAAACACATTCCGAATATCCTGGCATTATAACTCAGTTCTAACAGAAGACTCTGCATTTTGCCAGCGTCTTCATCAAACAGGAGTATATCATCTGCGTATTCTAAGTCGCTTAGTGGAGCTACTGGGTTTTCGGTCCTTGGGTTCGCTGCTTTTAGTCTTACCTCTCTTCAACCGACCTGCCTGGCATGATAGGACCCTGAGGAACGATTGTTCCAGCCAGTATAGGTCGATGTGTTCATCACGATAGGCAAGCCCGACCACCATGTCAAGGTAGCAGCAACGGTCGGGAGTATATAAATAATGTCATTGCTGTATTTTATAACCAAACCCACTAGCCGTAATTTGCAGTTAGAAAGGCTCTGAGGCATGTCCCGAACTTGATTAGTGATGCAGATATGCTAAATCCCCTCTTTATATTAAAGTCTGGTAGTTTTCACTTCATTTTTAACCTGTATTCGCTCTTCTCCTACTATAAGTATTATGTCCACATTGTGCTTGTGTATCCTCTCAATTTATTCGTGATGTTGAGTACGCGTTCGTGGATCGATAAGATTTGTCAAACGTCCTACTTTGTGGTTGAACGCTGTGTAGGGCATGAACACTCTGCTACCCAAGTGTCTGTTCATATTAACCTGCTTTTTTCGCATAAACGTACGATTCATTGCCTAATATGAATGGGAATCACAATTTTCTCGTTAACGAGCTCAAATAGTTTAGTAGACAAAAAAGTTAAACCACATGTTCCTAGTATTTTCAATCTGTAGTTCATGTTCAACTAGCCACTATCCAAAACTCAATCCCTCTTTGTATTTTAGAAAATACGTCTGTGGACCTTCACCCAAAGAAATTCGAGGTTACTGTTGGAGGTCAGCTTATGCTTTATACAGATGTAACTCCAGCGATGGTGAGGACAATGACTAAAGAAGAGCGTGAAAACTACGTGCGCGTTGGTAAGCTTATGTTCACCAACTTAATGCTCGAATAAAACGAAAATGAGCTTGTGTAAAATAATAATGTATTATACAGATTTAAAAATACACGATGTTTAACATAGTAGTTGACTCATAAATTGTAAGAGGAAACACTAATTGAATCATAATTCTGTGTAGGTTGTGTATACAAAATGTTTGGTTACTTTACAAATGTATGGGCAATGTCATACAGAAAGATAAACCATAGATTATACCATTGAGTCCGGATCATGATGACGATAACTGCGACTACTCATACTTCGACGTGAATGAATATATCGGTCTTCAACAGTTTGCGATGTTCGACGCGAATGCATTTCCTGATACCTATGTGGCATTATTCCTTGTCGATTACTAGATGATATGGCATGGGCTCTTTCGACAGGATCTTCATCACTCATTATGTCATCTTCTAGCTCAGGAACCAGATGTGTAGACCGGTGACTGCTTGGTATATGACGGCGCCCTAGATGAGAGCGAGAGTGTCCATGACGTGAAATCGTCGGCCCACCAACAATACCATACATTTCATCATCCATTTCGTCAGGATCATCTTCCTCTTCGACATCAATATCATGCATCATTTTATCCTCGTCATCCTCATCGTCCCGTAGGACATCTGCGGCCGCGGCAGCTGCTGCAGCTACTCCGACCGCCCCACTGCCTTTCCCACCTAGACTTCCTGGACCAGTCGATCCACCACTATGTATTAGTCCTTGATCATTATCATCAATTGAAGCAGACGTATGGATGCCACTGGACGATCGTATTTGTGCCTAAAACCAAGTCATACAGTGAATCAGAATAAAAACTGTCAGAAAAAACCTGGTGAATGACTGTCAATTACTGTAAGCATGAAACAACGTACTCTCACCTTACTAGCTGCCTCAATTACGCGTTCCAGTGTACGTCCAAATTCCTCCAGAAGTATTCGTTCTTGTGCTGCTGGAGGTAAGTCACGACGTTCTGCTTCATCAGCTTGCGCTAATAAACAGCTAGCAGTTGCCTCGATTACTTCCCAGGTGAAGAACACATGCGGTAGGCTAAATTAAACATAAAAGGTCTCAAAAAGTTACTGCAATATAACCATGTAAATTGTTTATGACTCAGCGGAACAGCTGTCTTTGTTTCATCGGTCAATTTGTAGGTTACACCTTTGAAGTCACTGTCCGGTTTAATTAATTCCTTTAAAAAACTGGAGAAAATATATAGGTTTGCTATTGATTGCTTGACTCTTTTTTTAAAAATGAGCAAGCAAGATCGTCGCCAGTGCTGATTGCCCAAAAATACATCCAAATGTTATACCACAGCAGAGTCAACACTGTCTTTAAGCAGTTATTTAAACAAGGATAGTTTTAGTCTCCAGAAGGGGATATGTGCCTATGACTACATACCGAACATGTTACCGTTATAAACAAGTTGAACCGTGAAACGGGTACCAAATATGTACACATAACATACGCAAAGTATCAATCGACGTTTGATATATTCTGCACTTATTTCATGATCACTACATTGCATAATGACTCAATTTCAGATACTGAAACGCCAGAGTGCATTGAATTTATCACTAATTTCTAAGGCTTGACTAGTGCTTATTGATTCATAGTCAAATTAGGTTACGAAAATAACGCTATTTCCAATTTCGATCGCAACATCTTGAACAACGCCAAGTTTCCAGACTGGTTTACTAACAATGAATGTAAAATGTCACTCGTCAAAGGTGGGCTTGTTGCGATTCATTTTCTTATCAGTATTAGCGTAAACGTAAGAGCAATTAAGGATTAAAGAAGTGATATTTTCAACTAATGCCAGTCACATATTTGTACTATCTTTCTTACAATGAGATATGCCTCTAATTACTAACTTGTCTTTCAAACTTGTAGCAAAGAACTAGACGTTGCGTTGTTATTTCGACACGCTAGTAATGAAAATAATGGACAACTATTAGCATTACGATTGATAACTGGCCTTTATGAAAGTTACATCTTTAAATGTTCTGTGGGATCCAATTGCTGTCAGTCTCTCGTGTGCAAAATAACACCTGACAATTGAGTACATCGGTTTAAGCTGTCACATCAAATCTGCACAGCGAGATCAAATTGTTAAGACAAATCACAGATTAGTAGAGCCAGTCATCTACAACGTAGTACCAGGAACATACATATGCATCGATTCGAGTTGCTATACCTCATTAGCACAAGATGAACACCAAATTCATAGAAGCAGTTAATTTAGTGGTGGTAGTACATAAAAGATAGGTTGTATATTATGATATAGTATAGGAAGGAAGAACGTTATGAAGCAAGTTTAATCTCAAGGTTTAGGGGAAGATAAAGAGTGTATACACCTGCGCCATTGTGATCGGTTCTGAGCCATGTCATCCAGAGTCTGCAACCATTAGTTACGATAATCGCGCGGACCCCAACCAAGTAGTCTGCATCTACCAACATGGCTCAGACTAGAAGTTAGTGACTTCAAGCACTGGTGCTACGCCTTGGTTTGGCCGCCCCTAACTCTTTTCCAACCATCCCCTACACAAGTCAGCATAGCACGTCGTGGTAATCGGTGTTCAGGCATACGTAACACGTGGCCTAACCATCTCAGTCGATGAAGATTCATCACCTCATCAACTGATTTACCATCATTCCCTAATACCCTGCGTCTAACCTCACTATTACTTACCCGGTGATCCTAGCAGATGCGAGCAATATTTCTAAGGTATGTGTGGTCAAATACTAGTAACCTACGAGTATTTTCTACTCTTAATGGCCACGTTTCGCAGCCGTAAAACGGAACAGAGCGAACTGCTGCGCAGTATACTCGTCCCTTACTTGACAGACGGATATCTCGTCTTCGCCATAGGTGACGAAAGCCAAAGGAGCTTTTTGAATCCGTGCAGAGATTTCGTCAGACACTAACCCATTAGGGCTGCTCAGACTTTCAAGATAAGTGAAGTTGTCGACGCGTCCGACTACTTCACTCCGTATCCTTAATTCGGGTGTTGACGCGGATCAGTCCTGAAGTAACAATTTAGATTTAGATGGGGAGAAACACATTCCGAATATCCTGGCATTATAACTCAGTTCTAACAGAAGACTCTGCATTTTGCCAGCGTCTTCATCAAACAGGAGTATATCATCTGCGTATTCTAAGTCGATAAGTGGGCCTCCTGATAGGAGGCCAGTGCCCAAAAATCTAGATGAGGACGTTGTTTCCAGCAGTAGGTCTATGATAAAATTAAACAGGAATGAAGATAGTGTACAGTCTTGCCGGAAACCACTTGAGGTTGTAAAGTCAGATGACAGTTCGCCATAAGTTCTCACTCAATTGATAATGTTCGAATAAAGAGTTTTCACAAGGTTTATGTACTTCTGACGTACACCTTTCAATGACAGACACTGCCACAGAGCCTCTCGGTCTACAGAGTCAAATGCTGCTTTTTAGTCAAGAAAAACTATCATTGTCGGACGCCGATAAGCATACCTGTGTTCTATAACCTGACGAATAGTGAATATGTGGTCGATACAGCCACGACCAGGTCTGAAGCCAGCTTGATTTTCTCATCTTTGGAGTTCATGAGCCGTAGTTAGGTGCCCAATAATTATTGAGGCTACTATTTTAGATTCTATATTAGTAAAATTAATCCCTCTATGGTTATCACTGGATGATTTTGACTCCGTCTTATATATTGGGACGATGAGTGATTGTGAGCAGTGTGTTGGGATTACATTCAGTTCCCAAATTTTAGCTAAAATATTAGTCAACCTAATCGCTAAAATTGGACCACCATTTTTAAAGACCTCTGGAGAAAATCCATATGGACCAGCTGCTCTTCCTCGTTTCAGATTAGCTATAGCCTTTTGAGCTTCAGCTAGATTCGGGGGACCTACTTCAATGCTCCATTCAGACTGTTTGGGAATGGTGGGTAACTGTAAAGTAGCTGAAGGCCAGCTAAACTGTTCTCTAACGTGTTCCGCCTATCGTTCTAAACGTCTGGGCTGAGAGCAGATAAGAGTTTCGTCTTTTTCAGAGATTGTCTCACATTCGACTTCGTAATTTCGCTTTTTTATAAGTTTGAAGGGCTGCTTGTTAACAGTATCAATATTAGTAGAAATTATATGTAGAAGATAACAGAAATTATGGTGACAGTTTGGGACTCAGGTTTTAAAGGAGGACAAAGAGTGAATCCATTTTCATCATTGAAAACGATTGTAAATAAGTCAGTCAGCCAGCTACAACGTAGGATCAGGCACATATATGCATCGGTCCAAGTTGCCATACCTCGTTAGCACAAGATGAACACCAAATTCATAGAAGCAGTTAATTTAGTGCTGGTAGTAGTATATAAATTATAGGTTGTATATAAGGACATAGTACAGGAAGGAAGAACGTTATGAAGCAAGTTTAATCTCAAAGTTTAAGGGAAGATAAAGAGTGTATACACCTACGCCATTGTGATCGATTTTGAGCCATGTCACCTAGAGTCTGCCATGTTTTGGTTTGGTCGTCTCTAAATCTCTTCCAACCATCCCCTACACAAGTCAGCATAGCACGTCGTGGTAATCGGTGTTCAGGCATACGAAACACGTGGCCTAACCATCTCAGTCGATGAAGATTCATCACCTCATCAACTGATTTACCATCATTCCCTAATACCCTGCGTCTAACCTCACTATTACTTACCCGGTGATCCTAGCAGATGCGAGCAATATTTCTAAGGCATGTGTGGTCAAATACTAGTAACCTACGAGTATTTTCTACTCTTAATGGCCACGTTTCGCAGCCGTAAAACGGAACAGAGCGAACTGCTGCGCAGTATACTCGTCCCTTACTTGACAGACGGATATCTCGTCTTCGCCATAGGTGACGAAAGCCAAAGGAGCTTTTTGAATCCGTGCAGAGATTTCGTCAGACACAAACCCATTAGGGCTGCTCAGACTTTCAAGATAAGTGAAGTTGTCGACGCGTTTGACTACTTCACTCCCTATCTTTAGTTCAGGTGTTGACGCAGGCGATTGTAAATAAAGGTAACCACAACTTCTGGTTACGATAAACACGTGAACGCTAAGTAAGTATCCTACAATTATTTGCATGGCTTAGTCCCATTGTGGATGGCTTCATGGACTGATGCTACATTTTGTTCAATCGGATTCTAGCTTTTTTCCGTCCTACTATCACACCAGATATTCCCGGTCGAGGTAAGAGATAGTTAAACATATCTCAACCACCTCAGTTTAAGATTCCCTAGGACATATCTCTTAAGATTACGTACTACTTTGAGTGGATATGCATGAATTAATTACTCATACAATCTAAAATCAACAAAACGGTTTCTTGGATGGTGTCTTAATTTAGTTTAGTACATTTAGCCCTGAACATAAACCAAACTGATATTAATAGTAATGGGAGAAATAGTATGGGAATGTGACAGCAAAAACTAATCTTAAGGTTTGAGTAACCAGCGAATATAACTACGTGAATGTAGAGGGTACGATATCTTGCTAACTGCATGGCCATACTATTATAATATCACTATGGTATTCTTACGAGATTGTGCTATATATGTTAGAAAAAAAAACAAAATGAAATGAACTTTATGTGATTATTTGTGATATTACCAACCCCTATATTCTTTTTCTTCTGAGGGATTCTGACGCAGCCTTTTCTAAATCGGAAGGTCCAGTCGATTATACTGTACACTATGGGTCCTGATATTTTACGACGGCACTTAGGACTATAAGGAGATATTGCATCACCACGATAAAGTGCTTGCAATACTTCTCATTTTTTGTTTCGACTCTTAGAGTAAAATTATATTTTTTTATTATAATAAAAACTGGTGACATTGATCACGAGCAGTTTAGATGTATATGGAATACAGATTTATGAAATACTCATGTTTGAATCCCAGCTAAATAATACTGATTTCATCAGAAGCTATTCATGAACTTAATTATATTAAGCGAGTTTGGTTAAGTCACTATTTAACTGTTAATTTCAAAATATTATGTAGCGATGAGACTTACGTTTCGGAGGGAGGTTTCACCAAATGCTTTTTGAAAGACGATGGTTGCCTTGATCTCAAAGCTCCCATTGCAGCCAAGCGCATGAGCGAGCGCCTTTCTACGCTATCCTCTGTATTACGGCAGCCTTGACAACGACATAGATCAGAGCAGCTTATCTTTGCTTCATAACACTCACAATAGTTTTTCAAACATCCTGAACGCTTGCAATTACAACCCTTAGTATGCTTCCTTTCACCTTCTCCACGACCAATTTTTGGATGAAATGCTGTAGGATTACGTTCTAAAGTCATCTTAATAGCTCTTCCGCGCTCCTCTTCATAGGCTAGATTATTCATACAGTTATTGCAGTTACAATTTTGACAAAGCTGTCCCTGTGCGAAGCATTCGCAATAAAGTTTTAGACAATGTGACTTTGTGCAATTACAAGGTTTGCGTGAATTTGCTAAGCTTGAGAGAACTCCACCTGTGGCGCTTAGGCTACTCACTTGTCCAGGACCCCCTGTGGGACCACCCGGAATGGAGGAAATTAAGCTAGGGTTTAAATTCATAATCGGGTTTACAAATGGAGTAAACGTTTGGTTCATTGGCGTAGCGACAAATGTACCTGCTGCACCCAAAACTAAAAAGCCAAGTAATAACGATGAAGCATTTGAATCAAGATTATTAAATTGCAAACATAATTTACTGATCACACCATGGTTCCAGTAGAACAGATGAATTATCTCGTTTAGACGAAAACCATGGATGATGTGTCTTCAATTCTCCAATTACATTTCAATGAGCTGACAGTAGTCAAATACTTCAATCTATTGTTCTAACTATTAGAGAGTACCAATAATATCACTGACAATTATTATTATCTTTAATGCTTACTAATGTATGTTTACGACGACTGTGATCATTAGCGACATAGCGATATTAACTTTAATTTGATCAAGACCCTTGCACGCTTACTTTTTCAAGACCAGTGTGCTCCCAGAATATTCAAATGGGAACAATTCAATAAAAATTGATGACTTAAATAGCCCGTTGGAAAACAAATGGGTTTGCTGACGAATTCAGAGCTGAATGAATATCCATAACATAGAATTAGGCATAAACATTTAGTTCAACTGTTAAAATTCCCTCAGCTTGTGAATCAAAAAATCTAGTATCCAGACAATTGCATAATTAATATGACGTTAGTGACACATTGCAAACGAAGTTGGTTATCTCGCGAAACGGCAAATGAATCCAAAACGTAGGAATATTTACGTTTTACTTATCTTTATCTTGCCCGAGATTAGGGTGGGTTAACCCTTAATAGAAACATGCTACAGAATCACTATATTTGTAACAACACTGTATTTCGATCACTGTAAAGGACACATGGTAGGCTTTAAACCGAGACTCTAGACACGGAATATACCTAGACTCTCGAAACAAGGTGGGATGTCCCTAAAAAGTCAGTCGATTTCAAAATCTTTCCAATAATTAAAATTCAAATAAGAATCCACTTGACTAGCCACTCACTTAAGTGGCATCACAGAAGAAACAAAAAATATCAGGAATGAAGTTATGAATAAACTCTGGAAAAACTGCTGCTAGTAGGAGAATGACGCTTCCACTGTAGCACCATAGGTATGAGGAACAACGTGTATGAATACGAACACTAGCTTGTCTTACCACTTGTATATACTTAATTTTACAACTGTTTGTCTCAATAATAAAATCTGAATCTTTTGGTCATGAATAATAACAATTTCGGCAGCCTATTGCTGAAAATCGAATAACATACAGTGATTTTAACATAGAACATAAGGGTAAACATACCAGATATTTCTGCAGGCTTTCTTACATATTGCACGGCCGTGTTAGTATTGATTGCCATGCCAGGAACGGTTGGGACAAACGGACGAATAGTAGTCAAGGGTTTCAGGTTTTGCGACCTTTGTTGGATGACCGCTTGAGCGTCTGAACATGGCTGAGCCTGTAGCACTTGCACAAGTCCTGATCCCCCAAGAAAATTCTGCTTTGCCGGAAGTGTTAGCCTTACACTGACAGGAGGCTGGGTCATGGAACTGAAGTGCAGCAGTAAAAAGGAGGGTGAAGTGATTGGTGAGTACACATAGATGCCCTGATAGCATCGGAGATCAAGACAACAGAATACATGAGATTACTATGAAAATATGAATCTAACGTCCACTTAGGAGTAACTTGAATTGCCGCGTGAACTCACAATTTGAATGTGGGTGCAGATCCGTACAATTCAAAATCAGAAAGTGAGAGTAGTGTGATCAGTTAAACAAATATATACCCCATGATATACAAAATCTTATTCATCTGAAAATAAAACAAAAAGTACAATTTAAATAAATTCAATCACAATTCAATGATTTTCATGCCTAACGATCTTATTATTTTCTTCGTTATTGCAAGAACCTTATGTACGTCTAAACAGTGAAAATCGGAGCGGATCATGAAAGCATCGGTTAAAAGTCCTAAACATGTCAGATATTTGAATGATATTTGCATGCTTAAACTACAAGTAATCTAATGTTCACTTTCACACAGAATCGCAAACAAACGATTTGAAAATTCCATTAATCTGGATCAAAGAGCGCATATAAATATGCATGTCCAATAATTCCCCTTTTTTAGAATAACTCAAGAGATTTTCGTGACTTGGTCTTAACCGGTAACAAATCTAATATATTGAATCCACACTGTCGTCGGTTGTCGTCATTTCGGATAGCTACCATTCGCCAGATGTACTTTCTCTAAGCTCCTCCTGAGAACTGTAACAATTTTTCCTCGCTTATCTTTATAGTCGACAAAACGCATCAGTGCACTCCGACTTAATCCGTCTTTTTAGATGGAATAATTGTAACTATACAACACGCGAAAGCAAAACACCACGAAACTTAGTTCTAACGACATTGGTTTCTATCCAATTGTGTTCTGTATGACAAAGAGCTCAACAAAACTATGAGCTTGTTTCCAGCTCTGCTTTTCGTTCTTTCATTTAGCTTTTTATCATAGTTATTTTTTATCTTTTTATACAGTAGATGTATACGCACTGCATTCTACACTTATCTAGACATAAAGAACCGTCGTCCAGTAAATCGGATTGGACTTTAGTAACAGAAGAGTATCTACCGAAAAAAACTAGAACCGTATATTAGTGTTAGTGTGTCGTGATACAGAATAACTTCGAATAACCACCGAAAGCCTAATGGCATTTTTAATTTGATAGGTTTCAATCAAAGAACTACTTCACTGATAAGTCCCAGACACAACTGTGGTTTCTATGTACACGACCTCCTAACAAGACAACAATCTTCCCTCTCGCCAACGATGGAGCAACGGATAGTTATCGACAGGGTCCATTGGTCAAGATTTGGACGGCTAGTTGGAAATAATGTCTTGTATAGGTCAAGTTCTTTCTAGGAATTTTCCTCGCATACACTAGATCGACGTTCATTAATCAGCTGAACCATAACTCTCGAAAGATCCCGATTTCAAAAGGTTAGTATAGCTGTAGTCACGAAGCATCAAACATGGTAGTGAAGAAGACAACTCCAAATTGCTTACAAATGAAGCTGGCTTGCCGATGTAATTGGTTCTCATGAGTGTAAGACTACTTCATGTAATTGCTCTCATTCTTTCATCTTGGTTAGTCTTATTCGGGTTTGTTTGGTTTGTTATCGTCTGAATTTTGCAAACATGTCACCATACATTTTTTTATTATCGAAATAACCACAGAACATCTCTAGGAATTCTGCTCTACTGATAAAATTTGGACACAAGCATTGCGACTTGTTGTTATTGCAGTAAATCCTATATCGTCCAATAAGATTGTCTTTGTATCAGCAGGTGGTAATAAAGTTGTTAAACTCGTCAACTAAAATCCATATACTGACTATATTTAACCGATCCACTAAGCTTTGCATGTCCTTAGGGTGAACGCATGCTTGCTCCAGGGTTCTTATCAGGTTGAGTCCCGACCTGACAATGATATCAAGTCTTTGAATCACACTTATAACTCGAAGTTTGCTTTGGTTTTCTAGGAATACAACACATTTTCAGCTAATTCATCCTCATTTGCAAAAAGCGAAGGATTGACGATCGATAAAAATCGTGACAAAAGCTATAATCAAATTTGTCAGTGTCCAAATACTTACATAAGATTCTGGGAATAAATAAATGGTCATTTCCTCTTCCGCTTCATTAGATCAGCCATTAGTTTGTACCTACCGGAATTTCCTGTATTTCATGGCTCGCAAATATTTGATTCTGTGGTCATTTCGTAAATTTCTGAACGATAGTTCAATATGGTGATGATGACCGGGTTGAGTTTTACCCTCACAATTGACACACTTGTAATTAAGCTTCACATACCACCGACAGTGTTTCGCCTATCCTCTCGTCGTTTTCTTCCTCTTTTTTCAATATCATCATGTTTATCACAAACAACTGTGGAACGTCTATGCCCATTCAGACCATAAACCTAAAATAAGCATTGCTCGAAGTTTAAGTTCATACAGAGCAAATTATTTCCAACCCTATAAGGACTATATGCCTAAAACACTGCCTTGTAAATAAATTTAATATGGAGTTTCTCAATGCACTGCCGCTACCTTTTCAGTAAACACAATAGTTTTGTAAGCCCTCTGTAAATCCACACTGTACATTATTGATCATGTCTGAAAAGATGGCATGAATACACTCTGTATGAAATATAAACGTATAACTGTAGATCCCTCAAAGAATCCTTCTTTACAACAAATTATAAAAACTTGACTCCTTACATACCCTCCAAATCGCTAACAGCTACGATCTAAAACAAAGATATAAACTCAAGTCAGGGACTCAGGTTAAGAAAATAAGTAAAACACATAAACATTAAAAGCAATGGATGTATGCAAAATCAGTTAATTTAGCAATATTTATGATAATTTATGGTGATTTAAATTCGTCAGCCTTCTCCTTCTACAGTTCGGTATTCTTAAGAAAATAACAGTGTAAAAAATATTTGTACCGATAATGTACGTTTGTGAACTATAAAAACAACTGTAACGGTGATTATTTAGATATCCATCGACGTAGCCTCTTAGTCGAGTTCAAATATCAACCAAAAATAAATTGAAACGCAGTAAATGAAAACTATTTGAAAAGTATTATGCAATAACGATAAAAGACATGTAAGAATCGATTTAGAATGCAAAAGTGTCAGTGAGTAGCAGTAACAGAAGGAGCAGGACCTGACCATGCTAGTTACGGTAAATATACGAGTAAATGTGGAATGCTCTTGTTGTACTGAAAAAAGCCCGCTGAAAATCCCTCCACAACATTTCATTAGACGGTATTGTCATTTATTTACTCATTCTCTCTCATATCTTGGAAGCTTCTTCGACACTACGGCGTGCCTGAGAAGATAGTCAACATCATACGGAACTCCTATGATGGACTAAACTGCCAAATCGTCCACGGAGGACAACTCACCGACTCGTTCGAGGTAAAGACCGGTGTTAGGCAAGGTTGCTTACTCTCACCCTTTCTCTTTCTCCTGGTCATCGACTGGATCATGCAGACGTCAACATCTGGAGGAATGCACGGGATACAGTGGACAGGCAGGATGCAGCTTGACGATTTAGACTTCGCGGATGATCTGGCTCTTCTATCACAAACGCAACAACAAATGCAGGAGAAAACGACCAGTGTAGCAGCAGCCTCAGCAGCAGTAGGTCTCAATATAAACAAAGGGAAAAGCAAGACTCTCCGATACAATACAATATGCACCAATCCAATTACGCTTGACGGAGAAGCTTTGGATGACGTGGAAATCTTTACATATCTGGGCAGCATCATTGATGAACACGGTGGATCAGATGCAGATGTGAGGGCGAGGATCGGCAAAGCAAGAGCAGCATACCTACAGCTGAAAAACATCTGGAGCTCAAAACAATTGTCAACCAACACCAAGGTTAGAATTTTCAATACAAATGCGAAGACAGTTCTACTGTATTGGGCGGAGATGTGGAGAACTACGAAAGCCAGTATCCAGAAGATACAAGTGTTTATCAACAGTTCGAATCCGATGGCCAGACACTATCAGCAACAAGTTACTGTGGGAGACAACAAACCAGATTCCGTCTAGCGGAGGAAGAAATCAGGAAGAAGCGCTGGAAGTGGATTGGGCACACTTTGAGGAAATCACCCAATTGTGTCACAAGACAAGCCCTCACATGGAATCCTGAAGGTCGAAGGAGAAGAGGAAGACCAAAGAACACATTACGCCGAGAAATAGAGACAGACATGAGAAGAATGAACAAGAACTGGAAAGAACTAGAAAAGAAGGCCCAGGGCAGAGTGGGTTGGAGAAAGCTGGTCGGCGGCCTATGCTCCATTGGGAGTAACAGGCGAAAGTAAGTAAGTAAGTCTCATATCTTAACCTCTAATCAGTCTCACTGAACCCCACTTATAGCTATTACGTCTTCTTCGTCTGAGCTTTTATTATGTGGTTTTGCTGAAGACTTACCTTTCGTTACTTAATTTTACTGTTTCATCTTGACTGACCATTGTCAATATCATCTTGTTTGATAAGCCTCAGTGTCATGGCATGGTTCAGAGTGTGGCTGTTAATAATAATATATCTCTGCGAGGGCAAGTACACTCCATTTTTACAACCATGATCTGCAAGTTAAAACATATCCTGGTTTACTGTATGCATCCCAAGCAGGATAGTTTAGTAAATATAACCTATAAAAAGTAAAAGCGGCTCATTCGTTCAGATATAATGTGTTTTCACAGAATAGTTGCCAAAGGGGCATCGCGTCCACGTTACACACCAGATCCAATCTCGGCAAAAATTGTATTAGGATTTTGGTCATGCTAAGTATTTATGAAATGCAACCTTTGACTCTCTGCTTGGAAAGGTTTCTGGAATCCTTGCAGGTGGATATCCGACCCCATCTTGTTGAGAATATTTTTATTCGTTTTCAGGTATCGAAATCTTGTTTGTTAACTATTCCCTTTGTTGTTTAGTACGTTAGTTTGTGTTGGAAAAAACCCTTGACTGTACAGCACAGGCTGTACCGTTTGAAGTACTTGGTACTTTCGAGATAAGTTTTTTTTCTCAAATCACAACCGTATAGATTAAACACCGAGTTTGTGTTTTGACATACTTTAATACGAGTCACTCGAAAACGCTTTTTAAGTCATACAGAGGAACGCAGTGTGGTCTAATTGAGTAAACTTTGGTTCGTTAGTTCTGAGTTCAGACCAAAAGTTGGCATTTCGGTCTTTACAAGTGTTTTTTGACTAACAATGTATACCAGCTGAGGATAACTGCACAACTTACGAACTTTGAATTTGTGTTGTCTAATGATTCGTTGACTCAGCAAGTAGCTCTTCTAAAGTTACTGCCTGTCCCGAGCCTGGATAAAGTAGGAGAGTCAGGCAATTTAAACTCTGCACTGGGAGTTGAAGGCCTAATTTTGACGCCTCTTACGAAATTCGAGATTTTTCGGAAGTCACGAAACCGATGCTCTTTCTTACAACCAGAGCAACAATTTTATAGATACATGGGAAGTCCACACAATGTGTGAGATCGGGAAGACTAGTCAAATAGGCATGAAAATGAGGAGATACGAATTGGCAGTACTCGGAATCAGCGAAACCAATTGGACACAAGATGGACAGCAAAGTCTAGGTACGCGAGAGATGCTGCTGTTCTCCGGTCACGAAGAAGAAAATGCTCCACACACTCAGGGAGTTGCTCTAATGCTGTCCAGTGAAGCACGAAATGCACTTGTAGGATGGGAATCTTATAGATCCAGGATCACCAAAGCATCATTCAAAACAAAGAAGGTAGTGATCACAATAAATGTTATCCAATATTATGCACCCACCAATGATAGCAACGACAACGATAAAACCCAGTTCTATGAGAGGCTGCAATCAATCATAGCTAAGCGCTCAAGAAAGGACCTCACCATCCTGATGTGAGATCAAATGCTGAAGTCGGAGTGGACAACACAGGATATGATGATATAATCGGACGAAATGGACTAGAAGAGAGAAATGAAAACGGGGAAAGATTTGCAAACCTATGTGCATTCAACAAATTGGTTAAAAGAGGCACTATATTCCTCCGCAAAGGCATATACCAAACCAGCTACATGGATCTCACCGGACCACACCACAGAGAACCAGATAGATCATATTTGTATTAAAAGTAAATTCCGAAGGAGAATGGAAGATGTGAGAACCAGGAGAGCACATAGCTGACATAACTTTAGATCACCACCTAGTTGAGGCCAAGATGAAACTGAAGCTAAAGAAACACTGGGCAACTGGAAAAACAGCACTACAATGATTTAATATAACCTTCCTTTGAGATACTCACAAACTCAACGAATTCAAGATAACTCTCAACAACAGGTTCCAAGCTTTACAGGATCTACTGAAAGAAGAAACTAAGATAGAGGGTAACTGGAGAGGGATCAAAGAAGCACTAACTTCGAGGTGTCAGGAGATTCTGGGTCGCAAGAAGCATCATCATAAGGAATAGATCTCTATGGGAACTCTGGACAAGATTGAAGAGAGGAGGGACAAGAAGACAGTAATTAACAACAGTCGAACACGAACAAAGAAAATGAAGGCGCAAGCAGAGTACACAAAAGCAAACAAGGAAGTGAAGAAAAGCATTAAAGCCGACAATCAGAAATACATGGTGGGACCAGCAACGACGGCGAAAAAAGCTGCAAGGGAAGGGAATATGAAACAACTATATGATACAGCAAAGAAACTAGCAGGAGGATATAGTAAGTCGGAGAGATCAGTCAAGGACAAAGAAGGAAATACAATCACAGAGATTCAAGAACAGAGAAAAAGATGGTCAGAATACTTCGAAGAAGGCACGGGAAAGCAGTAGGACCTGACAATATACCAGCTGAAGCACTGAAATCAGACATTGAAGTAACAGCAAAACGCCTCACCTTCTAATCAGGAAGATTTTGAAGGAGTAACAAGTGTCGACTGACTAGAAAGAGGGATACCTCATCAATGTGCCAAGGAAAGGAGATCTGAGCAAATGTGAGAATTGCAGAGGCATCACACACCGGCTGAAAGACGCAGTAGACGCCGAACTTTGAGATCAACAGGCTGGATTCCATAAGGATCGGTCGTGCACAGATCGAATTGCGACGCTGCGGGTCATCGTGGAACAATCAATTGAGTGGAACTCGTCACTACACATCAACTTCATTGTCTATGAGATTGTGGTTGACAGTGAGGACCGGAGAACATTATGGAAACCTCTTCGACACTATGGAGTTCTGCGGGAGATTGTCAAAATTGTCCGGGACTCATACGACGCACTACAGTGCACAGTCATGCATGGAGGACAGCTGACAGATGCATTTCCAGTAAAGACTGGAGTCAGACAAGGCCACCCACTCTCCCCCTTCCTTTGTCTTTTGATGATTGACTGGATTATGAAAACTTCGACATCTGAGAGGAAGCACGGAATACAATGGAAATCACAGAATCAATTAAACGATTTGGACTTTGCAGATGACTTAGCTCTCCTATCTCATACTCACGAGCAAATACAGACGAAGACAACAAATGTAGCAGCAATCTCTGCATCGATAGGCCCCAACACATAGGAAAAAGAAAGATTCTCAAATACAACACGGAGAACACTAACCAAGTCACACTCGGTCGAGAAACTCTGGAAGAGGTGGAAACATTCACGTACCTGGGAAGCATCATTGATGAAAAATAGAGGATCTGATGCAGATGTAAAGGCGAAGTTTGGCAAAGCAATGACAGCGTCCATACAATTGAAGAATATATGAAACTCAAAACAACTCTCAACTAACTTCAAAGTGAGAATCTTCGATACGAACGCCGAGACAGTTAGTTCTACTTTAGGGAGCTAAAATGTGGAGAACTACTACATCCATCGTCAAGAAGGTACATGTATTTATAAACAGCTGTTTACGCAAAACACTCAACATTCACTGGCCGGATACTATCAGCAACAGTGTTTTATGAGAGGGGACAAACCAGCCTCCATCTGAAGATGAAATTAGGAAAAGACATTGGAAGTGGATAGGACATACGTTGAGGAAATCACCAAGCCAGACAAGCCCTAACTTGGAATCCGGGAGGGAAGTGGAAAAGAGGAAGGCTAAAGAACACATTACCTCGGGAAATAGAAGCAGATATGAAAAGGATGAATTTTAACTGAAAAGAACTGTAAAGGATTACCCAGGACAGGATTGGGTGGAGAATGCTGGTGTGTGGCCTATGCTCCTTCACGAGGGGTAACAGGCGTAAGTAAGTAGTGGTTCTTCATTCTGATAAACTTTAACCTTGTGGTCAGGTTATGTTATAATTTAGCACATTTGAAAATGTATAAAATATCACCGAAAAGTCCTATATTTGGTTAAAGGGCTAAAAGTTATTTGCTCAAATACCAGCTCCACACTGTAGTGAAAGAGTAACGGTAGGTAAGATATGAAATTTGTAGCAAACCACTGTTGGAAATCCACCATCTGGTTATTTGTCAAGTTTATAATTCAAGACTGCATCCTTGTCATAAAACGTCAGTTAGGACGTTTGGTATAACATCGATCTTATACGACACAAATGTTTAATTTGTCATACGAGGTGGAAATGGGGGGTCTATACAAAGTCAAATCGTCTTGCCGAAAATCAGTAGGAACCTCGTCTCTGAATATCCAGCATTTTAATTGATTTCTTAGTCCTGCTAATAATTTAGTGGAATGGGCTGATAACCAGAGATCCACTAGCACGTGTTTCATTTGATCGCTACTATAACATTTCGCAACTAGATGGAAAAAACTCTGAAATTCACCTCAAAATTTTTGTCGTTTATCCTGATCAACAACTATATAACTTAGTTTTCGGAGACATGTAAGGTTATAAAACATAAAAAAATAAGCTCCACTTTCCATTGGTTGAATAGTTGTCCTTTTAGACTCTGGTGTCTAGTAGATTTACTTTCCTTTGTTTGTTATGTCTACCCCTAACTACTGTAGTCTAGTCCCTCTTTTGGGGCATGGGTCGCCAACCAAGAATTGCCAAATGCCTCCATACATGAATTTGCAGTGAGGTCCGTAGTAGGAGTTCCGTCTGGTGGTGACGATGTTCTCGGGCAGTATAGTGTCAGGGAAGATTTCTCAAGTCTTTCCAGACTGAACTGTCGGTTGCTCTCTCACAAGGTAGTTGTTGTATGGCGATACATTTCGTTTGGGTGATTGCTCAGCAAAGATATACTGTGCCACAATTTGGTTGGTACATGATATATCCTCGCGAAATATGATTTGTTGATTTGAGAGTTTGGTGTCTACTGAAACTTTCTTTTGGTCCAGTAACACTCTGTTGACAGCTTTGTCTGAAACTGATAGTAGCATGATGTCACTTTCTAAAATCTCCTTTCTTCGATATTTTGATGGGGTATCCCTCTTGTACTTGTTATCCCGTTCAAAGCTCTCTGAAGAGAACGTGGAGCATCTTGCAGTTGCCTCTATACCTGACTTCAGTGCTTCCGCGGGTATGCTTTCCGGTCACTCCGCTACACCATTCTTGATTTGTCTGATGATATTGGTGTTTTCCGTTATTTCTGGTACAGTAACATTTGTAGGGAAGCCTTTGTGTGCTGCTTCGATTTGTGATGGGTTGAATGGGACCGGTCCATTCAGGGACTCTCTAAAGTGCTCTACCAATTTGATGTGCTTCTCTCTAACCTCAGTGACTGATTTTTCTTGTTCGTTTCTGATTGGTTGCTCTGCCCTACTATGTTTCCTCACTAGCTTCTTAGTTGTATTATGTGGTTGTCCGACACGTTCCTTTCTTCTAGTTTGTTTTGTCGTAGTTGCTGGGTCTTTTACATATTTCCACTTATTAATTTTGGTGCTTTTCTTCACTCGCTTGTTTGCCTCTGTGAATTTGGTCTGTTCCTTGATTTTCTTCGGTTTTGTCTGACTGTTATCATTTTGACTTGCACTTATTGAATCTGCTCCAGACTGTTTACAGAGATCTGTTGTTTATTCCAGTGCTTCTTGGGATCCACTATCTGGGATGTTGAGGTTACTGTTTCTTTAATTCTCTTCCACTTGTTCTGCTTCGTGGTTTTTTCTAGTAAATCCGCGTGTATTTCCTGTGGTGTGAAATTATATCATCTCTATATATTATTGTCCCTTATATGAACCTTGTGAACTTTATTTAGACATATGTGATTAATCTGGTGCACCGTAGGGTGTTTTTTAGAAGCAAATGGCTTTGTGTGTACGTTTGTGGAGGAAATGCTGTCATCTATGACCATGCTGCTGAAAGTACATAGATTTGTCAATCTCCCAACGTTCTCATTTCTTTATCTTAGTCCATGTTTTCCATGATGGTTCCATTCCTGGCGTTGTTAGTTCCAACATTGGAGTCTACATCTCTATTAAGGGTAGTCAGGTATTTTTCTGTTGAATTTTCTAGCATGGATTTGGACCTCTAACAAAACTGGTTGTCATCACCTCTACTATCATTGGTAGATGCATAGCACTGAAAGCCATGCATTGTATGGGACCAGGAGTCACCCTAGAGAAATCACAGGAGGAGTTCGTCATAATCATAGATGTTTCGGAGAGCTCGTCTTAAGATGAAATGTAATTCGATGTTGAAATTAGAATGTAAAATTACGTATATTTATTCAACTTCATTGGTTCAGATTCTGATACTTGACTTCAATTCAAACTCTAGAATAGACTGATATTTAGTCTTTTCGGTTCCCCAGACTAAAGAATGTGGCGTAGGTTTCAAACCAGTCGTTCACTAGCTAAAATTCAAACGTGTGAACCACCACTCCACAACGCAATATTCAACTAAGCAAATATTATGATTATTTCCATTACTACATTTCTTTACCTACATATGGTAGTTCGTAAGAAATCCAAACATTGATAAATCGCCAATTTTTATCGTCTCTGTAGTGGTGATATATGAAAATTTGTTCTTGCCTCTTGTTTAATTCATTCAGCTAGTTATAAGTTTACTTCTAAATCAAATTAGTTTTCTGATCTTTCAACCTTTAATTCAATTTTCATAGCCCTGATTACCATATATTATTAGCGATGTACGGAAATCTTCAACTTTCCATATATCTTATATGAATTATGTTAATCAAACCCACTTTATATACTGTAGTACAATTTATAAGTTACAAACTTAAATCATGAATGCTTCTCTGCACATGTAAGTAAGAATCACTTCACTTTATTAATTCGAGATAAAATAGAAACATGATCAATATAACACTAGTTCAGGGTCTGAAACTTGTATTATCTGTATGGGCTGGTTAAATACTACTCATCATATTATAATCATATTGTTAGCAGCCGTTTATTCTAAATATCTAGCATGACACTTTGAGGCTTCATTCCATAATTTAAAAAATGGGCTGTTTTCACGTATTACTTCATCTTTGAGCAGATTACCATGTTAACATATTACGTTAGATTAGATTCTCGTTTGCGATTAATGTTTTCAATAATTGTTCGAATTCATTTTGGAGTCCTGGTAAAATGTCGACATTAATGTGCCGTAAAAACTAGGTTTGTGTTTCTGATTTAATTTCATACTTTTATGTATCAAAGCAGTGTTGTTTCGGAAAATTTTTCTCAAATTTCAGATTGTACTGTCTTACACAACTGGAGGACAACATTCAAGTTTTCTCTATTTAACAAGCGTGCTCGTTGATGAGTTCGGAGAACAATTAGATTGCAGAGTTGGTTTGGTTAATGTGTATGAGGTAATTTTCAAATAAAAAGTTTCCATAGCTTTCATTGGCCACTTCAATTTCCGAACAAACGATTAAAATACAGTGTAGTAAAATAGTTCATTAAACGAATGAGCTTTGTAAAAAAAATTTAAATCAAGCATGGTAGTGTTTAGTAATAAATTACAAATATTTAAATTTCTCGGTTCATGATATGTCCACGTTTAATGGTTTAAAATAGTCAGCCATTAGGAAAATAGTTTAAATAACATAAGTGAGGTTGGTTAGTTAGATTGTATTACAAGTCATAATGCTAAAATATTCATTAACTTAGTGCTAAGTTTAAAAGTTCCTATTTTCAACACTCGTATTACTCACAACTACGTCGTAGTTATTCCATTAGGGTGGTACGATAATATGTAATTGCGGCTACTTTGTGATCGCCTATTATGAGTTAGAGGTTATCCATAATATGTTGATTGAAAGGGGTTATCCACAAGGATTCCTGAAGAAACATTTGCATTTAACAAATAAGAAAATAAAGATATCAACAGCTGCGAAGAAACCACTCTTCCTGAAACTACAATTCAACGGCGATTTAGCTGATGATGTACTACGGGATAGACTGACTAAAGCAGTTAAGAGAACGTTTAATGCATCCGGCCTCTTTCTTTCTTACTCGACACGATCTATGGTGATTCCCCAACTAAAGGATAAGTTGCCTGGTTATGCCACTTCTATGTGTATCTATAAATTCAGCTGCTCCTGTGGAGAAAGCTACATTGGGCGCACTACCAGACAACTGAACAAAAGAGTTAGTGAACACCTCCCTTCGTGGTTAGGAAAAGGCATGGTCAAGTCGATACGGAGCTCGATTCTTTCACACTTGATTGATAGCGGTCATGAAGTTGACAGAAACCAGTCTTTTAAAGTTATTTATCGTATTCCTACTACTTTTCTTTATGGGGTTCGATCTCGTCTCCTACACATAGCAGAAGATATAGGAATTCGATCCAACAACCCAAGTCTTTGTGTTTATAAGAAATTTGTAACACCCTTATCCCTCCCTAGGCCTTAATAAATAATTTTATTTTCCATACTCTTTCTTCGTTTATTTTTCTTCACCCCCTATCAATTATTTACTTATAATTTTTCTAATATTCGCTTCCAACTATCTGAACACTTCTTATTACGTAATCTTATAATTTCTATGAATGTTATTTCAGTGTCTATATTTTTATAATCATTGACCTATTTTCCTATTATGTAACATTGATTCAAGCCTTTTATTATTCTTATCACAACTAGTACACCTGTCATTGCACTATCAATTTGTACTTTTTACTTATTATGTTTAGTTATGTAATCTATTCCACTGTTATCATTGACTCATAAACTGCCTTGATTGGTTTAATAATTTCGTATATGCATATAAATATTACTGTATATTAGAGTAAAGCCTGATGAGGATCTAATAGAAAACAATATTGTTCGCTTATATATGTTGTTTTAACCATATTTGGCGTCTGCTTAGACAACTAATGTGAAACCCTATAAGTTGAATTCATGAATCGGTCAAATTTAAGCCACCATTGAAAATCTGAAAGCATTGGACGACCGTTTCTTCCTAGTATGGGAATCCTCAACAGTGCGCACCCACCAGTTTGCATGCGGGTCACAAAGAAAAGACCTGCGATCCCGCTCCCGAACGCTAGACTTCCCTTAATTTTGGCGTTCGATATTTCAAATGGCTACGTTATGAATACTTGGTTAATCATCTTTCTGATACGGGTCTTTATCAGAGTAGCATGAGTTTTTTTCTCGAAATATATTTTCTTATACTTCAAATAGGATTTATCAGTTACTAGGGCATTTTGTCTGAGTTAAATTCTCAAAAATTTGTTTAGTTTCTAGTTATTTCGAAGGTATTAAGTGTGCTTATTTTGTGAAATGTTTAAATATGGCTTGTTTGTTTATTTGATTTCCCCCATTTATTTAGTTAATTAAAATGAAATGCTTTGGTCATTATCCTTAGTCTTGAAGGCATTTCCAAACAAAAGACCTGCGGTCTCGCTCACGAACGCTTGTCCTCTAGACCACCGTGCCGGCATCCGACGGTGTTAATGAATAACTTCAATCGATCCTTGACCTTGCACAACCAATAAAATTACTATATTCTGCACAAACCCTCATTCTGACCATGATCATGGCCACATTAGTGATTGGCTTCAAGATTGATTGCCTGGAGTTCTGGTGAGGTTCCGTAACTAAGGGAGTTCAAACCGTGTAGAGTAGAGACAGTTATCCATTTCAGACAATTTATGAAGTGCTGTATAAACCATGAATATAGTGGGTTGTTGATTTAGTGGGACTGTAAGTTGACGAAATACCTTTTGTGTAGTACCTTAACAAAAGCTTTCTTTAAGTCTCAGTTTGGAACTGATACAAGGAGCCCGTTGCCTCAACTTAAAGCCATATCATCTAAGTAGTCTGGTAAACATGTGTCGCACGCACTGGACCTCAGTATTTTATACTGGGAGGTGGAGATGCAATTACTGACAAGTACATGTTGAATAACGACCGCTATAACCATTTTATCCATCACTCCAGATAATGTTGAGATCATGTTTTTGGGCCAATGATTTTCAGCATTTTTGGAGTAATATGTATTATTTTTCACGTAGTAAAGTGGCACACTGTAGAGAATGATACTGTAAATAGTTCGGGAAGTGCAGCACGTAGACTATCACTTTCACATTACAGTGTGTAAGATCCATTATGAAGGTTTTGTGTGTGAAAATTATTCCATGTATACATTTGCAACTTGTTCTTGATGGTTCCTTCAGTTGTACATTGCGTTAGTCTATTTGATTCCATTTGAGATGGTAATATTTTTATTTTATCATAGTCTTTACTTTCCCTACGCCTTCATTGAGTTTCTACGTTTCTTCATGATCTGTATTTACGTTGTTTTAGTTTATACTTAGTTTCTGGCGGTAACCATATTGATTTGTTCCCCCTTTGATTGTGTTGCTTGTACTGACTGGAATTGTGGGTTGAAGCACTCTTCCAGAATTGGAAACACTGTTGTTATAAAGCAAGCAAATATTATCCTTCGAACGAATGTGTACGTGATATATCCAGAAAGGATAGAATAACATTTATTTGATGCGCTCGGTAAATGTCTTACATACTTTATAGAATGGTTTATTTATTGTAATTTGGAATTATTACTGACTGAATAATTATTGGTTGAATAACTGGGTGGTAATATTTGTTTGGGTAATAATGTACATTTAAATTTATAATCATATCTAGAACCTTTATTTACCCAGTCACTTTGTTTTTGATTTCAACTGGGCGATAGCGCTTATCTAAATTGCCTAGACAGTTATTCTTCAGTCCAAATCTTAGTTTGGATTCTACACGTTATGACCACATGCTCGAGGGCCATTTTTATTCGGTTGGTTGGTACTGCAGGGTGTGAGAATTTTTCGTCCTGAGAGTGATTGCCCTCCGATCCTGAGGATTAGATACAGGAGTTGAGGTGGGAAATCTTTCGTTACCATACATATTAATAGTTCCAGAATTTGATGGATGAGTGGTATTTTGATCGTTATTATTACTCGGAATGCTCAAAGGTTGATTACGCTTGTACCCATTTCCGATCTTGCCACTTGCGTTGGATTGGTAACATTATATCAGAGGGTGAGCCTGTTTATCGATGCTGAGAAAGTCATCGAGAATTTGGGTCAGGCCTTGCTTGTCTCCTTATTTGATGTCAAAGACTAAGTCACTCCACCTTTCTTTGTTAAGGGCTGGAGGGATTCTCGTAGTCTCAAGGGACTTCTGTGAGATTATTTCACGTTCATTCAGGTCGTCATACGACTCACATTCATGTGCTTTACTACTCAAACAGCCTGAACTAGGATTAAAAATTTCATAGTGTCCAGGTATCAGTTAGAATTTGTATATTATTTAATGCTTTTTGATCTTTACGGTCATTTAGATCTGCGGCGTAGTTTTTCGTTTGTGGGTTCACATTCTGCCTATGATAGATGTGTTTGGTGCTTCTTACAGCAGCGTAAGTTGTCTCTAGCTGGTTTATTGCTCCTGGCCTTAATAAACCATAATGATGGGTATATTGTTTTTGCTTTTCGGTGTATGTGGGAGTTTACTTTATATACCAACCACACCGTATAAGGAGGTGGAGGGGTTTCCACACAGAGAATTAGATAGTGATATTGATATTTACATGTACGAAGAGTAGAGTTCAGAATATGAAGGCTTGAATTCGTCAGGTACTGATTCGTCGAACGGATTACACTTTTTAGATGGTGTAGAAGAAGTTGGCAATATTTCTCTTCCGATGGAGTTATTAGCCATAATTGAGTCTCAAGCGATAAGTGAGTTTGTAAAACTCCAGAGAATATATGAGTATATACTACTGTTAAGTATTAACCGGGTTAATATTAAAATCGATAATTGTGGGCATAGGAGGGATTTCGGCGACAAAGTGTTTTGTTATTAAGTGAGATAATAACTACCAACTGAGTGCTTGTACTTCAGGATATTAAAATATGTTCATTTTAACTGTTGAAGTCTTATATAAAATATTTAAGAAGTCCGCGACAGATATGTGTTGGCCGATAAGTGTCCCCAAAATTTATCTTGCAACATAAAATTTTACCCGGCATACCCTACAAAAAGATAATTTCAGAACAAAAAATTATCTAAACCCAATGGAAAATCGCTACCTTTCTCGGAGGTCGCACCAACATTGACCTTTAAAATCCCGTCAAAGTGCGTGATTAACAAAAGTCGGGAACATCTAACGGTGTCCAAGGGACTAACCTAGAGTATGGTGATTCTTTCTTCATCCTCACTAGTCTACGAAACAAGACTGCACCGATCGTGATTTTACATTTTTCTCAAACCTTTCTTTTTTTTAACGTTCCCGGTCAAGGGACACAATACTTTTATCACTTTTAACAGAACAAAATAGATGCAAGTTATATCCTAGATATTAGGCCGAACATTCGATATACTGAACGATAAGCCTATTTTTAGGGGCGAAATCGGGGCACCTACATCATACTTCTTTACATCTATGATTTCAATGCATTCCTATGTCACAAATTGTTATTGCTTCTACTTAAATAATAGCACCCAACATAAATTTAAGAGCCCTAACTAGTATTTTGAAGTCGATTATGAGAAAAGTCTCTGAAATTTAACGTTCAGTGAGAAAATTCACGGACAGTGTGAAAATTTTAGGTCAAAGTTAGTTTGGAAGATGCAAAACACACCATTAATATTAACACTAGTTATGTAATCAACTGCTCTAGATAATCAATTGTCTGTATTTATTACTTCTTAAAACTTCCTCAAGGGACATGGTTAAAATGCAGATAAGGGCTTAGAAGTACCTTAACGTTTTGTGCAATAATTTGCAGTCCTCATTTCTTTTTGAAGTATGACGTACAGAATTCTCAACACTATACAGTAATAATAAATACGGTTTTTCCATGACAAGCCTTGTACTTACTTGCCTACATAAACTGTCAACTCATGAAAATACTAAGACTGAATAAAGTAAATTTGTGAATAGAGAAAATGTAGGTGTTAAACTGGCCGTAGTGTAACCCATTTAACGTTCAACAGAGTTTTCGAACCATCGAAAATTTCTCTGCTGTATGGTACTTGTTTGTTTTTTCAACAAAATTCAAGATATTGGACATTAAGTTGGAAAGAGTGAAATACTCACAAAGTGACTTTTTCGTATGCAAAATTTGACCTAACTTGTGGCATAACTGTCGTAGAAGACCTAGATGTACTGAACTAACTGTTAGCTGACATCGTAAATATCGTAATTTTTACCTAGGTTTTCGTGTATTTGCCTTTCTCAAACTTCAAACTTTTTTGTTTATAATTTTAACCTTTGTGTAACGGGAAGAAAACGTTAAAAATCCCTGCACACTAGTTCGTTGGACAGTACTGCCATTTATTTGTTTTTTCTCCCTGTCGTGTCCTTTAACCTTTATTCAGATCTATTTTAACCACACGTTTCCTTCTTCAGTCTTCCTCGTTTGAGTTTTTATTATGTGACTGATTGAAGACTTACCTTTTGTTACCTAATTTTTGTGTTGCGTGTTGCCGGACTGTTGACAATAAGGTCGTGTTTGACTGAACTCAAGGTGGTGGCATGGTTCGTTGTATGACTGTTGACCTTTGACTGTCTTCTCGGAAAGACTGCTGGTATCCCTGCAGATATACATCTGATCCAATCTTTTTGTGAATATTTTTACTGATTCTTTGTACGCTATTTTGTTTTAGAGAAACCCTTGACTGTATAGCACAGGCTGTACCATTGGAATTATTCCGTATTTTTAGTTCTCGTTTTTTAGCGAGTTAGCTTTCTATGGAGTCGATAACCCTACGCCCGACTGTCCTCCTTCATCCGGGCTTTGGACCGGCAGTGGCCCCAAACAGGGTTCAGACTGACTTTCTTCCTTAAATTAGAACTGTTTAAATTGAACACAGAGTTTGTGCTTTGGTATAATTGAATACGAGTTACTGAAAAGCGCTATGTACGCTATACGGAGGAACGTAATCTGTCTGATGGGATGAATTCCAGCTCGCTAGTTTTGCGTTTAAACCTAATAATGGCATTTCGGTCGTTACACTTTGAGTTTTCGGTACACATTGTTTTGAAAATTCATCCCTATAAACCTGAAAATCAGTTTTATTATAAATTTTCTTACACATATAATCAGAATAAAATGTTTGGATTGTTTGCACTCAATTCACGAATACATGTTTGTTAAGAAAAATAAAATCTCGTTTTCCTGCTATTTGAGTTATAATTTATGGGTTTATCTATCGTCTATTCTTTAAGTATGGACTATAGCACAATGTAGACGCAACAATAAAAGCATTAAGAAGATATCACGATTATTATTTTAGCGTCTTTTCGCACCAACTATTAAAAAGCAAGAAGTAAACCAGCGTATAGTTTAAGAGATATTAAGGAAGACCTAATCCAGAGGGTGACACCGCTGAAGATAGGGCCGTCTGTTATATACTAGGGAAGAAGTAAGTACGGTTACTTACGGGACCTGTTATTGGACTATTATTATATGTATATTCCTATTGTATGACTATTCAGCAACAAGATTATCTATATCTATATTCATCTTATTACAAGCTTCATTTTGACCTACTGATTATTATTATATGGTTTACTGTTCCTAAGTTATACTCAGTTTATTGATTATTGTCTCCCACGCTCCCAGCCACATTTGGCTTGATTTTGTACAAATATTAATTTCTATTTAATGGTGTGGTCTGCCTGTCTGGTATATAAACAAAGTATGCTTGAGATAAACGATTCGCATTTCAGCAGCTGCTATTGGTGTTCCGGACTCAGGTGGACGGGATAGGCGGAATAAGGACTAATAAGGACGCTAGATTATTCATACTAATCGAACGTCATTGTCACAGTGCGAAGGTCGTAGAAGTCATATTTCTATTGGCGGATAATTCACGCAAGTTACGTCCTTGTTTAATTCGTAAGGTCATAACAAATTAGCAACGACCTTGATCAAGACATAACAATTGGCGACGGCAAGGTCAAGACATAACACCCTCCAACAGAATGTCGCTGCTTCTTCTTCAGAGTACACGAAATCAAAGATAGTATTAATTTATAATGGTTCAATATGTACCTCGTACAATTCTGAAATGTAAATTGCCTGAAATACACTTTCATGGGAAAATTTTGAGTACCATTCATTAACGCTTAGGTTGTGGTTGCCAAAATGTGTATCTGGCTGAAATCAATGAGTGTCAAGCAGTTGAATAAAATCTTTGATTAACACGTAGAACACAGAATACCGTTGGGTCACAAATATGATCTCACTGGAAGCCAAATTTTTATTGTCCAGTAGTACCAAAATTAAAAACAACACAAGTGTAACAAAGGAACTAAGATATAATAATTGCAAAACAACAAACACTGAATAGAGCATACTTTCAACCTACGTCACTCTTACGGCGTACTTTTATCCAACCAAAAACAACGTGTAACTGCCAAATTAAAGAAATTTAGGCATTATCAGCCAATAATCAATCGTCTTAACGTTTCCCCTCTATCAACACTCCAGGGCGTAAGGTTGTCGGATTCGCTCGCAACTTCAAGATTTATGAATCCATCGAGATCCTACTGCATGCACTGAAAGATTATGGCTCAACACAAAGTGACAAAACGAACGCAAACACGTACAGTCAATGGAATAACACTGAATCCTACCAAAATAATGCTCCAAGCTGAATTTACATAGAATTAACACAAACATCGGGGATTGGTCAGTCTGTAGAGGTCGAACTACTTACATCACACAGTTTTACCTCAAATACACTGATCTGCCGTCAAGATCGTTCTTTCATTTATAGCTGTTAAGCTTTTTATTCCTAAAAACGAACCGCAAACACTCAGAACAATAATTCACTGATTTTACAATCGTTCTGCTCATTTCCCAAGATAAACCAAGGATAGAGACACTAGCTTGTACTTATATCGTGGAAGAAAAATCATGCTTTCTAACACAAAACACTAGTTATTTCGGTCGACAATACTCCTGCTTAGTCTGCACGCAAAAGCAATTGGTTCCGGCTTATCACCAACGATATCGTAACTTCACACTTCCGTTCAGAACATCGTTCACCACTGGTTAGCATAATTGATCATCCCACGGTACGTAGCAGCTAACTTACATGAACCCATCGAGACCACGCCGTTGAAATCAAGAAACAAGTAAAGACCTGAACAATGATGATAAGGAGCTGTAGTTTAAAAACTAGCCAAATATGCATAGTTGGTGACCATGGCTCTTAGCTTTCATTGGCTAGTCATTCGTATTGGTTGGAGCTGAGATTCAATTAGGCCAATCAAGTGAGCTGTAGTAAGCAGAAATCACAATAAGATTAGCACCCCAATTTGCATACGTGTAGTACAGACTGAGGCATTCCAATATTTACACAGCAACATTGTCAGTTAATTTTTAAGGATTGCTTTGTCGAACATTTCTTCATATTTTAGAAGATCATTAAATGCCTGATACAGGCTGCCGAGACAGAGTGAATAGCTGATATGGACGTGATATAACTGTTTACTGACAAACAACAATTGGCAATTAACTCCAAATAAACATTGTACAACAAAATATACGAACAATGTCACCAACGAATTAAAAAGTCTAAAACGTCTGGCTTAAATCAGCTCATGAATTCAACTATCAAATTACTACAGTCGCAACAAACCTCCACTCTGATAAAAAGTCCATAACAACAAAATATTGTTAAATACGATGAACTTGTGTTTTAAATTTCCTATAACTTTGCCAACTATGAAGTGTTGCCCATTCACGTTAGGCCTTTATGGGTTTCAAATGGTTCAAATGGTTGTGGACGTTGTGGTTTACGTCTAGACTGAAGATATGCTGTGTTAGAAGAGTGTGAGACTATCTGCAGACGAAACGAGCGAGGGAAAAGTGAGCTGACCATTCAGTAAAGATATGGAATGAAACCATAACAACTATCAATAAAGAAAACATAAGATTAATACAATCTGACAATCGAAAGTAATGAATGGTGGTGTGCGATTATGAATCATTTATGGTCATAGGGGTTGAAAGAATGGAATTTAAAGGGAACAAACAAGGTTCAACCGTATCATTGTGTTGGATCCGTTGACAGATATCGTATACAAAGCATCGAATCAACCTGAACCATTTTACTGTACTCAGTCGGAACTCAGAGTGCAAATCATTGACCAAGAAAATAACTTATTTCTGTATCAATGTGTCATATGCAACAGTAATGGAGCATACATTAGTACAGCATGTATACCAACCTACACGATTTGGTGTAAACCAAGATTCTTTTCTGTTGAACTTGGTAATCACTCATGCGACTGAGGATATTGCCGACCTAAATATTTTTCCCCCGTTAGTGAATAGCGATCAGGCTGTTTTTTTGTCATTCACGTTTAGAGCTAGTGACATGATATACGATCAGGTTAAGCCTCGCCCAAATGTATGGAGAGTTAACATATCAGCCATTCAGGCGTACGCTGGTAAGATAGATTGACCAGTAGATACTAGCTCATCAGTTGAAGAGGCTTGGTCTATATTTAAAGGCAAGTTTAGTGTAGTCACGTCCCCGTTCATACCATACTTGGTACCATGTAGACTGAATAATAGTCCACCATGGACAAATAAACAAGTCAAGAAACTTCTTTGACCTAGGAAAAAGCACTGGAATATTTTCATCTCTACTGGCTTAGAACAATACAGATCCAGTTATTGTAAGATTAGGAATGCTTGTAAGGCGTTAATTAATAAAACTAGACGGTCATGTGAAAAACAATTGGTTAGGGATTGTATATATAGTCCGAAACGGTTATTCTCGTATATAAAGAGGCAAACTCAGAGAAGTGATGGAATCCCATCACTTATGGTACAAATAATCCGTTAATTTTGGCAAGAAATGATACCGAAAAAGCTGAAGCTTTATCGGAATATTTCAGTAAAGTGTTTTCTATCAGTAATGAGGAACGACCAACTATAAATTTGGGTTGTGGAGGCTTGTTGATGAACCCTGTAGTTAATGAGAAAGATACTGTCTTTAGACTACTTCAACATCTCAAACTTGATAAGTTCAGTGGTCCTGATGATATTTATCCTAGGATTATGAAAGCCCTACCAGATGTAATTGCTGAACCTTTAGCGATACTGTTTGGTACGTCGTTGAGGCAGTCCAGACTGCCCAGAGACTGGAAAGACGAGATCATTAGTCCAGTGTATAAAGCCGGAAGTAGAGAACTAGCTAGTAACTATCGACCCGTTAGCTTAACTAGTGCAGTTGCAAAACTGATGGAAAAAATTACTCGGATGGCTGTTTAAACTATGTGGAAGGATATAGAATTTTATTCAGGAAACAACATGGTTTTCGGAAAGTCCTATCATGTTTGGCTAATCTTCTCATTGCAAGAGAAGATTGGGCTCAGGCGAAAGATCGCAATATTCCGGTAGATGTGATTTTGATAGATCTAAGTAAAGTCTTTGACAAGGTCTCCCACTCTGGTCTTAAATTAAAACTGGAAAGTTTTGGAATTCATTATACAGTCATAGACCGGATAAATGACTTTCTTCATGACAGGAGACAAAGGGTAAGGGTAAATGGAGCTCTCTTATCGTGGGAACCTGTAAAAAGTGGAGTTCCTCAAGGCATAATCCTCAGTCCTCTTCTCTTTTTATTTTATGTAAATGATTTACCAACTGTAGCTAAGTCATCCATCCTACTATTCGTCGATGACGTAAAAATTTGGAGACCCATATACAGCATGTCAGATAGGATAGTATTACAGGATAATTTCAACTCATTAGTGGCATGAATGGACGTGTGGTCACTGGAAGTGAATCCTATCAAGAGTGTGGTGGTGCAATGAAATAACTTCATGATTCGTATTACTACACAATATGTGGATTCGTGTTACACAAAGTAAGAAGTTACAAAGATTTAGGAGTCATACTAAGCAATGATCTCAAAACACCCAGCCACTGTAAGACTGTTGCTGCGAAAGCCTATGGGATATTATGGTCTATTCGTAGATCATTTTAGTATATGGATGAGGAAATGTTTAGATTATTATACGTGACTTTCGTGCGATCACATTTGGAGTATGGTGAAGATACCACCGTTGTTGTAGTTTGACAACTCTTTAACGGTAACACCTATAATCGAATCGTACCCACCCAGTTAACATCAGAAGTCAGAAGCGAAGATGCTGGAACATATATCTGATGCGTTATCATTATTGATCTAATCTGGCTAATGATCGTAGGAGATGTTTCCCACGCCGTGCTGTAACGTGATCTGGTGCGGATGCATGACCGAGCACCTTCAGCTAAACACGTTCACTTGAATTAATGTGGTCAGCATCCAATGTCGAACACTTACAAAGCTATTGATTTTAGGGAATTATTTACAGCTACAATGGGATTCAAGCAGAGTCCTTGTTTCAAATATGAGGCGGATATGCTGGAACGAGTCCACCACAGAGGAACTAAAATGGTAAAAGGTTTATCTGGCCTCTCGCATGAAGACAGACTGAAGCACCTTGACTTATTTCCATTCTTACTGTAGAATACTGGGTGATCTAATATTGGCTTATCGTATCCTGAACGATGAACCTGGTACTAATATGTCTTGTCTTTTTCCTTCCGTCTAGGACTGATCATTTGAGAGGACATTCGAAGAAAGTTCAAAAACAGAGATCAAATCGTCTACGTCTGGAGTTTCGTTTCTCGCACCGAGTAGTGAATTAATATAATTCTCTACCGGAACACGTAATATCAGCACCTTAAGTTGATTTATTCAAAACGAGATTGGACCTCCACAGTGTGACAAACTGCAAGGATTATTGTAGGTCATTAGACCTCATATTCTTATTACTGAAGACTACAGCATTGGCACTTTGTACAAGTTATAGGGTCGTGCGTGGTTCAAAAACAACCAAACAAGGATGGGGGAGGGCTCCAGCTTGTCTGTTGAGTCTGTGTTATCTGCCATTGATGCGTTGTATATGAATCCAGATACATCTATCAAAGAGCAGGCTTCAAAGTGGCTGTGTGAATTCCAAAAATCGGTAACTTTTACCACCTATATGACCTTTTAGGTTTATGCTTGGCAAATATCTGATCAGTTGCTATACATGAATAGAGACTTAAATTCTTGTTACTTTGGAGCTCAAACTATACGTAAAAAGGTATGTTTTTTTGTTGAAGTCAGCAATGCTTTAAGATTCAATGTCACTTTACCGAACTCCCAGGGGAGTCGCACGAAGTATGTTTCCATTATCTATCCACCTTAGTTCCAGGGACTAAAAAACTCTCTCCTGCAGCATGTCCGAGAACTTAGAGAAAACACAAGCCTACCGATAGCAAATCAGTTGTGCTTAGCTGTCGCAGATTTGTTTTGCCATATGGTTCAATGGAAAGATGGAATCAAAGATATTGTTTCGAAGTAACGGCAGCGTATTTATTTAAACATTTCCACAGACTTTCAGAAGCAGAGGTCTCCTGCAGCTACTTGATCGACATTCTAAAATTTATTCCTGAAGAGGTAGGAAGCGTGTTATTTTTATGCGCTTGTAGATGAACAGCAGTACTCTTCGACTGGGGATGAATCGTCGACACGCTCTTATGAGTCAGTTTGAAGGCAGTAAACAGTTTGTGTTGGAGTTTCTGGTAAGCGTTTGACAAACTTAGGTTTGATTGTGCATCACTTTACTACAACTCAACTATTGATACCGTATTCATCTTTTTTCTAATGTATGTCCGTGTGAAAACAGGTTTTGGAATATGATATTTCGTAACTTTACTACAAGTGTAGATCATGTGTATTCTCTACCGTCAGCAAATAAACTACGATATTTCTTAACTACCGTTATATTTTTACATATTGAGTCATCTTGATATTGATTTTAGGAGGATAGGCGTCTTGTCACATCGTCAGACTGAAGTGGTCGTAGTTTCCACTTTAAATTTACACTAGAATTTATTTGCTTGCCATTTTGTGTGCTACTCCACCAGGTTCACAACATTTTAATACTTTTAAACCTTTTTTGCTTTAGTATCTTTTGAAACGTGATTTACTTTATATCCTATTTACATATTTCTTGTTCCCTAAGTAGATATGGTCATAAATCGTACTGTTCACCTGCTTCAACCATTTTCATCTATAAACACACCCAAAGTTGATATATAAGCATCAGGAAAAAATGTAATTCAACTCAAGTGCTTAAGATACATCCTGAAATGTGACGCATCACAGCAGGACATAAAAACGAGCTAACTTCATTCCTGCCTATAATCGCTGATCACTGTAGTTAATAAGAAATAGCAAGTATGTTTTCTATGGTAATTACAGGAGAAAAATGCACATCACAAATGAAGTGTTATATTGTACAATGTTTCAACTAATAAAGATTTTTGGAGCTAATCCATCTGGACCTGCTGCTCCCCACGCTTTAGATTGCCTATGGCCTTTTCAAAATTGAGGTCTTTTTCTTGTTTTTAGTCTCACAGAGCAAAATCAGAACAAATGGTTATCTTAGCTAAAGTATATAATTGTCTTGCAAGTTGGTGGGATAATACTGGGATCATGGTTGAACACGATGTACCTATTGACCCTCTCTTGAACACTGCATTTGCTATCCTTCGGAATCCCTACACTACTCCTGAATCAACTTTCGATGCCGCCTCTCAGTGGGTGCTAGCACTTTTATACCAGTGTAAGGTAAGCCAATTTATTTTAGCTGCATTACTGTTAATTGCATGTTTGTAGATTAACCTTGTATTACAAAAACTGTAACTTCTGTATGGCGTATTCAACGTCTTTTGCTTAAATACCTAGCTTCACTTTTTACGTACGCCCTTTGAATGTAAAATGTTTCGGAATGGTTCTTTTGTCATTAGAAACGTGGTGATAAAATAAATTCTTATTTCCACGTTAGGTTGGTTCATCGATTTATGGAGCCTCCATGGTTTTATATTCTCTTAGTTTATCCTAATTCTTTAGTGTTAAGTAACATTGAATCAAGCAGATAGCCTTTCGATTTTGGTCTCTGCTGATTACACTGACTGTATATGCCGGTGAGACTTTTATATATAATCGATTGAATGCGCTTAACAGTGGAATCCGGGATCGAGACACTACCTTTCGCTTCAAATATTAACGCTGGTTCATCCAGCTAGTGGGTCCCGAACAACACGAAACTCGAGCCCTAAATTTTGCTGCTAGTCACATTTCGACTATTTTATATAAATTTATGTCATAATGGGTATATCGAGGCAATTCGCACAGGATGCACATATACTAAGACTGATCATATTCCGTTCAAAATATTAACAATAGAATAACCTAAACTATTACAAACTAAGTTGAGACTTCTGTGTTTTTCAACTTCATTTTCTTACGTTTTTTGGGAAACTGGTTATCTTACTTTTGTTTATTTTGATTCAAGCAACTTAGCAACTCAAACAGTGAATTACTGCGTTGGCTTCAAGAAAATATTTACAGTCTAGTTAGTGTTGTGCAGGAATGTTCCAATTCTGTCGCGTCTGCTTTAGGATCAATTCAACAACAAGAACAGCTTGAACTGTACAAAGATCGATGTACGTGTTTGGCTCACATTTTCTCGTCATTAGCCAGAACTTTACGGCCTCCTCTAGTAGATCAGCCCACTAGCCCTGGATCTGGTGGTCTTGGAGATTTGCGTACTATGGAGTGTATTCTCGTAGTTCTTGAAATACCTCCTCCTCTTGGTAGTCGTGAATTGGCATCTATTACATTCCACGCCTTACATTCGTTGGCTGATGATGCGATTCGAGTAAGTTTGAAGAGGTGTATCTTTATTATTTCTAACGTTGCACTAGTACAATCAATAGCTGTCTTGTTTGCTTCTAAATTGACCGTATTGATACTCGCTCTACTACTCAGCAAAGGGTTTGTCCTACTTTTTATGAAGAATACGGCACTGATTATCTCCTAACCCGTACGTTAACTTGGAGATTGCGTTGAATCCTAGTTATTGTGTCACAACTGATGTCTGGTAAAAACTAGAATAATGTTGGGTTTATTCCTACGTCTTTTCGGATTTAACTAATTTTAAGTATTTTGCGTAAAGAGAAATAAATTTTTATTCTAAAACCAGTTAGAAGCAAGAAATGGACTCAATAAAACGGTTCATGGATAAGAAAGTCATTGAAAAGAAGAAAGTAATTTGGCCAAATAATCCAGTGGTAGGTAATTTAGCTTAATCTCAAAGTCTTTGGGGTATACTAAAAATAAGAAGCATATTTTGCACACCAGTTAAAACATAATGATAAACTGTTAAATAAAGGTTAAGTAAATCAAAAGAGAATGTCTCAATCTCCTGTTCTGATAATAAAGAATTCAGCTTTCAGCAGGCATCGAAACTGTGTCGTTTTCTTAGAGTATCTTCCCCTAAGTTTATTGTGTACTTTCTAATGTGTTGAAGATTATGAAATTTATTTACGGTGACTTTTTGGACTCTTATTTATATAGCACCGGTCCATGAGTGCTGCAGTATCTGTGAATCAGGGCCCCTTGGAATCTTCGGTTAACAACTCTAATGCTTCTACTGGCGTGGCACGCCCAGTTGCAGCCTTAATTCCTTACTTTACTCGTGTTGTGGTTGCGTTAACCAGTTACTGTCCTAGTAATACATCCGATTTAGAAAGCACCGATGAATTGAGAGATTTTCGTGAGGATGTTCATGATCTCATGCAAGATATTCTGGGTTTGGTTGGAGCTGAGGCTATTTTTGTCGAGGTAATTATATATACACAGTATTATATAATTGATGTGATTTTTTAAATACTGTTTTTATATTGTTGTTGACTTTATTATACAACATTCATTTCATATTTTGAATTGTGCTTGAATTTGATCAAGGTAGCTAGTGTATTACTAGTCTTACAGTACTAAGTCCTACGTTGATAATAGTTAACTGCTGGTTTTTCCAAGTAGACATCATAGATGGTTGGCTGAAGTTTGTTGCTCTCTATGTCTTATAAGTATTTTATACGGGATGGAAACTACTGTGTCACCTTTGTCATGAACCTTATCAATAGCGATTTGTACAAAAGTAGACCTTACATCAGAAAGTAGTAACGAAAAGATAACATCATGTTTTATGTAGCAATTTACATATACTGGAATAGTACTCATGGTAATCGTGTATTATAATTTACAACTCATTACTCTGAAATCGGTTTCTTATTCGGGCGGCTGGAAGAAGGGTTTTGATCTTTGACAGTTACACGCAATCTAATTTCACTAGATTACGACAGGCTTTGCTTGTTGTAAATAATATTTAAGCTACTCTGCCATCCAAGTCTCATCGTTGCTAACATTAATCTTACTAAGGTACATTGTATGGTCATAAATAGTCCTCTACGTTAACCACGTAGCTTTTTGTGTACTTTTTGGCCGAGTTCTGCATGTTGTCTGTTTGTCTTTTGTGCAGTTCTTGACCTTGATTTCAACTTAAGATGGCAATAATCCTAGTATTTCGTTTCTGATTTTAACTGTCTAATTTACACAACCAATTTTAAATATACCACGAATATGTACCAATAATAGCTGTCCTGGTATGTAATTTCACTTTTTTGCTTTTGAGTTAGTGCTGAAATTTGTGTTATGTACCCTTAATATTTTTGACTGGTGAATTTTATCATATATTGCTTGTTACCATTGAGTTTTTCGATTATCTTGACCGTAGTTGTAAGTACTTAGTTCATAGTTAAGAACGACAATAATAATTGATGCACCTATTGTTTTATAAATTGATGGTTATATTGCAAGACGTGAGATTTTTTAGTTTTCTTTCTTTTCCCTTCCATTTTGATATTCGAAGGTAGTGCCTACTTTTCGGGCTAAATTTATAACAAATGTAATCTTCCATTTCTAGCTATACAATTATGTTCAGAAGCTGCAAATGTTAGCTATGTCTGAGAATGCACAGGCGTCGGCATATGATGTGCTTCGGGAGTCTGAAGCATGTCTGTTCATGCTTACAACTGTTGCTAAACGTCTATCTCCTCGTGATCCTGAAGAACATATTTCGAATCTTATATCAAAACTAGTACTCCCAGGTCTCACAGGACCATGCCCTCCTCCTCTTCAAGAAGTCGGTTGTATGTTGTATATGGAGTTGGCTCACTGGGCCGCCTGTCATCCTCAGCTCCGACGTCAAATTGTTAACCAGCTGATTGAGATAATTGAGAAGCCTGCTGGTGTTGAGTCTCAATCTTTACAGGTTAGTTGTTCTGTGTTGTATTTTTCGTAGTATTTTCAAGTTGTTTATTACCTCAAGTTCGAATGGCGTGTGTTTATTAGTCATTGAATTGAGATTGTGAATAAAGTCAAGATGTACTTATGTTGTTCGTAGTTCAAGTAGTTTTTCGTGAGCTATGAATTGGAGTTTTAAACATAATATTTGAGGCACTAAATTTTTTGTGAAACCGGAATCACTATATGTCAAGAAAGATTGTTTTTATTGACTAGGTCTGTAGTCTTTGTTTTATGAATTTTTTTGAACTATTTTAATCCCTCTGACATCAATTGTCGCTTTAAAAGATTGGAAATGATGGAGTCATCGATCATAAATACGAATAAAAATGAGGTAACAGCACGTTGAAAGTATTTATTCAGAATATGCTGGTCATATCCCATCAATAAGTTTACTACTGAAGGAAACGGGTAGAGGATTCGTTTCGTAGCGGGAGTTATAGAATAAAATTTTCATCCCCATTTTTATGTGAATTTCAGCCTGATTTCCAGAATGGTTAAATATCAAACAAAACTTTTTAATAAGTACTTGGATATCCTTGATTAGCGCTTGTGTATAATGTCGTTACTATAATGGTAATTGTTTGAGTTCACACACCAACTGATTCTTAATTACTTGATTGATATCCAGGAAATCTGTTAATAGCCTGACTCTACTCTTAATAAAGGTCTTTATTACTGATTGTGTCCACGGGTACACCGATTGTTTTTAATTTTCTGCTGCATCCCAAGTTCCTTTGACTGTTTACTTCAAAGGAAGTGTAATCCTAACTATTAATAGAGTTTTATATCGGTTTCCTAGCAAATTAAACTAGTAATTCGCTTAAACGAAATTTGTATTTTTACTTGTATCACTGAGATGAGTCTCAGTTAATAATGTAAAATTTCGTAGATACAGAAACTACAAACAAGCTGGTGTTTCAATCGATTTACGTACAAAAATCCTCTTGTTTTGGTCGAATGTAGAGGACCAGTGGCAAATGGTATTTCCCATTTCAAAGGTGTTTCATTTGACGATTGGATGATTTTCTCGAAGTCAATTAGTTAGCTCACTTCAATTGGTATTCAACATTGTAAGGTCTATGCCGTTTCGTGCTTTTACTTAATTCATCCCCATTTCTATTCTTTATGAAAAAAAACAAGCTTCAAGTAGCTTACATAAAGATCTAAAGAAGAATTAGTTCTATTACGATTATTTGTAATCTAAAATGGCTGCTATTGTTTACTTGTGATGGATCTCATCATTTGAAAGTTATTACCACTTGTATTTACTGTTCGTTTTCACATATGAAGTATGGAACACTGTTTTTGAGTGTTTTATTTAAAGTTAACAAGTGCTGAGCATATTCTTTGATTATTGGATAAACTAAACGACTATTTCCAATGGATCCCTAATGGTATCTATTTCTACAGATGGTTTCGCCGCAATAGGTAGGTGCATTGTATATTTGTGATTTTAGTATTTAGAAAGTTTTATTGGTTTATCAATATAATCAATATTGCCTGTATAACAATCATAACTGTACAAACAAAAAGGCACAGGGAACTGGTTTTCGCAATTTCCCAAACTCATCAAGTGGTGGAAGACATTCATGTTCTATAATGGTGTTAAGTTGAATTTCCAAACTCTTGACTAGTGATGATACGAAAACAAAGTTCAACTTTTCTTTACTTGGCATCAATCAATTACTCTTTTGACAAAATTCATTAGTGTTTAGCCGGATTTCGACTCTTTATTTTGTATTCCAGCCAGGTCAAAAGCTTGCTGTTGGAGCTGCACTTTCAGCTCTTGGTTCGTTGTGTGCTGTCTATCGCGCAACTCCAACGTCTACACCTAACGGAGATGTTTCTATTCCATCCCCTTGCAACTCCGATTCTCTTCGTCTTGCTCTAATTGACGAACATT
Source organism: Schistosoma rodhaini (assembly GCA_944470415.2). NCBI lineage: Eukaryota > Metazoa > Platyhelminthes > Trematoda > Strigeidida > Schistosomatidae > Schistosoma > Schistosoma rodhaini. The sequence goes on from OX104044.1 coordinate 40,378,460, forward strand.
GGCAGGATTTGGTCAATCGAGTTGCCTACAATCTACCAAGGCTTGCTTGGGTTCCTATCCATGATGCTACTCACTTTTTTGCTGGTATTGGACGAGGTCTAATGTGCTCTGTGGGCACAGGTGGTGGGGGAGTTGAATTCGACCCTCGAGCGTCTAGACAAGCTTTTCCGATGAGAGTAGCACAAATATGTAGCGTTAGCCTGGAATGTTTATCCAAGGTAATTATCAACTTCCATGATAAGTAGTTGTGAAATTTGTATCAGGAGACTGAATGATTTAGTTTATGGACTAAAAGTATTGTTATTATACTACACATGCACAGGATAGTTTTTTTCCGCATACTAATATACGATACTAACAATATGGTAAATAATTTCCTGTAGAGGTTAATTCTTCTGTATCTGACTCCAGTAAATAATATCCTGTTAACTGAGTATTTACGTAAGCTAAATCTCCTAGTAGTATTATTCAAAAACCAGAGCACCAGTTGTAGAGATATTGTTAATGATTAGTAAAAACCCTCAAGTGCATAGATAGCAAACACACAAGGAAACCAGTGAGTGTGTGTGTTACAAAATCCATATATATTTATGAGTGTTAACTGATTGTGGATAAATTATTGATTGTCTATGTGTTACGACCAGTGGGAGAATAGATAAATATTGATATGGAGACATGCGCCCAATCAGACTCACATAATTTTAAATAGTGGATTAAATGTCTAAATTGCGGCGAGTAGACAAATAATGAAGAAGTTGAATGGGCTTACAGCAATCCCATTTTTAGTCTATTCTGCACATGTACTTATGTCCACTTTCTCTCATTCTCTGTATCTTGAATAGTACTAATCTAAAAGTGAATATGCTAAACCTCGCCACCATACTGGTACTAATTAGGATTATCTATTAAGTCAGTGCGAAAACGTTTCACCCTAGTCATCTTTCTAGAAGAAATAGTCACTTTCAATATGTTGCCACACAATCATCAATGAATTCTGCTTCAATTTATGTCGATACACATGAATGTTCATTGTTCGCAAACACTAAGTATATCTACATTCAGTACTTTTGATACCCAGTTTTGATTTGTAGGATAGCTGGTTCCTGCTGCACTTTGCTTGTGTTCGTTGTACATTGTAGATGTTGATTCAAATTATATTTTGCCAATGTTCAGTCAGTTCGTTAGTCTCAATTACCATACTTTATATGATCCTTCATTCTTTTTTTGTCTATTGTTTTTAGCTGATGGATGGTAATGTCCCTATCGAAGGTTCAGATACTCTCAGTGATCCCCGTGTATGGCTCGATTACCTAGCAGCACTGTTTCGTACTTTTAATTGCCTTTTACGACGTTTGGGAAATCCAAGTTCTAGTCAGTGGGATACAAGGGAACGCAATGCTGTTGATCGTACTACGTCTGAGATGGTGCTTTCTGCTCAAAATTGTTTGGCTGAATGCCTGCAGTTAGTAAGAGAAGTAATATGGCCAGTTGTAACCCGTGTACTCACACATTATGCCTCGCGCATGCGTCCTATGGAGCATGTTTGTCGTCTCATACGTTTTATTGTGCGTTGCTTTTCTGTGCACTTGCGAGATCTCCTCCCGGAACTTGCCGAAAAGGTAAGCTCAATGGCTGATGATAAATTTATTCTGTCATGTTATGGCTACTATAACACTTGACAACTAAATGGATCAAACTGTAAAATTCATTTCACATTGCAGCAAATTTTTTTTGGTTATCCTTTATTTATTTATTTGAACACATAAACATGTTATAAGGGAGCACCAAATACATATGCACCACACTATAACAATGAGGTTGTGAAGAGATAAAGAATGTGAAGTACGTATAATGAAGTGAAGAACAACAAGGAACAAAAATTAGTGTATGAAAGTGAAATAATAATAAATGGGAGAAACGGTTCGGTTAGCAAAAATACAGCCAGAAGGAATTCTTTCAGTTAAAGAAGTTACGTTCACCTTTATGAATAGAATAAAAGAAAGTTACAGCAATATTGTCACTGGCTTCTATCCTGAGCTATTTCTGATAACGTCTCTAGCCACTATGTTGCACCATCTCTGGGACCCTAACCTGGAGGTCCTGAAGGATCAACAGAAGTCAGTCCTGTACAGCATTCTTTCACACCATGACTCCATTTCGTCCACCGACTACCTCCGCCTTTTCCAATCAGTCCCGGCGTCGACAAATAATGAACGATGTGGAATTCTTTTTGACGACATTCGTAGGACGTGTCCAAGCCACCGAAGTTGATGTTTCAATATAGTGATACCAATGAAATTGTCATCACCGTGCCCGAACACAGGATGCCGAGCCTCTGCATTACTAACATGGTGTTGCCACTAAATGGCAACTGGTTGGACTGATAGTTAGTCTTTTCGGTTCCCCAGACTAAAGAATGTGGCGTAGGTTTCAAACCAGTCGTTCACTAGCTAAAATTCAAACGTGTGAACCACCACTCCACAACGCAATATTCAACTAAGCAAATATTATGATTATTTCCATTACTACATTTCTTTACCTACATATGGTAGTTCGTAAGAAATCCAAACATTGATAAATCGCCAATTTTTATCGTCTCTGTAGTGGTGATATATGAAAATTTGTTCTTGCCTCTTGTTTAATTCATTCAGCTAGTTATAAGTTTACTTCTAAATCAAATTAGTTTTCTGATCTTTCAACCTTTAATTCAATTTTCATAGCCCTGATTACCATATATTATTAGCGATGTACGGAAATCTTCAACTTTCCATATATCTTATATGAATTATGTTAATCAAACCCACTTTATATACTGTAGTACAATTTATAAGTTACAAACTTAAATCATGAATGCTTCTCTGCACATGTAAGTAAGAATCACTTCACTTTATTAATTCGAGATAAAATAGAAACATGATCAATATAACACTAGTTCAGGGTCTGAAACTTGTATTATCTGTATGGGCTGGTTAAATACTACTCATCATATTATAATCATATTGTTAGCAGCCGTTTATTCTAAATATCTAGCATGACACTTTGAGGCTTCATTCCATAATTTAAAAAATGGGCTGTTTTCACGTATTACTTCATCTTTGAGCAGATTACCATGTTAACATATTACGTTAGATTAGATTCTCGTTTGTGATTAATGTTTTCAATAATTGTTCGAATTCATTTTGGAGTCCTGGTAAAATGTCGACATTAATGTGCCGTAAAAACTAGGTTTGTGTTTCTGATTTAATTTCATACTTTTATGTATCAAAGCAGTGTTGTTTCGGAAAATTTTTCTCAAATTTCAGATTGTACTGTCTTACACAACTGGAGGACAACATTCAAGTTTTCTCTATTTAACAAGCGTGCTCGTTGATGAGTTCGGAGAACAATTAGATTGCAGAGTTGGTTTGGTTAATGTGTATGAGGTAATTTTCAAATAAAAAGTTTCCATAGCTTTCATTGGCCACTTCAATTTCCGAACAAACGATTAAAATACAGTGTAGTAAAATAGTTCATTAAACGAATGAGCTTTGTAAAAAAAATTTAAATCAAGCATGGTAGTGTTTAGTAATAAATTACAAATATTTAAATTTCTCGGTTCATGATATGTCCACGTTTAATGGTTTAAAATAGTCAGCCATTAGGAAAATAGTTTAAATAACATAAGTGAGGTTGGTTAGTTAGATTGTATTACAAGTCATAATGCTAAAATATTCATTAACTTAGTGCTAAGTTTAAAAGTTCCTATTTTCAACACTCGTATTACTCACAACTACGTCGTAGTTATTCCATTAGGGTGGTACGATAATATGTAATTGCGGCTACTTTGTGATCGCCTATTATGAGTTAGAGGTTATCCATAATATGTTGATTGAAAGGGGTTATCCACAAGGATTCCTGAAGAAACATTTGCATTTAACAAATAAGAAAATAAAGATATCAACAGCTGCGAAGAAACCACTCTTCCTGAAACTACAATTCAACGGCGATTTAGCTGATGATGTACTACGGGATAGACTGACTAAAGCAGTTAAGAGAACGTTTAATGCATCCGGCCTCTTTCTTTCTTACTCGACACGATCTATGGTGATTCCCCAACTAAAGGATAAGTTGCCTGGTTATGCCACTTCTATGTGTATCTATAAATTCAGCTGCTCCTGTGGAGAAAGCTACATTGGGCGCACTACCAGACAACTGAACAAAAGAGTTAGTGAACACCTCCCTTCGTGGTTAGGAAAAGGCATGGTCAAGTCGATACGGAGCTCGATTCTTTCACACTTGATTGATAGCGGTCATGAAGTTGACAGAAACCAGTCTTTTAAAGTTATTTATCGTATTCCTACTACTTTTCTTTATGGGGTTCGATCTCGTCTCCTACACATAGCAGAAGATATAGGAATTCGATCCAACAACCCAAGTCTTTGTGTTTATAAGAAATTTGTAACACCCTTATCCCTCCCTAGGCCTTAATAAATAATTTTATTTTCCATACTCTTTCTTCGTTTATTTTTCTTCACCCCCTATCAATTATTTACTTATAATTTTTCTAATATTCGCTTCCAATTATCTGAACACTTCTTATTACGTAATCTTATAATTTCTATGAATGTTATTTCAGTGTCTATATTTTTATAATCATTGACCTATTTTCCTATTATGTAACATTGATTCGAAGGTATTAAGTGTGCTTATTTTGTGAAATGTTTAAATATGGCTTGTTTGTTTATTTGATTTCCCCCATTTATTTAATTAATTAAAATGAAATGCTTTGGTCATTATCTTTAGTCTTGAAGGCATTTCCAAACAAATATTTATGAAGTTTTTACGAGATTCCATATATATATTTTTTTCTCAAGGAGTCGCATTTGGATTGTTTGTAATATGTAAAGTATAACACAATTTAATTTGTTTAAAATAGTTTTACAGACTTATAATGAATGTATTATAATTTCTCTTATTACGACCCAGCTATTCCTATTGCCTAGTATTCTTGGACACTTATTCAGTCGACAAGTCCCCAAATCAATAGAGAAATTATATTTCAAATAACAAGGGTAGATAGAAGTAAGAAGCACAATAAGAGATACGTTTGTGTATTTGTAGTTTTTACATAAGATTCTAGAGTCTTCTCCAACTAACTAGTGCTGATGTCCCTCCATCACCTCTTTGAGCAGATTCGTAGAATCTGGTTTTAGGGTCCAAAAGTTGCCATTCATTATTCTCATCAGGATATACAATGTGACATTTATTTATTTGTATTAACTGTGTCTGTCGATTATAAGATTCATATATTATTCTATCTTGAAGTTCCGAATCTTTGTTTGCGACGTTCACCATTTTGCAGGCATTGAGTGGTCCAACATTAAAATCTATCTCTGGTTCTGGACTCATACAACAACCACATACTGTGGAAGATCTGTTTCGGCTATGCACCCGACTTGTACAACACTGTGCAGCTGTTTTTCTCACCAGTAGGAGGATCAATTTGAATGAACTCTGCGATACCGCTGTCTCTTCTCTAAATCTCTGTTGTGCCGGCCCTGGTGCTGGTTCATCTAGTGATGATACACCGGATCCAAACTCACCTAGTAACGATGAGTCGAGTTCATCGTCAGCTTCTACCAGCGCATCAGCCGCAGCTGCTCGATTTTTCATCGAACTTATCATTTTTACGAATGAAGCATGTGAGGAGACACCAATGCAGGTTGTCCAGATTTTAGAATCTGGTAGACAGCTTCCTACTCCCTCTTGTCAGTCAGCTTCAGCCGCTCAGAACGTTATTGTGTGGTTAACTTACTCCAGGCCTACACAGCCTACTGATCCCAGTAATATGAATAATTGTTGTGGCGGACAACGGTTAGTTTCAGCATTATTGCAAGCATGTTGTCTTGGATTAATGGATGAAAGATTTCCTGAGATGGCAGATATTTTATATCATCTTAAGGTCATGATTAATCAAGAAGTAAGTATCTGTTTTTGTAGAGCTTCCACACGTTGTCTTATTCGTTATATAGTATAGTTTTTGCAAGTCAAATCAGTACCTTAAAATTCTTTTTGAACTCATCGATTCCTTTCGACGGATTTTTTCTCTTTATTATGCGTAGTTACCACGGTGTCTTAAAAAATTGACCCAATGTTTCAATATGACTACACCAATGTTCCATGACCTAACTATTTAATCCACCCGGATTTGTTTCGGGTTCCCACTTGCAAGCTAGATAATTACGGAAGCTAATTGCAGCAGTATTAGAAAACTTAGTTAAATAAAGACAAAAGTAAGGTAGATATTCGGCAAACGTTATGTATGATTGTTTAGTTTTGCTATTAGGAAAAGTCCATGTTGAAATTTAGTGAATCTTATGAATTTATAGTTAATGGACTTATTTTAGCATCTCTTGACTTAGGTTTTCCTTGTGTGAATGATGCACTTGGTCTTTATTTCGTCAAAGTTTCCAGATTATGTGTTCTTAGCAAAAGATCGACCGGGAATAATTCACTTCTAAAAACGTTGACCACAATTTAGTATTTCCGATTCCAGTGCTATATTTTCATATCCGTCTTTGTATATAGATGTTTCTTAACTGGTTGAAGAACGCAGTAGCTAATTTGTCAACTATACGTACTGATGGTTTAGTTCAAGCTACACAAGAGCAAATTACCGATTTTCAAGATGTTGTTATGAAGTGAGTCTGCTTGTGTAAAAATACTTGGATTCCAGTTGTGCAATTTTGTTTTTTTTTCCTAGTCATTGTTGTCTATGTTCATACACATAAAAGCGGTTAGTGTATTACGTCTTATGGAATTGAAACTAATATTTCTTATATAAATTTACTCATTTAAGATGTACTGTTCTTTCGTGTATGTAAAAATTGCGAATGTTTTCCACTTCGTTACTATGCAAACTAACCTTTAAAGCCTTATAAATTTTTTCTCACTTGTTTCGTAGATAATTTTTCTTTTGATGTATTCATTGTGATCATTGATATGAGTGTTTAATCTCAAAGATATTGTTATTCGTTCGATTGACGGTACTACTCTTTTATGATGGAAAATTAAAACATTCCTAATTGTCTAATACTTCAAGGATTTAGTCACAATATTTTGTTGCTGAATAGGTAAACTACCTGGAAAATTATGTTTGAAGAGATTACGAGTTCACCTAATCTGTGAACGGAACAAAGACTCAGTGGCACAATGACTAGTAAACTAGCTATTCCGATGCGCCCCAATCTCGCTAACTAGGAAGAAAAGTCGAGGTTCAAATAGAGAAATATATTCCACAGCCAGCCAAAAGCACGAACAATAACGACGACTCTAGTCGAAAATATACTCATTTGTATATTGATTCGTACACCCGTTTCGATTGTTAATTAAAATAAAATCACATATATGAAAAATAGAGTTAACTAATGGTGCATGTCATGCGGAGCATAGTTCATACTAATTCAATACAAGAATATCGTATGTTATACAGAATAAAGGGTCATAGGAGATAACGAAACAAGTATTACACTGGGTAATCATCATATTGAATTAAAACGGAATTTATGTTGAATACAAGTCACAATAAGTTAATCAATCTAATTTTGACTCTTCATCCCGTCATATCAGGAATCACAAAAGTTAGTGTCTTAATAAAAGAGCTAAAGAAGCATTTTCATGTTATCAATGAAGTGTGCTAGTTGACAATAAAATTCAATTTCTTTATAAACACCATGTTTCAAACAATGGTCATAATTATGTTTATGGTTTAAAATATTCGCACAGCAGTTGTTTTTACGTTTAGTCAGATACATTCCAGTTTCTTTTGATTAACATTAACATATTGCTTGGGTTTGTTGTATATTACTACTGAATCACTTCCTCATGTAATTGTACTTCCTGGCTTTTATAATAGCCTACTACTACGTGTACTTTTCGAATATCTGCTCATTCAATTACCAAAATGGTGAAGATTTTGTAAACTCGTGAACTTGAAATATCAGTCAGACTAACGTTAGGGTGGTCGTTATCAAGTGAGATTACTTGTTTGTTTCAAGGTCAAAGCAAAGAAATTCGATGCTTTGTTATTCTCATACCACTGATGATTGTAAAATATAATTTGTGCAACAATAGCGCTTTCGTCCTACTGTAAAATTACTTTTTGGCAATGTTAAGCTATTGTAATTTCAATACGTTTTGGTTGTCTCTAATTCTCTAAATTTCTGAACAATACTCAATTCTTTTTTCGCAAAAAGTAATTGTTTACTTAACAAAGTACTGCATGAGGTGTTTTTAATTACTCAACAATATGTGAAATAGTGCTGATTATTGACATTTCTGGCGTTTTGGAAATTTAATAATTTGCTGGTATTACTAGATAATGCCAGGTAATGTGATACTAAATGTTGACGTCGAGTTCTCCAATTTAAATTAATATCATAGTGCATCCAAGTGTTTAGAATAACAACTGGGTTGATAACAGATTTTTGCATTTACTTAAATATTTATTATTTATTTAAACACATAAATATTGGTGCAAGGAAGCACCAGATAAATATGCGCCTCACAAATCTCATTCGATTTGTGTGAGGGCTGTGATACTACCCAAGTGCCCAAACTGAAGCAGGTGGTTTTCTTAGGGGGCCACACCCGGAGCCTTTGACCTAAAGGACTGATCCACAAGGCAGTGGAGCATCGTGAGGAGATGCAGTCCCATGGTAGCCGGTGATCAATGATTGATTCGTACGCCATTCGTTCCCTCAAGATACTGGAGCCCATGTGCACTATTGGTTTGGAATCAGGGTTTTCCAACTCCCCTAGGTGGACCCTCCGTGTCCACCAAACCGGTTAAAGCGCCGGACAATCGCTTTTCGTCCTCTCACTTTCGTAAACAACAGTAATGCCACGAGAAGGCAGTGAGTAGGACTTCCCTGGCAGAGGCTATATATTCGCTGGCCATATGAGAGTATTTCGAGAGGGAGAGGTGACTCCCCACTCTCGGCCGAACCAGGGCATTTGGGGGCTCAGAATGAGCTGTCCAGTGAATTTATTTATTTAAACGTCTTCTAAAATTTCATAACCAGTTTTGACTGTTGAATGTTAAGCTACTATGATCAAAACGATTGAATTCGTCATGTTTCTGTTCATGATAAAAGCTCCATTGTCGTACGTGTTATTGGCGTTTTACTTTTAAAGGCACAAGTGAAAAAACGCACATAAATGAGGTTGATTATCAAAAGGTCATTAATCAAAAACGTATTTTTTAAACGTCTTACGGGTTTCAACAAATGCGATGTTTCGAATTTATTGATAATTCTCTATTCTTACTACCTTAATGATGGTACTTCACGAATCTCCTTAGTAATTAATAAGAGAATCTTTCTATTGAAGTATCTTTTCACTCCCTATTGAATATCATATTGACATAATTTTCGCCACTTATTTTAAGTGATCGACCTATAGTCTGTCAATGAATACGAATTATTTGACAACAGACTATAAGAATTATTTTTATTATGTTTGACATGAAATGCATGTATATTTATAAACGAAAAGCTACTAGATGTCAATATTAGTGTATCATCAAGAATAGAACAATGGTAACAGTTCATTTTCCGAAAATCTAAGACAATTTATATTTAACTGATTATTAAGTGTTATAATCCAAAATGAAGATTACCAGGCAAACTATTGTTTCATCGTATAAAAATAAAAAATATGCACATTTATGGTCTGTCCATAAAAAATTGTATTTTTTAGTCCGGAACACAACTATATAAAAAGTATCTAGATCAATGTTTATTCTAAATGAAACATATTTTTATGCATTTAGTTGTAAGTTCGTATGAAAAATGTGATTCGCAACATGAACCAGTCATTTAATTTATGTTTGTCAATAAGAGATTCAAAATTCTATAGCTATGAAATGCCTTGAAAGAGAACATGCTTATCAAACCCATTCCAAACGAAATTATTTTAACGTGCTGATTAAACGTTGAATAAGAGCCAGTATTGCAATGATTTTTCCTACTTCAAGCAGTGCCTTGATTTAGTCTGTTTCAGAATCCTTGAGGAATAATTAGGTATTACTGCATTGAGAACGAGTCTTGAATTCTAACAAAATGCTTCAATTTCAAAACTAAGGGGTCATACAGGTCATTGATCCATTTCATGTAACCCCAGAAACATTTGTTTCTTGTAATCTCTAGTAGAACGAAAATACCATGGAAAGAATTTATTGTAAAGAATATTCCTAGCCCAAATATTAGTGTTTTATTCTGTTTAATATTCTCGTCTACGATAATAAGATTAAGATAACTACATTTTACGGAATGTTAACAGATAGTTAGGTGGGACCTAATAAACGGATTAGATGCAATTCTCATTACTAGTAAGTATTTATACAGGTTGGTTTATCGTTTATTTCAGGAAGATTTGCGCTTGACAAGGAAAACATTTCAAAAAATATATTTGAATAAGTTGGCTTGAATAATAATTCCAACTGAATTTCAATATCGTACATATAACTGAATGGATAATAATATATATACGTAACATTTAATGTGCTACTGAAAGCCGCTAATGTATCTCATCTTATTATTCTTTTTCAGTTCATCCCGAAGTTCAACGATCGTACATGCGCTTGACTCATTTTCAAGATTGTTCCGGTGAATTATACTCCCTGTATACAATCTTCAGTGTATAAAAATATTCACCTCTCACTTTGCACTATTTCAAAACAAGCTTCTGTCCTTATTCCAGATTTTTTGTCGTTATGAACAATTTCAACCAGTGTATTTTAAAACCATATATGCGGCCACATTTTGAGAATCTTTCCAATTTTATTGAACCTACTCTTTTTATCTTTATTTAAATGCAGAGTCCAGTCAGTTTGGTTATAGTATATGAGCTATTTGAAATCAAAGAGAATATTTTAATCCGGATATTTAGCTTTATTATCATTAATACTGATTTCACAGATTATCGAACTTTATAAACGGCTTGATAGTTTCCCATTACATACTATGACGATATTGGGAGCAAAAGATATTGTTTGTGTCATCAGGCTTTACGAATCGATCTTTGGAACTAAAATATAGTGAAGTCTTAACGGTATTTGGTCAAACGTATAATGATATACATGTTTAGAAGTACATCATTTGATTGTTATTTATGAGGGTTATAATTCCGATTAGTTTGTCTTTAAGAATGACAATGTTTACATTGGGTAGCATACCACAAATAATAGATGTCTTATTTATTTATTTAAACACGTAAATATTGATACAAAGGAGCGCCAGATATATATGTACCACACAAATCTCATTTGATTTGTGTGAGTGCTATGATACTGCGCAGGTGGTCTTCATAGGAGGCAACACCCAGAGCCTTTGATCTAAAGTTCTGATCCACAAAGCAGTAGAGCAACCTTACGGGATGCAGTCCCAAAAACAGTCCCATTAGCCGGTGGCCAATAATTAGTTTATACGCCATTTGTTCCCTCAGGATCCTGGAGCCCGTGTGCACCATTGGTTTGGAATCAGGGTTTTTCAACTCATCTAGGTGGACTTTCCGTGTCCACCAACCCAGTGAAGGCGCTGGAAGTTCGCTTTTCGTCTTCTCGATTTCGTAAACACCCCCGCCACGAGGAGGCAGTGAGTAGGACTCTCCTGGCAGACCATATACGCGTGGTCATGTGAGAGCATTTCGAGAGGAAGAGTAGACTCTCGGCCGTACCAGGGCATTCGGAGGATTATATATATGTGTTCTATTCAGTTTTTACACTTTCCTTTGAATAGGATCTTGTTTGAGCCTCTCTTTAGTCGTCATTCACTCTTCCTTGACAATAAGTCCCGTTACGGAGTATTTCTAAATGTGTTTTAGGGTATATATTGTAATCAATGTTGTCGACATGTTTACTCAAAATGCTTTCCTTAGGTTAAGGTTACTCAATAAAATATTAGATGATGCTACAAAAAATCCTTGTAGCTTTGGGTAAACGTCTGTTACTCAGTTTGAAAACGATACAATAACCGTATCCACCACAGTAGTTTATTGTATCTCTCAACAAGATGTTAACAACCGACAAAACACGGAACGATAATGACACGTCATTAAATGTGATAGGATGGTTAGTGCAACATTACACACGGCGCAAAGAGTGTAAAGCAGCGACTTCGAGAGCCATTTTAACTAATGCAGTTAAATCCCCGTCTGTTGTATTGTCTGTATAAAACGAAAAACTTTACAACAGCGTGTTAACTTTATTTTGACATTTAATTACCCATTTACGTATTCAGTCATCATCAACACAACCTAGCACAGCAAGATGTACTTAGTACAAAAAGACAGTTAGAGGGTATTTTCGAAGAGCTTTTTCGTTATCTTTAACGATAACTACACTTCAACGATTTCGTACATCTTTATGTGCCGAAAAATAACTCGGGTGACTGATAGTTCAACGTGCGGAACGCTGCATCACGACTTTACCAACAATTTTACCATTTGCGAAGTGCTATAAGATATTGTGATGATAATGGACAGGTTTTTTCTATATAATTAGAGTACGTTGAATATTTGAAATTCATTTTACCTGTGACTGTGGATACTAATCTGCTCATGGTCATATGCGTAATTGTCGATTGTGTATTTATTTGAACACAAATATTGGTACAAATGGGCACCAGATACATGTGCGTTACACAAATCTCATTTGATTTTTGTGAGGGCTGTGATACTGCCCGGGAGCGCAAACCGAAGCAGGTCGATTGTTAGTTCTGAACACTGATTAAGGAAGAATGAATGAGAACTACTTCACATATTCGACTTGGTTACATATTATAATAAGGTCACTGTACATTTGCGAATCGTTAAGTGTCTTTAATAAACATATTTTGTGTTATATCCCAATGAGTAAAAATTGTGTTACTGATGTTTCGTGACTTAACGTAACCTTCTTTAGAGTAAATAGTTGGGATACAACAAGAAGTATATTTATTATTAACTTTCTACCCGATATTCAATTTATTCGGAACAATCAATTAGGTGTTTTGTTGATTTCAGATTTTGTACCATCCAAAGGGATTCAATTAGCTTAAACGGGATGAAGGATCGAGTCGATTTTATTAATACCTTCCATAGCAAGTACACTATGTGTAAGTGGAATCACATTCATGAGTCATGATGTTGATCAACATAGTCGCTACATTAAAATACTTCGAAATAGGGTTAAACATCCGTAGAATATTTTGCTAAAAAGTCTTCAGGATGAATAATACAACTTTTTCCAAATATCGTTTTGTGGTAGTGGTATGATATCCCCGAGTTCTTAAATGAGAAAGCCGCTTTATATTTACACATGCTTTCGGTTTAGAAGCAATTTGTCTCACTACAAACATTACTAGAGTGTATTCTTGGGGTTGACCATTCAGGCATATAAATCCTGGGAATTAGTTTAAGCAAACGTACGAAACCAATATTCGCCAGCTGCGATCTCAAAACACCAGAGCATCCGAGTAGGTTAAAGGATGACTGAAAAATCATGCCGCCAGTTTTTGAATGGACCATCGATTTGAAGCATGTTACGGGAAAACAATTCTATTATCACCCTTAATGATAACTGGAGAACTTAGGTGCTTTGTAATTATTTGTCGTAGCGTGGATGCATTGTTTTTTTCTAAATCTTATTATAATCCACTCTTAACTTCTAGGCTTTTGGGCTCATTCCTTTTTTGTACTTTACTCTTAAAGGTTAGCCTTTGTAATAAAATATCGACAGCTACTATCAGTTACTTTGATTTGTTTTCTTAACTCCTGATATGATGCGTGACAAGTTGAATATGGGAACATTAGTGCAGCGTCTAGGAGTCGTTTTTCACTACCTAACCAGATCAAACTACTGTTGTTTGGAACGGATAGTCGATATTCAGATAAAATATCTTTTGACAGATGCAAAGCGTAAGCTTACACTTCAGACAAATTACACCAGATCACGTCAATTGAACATCCAATTTACATCACTTCTTAAAAAAAATTTTCAGAGACATACCTTGCTAACTGCGAAGAAAACTAATAGAGATAATAATGCTTAAATGAACATAGATTCTAATAACTCGCACCAATGTAATTGCGAGAGAAAAATTAGACGTGCTAAAACTTTTAACCCATAAAGACTGCAACCAACCAGTGAAACGATGATAGTAAACCTACATCAATAGGTTAAAATATAAGCATTGGAAACAAACATATGTAATAGACAACGTCACACCTCATTAAAGTACCGCATTTCCAGGAAACTGAGTAGATATATATTTGACCTACAAATCGGGGCAACAATTTATACTTGTCTACTAGTTGTAAGCGTTTACAGCAGGATACTCTGCTCAACATTGAGAAAATTTACTTGAAATGGGAATGTTCACTGGGCCAGATTTAAAATCTTTAGATGCGTCCGGATAAGATTAGTGAGATAAGTGATCATCAGCAAATCTTTATAGCTCGAGTTGATCAGTTGCTCCAAATGATCAGGGTCTAATTTGGGGATTGAGAAAATTAACTGTGCTATGGACCTCCCAATTTTTGGGTCAGCTGGACATTTGTTATCGATAACATTTTCAACATAACGAATGACCTGATCCAACATAGTTAGCAGATGTTGTGAAAGTTGATACAGATAGACCATGTCATCTCCAAGCTGAAAGTTTCAAACAGATCATAAAATTGTCATCTCGAAATGTTATACATAACTGCTTATGGATAATACGAATGTTTTTTTTAAAAAACTGACGAGAACAAGCAAATGTAATTAAACAGATCTTTTACTCGTTTCATGAGAAAAGTGAATACGCAAATGAATCAATTACAGTCGAAGCGTTTTAACGGTTATCAAATCAAACATAAAAGCACTCATATATCTACGAATTATACAGAAATATGACTCAAAGGGCATAAACGATCAAACAAACTATGGGTGCTTTTCATGTTTCTATTGATTGGAATCGATAATAATCAACAGGCAATCAGTTAGTCATACGCAGTATAGAACCTGGCATTCATGTGTATGCATTCACGTTGCCATACCATAGCGCAGCGAGATGAAATTATCAAGACAAATCCCAGAAAATAGAATTAATAATAGTATCAGTAGTAGTAGTGGTACCGTTCAGGTAGGAGTGTACAATTACCTGAAAGACATATCCATATCACTTCAGTCAGTGAAGATTCACTAGCTTTTCGACCGATTTCTCACCTTTAGCAAACAGTGTCTTACCACCTCATTGCTCTCTCAACGCTTCCAATGTATTTTAGGTACTATGTAAGTCAAACCGACTCCTTGGTGGTTATCATAGAAGAGCTTTCACCTTTTTTTCAAACTGGGACGAACAGCAATCGAAATCAGCCAGAAGTGTTTATGTTCATTCCCCAGCCAATCCAGTTGCTAAGACTAAATTACGCCTAAAGATTTCTAGGACTATTCCACCCGAACCGGCCGCTTGTTCTTGCTTTAGGTTACTTATAACCTTGGCAGCATCACTAAGAGTTAGAGAACCCACATCAATTTCTTATTTAGGTTCTTTGGATAAATTAGCTTATTGAAGGCCAGTTGAACTGTACCCAAAATTGTTTTATTCATCGGTCTGATTTTTAATGTAAGTGGGTAATAATCCCTCCTTCCACCGAGATAGTTTCAAAAACAGCCGGATTTGCATACCCGTATTTTTGATAAATCTGAAAGGTCTTGTGTTTACCACTGTGGCTTCCTATTCTTTCTATTTCCTCCAGTACCAAACACCTCACGAGCGTTGCGTAAGGTCTTAATAAGTATTTTCAAGCTGCCTCTACTCTACGTCGCGTTTGGAGCTTGGCGTGGAGCTTTGGGGCATTTATCAGTTTTGTGGACGCCACAGAAAGCCACTGATATTTCTTAACGTTTTGGTTTAAGTTGTTGGTAGATTTCACAGCTATTTCCGAGCTGACTGCTTCTCTGGTTGTTCCTGAAATAGATTTTTGACTTTTTCCTCATTAAACTGAACACAAAGGCATGTACTTGTGGCTTTTCTATGTCTAGTAGGAACCTGCAAACATATGCTTGCATTAAAGAGTAACCAGAGTCTAAACATATGCCACAGAATGATCGGTAGTCTTTCACCGGGCCTTTCAAACGATAGCTGAAAGAACTGTGGTCTATTTGTGTTCAACATCGAAGTCCATTGTGAGGTTGGTCATGACGGATGTAGATGTTTGTTAGAAAAAACTATCTGAGTACATTTTCAGCACCCGGTCACTATTCAATTGGCCAAAACCTCTTGAGACCCATTTAAATGCCTTTCAGTCTGGGTTTGAACTACTGACTTGGACAGTAAGATCACATATTATTACGTCTGAAATTTTGGGATTTTTAAGGAAGATGAGAGGCTTTCTATAAAATCCATCTTTACTCCATTTAATCTCCAATAAGTAAGAATGTATGTAGAATCAACGATGAGAGTACGGTATGTTTACGTCTTCTCCAGTTCTTACTATTTCATTTACTAAAAAGCAAGTGGGCAGGGCAATAAAAGTCGACTACCAGTCACTTATTCCTGAGTTTGAATCTCGTTGTACCTACTTTGGTTTGAACAATCGAGTAGCATCATCAAATCTCAACACTGTTGATGTTGCTCACTGCCAAGCATCTGATTTTTTTCTTGCTGTCTCGTCCAGTCAGATAGTGCACAGGCGACTGTCTATTGAGATCTAGTCCAACTGAGTCTGTTCTACTTTTGAACTTAGTGCTATGCCTATTTCAGCGAGGCCAGAGAAAGTAATATTAACGTCTCGGAATACACTCGGGTTCTCCATTTTGATGAGGTGACGTCCAGTAAATGACCATACTTGGGTTCTACATGCGTGTTTTGAAAGCATAGCACAAGACTTAACAGTCCCTCCTGGTCGGCTTCATATACGGTCCAAACATTGAAAGCTCTAACATACAATTTAAAGAACGGTTCCAAATCATGAGTAACATTTCATAAACTTGAATTGTTAGTTAGTGGTGTAGATAGGAGAAAAATTAAAGTGACGAAGGGATCCCATATTTAAAAAGTTGGTCTCTGTTGTTATCAGAGATATGAGAGCGACTGTCACTTCCAGGTTGCTAAGAGCTGGTATAAGTGATTGCACTAAAAAATTTATCAGAACTATGTGATAAATCAGCGCGACATATTTTGAACAATTTGATTACGTATTTGCTTTCCAAGACCTTTATACATAAAAGGCAAGGATAACTAAGGAAAGTGAAATGAACCACAGCATTAATTTGTAAATTATCACTATCACGGCAGGTTAAAAGTGAGCATAAACTGTCTTTAAGCACATAAAGGAGGGATAAATCATCATACATCCAAAACTCCTATGAATTCTGGTATTCGCCCCTGGCCTCTGTCACAACACTACAAACGCTGACTTACTATCCAACCTATGTCCCGTCTAATAAGGTTATATAATAAACAACTGTCTTACTCCATTACTAAACATTTAGTAGTAACGGGTCATAGGGTTTACATTAAATCAGTGTTTATGGTGTTATGTGAAAGTGGCCAGCGAGGAATACTAATGCCTATTGATTGGTCGAAATATATTGCGCTTATATATTACGTGGTTCTGATAAGCCCTGTCATTTAAGTGTGCTATATAAGTCGATCAGAACTTCCAAATAATAACTTGACTCAAAAATCAAACACAGGTGTATGTTGCTAGCTCTTAGTTATGCTTAGTAGACGGTCTCATCACACTTATTCAAAATTTTGGCGTTACTTGTGGTTAAATATGACAAATCGTATGTATCACAACCAACTTCACTTATCTTGGATGTCTGATCGGCCCTAATGGGTTGGTGTCTCACGAAATCTCTGCACAGATTCAAAAGGCTCCTTTGGCTGTCGTCACCTATGGCGAAGACGAGATATCTCTCTGTCAAGTAAGGGACGAGTATATTGAGTATATATTGAGGGTACAGTTCAATGAATTATCAGCTTACTTCAGGTTCTAATTTACTCCTTGGATCAATAGAAGAAACCATCATTTCAACGGCACAACGTTCTGCACCGTAACACTCGACTTCTACCTCGACCGGTACAAAGATAAAGCCCTGTGTTCCCCCAGGAATACCCATCTTTCTACATAGGTAAGCTTTTATGGCCATTTTGTCCCCGATAGTCATATTTGTGTCAACCATTAAAAAGATTGCATTTTTCGACTTCTGCATGTAAACATCTTGATGGATAAGTTTGAGGGTCTCTGGAATTTCATTCCCCGTTGCATACCACCCAACTATATTATGAGAAGGATTCACCTAAAAAATTAATTTTTTGGCAGAAACCAATTACTTTGCGCTCAAGAACTGTCATATTGTTTTTGAACTCTATGTCCATGGACACATCGACCGCAGATTCTTGGTGCAGAACACTGTAGCAATGAGTAACTTCGATTATCCCTTTTCCCCACGTCCCTGTGGTAATCATAAAAACAACGTTATCATACCAAGGAGAGTGCCTATAACTCTCTCTGATCCTTCCGCGCGTCTTTCATATGCATCGACAATTGATGCTAACACCACAGGATGAACGTGAACTGCTGAACCTGACTCCATTCACGTTGAGCACTTTTTGTAAAGCGCGCTCTGAATATAGGTTGATCATCAATTTTCAATTCTGTTTTTTTTTCAGTCAGCCTTTCGTAATAAGGATAGAAGGTCAGTCGACCCGTGTTAGTCCTCATAATTTGTTGCACAGTCGAGATCGAATTTTCCTGTCAACGTAGCAGCAGACTGTGACGATATTATGTGATCTGATTGATTATAACATTTCAAAAAGTTCAAAAGTTTGTGGATGGAATAGAATAAGCTTCCGTGTCCAGTAGCAATGAATCACCAATACCAACAGTAAAGCAACTAAGTATATTAAGGATAATAGAGGAAAAAGAAATCAGTAATTCATGGTAAGGTGTTATCATTAGTTCTTAAGAATATATCAAGTTTTCTCTTAAAGGACTTCTGAGAAGTCGCCTGAACTAGCTCAGCCGTCAGCAAATTACAACATTTAACCATTCCTAAGGGGTAGAAGGTGTGTCTACACTCCGTTCTGCTATGTTGTGTCTCCAGTTTCTGGTTGTTACCCGTAAGATTTGTGTTGGGACTAAGCTTAAGTATGTGTTTAACGGGGTGTCCTTAGGTGTTAAGGATACTGTAAGCCATTAGAAAGTCACCTCCAAGACACCTGTACTCTAATGAGTAAGGGTTAAGTGATTGGAGGAGCTCTTCATAAGACTTGAATTTGAGTCCCTGAATTGATTTCGTGGCTCGCCGTTAGACACGTTCCAGAGTGTCCTAATCCTTTTGCAGTGAGGGAGGAAATACTGTTTCCGTACTCTAAATAGAGACAAATAAAACTGTTGAAGATTATGTAAAAAGTTCTTCCGTCAAACTGGCCAAAAGTGCGCTTCAACTTTACTAGTACAAGATTTGCTCAGAAGACATCCTTGTCACAGTTAGCGTAAGAATTCAGATCGTAGGGTACCAGCACTCCTAGATCTTTTTCAACTTAGGGAACTTCTAGAGGGAAGTTCCCCAAGTTGTATTTGTAGGCTGTAACATATCTCAGATGGACTACTTTACACTTTGAAGTGTTAGAGGTAAGTCCGTTATCGTCTTCCCAAATTCGAAGTCGAGTCAGATCCTCCTGAAGTGCCAGTTCATCATTATGGCTCCATACTTCTCGCCAGAGCTTCACTTCATCAGCGAAAAGTAATAAATCTGACGATACCTGCTGTGGAAGGTCGTTTACATAAATCAACAAAAGAAGAGATCCTAGCACTGGATCCTGAGAGACACCAATAGGATATTCCATAGCCTTGGAGAAGGTGAAGTTAACTCTAACCTTCAAATGTCGATGTTTTATATATGAGGTGAGTCAATCAGTTAAATGTGATTTGATACCTAACCATTTCAGCTTATCGATAAAACATATATGGTTGACCCTATCAAAAGCCCTTGAGAAAGCAGGGTATGTGACGTCAACCCTCCTCTTGAGATCAAGGATGATCGTCCATCTGTCCACAGAGATCTGCAGGTTGGTTATGCATGAGTGACCTTTCCTGAACCTGTGTTGTTGGGGCGAAAATAAGTTTATGGATAGTAAGTAGTCTTGTAGACCATCCCATACCAGGGACTCCTTAATTTTCGAGGGTATAGAGAGAAACGCTACCGGTCGGTAGCTCGATGGTTCTCTGCATCGACCTCATTTGAAAATTAGTGTGATGTGGGCCACCCTCCAATTTTCTGGTAATGTGCCCCGGCTTAGTATACGTGAGAGCATCACGCTAAGCAGTTTTGCAAGGATTGAAGCTGATTCCCTCAGTATAGCAAGATGGACCATATCCTGACCAGGAGAAGCGTCTATTTCGGGTGCTGCAGTTTCCGGTACACCAATTCAGAGCTCAGATTCATTTCTGAAAGTCTTATTGAGTTGCAGGTGAAGCTTTCATCAATGTAGTTAATATGGGTCGGTTGAAATGTCCGAGAGTACTGTTCTACCAGAAGGTCAGAGGCGTCACCGTTGTTGTTGTTTTGGCTATTAGGACCTAGCAGTCGAAAAACTCCGGTTTTGGCTTGTCGAAGGGGAACCGCATAACGAAATGAGCTTTTCGGATTGGAGATAAATTTATGGATGAGCTTTGCCTGATACTGAAGCCTATCTTCTCTTATTGCCTTTGTGCATGGGTTCCTCGCTTTTTTTGAGTTGCCCGTATACTTTTCGATAGTGTAATAAGAAGACGAAGATTATCAGAACTATGTTATATATTAGCGCAATATATTTCGAACAATCTGATCACACATATACTTGTTAGATGCATTTATATATAAAAATAAAATGTCAACTAGACTGGAAATGGGGGTAAAAGAAGACCTACTTACTTACTTACTTCTTTTACTACCGCCGACCAGCATTCTCCTACCAACTATGTCCTGGACCTTTCTTTCTAGTTCCATCCGATTTTTGTTCGTTCTTTTCATGTTTGTCTCCATTTCTCGGCGTAATGTGTTCTTTGGTCTTCCTCTTCTCCTTCGGCCGTCAGGATTCCATATGAAGGCTTGATTTGTGACGCAGTTGGGTGATTTCCTCAATGTATGCCCTATCCACTTACAGCACTTCTTCCTGATCTCTTTCTCCGCTGGAATCTGGTTTGCTCACTCCCTCAGTAACTTGTTGCTGATAGTGTCTGGCCATCAGATCCGAAGTATCTTGCGTAGACAACTGTTGATAAACACCTGTATCTTCTGGATGATGGCTTTTGTAGTTCTCCACGTCTCCGCCCCGCAATCATTCTGTTTAACAGTACCCTGTTGAAGACTCTTCCTGGTATTGAGAGAAGAGTGATTCCTCTGTAGTTATCACACTCGGTGAGATAATCTGTCTTTGGTATGTTGATCAGAAGTCATTATTTCCAGTCTGTTGGTACTTATTCTTCATCTTAAATCTTGCTGCAGAGAATGTGGAGTATCTTTGCAGTTGCTGCTACATCTGCTATCACTGCCTCTGTCGAAATATTATCTGGACCCGCTGCTTTGCCACTCTTGAGTTGTCTTATGGCCATGCTGATCTCTTCAGTTGTTGGTGGGCCAACATCGATTGGGAGGTCTGTGGGTGCTACTTCGATGTTGGGTAGGTTCAGTGGAGCTGGTCAATTCAAGAGTTCTTTGAATTGTTCTACCCACCTGTTTCTTTGTTCCTCAATATCGGTGATTACTTTGCCTTCCTTGCTTTTCACTGGTCTTTCTGGCTTACGGTAATTTCCAGCAAGTTTCTTTGTCGTATCATACAGTTGTCTTATGTTTCCTTCTCTTGCAGCCTTTTCCGCTGTCATTGCTAAATCTTCCACATATTTACGTTTGTCGGTTCTGATGCTCCTCTTCACTTGCTTGTTTGCCTCTGTGTATTCGGCTTGTGCCTTGGCTTTTTCTGCTCTTGTTCGGCTGATATTGATTTGTAAATCTCTCACACATAGTTCTGATAAGAGCGACGGTGTCTGACTGTCTGTCTAACGAGTTTCCTACCTGACATTTTTGAACAATCCCAGGTTGGAGGATTGAGCTTCAGCAGAGTTTTTGTCTCCAAAGGATGTGAGGTCCGCGAAACTCACTACAGGAAGACTGAAGTCATCTGTAGAATCATGGTAAACTTCGTCATTAGTACTGTTCTAATAATATACCCAATCCTAAAATTGTGGATTTGTCATGATATGACTACCAAATCTTTAAGATCTTACGTGGACGTCACATCATTATCTACACTGACTCATCCTCTCGTAGTCACCACTAATATGTGATGAAGAACACATCTAAACTGGGGATACAGCAATATACTTCATGTGAGTATACTTACATGGACCAACGAATGAAAGACCGCCTATAAAGAGGTCTATTGGAAATAAAGGCTAAAGAAAGGAGGTTTCTTACTTTCCCCATCCTCGAAAAGACAGCGAGTAGGAAACACCTTGAAAACTTAAACGCAAGGCTAGGCCTGTTCCTAGCAGGAAAAAAACAACCTGACTACACAAGTCATCGACAATCATCCAGGATCCCATAATGTGTGCAACGGAACTGTGATTGCCACTCCAATGAAATCTGATGAACAGGTACAGATCAACAATAAGAAACGATCAAATGTTGCTAAACAAAAGCTGGTTCGACAAACAAAAGTCGAGAGATTGAAGATTGATCGCAGTGACCGGTCAGTCGCTGTTCAAAGAGTACATGACTGGGAAAGTTCGGAATCCAGAACTCGTTTACAGCACGACATTGAGTCGGCAAAAGAGCTACTAAGGCAGCTACTGAATGGTATAGTCTGCAGCAATCCAAACTGTGTGGTGAATGAGGTCTTGCTACATGATTTCAACGCCTGGTCTTCAAGTGGTCGATTTTTAATCTTCAGTGAGTTTAATGCATCGACGGTAGGCTGGAAAAATCTGAAGATTGAGTTGTCAAGAAATCCCTTCAAACAAAAGATAGTTGTCGCTATCATCACATGTGCCCCAGTGCGACATGTGAAAGGAGCAACTAGGTACGACGTGGATTCTGAATCATCTTTGCTAGGTACGATATTGACCCATTGTGAGTGTCGTCAGACACCTTGATTATCTGCCACCCTCGAATAACATCGATCATGCAGTTATAGTCTTCGATTTCCATATCGCTATCAACAGTGATGCGTCAGCCCAAACCAAATCGAACGTCTGAAAGGGAGATATACAAGACATTACACACTCAGCATCCTCAGTAGATAAGGCAATAGAGTCGCAGTCCTCGAATGAATCAGCTTTCGAGGTATCCAGAAATTTGTACATAAAGGTTAATCGACAGCAAGTTCCTCGGACTACACCAAGGAATCTGAGAAGCTCCCCACTGTTGTTCAGTATATATGTTCACACCCTTCTCTGTAAGCCTAAAAAAATATGGGAGAGGTTTAGGCTACTGAATACTTTTGGAACAAGATTTAAAAATTTGGAAGCTTGAAATGTTGTGCCTTAACCCTCAGCAAGTTTAGAAGTTTGTCCGGCGAAAACATTGCTAAGGAATCTAAAAGATACCCTAAACGCTTATACTCGTTCATAAAACAGAGGACTAATAGAAGAGTCTATGTTCCAGCATTATGAGGAAACAGTAGTGCTGAATTATTAGCGCAGGACAATTATGATTAAGCTCAGGTGCTCTCAAGTTATTTTGGCAATGTATATACCATGGAGACACACTTTTCTCTAATCCATACAAATCCCCTCGCACATTGAACACCGTGGTCATTAAATAAATCGATGTCTTTGGTCTGTTAAATGAGTTTGATATAGGGAAATCCATGGGATTGGATGAAATTCACCCGAGGTTACCGAAGGAAGTAGCAAGTTTTGTCACGAATCCCTTAAAAATATGTTCTAATCTTTCCGTAACCCACAGCAGATTACTAAAGACTGGAAGTATGCCTTAGTAAGTCCGACTTTCAAGACAGGTACGAGGCATAAACCTGAGAACTATCGACACGTAAGCTAAATTGGCGTGGTTGCTAACATTTTAGAAAATATTATTCGGAAGGGAATGTTCCAGTCAGTATCTAGACTAAAAGCCTAATCTTCACGAAGAGCAGTATGGCTTTAGAACAGATTATTCATGTCTCCCAAAATTATTGGTAGCCCGTGGAAGTTGGTGCGCTCCTCAAGATCAGAAGTTGCCCATAGATGTAGCCTACATTGACTCCGGCGAGGCATTTGACAAAGTTCCTCACAACCGGCTGTTATGTAAGTTAAGTAATATCGGGATTGGAGTCAATTTATTATTGTGGATAAAGAGCTTCCTAGTAGAGAGCCAACGAATAGTACGGGTAAACTCATGGTTGTCTAGCTAGGAAACTGTGCATAGCAGAGTACCTCAGGGTACAGTTTTGGGGCCAGTGTTATCCCTCATGAGTGCAGAAGACCTTCATAGTCTCCTATCACCATAGGTTTTTTTTACCTGCTGACGATATCGAGATATGGAGAGCTATAAAATGTAAAGGTGATGGTTTGGGGCTTCAGAGTGTTCAGGGTAAATTATCTAACCGGTCTAAAAATTGGAAGTTGCGGACAAATGCTCGAGTGCAATACGATGCATGTTGGTCATCAACATAAATATATATACACGATGAATAACATTATACTAGTCCCGCGAGAAGTCTCAAGGTGTTAACATGAGTGATCAAGTTTTATTAACAATGCCAAAACATCTTCATAAACCATAAGCCTTAATGTGTTCTCGCTGGAAAAGAATCTGGTAGCCGTAAATAAGCTAATTCTCGGAATAATGAGGCTTTGTTATGATGCTCGACCGGCTCAACTAAACCTATTTCCATTGTCATATAAAAGAATAAGAGGCGACTTGATCATTTCTTAAATTACTTGGTGATAAATTTGCATATGATATGCCTCACTTTTTTTGTCTTCCAAAGAAAGGAATTCACGATCTTGGGGTCATCTAGAGGAAGCCTACTGTTGACATCGATCACGACAGTCGCATGCTGGAATAATTAACCTACTCTACGCGTCTTGGGATCTTTCATATCATGAATCTAGAGGACTTCAATCTTCCTAGAGTCAAATTCGCGGAACATACGTATATTGATGAGGAAAACTCAACTGAAGCTCGGTTCTTCAACCTCAATGAGGAACTGGGATTATTCGAAAATGTGAAGTCAACAACTCGTTGGAGAAAGTCAGTTACCGTGGCGCATAGACTAGGTATTTACAAACAAAGAATTCCAAGCTGACAACCTCTCAATCCTGGCACTGGGGCACATGTGATGATAGCGTCAACTATCTTTTGTTTGAAGGGATTTCTTGACAACTCAATCTTCAGATTTTTCCAGCCTACCGTCGATGCATTAAACTCACTGAAGATTAAAAATTGACCACTTGAAGACCAAGCGTTGAAATCATGTAGCAAGACCTCATTCACCACACAGTTTGGATTGCTGCAGACTATACCATTCAGTAGCTGCCTTAGTAGCTCTTTTGCCGACTCAATGTCGTGCTGTAAACGAGTTCTGGATTCCGAACTTTCCCAGTCATGTACTCTTTGAACAGCGACTGACCGGTCACTGCGATCAATCTTCAATCTCTCGACTTTTGTTTGTCGAACCAGCTTTTGTTTAGCAACATTTGATCGTTTCTTATTGTTGATCTGTACCTGTTCATCAGATTTCATTGGAGTGGCAATCACAGTTCCGTTGCACACATTATGGGATCCTGGATGATTGTCGATGACTTGTGTAGTCAGGTTGTTTTTTTCCTGCTAGGAACAGGCCTAGCCTTGCGTTTAAGTTTTCAAGGTGTTTCCTACTCGCTGTCTTTTCGAGGATGGGGAAAGTAAGAAACCTCCTTTCTTTAGCCTTTATTTCCAATAGACCTCTTTATAGGCGGTCTTTCATTCGTTGGTCCATGTAAGTATACTCACATGAAGTATATTGCTGTATCCCCAGTTTAGATGTGTTCTTCATCACATATTAGTGGTGACTACGAGAGGATGAGTCAGTGTAGATAATGATGTGACGTCCACGTAAGATCTTAAAGATTTGGTAGTCATATCATGACAAATCCACAATTTTAGGATTGGGTATATTATTAGAACAGTACTAATGACGAAGTTTACCATGATTCTACAGATGACTTCAGTCTTCCTGTAGTGAGTTTCGCGGACCTCACATCCTTTGGAGACAAAAACTCTGCTGAAGCTCAATCCTCCAACCTGGGATTGTTCAAAAATGTCAGGTAGGAAACTCGTTAGACAGACAGTCAGACACCGTCGCTCTTATCAGAACTATGTGTGAGAGATTTACAAATCAATATCAGCCGAACAAGAGCAGAAAAAGCCAAGGCACAAGCCGAATACACAGAGGCAAACAAGCAAGTGAAGAGGAGCATCAGAACCGACAAACGTAAATATGTGGAAGATTTAGCAATGACAGCGGAAAAGGCTGCAAGAGAAGGAAACATAAGACAACTGTATGATACGACAAAGAAACTTGCTGGAAATTACCGTAAGCCAGAAAGACCAGTGAAAAGCAAGGAAGGCAAAGTAATCACCGATATTGAGGAACAAAGAAACAGGTGGGTAGAACAATTCAAAGAACTCTTGAATTGACCAGCTCCACTGAACCTACCCAACATCGAAGTAGCACCCACAGACCTCCCAATCGATGTTGGCCCACCAACAACTGAAGAGATCAGCATGGCCATAAGACAACTCAAGAGTGGCAAAGCAGCGGGTCCAGATAATATTTCGACAGAGGCAGTGATAGCAGATGTAGCAGCAACTGCAAAGATACTCCACATTCTCTGCAGCAAGATTTAAGATGAAGAATAAGTACCAACAGACTGGAAATAATGACTTCTGATCAACATACCAAAGACAGATTATCTCACCGAGTGTGATAACTACAGAGGAATCACTCTTCTCTCAATACCAGGAAGAGTCTTCAACAGGGTACTGTTAAACAGAATGATTGCGGGGCGGAGACGTGGAGAACTACAAAAGCCATCATCCAGAAGATACAGGTGTTTATCAACAGTTGTCTACGCAAGATACTTCGGATCTGATGGCCAGACACTATCAGCAACAAGTTACTGAGGGAGTGAGCAAACCAGATTCCAGCGGAGAAAGAGATCAGGAAGAAGTGCTGTAAGTGGATAGGGCATACATTGAGGAAATCACCCAACTGCGTCACAAATCAAGCCTTCATATGGAATCCTGACGGCCGAAGGAGAAGAGGAAGACCAAAGAACACATTACGCCGAGAAATGGAGACAAACATGAAAAGAACGAACAAAAATCGGATGGAACTAGAAAGAAAGGTCCAGGACATAGTTGGTAGGAGAATGCTGGTCGGCGGTAGTAAAAGAAGTAAGTAAGTAAGTAGGTCTTCTTTTACCCCCATTTCCAGTCTAGTTGACATTTTATTTTTATATATAAATGCATCTAACAAGTATATGTGTGATCAGATTGTTCGAAATATATTGCGCTAATATATAACATAGTTCTGATAATCTTCGTCTTCTTATTACACTATCGAAAAGTATACGGGCAACTCAAAAAAAGCGAGGAACCCATGCACAAAGGCAATAAGAGAAGATAGGCTTCAGTATCAGGCAAAGCTCATCCATAAATTTATCTCCAATCCGAAAAGCTCATTTCGTTATGCGGTTCCCCTTCGACAAGCCAAAACCGGAGTTTTTCGACTGCTAGGTCCTAATAGCCAAAACAACAACAACGGTGACGCCTCTGACCTTCTGGTAGAACAGTACTCTCGGACATTTCAACCGACCCATATTAACTACATTGATGAAAGCTTCACCTGCAACTCAATAAGACTTTCAGAAATGAATCTGAGCTCTGAATTGGTGTACCGGAAACTGCAGCACCCGAAATAGACGCTTCTCCTGGTCAGGATATGGTCCATCTTGCTATACTGAGGGAATCAGCTTCAATCCTTGCAAAACTGCTTAGCGTGATGCTCTCACGTATACTAAGCCGGGGCACATTACCAGAAAATTGGAGGGTGGCCCACATCACACTAATTTTCAAATGAGGTCGATGCAGAGAACCATCGAGCTACCGACCGGTAGCGTTTCTCTCTATACCCTCGAAAATTAAGGAGTCCCTGGTATGGGATGGTCTACAAGACTACTTACTATCCATAAACTTATTTTCGCCCCAACAACACAGGTTCAGGAAAGGTCACTCATGCATAACCAACCTGCAGATCTCTGTGGACAGATGGACGATCATCCTTGATCTCAAGAGGAGGGTTGACGTCACATACCCTGCTTTCTCAAGGGCTTTTGATAGGGTCAACCATATATGTTTTATCGATAAGCTGAAATGGTTAGGTATCAAATCACATTTAACTGATTGACTCACCTCATATATAAAACATCGACATTTGAAGGTTAGAGTTAACTTCACCTTCTCCAAGGCTATGGAATATCCTATTGGTGTCTCTCAGGATCCAGTGCTAGGATCTCTTCTTTTGTTGATTTATGTAAACGACCTTCCACAGCAGGTATCGTCAGATTTATTACTTTTCGCTGATGAAGTGAAGCTCTGGCGAGAAGTATGGAGCCATAATGATGAACTGGCACTTCAGGAGGATCTGACTCGACTTCGAATTTGGGAAGACGATAACGGACTTACCTCTAACACTTCAAAGTGTAAAGTAGTCCATCTGAGATATGTTACAGCCTACAAATACAACTTGGGGAACTTCCCTCTAGAAGTTCCCTAAGTTGAAAAAGATCTAGGAGTGCTGGTACCCTACGATCTGAATTCTTACGCTAACTGTGACAAGGATGTCTTCTGAGCAAATCTTGTACTAGTAAAGTTGAAGCGCACTTTTGGCCAGTTTGACGGAAGAACTTTTTACATAATCTTCAACAGTTTTATTTGTCTCTATTTAGAGTACGGAAACAGTATTTCCTCCCTCACTGCAAAAGGATTAGGACACTCTGGAACGTGTCTAACGGCGAGCCACGAAATCAATTCAGGGACTCAAATTCAAGTCTTATGAAGAGCTCCTCCAATCACTTAACCCTTACTCATTAGAGTACAGGTGTCTTGGAGGTGACTTTCTAATGGCTTACAGTATCCTTAACACCTAAGGACACCCCGTTAAACACATACTTAAGCTTAGTCCCAACACAAATCTTACGGGTAACAACCAGAAACTGGAGACACAACATAGCAGAACGGAGTGTAGACACACCTTCTACCCCTTAGGAATGGTTAAATGTTGTAATTTGCTGACGGCTGAGCTAGTTCAGGCGACTTCTCAGAAGTCCTTTAAGAGAAAACTTGATATATTCTTAAGAACTAATGATAAAATATTATCAGGAATTGTTGTCTGCAAGCTAATTTAGACGAATCGGTTAGATGGGCTCATGATTGGGGTTTGGAAGTTAATTCCATCAAGAGCGTGTTCATGCACATCGAGCACGATATTAGTTAACACTATACCATTAATGGTACATCTCTTCCACGCGTTCAAGAGTATGAAGACTTAGGAGTAACTATAAGTCACGACTTGAAAATTACTACGCACTGGAATGCGGCTGCTTCCAAATGTTATCGTGCGACATGGTCACTTCGCCGAGCATTTAAATACTGGAACGCATTACCAGAACAAGTGGTATCAGCGCCATCAGTGAACATTTTCATGAAGAAGCTGGACCCTCACTGGAAGGAAATCTGTCAGGATTAACACAGGTTCATCAACCTGCTATCCTTATTACTGAAGACAGAAGACTGATGTGATCACACATTGTAGCCAATGTGGTCAATGCAAAATATTGTTGTAATACAATGGTTAGTCGCGCTTGTTACTCGTCAAGGCCACTTGGCACGGTTGGTGAATATAAATTTGACCACTTTTGGACGTAAGCTTATCAGCCTGTTACTGGTCTATTCCCTGTAAACATCTCTATTGTCATACTACCTAATATGCTGATGACCTGTGGTAATTAAAAGACTCTGTAGCACAACAATATAAATAGCAAAATAACAGTCAACTCAATGTAACTGAAAGAAGTTGAATATTGAAGCTTCACTTTAGCACTTACGTATTGTATGCTTTGTCCACAATTTCAGTTTGTTGAGTGTTTAAGTGTTTTTGGTTACCCTAAAGGCTTGTCGAATTTCCTCCAAATCCATGAACCAGGTCAAATACACATGAATGTGTGTTTTTCAGACGGACCACCATTATTTCCCTACTCCTTAGTCCTAGTTTAGTTTTCATGTAACTTGCAGTAACAGTCTCACGATGTCGGTATCCTGTGTTTGACAAGTACTCGATCCTTTGTACTTTGATTTATATAGCTGATTAAATTACTTGTTCACACAATTTAATAGTCAAGTACAAGTTTGTTCATTTCACTTTGGGCCACCTATTTTGTGTAAGCTAGTTACACTCTTAGGCTGCTAATACCGATGCAAACGATTTGTGGTTCAAACGCGAGACGTTAAGTTATCAGTCGTGTCCTAGGCCACCGCTCCTCAGCCTGAGTAAATGAAGTAGTGATTTATAGTCATTACCATCAAGAGAAAATGGGGAGTATGTTGTTGACAAAAGACCTATTTATGTGGGTCCTATAAAGGATTTACAGTGTCAAGCCTCAGCGCAGATTTCATGCAGAAAAGCAGTTGTTATGTAAGGCACTCGATTATCAACAAATTGATCTCAAGTTAGAATAACTCACTCCTGTTTCTTAATCTGGGTGGTATTTTTGGCTGTCATACAACAAACGTTTCTATTAGTCGAAAATATAAGCTTGTATTTGACAAATCAGTTTCAGTGTAAGAACAGGTGTCTGAGTATAGTGTTAGTGAGATGGTTAGTGTTATTCATTTATTTTATTTTTATTTGAACACATAAATATTGGTACAAGGAGGCACCAGATATGTATGCGCCACACAAAAATTTGTCACTTCATTCGATTGTATGAGGGCTATGATACTGTCCAGGTGCCCAGATCGAAGCAGGTAGCTTTCTTAGGGGCCACACCCCGAGCCTTCGACCTAAAAGTCTGATCCACAAGGCAGTGGAGCATCCTTACGAGATGCAGTCCCATGGTAGCCGGTGACCAACGACTGATTCATACGCCATTTGTTCCCTCAGGATGCTGGAGCCCATGTACACCATTGGTTTGAAATCAGGGTTTTTAAACTCATCTAGGTGAACTTTCCGTGTCCACCAACCTAGTTAAAGCGCTGGACATTCGCTTTTCGTCCTCTCAATTTCGTAGACAACACCCCCGCCACGAGAAGGCAGTGAGTAGGACTTCCCTGGCAGAGGCTGTATACGCGTGGACGTGTGAGAGCATTTCGAGAGGGAGAGTGGACTCTCCCCGCTCTCGGCCGTACCAGGGCCTAGCAATGGGGGTCTCTCATTTTATACAACTCATTTGAACGTGCCGACAAATGAGGTACAATCACTTGTTAAGGTAAGCAATTCCACGCTATAATTCTTAGGGACGTTGTTAGCCAGCTGACAAGTCGTGAGATTTTCGGAGTCTCCTGCTGGGGAGCTTAGAGTTGCTCTTTGTTGTGGTTCTGTACTAGAAAATTGTTTGTTCTTATAAGGTTTGTGACGTACTTGTCTTGAAGACAGGACGTACTAGTGAGTTCTTCAAGTCACTTGATAAACTACCCTGGTCTAGATTTAAAACATGTACTTAAAGGATTTAGTATTAAGTGCGCGAGTTCTTCCAACACCCTAGTTGGGATTTCGCCAGGTCTCATATATTTTCCTACGCTGAATTTACTTAATAGACTAATGGCCAACTCTTTTAATGGTCATAATATCTGGAGTATGAGTGACAAGGTTCATTTGTGCTCAATGGAAAGGTGTCTACTGTATATACATTGCTAAAGTAATCTGAAAATATTTGACCTTTACCGTAGTCGTCTTCCACGGACGCTTCCATACTACCATCCCTATGCAATCCTGGGACGCTGCACCATTTATACTTCCTTCGATTTGAATACGAGTATAAGCATTTCGGGTATTCTATTGAGTCGTTAACGAGTATTTTTTTTATACTCTCAGACTTAAATAGGGCAATGGCACAAACATTTATGGCTTCCTAATATTATTACTTGGTCTCATCAGTGCCTAGCAACCTAAATCTCTCTCGAACTTTCCACCAGGAATGAAACTGATAACCATTGATCTTACGTGCGAGTATTTAACCTCTAGACCATTGAGTTGAAATTCCAATTTAATTTACTAATATTTGAAATTTCTAGTCGTAACTCTGCGGCACTGAATCCCTGCTGATGACAACAGCTGTCTTTACTTTATTGGAATATTCATAAAAGTAGCAGCTAAGTTGCATAGTTACTCACTAGTCTGTCAGTTAGATGTTTCTAAGGGCTCGCCGTACCTACCATCCCATTACTTTAATTGATGCTTTTACTTGTCCATGGCAGACATAAATTTGTACAGCAATGTTTCGGTGATATTAATTAGATCGACATACTATTCCGTTTCATTTGATACTCAGGCCTTTAGATTCTCAAGTATGTCTGCTGATCAAAAGTAGTTAGAGCTTTCCTTGACCTTCACTCTCGATCCTGGTCCATAATATCTTGGTGGATTGCGCTAATTAGTAACAATACCAAAGACTGCAGCTGTTGTAACAACCGTTTAGTCGGACTTCTATGTTAAATTTCCAAGATAGACATCTTTTCAAACTTATTACAATATAAATTAAAAATTCAGAAGTTGGTAAGGTTCCTGAAAAAGTGAAATAGTAATTCACTGTCAACCCAGTAAACTAAAACGATGTGTAAAACACTTTGGAAAACTGGTCTTCAACTACCATCCAGTTTTCAACTGTTACCAAGCAAATTCAATGAAATGTCAACACAAGTCCTCGGAATAGTAATAAAGTTGAAAATCTGTGGCTTACGTAAAGTGGAGTAAAGCAGCAGGTCCATATGTAAAAGTCTAGAAAATCTTTAATTATGAAGGTCTAGTCTTAGCAGTTGGAGTAATTGTGTATACCACATATTCACTCCTCACCAAGTTCTGGAACACAGAATTACCTACCTATTCCTAACCACAGTTATATTTCTCAACACCAAAGCAGCGTTCTATTCTGTTGGTTGAGAGATTTTATAGGAGTGCACATCAATTAAAAGCGCACCACAGTACAGCAGTCTTGTGAAGACAATATACTCGAATACTACTGGTTGAGTCTATGACAAAGTCAAATGAAAATGGAAAACCCTTACGAACACCACTAAATGTTAGTACTTCCAATGACCGTTTGTCATAAACTCTGACTCAAACAATAGATTTATTTATTTTATAAATCTATTGTTTGAGTCAGAGCTTATGACAAATGGTCATTAGAAGTGCTAACATTTAATGATGTTCGTAAGAATTTTTCATTTGATTTTGTCATAGACATCTTTTTGGAGATAACATTTTCACCTAATCTACCAAGAATCAATTTACCAGGAGATTCTCGTTTGAACTTAAACTAAACAGATGATATAGTTCTGTTTCCTTAAAATATTGAAAAGATGCATAGTCTTCTGGTAGCCTTGGACGAGAGTGCAGAAATGTCTGGTATGTGTTTCCATCTAAACACAAAATGTTACTTCAAGATAGATTTGTGCCGACACCTAGACCAATGATAGGTAGGGAAGTAGTTGAGTGGGTCGACCGGCTCACTTATTTTAGGAATCTCTTCAGTTCTGGAAGGCCTTTACTTGACGAAATCTGTCTGCTTGCCCACTAAAGGACAGATTTACTCTGTAGCAGTTTGCTTCGTTCTACTTAATGGCTGGGACGTGACCTTTTTAAAACAGGATGTTCGTAGGTCACTAGTATTCAATCGTATGTGTTTTTGAAGCAATGCTCGTTTGTGTTGGGGCGATTAAGTTTTCAATTCTGAGGTTAGATGCATAGTACTAAGTTAACATGACAAACCAATTAAATTAGTGGGTGCTTACCTACTGAGATGGTTGGGACATGTATAATGTATCCCCACCCACCAACTATTGTATTTCGTACTAAAAATGCAATAAAATTACCGTTACTTTGCAATTTTTCAACTTCTTAGTGTGTGTGATTCATTTTGATACATCAAAGGTTAAACGAGCTGAAAACGTTAAGCGGTTACGATTGTCACAAGAAAATTTTTACTGGCTAAAAGTTAACGATGTATCATGTAGATGCTTAAGCCCTTGGTTACCGGAATAGTGACTTAGATGCCGGTTTTAAAAATAGGATAAATTCAACCAGTGTTCTTAGGTCATGCGCGACAGGGTTTAGTCAGCTTAAAAACTGACAGGTTTGTAGTCTTGTACATAAAATCCCTAAATGATATTGTCCTCCCAAATATGTCAAATAGTTTTTCTTCATAGCTGCTTATTTTAAACCTCCCACAAATTTGAGTATATTCAGTTAGTGTTTCTTTTTTTTGTAGAGAAATTGAATTTGTTCATTATGGAAAGTAATGCTGATCTGGAAGAAGTTCAAATTAACGTCAATGGGACAAATCATCCTCAGGCTAAATCGATAGAACAGAATTTTTCTAGTTCAATACCCAATCATTCTGTTTCTTGCACAGAAGCTTCCACTGTGTCACTTGAAACACCAAATGATTTGCCTAAGTCACCTACCATTCTGTCAAGTTCTACTGTAACTAAGAAAGAAATTCCGTCCGACTATGTTTTTGGGTCTAATATTTCATCACGTGTTGTGAATGCTGATGTGTCGAAAGGTGCCTCAGTTAATTTATGGACATCAACATCTGCAAGTCATGATTCCGCCTCTTGTGTTTTTACCACACTGGCCAAAGCAGTCACTGCTTCTCAAGCAAACTTCAAGGATTCGAAAAATTTGGAGGATTCCGCAAAAGAAGTAGCTGAGGATAAGCGGAAGGAAACATTAACGTTAGCAGAAGTCGACCTAGTTACTGGTGAAGAAGGGGAAATCCCAATCATTCGACAACACTGCCGAGCTCATATTTTCGATGCTAATAAGCAGAAGTGGAATAATCTTGGAGCTGTTCATTTCCATCTAAATGATATTCCCAACGACAGTGTGCAAGGGAATAACAATGCTTCCTGCAGGTCACGGATAGTAGTGCGTTTAGTGTCTACGCGCAGATTGTTGATCAATACTCTTATTTGGTCTCAAATGCCTGCTGCTCTAGTTGACTCACGAACTTTGAGGATAGGTGCAATTAATGAGGAAGGACATATCAAAAATTATCTTTTTGGATTTCCGCCGGATGAATCGGCTTCAAAAATATTTGAAATGATAAGTTTTAGAAAGTCAAACGCTACTACTCTCCCGTATGAAATCTATCATGACATAGCACCTGTTTCAAACAAAGATAAGGTGACTGGTTGTAAGCGTCAGTTAGAAATTCAAGCGAAAGCAGATGTAGATTGCTCACTTAATGTGCCCCCGAAAATAGCTAATACTAATATCCTTTCACCTACACCAAGTGTGGTTGTATTTCCAAAAACTAATGTATTTAGACCATCGGTATTCGCTCCAGTTTGTAAAGATTCGTCCAATAATTCATCGACCCCAAATCACTCCTGTCATGTGGGAGAACTACAGTTTCGCAATTCACCGTTGGATAACGTTGTTAAACGTCTCTGTGAAAGCAATCCATCTGGTAGCTCTGAATCTTCTACACTTCCATGTAATAACAAAGTAACTGAACCCCCGAAGTTGTCATCGAGCGTAAATTCTCAGAATATGCCTATCAGTTCGGTTTCAAGTAATCAATGTGCCGATTTCATATTCGGCCATAACGTTTCGGAACGCGTCACAAATGCTTCTTTATCTACAGTCGTTAACCGTGATATCTCTGGCAAGGATCTTCCAGTAGAGTCTTCAGAGTCAAACGACCACAGTTTGTCTCCGGAAAAAGAAGAGAGTATAGATGCTTCTGAAACTGGTGAGCATTGTACTGTTCTTCCTAGTAAACAAACACTAGAAGAATCTGCCGCTGCAGTGACTTCTGAGATGCTCGAAAAGTCGACTTATCTCTTAGCTAATCTTCCAGAATCTCCTATTCTCACTGGGGAAGAAGGAGAATACCTTACTCTGAAAGCTTACTGTCACTTTTATTGTTTTGATCGTCACAAACATGAGTGGGTTGGTCGTGGACAGGCTTACATTCACTTGAATGACGTTGCAATGAAATCTTCATCTTCACCTAGTCAAGTCTCCCCTTTTCCATCTGGACCGCCTGCACGATCTCGTTTAGTAATCCGCACGTGCCAAACATTGAAACTTTTGGCCAATGTTCCTATCTGGTCCGGTCTGAACGTTGCTATGGCTGATGAACGCTCTATTCGTCTGACTACAGTCTGTCATCCGTCAGAAACTTTGAATGATTCTCAAAATAAGGTGAGCTATTACCTCGCTCAATTTCATTTTCTAGTTACGTATACTAATATCCATATAGGTTACCAGTGATTGGACAGATTTGATTAGCATTTCTTAATATGTACACCGATCATTCTGTTCATATACACTGTCTTTGGATAAGTTGTAATATATTCCTTCCTAATGTTGTGTATCAGTGACAATACACCCAATAAATTGACCCTCATCCTGTTGACTGTTTGACTTAATTTAGCCTCTATGCCATCAGAAGTCATGTGTGTGATAGAAATCGCTAGTCGTGTATTGTCTTTTAATTCTTTTCCTGAGAAGCGACGATCATCTCCAACCACTGTGTGTAAAACATGAGCTCCTGCCCCATCGCCTTGTAGATTAGACCTCTTGGTCAAAGGCCCGGGGGGTGGCCCCCTAAAAAGCCACTTGCTTCGGTTTGGACACCCCAGCAGTACTCCAGCCCTCATACAAATCAAGTGACGAAGTGTGGCGCATATATGTTTGGTGCCCCTTGTACCAATGGTTATGCATTCGAATAAAGAGATAGAGCCCCTTATTTCAATAATCAGAAATTATTGAAAGCATCTACATTTCAGTGATAACTTACGAACGGTTGCCATTCCAATTGCTGAGGATTGTAATTCACTGTGTATCATCTCATATCAAAACATATTCTTTTTCAATTATCTATAAAACATGCTCGTAATATGTTTTATTTTCAAGCATATGATTGTATAGTGGTAACAACAGTTTGTTCTGGGTTAAACTGGTACATGAAACTAAGATCAAACTGTTGTTCGTCAGTTTTTTTAAGAAGTTTCAATTTATTAACTGACACGTTAGTCTAGTTGAATATCTTCACTTAAGATGTCATATGCTTTTGATTAATAGCTTTTTATTTGTCACTGATGTTTTCCCAATAAATAATATAGTTGCGACTTCATTTGAAAGGGAAGATCGGAATTGAATATACATATCATACAATGTGTCCCACAAGTCAGGACTTATATACTGGTATGACAGTACTAACGATACACAGTTTCCTAGATCCTGACGACTACGATTGGTTTAAACTTTGTAATTATACCGTTAAGTGCCCAAAGGACTGTATACATATTACCAGCAGTAACACAACCTTCACGATTAAACGGTCTTTTTTAGATTGTAATGTTAAGAATACTTAATGATAATTGTCAGCAGAAAGCGTGTTTTTTAAGCTTTACTGGTGACATTTTATACTATTGCTAATACAAACTGAACTCAAACTAATCGTACATTGAAGAAATGGCATATTGGTTAAATCTTGTTTGATAATGATGAATCACTTAATAGAATTGTAACTGTGTGTGTTTTTATATACTAATCGTAAATTCATTTGTGTGGAAGTTGTAGGTTATTAGTTCGATTATTTGAATCATTCACTAGGTTTAAAGGACATTCTTCAGACAGACAAGTAGTTATATTCAATAGGTGTAGCTTATATTGTATTACTACATGACCTTACACTGTGTAACAATCATAATATCTTTATTTATCTTATCGATCAGCTTCTATAAACAGGACATGATTACAATGTGGATAAGTCCTAGACCGTCGGACCACTATCATAACTGTAAGTTGTAAGGAACAGCTATTATGGAAAACATTTTTTTGTGTGTAACTGTACTAATCTACTACATCTATTCACGTAGTTGACTATGTTTGCTTTTCCTTTTGTCTGCATAGCCTTCATGTTCTATAGATTCAGTTGTTACAAAACCAGAATTTTGTGCTTATCTACTTGTTATGCATTCACATAAAGAAGCTGACCGTCTTTTTCAAGCTCTTAATTCGCGTATAAACACTTTTACTAGTCGTTTAAACGCTAAACCTACATATCTTCACGAAACAAATAGTGCATCCAACAGTCCTGGTGATTTTTCCTCTATTTATTCCCGTACACATGGTCATCTTGAGGAAGGTGATGACTCTCCTAGTACTAGTAAAGTTGATGAGGAAAACCTACGACCATGTAAGTTTTTCCGTGTGATTTTTGAGGATTGAATTTGTAAACAGTGGTTCACAAGTACATATATGTTGCGAAATCTTTGTTATCAGTTAAAGGGTGTGTGCAGCTCATACTTCATGAAACTAGCCATGTTAGGCATTTTACTTTCCTCCGTTTGTTCTGGACTATCACTTGATAGAAATTGTTAACAATCATGTGCAGGAACGTAGATCTATACTTCACTAAATGACGATTATATGTCGTTTACGTTTGCTTCTAGTGAAAGTTAATTATTTTCAACACAGATATCCCTACAATCATCGAAAATCAACCATTACACACCTACTTTAAGAGTGAATAGTCGAACAATCCTATTGGTCTCTATACAATTGACAGGTGTCCAAGTTACATCCGTACGTGGAGTTATCTAGTAACATATAGGTAACAGCCAACACATAATTCCTTATTATTTTTAGTTTTTGTTTGGCTGCTATTACTTTGTGACTATATGACTGTTTCAAGTAAATAGGAATCCCTTCAATCCGAATGATCAAGAAAATAGATCCCTTTTCTCGACAGGTTATGGTATTAACGAATGATCATAATTACTATAGCTATTACGGGACAAGCAACTGGATTTTGCAAATAATTGACATGAATCCTTTAGTAATAACTAATACTCGTTAACAAAAATGTAGTTATTGTAATTCACTAACTTAGCGTTTAAAACGATTAGTAGTGAATTTGAATCCCACTGAGAATACCTATCCACATTAAACATCGTAAATGACAAACTTTTATATATACTCAGTATTCCAATATTAGTTAAACAGTTCAGTTCAATAAATCGCCAATAAAAATATCGAAAATCCAACAATCATTATCTTCTATTACTATTTGCTCTCACCTATTATAGACATGAAGTTAGAAATTGACGAACCTCCAAAAGATGCGAATTCTCAATCTATGGGTTTCACAACACCTGACAATTTGAATTGATCTGTCAAAAGAAAATTACAAGATTTTTGATCATATCCTAATGTATTTTAATAACTTTTCTTCAAGTAATCCCGTTGCGAGAAATGTGCTATAACCTATAAAATATTACATGTATCGTTCATATGTATACGTACATTTATGAAGTTTCCTCATATTATATACATATACATGTCTATTTATTATGCTGATATCATACAATATCAAGGTTTTGTTTGTTATTTCAACTTATTCGTCTAATACACTAGTTAACTC
This sequence comes from Schistosoma rodhaini, assembly GCA_944470415.2. NCBI lineage: Eukaryota > Metazoa > Platyhelminthes > Trematoda > Strigeidida > Schistosomatidae > Schistosoma > Schistosoma rodhaini. The sequence goes on from OX104044.1 coordinate 40,418,159, forward strand.
TGTGTTTTAATATTAGAAACTAGTAAACAAATAACTAATCAAGTATTTATTTCTGTTCGTTTTGACTTTTTCAGAATTAATTTATTCACTGTCTATACTATTAAATGTTTCAAAGATTCGTTTTTGAGAAAAGTAGTCGTAGCTACAACATGAACACAGATGTATTTGTAAGAAAAAAGGGTAAAAACACAGCAATCTAGCATTTTCTTGTTTTGTTTTACTTTATGGTTACTTGATTATTATTCCACAATAGAGAGTCGTAACATTCATTGGTAGAGAATATTGAACACTTAATTGTTCCTGCTTTAGATTGGTTACCTGAATCCATTCAACTTTTTGTGCTGATACTCGTACTATATCATAATAGCTCCATTTCTCATAGCATACTTCGTTTCTAAGTCGATTTTATATTTTTCTCATGACACAAGATTTACGAACTTCTATTTGTGTTTTGTGCAATTGTCCTCGATCATATGTTCAAAGAAGTAGCAGTAACTTAGAGTACTAGTAGTTTTTCGTTAGCTAAATGTCAAGAAATAATCCATTTGTTTATAATTATATATACACGGATACTCTTCCATATTGCTAAATACCAGTGTTTTCGATAGACAAATAAAATATTTAGCTCTTATTACACAACTTTTATGCATTGGAATAATAGTAAACAATTATGGTTTCTTTTACTTCCCAACAACACTGAACTTAGTCAATAAACAAATTTTTCTCCAAAACACCGTCTTTAATATTTTAGAATAACCGGCGACTACCACTGAAGTTGATAAGTTTGGAGTGATTAGGTATATGGATTTAAGGAATAAGGCAGTCTTCTCATGAATTTATGTGTATAATATTTAGTTTCTAACGTGCAGTGACTTGATTGTTAGTGTAATTGACTTTCAATCTTTATCTAGCGGATGCGAAACAAGGCTTATCAGTTTTTGTTTCAGCATCTGGTTAGTATCGCGAGTTCTTCCATATAAGACGTGTGGCTCAAATCCGGGTACATGAAACTGTCTTTGGTAAGTTCTGATAAAACTAGAATCTAGACTGGATCAGTCGTATGAATTCGGGTGTCAGATAATTGATCTACCGGTTATAAACAGGTAACCTATGTGTGATGCTAATTGGCCATCTAGATTACATTATATCACATTATTACGATAGTTCGTCCATCAATTGAACGATTTATCATTTCATAATCCTTGTGCTCAAATTACCCATATATTAGTTGAATTGATATGCTTTTAAGACCTCTAGCGCATTATGATTAGTTATTTGATTAAAAAAAGTTCGTACATGCTAACCGATCATTAGTGGCAGTTTGTCAAACAACAGCGAGAAGGACTTTGATGTATACACAAGCTATAAATAGAAAAGAAATCATCTACGTGATTTAAGAAATTTGTAGCTAGGTAGTGCAACCGTTGTCGAAATACATTTGAATATACTTGGTTCAAAATCCAAAGCACTGCAGGAATTCCCCATATTTTCTACATGATGCTTAATGTCTCAGGAATAAAATGGATACTACTAAAAATTTGATATGCGGCCTCACAACTGGCGTTTTGAGGAATTGATTTTCCTATTTCTAATCACCAGTGAGTCAAGAAAAGTGTCCTGTGTTGCACTAAGCGTTAGAGCAGAAATGAAACAAATCATTTGGTTCCTTATTGACGGTGGATTGCATGCTGTGGGGTTAAAAGGCTCCATCAATGACGATAAAAGAGTAAAAAATGATCCTTATATTCTCAATAAATGGGATCCGACAGAAAATGTGACAACTGGGGACTTGAGTGCATAGGTCGATGGTCTAAGCACAGAGTCGTTTGGGTAACAAATGGCGGTTCGTTATCCGCAAACTAAGTAGTGGGAGAAGCGTCATTGAGATATAACGCGAGTTCAATATCATGCTGGTTCGTAACCTCGAAATCTGCACAGTGCATTTCTATAGTTCTACGGATTTTGTTGAAATAAGGTTTTCTTAGCTGGGTGGTTTACTCGCGAGGTTTTCGTTGTCTTTCTAGACAACACGATTCGGATAAAAGTGAGCCATGAGAATTTCTCCACAAGTGACTGGCAATTTGTCCAATCAATCTTGAAGTTGACTAATGATTGTTGGCACTTGTTCTGCCATAGTTTGAACATCTATTTTGATTGTCTTCCTTTTTGAGCTTATGCTTGTTTATGATTTTTCTTATCAGTTGGAAACTTGAGTTTATTACACCTTGCCTATTAATTACTGACTGGTGTAGGTGCTGAGCTTCTGTAGATCATTCGGTCTTATCCGTCCAATATTTTGAAGTGTTCCCAGTATGATATTTGTCAACAGTTATCCAATATATATTGGCGCTTTATCACATGTAATGTTTTTTCGCGATTGGAACAGTTCATTTTACAGATAGTATCCGGCTTACCTTCTTTTATTATTTCGTCTCTGTCTTTGCACGCAATCAGTTGAGGCGATGTTATTGCTTATGATTGACGCTTATTCCTAATGACTTCAATAATCAGGTCGAAATTTCTGATGTCCTTCAGCTTGTCTTCACTCTTTTGTATGGAGCTTGCATACAATTGATTTTGTGAGTTGCTCCTATTTTAGTTAATTTCTGTGTCGGTTAGTTTTCAGTACGCTTTAGCCCTTAGTTTCACAGTATTAATTCTAGTGTTCAACACATTCAAGTATAATAATTTGTTATTTAGCGTCAGGCCCCCAAATACCCTGGTACGATCGAGAGTGGGGAGAATCCGCTCTCCCTCTCGAAATGCTCTCATATAGCCACGCGTATATAGACTCTGCCAAGGAAGTCCTACTCACTGCCTTCTCGTAGCATTACTGTTGTTTACGAAATCGAGAGAACGAAAAGCGAATGTCCAGCGTTTTAACCGGGTTGGTGGACACGGCGCTTCCACCTAGGGGAGTTGGAAAACCCTCATTCCAAACCAATGGTGTACATGGGCTCCAGTATCCTGAGGGAACAAATGGCGTATGAATCAGTCGTTGGTCACCGGCTACCATGGGACTGCATCTCCTCACCATGCTCCACTGCCTTGTGGATCAGTCCTTTAGGTCGAAGGCTCCGGGTGTGGCCCTCTAAGAATACCACCTGCTTCAGTTTGGGCATCTGGGAAGTATCACAGCCCTCACACAAATCGAATGAGATTTGTGTGATGTATATGTATCTGGTGCTTCCTTGCACCAATATTTATGTCTTTAAGTAAATAAAATAAATTTAGCATCAGTCCTTGAAGTCACTAACTTCTAGCCTTAGCCATGTTGGTAGATGCAGACTAATTGATTGGGGTCCGTGTGACTATTGTAACCCATGGTTGGAGACTCTGAGTAACATGGCTTAAAGTCGATCACAATGGCGTCAGTGTATACACTGTCTTTCCTTAAACTGTGAAATTAAAATTGCTTTATATCTTTCTACTAACTAATTCTTTCTTCCTGTACTTTATCCTTATTCACAATCTTTCTTCTATATATTACTACCATTGATGTAACTACTATGAATTCGGTTTTCATCTTGTTGTGCTAATGAGGTGTGGCAACTTGGACTGATGCATATATGTGCCTGGTCCTACGTTGTAGCTAGCTGGCTAACTGACTTGGACTTTCTATAAAAAAAGAGTTGGTTTAGAAGTTCTATTAATATTTTGAGGGCTGTTGGGGATTAGTGCTGTGATCACAGGATGCAGCTCTCATCCTCAAAATACAAGTATGTTCGCAGGAACGTATCCCAGTCTTCGTTCTTTGTAATAAACCTTTTGAAGTAGTCAAGTTTTTGTCACTAGGTAGTTGTATGAGTGTTGGTAATGGCTTGTTAGATAAGATCAATCTAAGTATGGTAAGAGTCAGAGTAGCTGATGACAGTCTCAGACGTTATGTTATCCTGGCTACTAAATGTCAGGTTTACCAAGGATCTCTGGGAAATTTTCTATTCTACGCTTGTAAAACCTAAACTTTCCCAGCTGCGGATGTTCGAGGACTGTATTCAGTCGTTGTCTTTGACGAATAGGTCACATTCTACGGTAACAAGATGTTGGTGCTTAGTGAATAATTCAACTAATGTGATAATCTTGCAGCACTGACTGTGGTGGCTTGTTCATGCTTTACAAGTGTCATCTTATCTCTTCATAACATCAATTCTTTTTGCCAGAATTTATGTTCTGTCAATAAGCAGACAAAGTAGCTCACTGTGTCATTTTTACAATACGGTTAGATACTTCTAGGCGTTAATAGATGTTTTACTGAGGATTTTCATAGATATAACTGTACGTGTGAAACTTATCCCAACTGGAAATAGTTTGGAGGTAATCATGGTTCTAAATTTATGGATTACACAATTTTGTATGTAGTTTTGAAGTGTTGCGAGCTTGAGTATGTTTGAATGAGATAATTTCACGGAACATGTTTATAAATGAGTCTACTATTTGATCAGTTTTTCCTCGAGTTTGTGTATACTCATTAGCATCCTATTGACTATCTACTTTGTGACCATCAACGATTTGCAGTCGATTTCCTAACCACTCTAACACGATGAAAAACGAGTGGTCACAAAATCTCAGATTAACTTCACCATTTAACCTATTCAAAGTGGGAGATAAACAAAAACATCTTATATCTGATCTAATCCTTAGTTTAAAAATTTTAGGCTAGATTTACGATTTCTTATTACTTGATTTAGGCTCCATACCAATTACGAATACACAGGTTGGTAGTAATAGACAAATGATTCGCACATGTAATCAGGATAACTTTATTTTCTAACATTTATATTCGTCCAGATAACTGAAGTCGTTTAGAATAGGCGCATGATTAAAGTATGCGCTTATTCCTTATATTCTCAATTGTCAGGATATACCATCTTCCTACCGAAAATGCTTGTGTTCGAAATATCAACGAAAATATCTCTTAAATGCTATTACGTTGTCAATCTATTAAAACGCACTACATACCTAGAGTATTCGAATTAACACAAATAAAGAATAGCCTGATTAGAAAACTATATGCTATGACATGCGGATCATTATATCCGTTATTCATGAGTATTCCGTCACCGAATGCAAGTCACATTAAACTAACGATTCTTATTGCTCATATTCATAGTTAAGGAAACCACAATATACTCGTGATTTAAAATTAAAGATGAATATATATATATATATATATATATATATATATATATATATATAAGAACTGCTTTCTCACGACTTATGACTACGAACGTTTAAAAACCTTCATTTGGTGCTACTTATCGTCCTAGATGTCTCCATTGATTAGACAACTAATGCACTCAAAAGAAACATTGATTTCTACAGAATTTTGTTCAGTAAGATATTTCAAAATAATTACAACAGATTAATAGTATACGGAAATTTTCTCTACGGAATCTAAGCGGCGATATTTGTCTTCACCATCATCAGGCGGACTATTCAGTTTATCCGCTTCATCCATTTCTTCCATTTCACCCACATTATATGGTACTCTCTGTTGATCTCGTTGTATCATATCTTCATTTATTGGTTTGAAAGAACTGGACACAACCGGTCTAGGATAATCTGGCGCTGTATATAAGTATTGTAGGTTGTTTGTTTCATATTCATTTCTCATTTGGTCCATTGGATAATTAGGTGTTATATCATCCCAGTACCCATCCAAGTTGTTGTTGTTGTCGTCGTAATCTTGGTAGTTGTTTACATACTTGTTGCCTGTCCGATAAGGTAGCACATAGATTCCAGGAACAATTATCATAAGATTCAATAGCCACCACAATAACATATTTTGGTTTGTAATAAAGTGATCTGAAAGTAGCTATTATATTTTGTTAATAAATACAATACTGAATAACAGTTTTGTGAATATTAATCAGAGTGACACATCTTCTTAGCCGATAATATTATCTATAATTCATTAGACTACTGTGATTTCTACTCATATGCATAAGTTTAATGAAATATTAGAATGGAAAGTTAAATAAATCATGATGACTAGTAATTTACAAAACTTGTAAAGTAGACAAATATCGATTTAAAAGTTGGGTGATTTTTTTTCGGAAAATATATTCGATCACTTATCACTTACGTAAAATACAATATGACATCAACATACAAAATGTTTCAACTATCGAAAATTGATCGTAGTAATTAATTGAATCTAGCGAATGAATTCAAATTTTGTTTTATTTCATCTGCGTCTTATTAGAAAAATCTACTTATATCTTAATGTTTTAAAACTTTCATTGAAACTTCAACAGAATATATGTCACTATAATATATATATATCCAAATGAATAGGAAAGTTCCTCTGAAAACTAATCACACCTAGTCACATCGATCAAAGTTCAAGTTTAAATAAGAATATGGGGAAGGTTTTATTAATTCATCTTAAAAAACTTTGATAAACGAAACGTTTGGCATATCAATAATTTAGCTGAATATTGTAGCGGCAAATAAATATCTCACCAGGTGTTTAATATTAGCACTAACATCATTAGTTCTAATGAAATTTATTAACTGTAAGGACAACGTTAAAAATCTACGCCTTTTTGTGGGATACCACCTTTCATCATCTCGATACCCAGTGAAGCATCCTTATCCCCGTCTATCTCTGTGTGCGAATAAATACAATATTTCTTTCCAACTAGCACCACCCCTACCAACTATCTTTTAAGTTCATACACATCTTCCTAACACTACGTTTTGATTAGTCTGATATCAGTACTTTTGGATTTTGCTGCATTAAGAACTTTCAATATATAAATATATGTTTACTGATGTAAACTTTGACTAGATTTAGATTAATTCGCGTTCATGTCAAACAGATCCTACCTCAATCTGGAAATTTTCTGAATAAGTGCGTTGTGAGAAAGTATGCAAAAGTATATATCATCTTGATGGATTTCAAAGTTTTCACTGGTAACCGCTTATGGTTGACCTCACTAGTCTGTCCAGAAGTTTTGTTGTTTTTTACGAAATCTACTCTGAATGTTTTCTTGAGGCTTTTTAATCATCCATCAATTTCAGTCTTCTTTTCTTAAGCTTTCAATTTATCTACTCTAAGTGGCTGTTTTAAGTATACCAAAGGCTAACATTGCATTCTCTCAGGTATGTTTTTATTAATTTATACTAATCCATTAGTTTTTATCTCATTGCTGAATAAATCTTTTACTGAATGTTTTGTGATAATCTGAGACGCTACAGTTGATAGGAAGTCTGCTATCCGTGTTTCGATCTCCGGGATAATTTCTCACGTAATTATTAACTGTGATGGCATCCTTTTATCTATCTGAAGATTTTCAAACTGATATATAGTGAGGTCACCTTAATAACTCACATCATCATAGTGTCTTATAGATTGCAAGGGTCTTGTTTTGTTTCGAACCTGCTCTGTTGGCTTATTTGGGATCCAAATGATTACTAAAATTAACATTCAACAGTTTCCTAAACAAAAGCCGAAATATGGTATGATTGTTTAAGTAAGCTGAACTTCTGGAATGATAAATTTGTATGTACCAAATTATCTACAATATATGTTAAGTACATTAAGTCATTACGATATATATATATATTATATATAATAGTAGCTATGAATAACCAGACTGGAAGACTTGACCCATGAATTTACGGACTTTGTTATGTAAGGTTTCCGCATCAATAATAAATGATTGAAAATTCTCACTCTTTCAGCCCACAAAATAAATTTCAAGTATCAAGTCAATAGTAAATATATTTAAATTATAAATATTCTATTGATGTTTTTACTTATCAATTGAATAAGTAAACTACTTGATCACAAATGTGAAATGAACATTGGTTGTTCCCTTAGAGAGTGCTAATTGGTGAAATTTGTGACACGTATTTCGTCTTTTTTGAGGCTTGTTATTTGATTGTCTGCATTCAATTTTTAATAATGACACTAAGGTAGGAACTTAGTAGGGATCATTTTAAGCTTTAGAATGCCATCTACTCGGCTATCAAGTTATGGTAGGAGCTGATAAATCCAACAATTATTTTATATATCAGTAAATGTTTGTATTTTCTACTTGTAACTACAGAAAATGTCGAGACATTGATTATAAAACTCTACACACTAACAATGACTGGTTAAAATTCCTTTTGAGTATCAACAAAGCGAAAATCTAAACTTTTAAAATTCATGAATTCACATACAAGGTGATCTAGTGATCAAGTGGATAACTCGCGTATTAAGCAATATGAATTGGGCTCGAGTCTTAATGTCGACATCATCGTAGGATACATTCAAGATAAATGGAATTCTGAACTGTTCAAAACATGACCAGTATTTATTATTTAACACATGATTTAACAGGATTTTATTACCTAGTTTATGCGATCATCAAAGTAGCCATCAAAGTACCCGAATACGAAGAAAGGGTAATCCACGTTGGGTGCTAACCGTGAGGTATGACTTCGACGTTAGCTAGTTGGTCACGTCATCTCTATCTAACTTGAGTAGACCTCATTTGACACAGACCATCTACATTGATGGTCAACGTATAAATTGTTTAGTTTTTTGTACAAGTACACATTTATAGTGTAGGATTTATTTTACCTACAGACATCTTTTATAAGTACATTCCACAAAATCGTTGTGTTTGGATCAGGGTGTGATCACAGTCAAATTAAGTAAAACTTGGTCTTTAATACTTTATGTTTCTAAGACGTAAATTAATATCATTTTTATCAGAATAAATAGTTGATATAGTCGACCAAAAGTAAAGTAAAAATTTTATACATAGAAATGTAATTGTGCATGAAGTCAATAAACTTTTGTGAGGAACAGTAATATAATAAAAGTAAAAATTTCATTGATTAATAAGTAAATACAGTCCATACTAGTTTCGGATTGAGTCGAATTAGTGACCGTTTAAATTTGGATAAAATTGGTCACTTTAATGATAGAAATAAATAAAATGAATAATCTATTGTGATTGTTGACTGTCCTTGTATTTTCATCATTGCTTTGGCTACTTAACAAATATTAATTAGCTTTACTAAATTTTTTTCCAATAACTCCTTGTATAATTTTAATCACCTAGAGTCCAACAGTATTGAAAGTCTCGTAAATGACAGACGTTTCCAGAATCTTAAAGAATGAGCGCGTCCGAAGAAATTTGTGTGCTTGTGAACCCTTGATAATGAACGAAGTGAACAGACGTAATGTCATCATGGTATTATTAATCTTACGAAAACTTATATCCAGTAGATTCTAAGTAAGTCGCCCCGACAATTTAGTGTTAAAAACTGACTTAAAATTGCAGTCAATAGGTACAGGATTAATGTTTATACTCAATATATACATCACCTGTGCATACAATGGTATCCAGTCCTTTCTATGACTGAATCACACTTCTGTAACCGATCACGGTATTTTGAGACAAAAGCAAATAATCTCAAAAGCGAAATCTTACCTTGGTTGAATAGTGACTGTGCTATATTAGCGATGCTTTAGACCAGTTAACTTGAGTACCTGAGTAACGATTGGACAGAAAGAAATTTTGACAAAGAAAATGAAACTATCGTTCAGTTTAAAGGATTATTGTTTTAACAAAGATCAGATAAATATAACTGTTATGATTTGTGTAGTTCGGATACCTGCTATTGCCATAGATTGTCCAACCACTTATTTATGAACTTTTAGAGACTAGTTGGTAAATTCACCTCGTCTTATTGTTTCAGTAATTATCTACTTTATATATTGTGCCTCTGTAAACTGAAGTATGCCGATCTGATCCCGTATCCTCACTAATTCGAGTCATACCTACCTGAATCACTAATTATCCCAAAAATGACAAAATCAGGATGAATACCATTTTGCTTCCTGTTTAGAAATGACTTCCATAGATAATATTTGTTTACTTTTCTATGTAAACGATTGCAATGAAAAGTGAAGAACGTCCAGTAAAATGTTAGTGTACTGGTGGGGAAGCCTAACATTTAGGCTGTTCATTACTGATTCGACGTAATATGGTCTCACCATATTACTTTTAAAAATCTAGTTTTTTTACGAGTCAGTGTAGGTAAATAATTAGATAGATTGATAATAAATGTGTCGCCAAAATTTACTTCAAAAGAACTGCAGCTCTGTTTACAAAATAATTTAGCGAAAAAATTAAGTATTATTGATCATGTAACTTTCATCTACAAAGTGATAGCTTTGGAACAAACGATTTTCGTCAGTTAACTTTATCTTCCCAATATTGTCGGTTCGATCTCAGGATTGCAACGACTCAAAGATGAGTTAGCAATTGTTACAAATTACACCAATCGAACTGTAATGATCTGTGAAACTTTGAATATCTGTAGTATTTGCACAAAATAATGCTTGTGACTTAAGGCAATTTCGGGGCAATTCACATAGGATACACATATGCCAATGAGAGACTGATCGATTGCAATCCTGAACATCAATGGGAAGATTTAAACAAACAAAACAAAATGAAGTTAGACATTAACACCGTTGGATGCCGGCTCGGTGGTCTAAAAGTTAAGCGCTCACGCGCGATCCGAAGGTTCTGGGATTGAATCTCGCGAGCGGGACCGTGGATGCGTGCTTCTGAGGAGTCCCACACTAGGACGAAACGGCCGTCCACTGCTTCCAGATTTCTCATGGTGATCCAGCTTTGATTAACTCATGAACTCAATTAATAAATTAATATAAAATGAGTTTACATTTCATCACATTGCACAAGCCAGTAGTTGTTTGAACTCAGTAGCTAAGTGGATAACGCAATGGAGTTTGAACGGAAAGGTACAAGGTCTGAGTTCCAGGGTGAACATCGACTCTGGGGTGCAGGTACACCCATCTGATGAGTCCCAAATAGGACGAGATGTGCGTCCTGGATTCCTCTGGTAGCCACCATCATCTCTTTTTATAATTACTGTGTCATGAGCAAGAACCCAGGTGGGGTAAATAATTCTGTTCATTTAATGAGAAATAGCAGTGTCTTGATAAATTGTGAAAACCATATATTAAATACTTCATTGCACGTCTTCCATCAGTTGTCGTTTATATCCTTCACGACTTTACCAGCTCTGTTTTTTTTCAATTCCTTTCTATTTCCCTTTCGGTTCTCTTCAGTCCAATCTTTCCAAATATTCACCTCCCATGTATTCCACATCTGACTGGCTTTTGCCAACTTACGTCACCTATGGCGAAGACGAGATATCCGTCTATCAATTAAGGGACGAGTATACTGCGCAGCAGTTCGCTCTGTTCCGTTTTACGGCTGCGAAACGTGGCCATTAAGAGTAGAAAATACTCGTAGGTTACTAGTATTTGACCACACATGCCTTAGAAATATTGTTCGCATCTGCTGGGATAACCGGGTAAGTTATAGTGAGGTTAGACTCAGGGTATTAGGAAATGATGGTAAATCAGTTGATGAGGTGATGAATCTTCATCGACTGAGATGGTTAGGCCACGTATTACGTATGCCTGAACATCGATTACCACGATGCGCAATGTTGAATAGTGTAGGGGATGGTTGGAAGAGAGTTAGGGGCGGCCAAACCAAAACATGGCATCAGTGCTTGAAGTCACTAACTTCTAGTCTGAGCCATGTTGGCAGATGCAGACTACCTGGTTGGGGTCCGCGTGACTATCGTAACCAATGGTTGGAGACTCTGGGTGACGGCTCAGAATCGATCACAATGGCGTAGGTGTATATACTCTTTATCTTCCCTTAAATCTTGAGACTAAAATTGCTTCATAACTTTTTTCCTTCCTATACTATATCCTTATATACAACCTTTCTTTATATACTACCACCACTAAATTAATTACTTCTATGAATCCGGTGTGCATCTTGTTGTGCTAACGAGGTATGGCAACTTGGACCGATGCATAGGTATGCCTGGTCCTACGTTGTAGCTGACTGACTGACTTACTACTTATATCGACATAAGTAACATACACTACAACTGATTTTGAATAACTATGATATTTGTTTGCAATACAGATTTCTTTGTACAGCATTCCGCTCTTATTAAAAATTCCAAATATAATGTGTTTGGTTGTTCTCATCGAGTTTTGTATCTCTCAAATTGGTTTATTTAGGGTATTCTTAGCTAGAATATTAATTTAACTACTTCTAATTATCAAAATACCTTGTAGTGCCGTGCTTCATTAATAGTTCACTTCGATAATCGTTATAATACCGATCTTAACGGTGTATAATATCAGAAGGCAAAAGGAAGCGGCAACTACATTTTTATTGATAAATGGTGCAGACCAGAATGCTGTGGGCACATGAGCAAGTGTAAGCGAGCGAAGCAAAGATGACGCATAGTGGAGATGGCTGGGAAGCCAACTCGCTATGAGCAAGCATTACTCAACATTTATAATCAGACAAAAATGAATGACAGACATATGATGAATAAGATACGAAGGGTACACATATACGCTCATATAAATATAGAGTCAAGGTTAATAAGCGAATAATTTACAAGATCAAAATATGATTCATAATGGATAGGCGAATTGGCTTGGCCAGTAGCTAGAATAAATTATATGGGCTTAACATATAAAACCGATACTACAACCTAACTGGGCAACCCCAAATTCAATGTAACACTTTCAGATGTATGTACTGTGTTCTTTGTCTTTAGTCCTCCTACAGTCGTGACTATCAGAGTACGTACTAGTTAGATCTAGAAATTAACTATTTCATATATTACTCCATACTACTACGACTATCACTACTGATTTTACTACTTTGAAGCATCTTAGTAGCGGTTATTCAAAGACTACGTATAAGTTCAAATAGTGACGTGTTTGAATATAACATGAGACGATTTAAATTCTGTATATCAACAGAAAAAGCATTTAAAAAATGACAATGTCACCTCTCGCCTCACATTCATCAGCAAGAATGTACGAAATTTGATGGAAAATCTGAAATTTCTAGATAAGCCTATTCTACTCACACATGAAGTTCAAAGGAACATTACTAGGCTTTGTAAAGTACATGTGGTATTTATACGAACTAATGATTCCTTTGTACTTTATGGCCCACTGGTTACGAACACAAAATATAATACGTGAACTCGTGCTCATCAAGTTCTGCCTGCCCTAAATTGCAGTATTTCGGGAATCCCTAGTTGGCATATTAATCTGATTAATTATAACTATCGTATTACAGCAACTTAGAATGCTGCAAGAGGAAAAGTTTTCACAAAATGTTTTATCACGATCAGATGGTTAGAGACTTCACTCTTAAGCATGGAAAATTTTTAAATGAAATTTTAAGCGATCTATCTCATGTTCTGTCGTGGAGTCGCACTGATACTACTGCCTGAATATTCCTTCATGATACTAAAGCCACATGGATTAATTACAAGCTAGTGAACAGAATTGATTTCCAGTTGCTGGAGAATTGCGGTACATCGCTTAGTTGTCCTAGTCAAATTCATTCCCACAGTCAAGTGATATGTGTCTAGTTAACGAAGACTCTTGTTCTCATGGAAAGAGAAGCTATTTTGCAAAGAATTCCAAAACAATTTATCTAGGTGAGTATAGAGTTGGTAATTGTTTGACTTGTAACAAATCCTACTCACTAAGAGTACACATATCTCTTAATGTCGAATGCTTTAAAAATGGCAAAGTTGGCCTAATTAAGTCCATAGGTCGTTCCACTTTACATCTTGCAATGTATTATGCTAAAACTTCTAACTCACAACTGAATAAAACAGTTGGTTTCGATGATTATATGCTATAGTTGTCCACAATATCGGAAGGTACGTTTCATAATCAAAAGTCATTGTATATATATATATATATATATATATATATATATATATATATATATTCTGAGTTACTTCTCAATTTAACCGTCAATTCGAACAATTTACGATCCATTATTACGTGTGAAATATGTAAATTATAATGTTGTAATATGAATTATTGAACTCTTAATATTGAGGATTGCTGGGAATGTTATAAAATACCAATTAGGTGTAAGAGTAAATAATTCGTCTCTTCAGTGTTTCTGGTGAGTAAAGCTAGACTGTCAGTGATGAATCCAATAATTTGGAGATGCCTAAAATGGATGTTTTGCACTGGTCTTCAAAGAAGCTTCTGATGATTTACGTAAACATTTGATAGTTGCATATTCTGAGTGTCACTGAGGGGTGACGAACTTTAAGTATATGGTGACAATGATGTTTTTATGTAGTAATAATTACTTTGCATATGTTTGAGTGTCTATTTCGAATCAGGCAATGCAATAATCTTGAGCGTTCTCACTGAATTCTTTGTAGATTGAATTCTGGTCCATTCATGACTACTAGATTATTGATTGGACAGTCTTAGTTAGCATGCCAGATGCAGTTCCACTATCTTCACTTTTCACAGTTACCCAGTTATACTTAAAATAAAAATTCCCTTGTGTTTTTTTCAAAACCAGTGTACAAAGCGCTGGATAAATTATATAAGAAAATAATAGTTGAATCAGTCTAACCTTCAACATAAGGTATTCCTGTCGTCACATTTGTAAGGTCTGATGGTCACATCCTTAGAAGATGTGGTGCTTACAAATTAGCATTACATTCGTAATTGTTGAAGCAAATATGCATCGTGGTTGTAGCTGAAGATATCATCAATACATTTGGCGGCTCTTAAATGTTCTTTGACGTTTATGTGAAATATGCTTAGATCCGTATACCTTTATATCAATGTCTCTCAGTTTTAACAACTGTCAACACCCCTTTGGGTTTATTAAAATACACCTATCAATCATCTGGTTTAAGTTTCTCTCCATCTATTTTCCAACAAGTGAATAATATTGTAGTATGGTAACTAATTCATTAGTATTTTTTTGTCATTTCGTCCATTCTCAAATTTGGACATGTGAGGTGGTTTTTAGAAGTGATAGACAAGAATCTCTGGGTCTGCCCTCCGTGTAGTTAAGCACCCATCAGCGATGTGTATCTGCAGTATAAATAGGGCTTTTGTTCTCTGGTGGACAGCATCCCATGTCTCTCAGTTTCACAGTCAGAGACTTTACCGTTGATCTATCTGGGCAGTGACTGATTTCTTATGTGACTGAAAAATATATTCTACTGGTTGATCTTTTAGTGGTGACCATTTCTATGGGTCCAAGCTCTTCCTAGTACTGATTGGATTCAATCTATTAAGTCTCAATGTGGCTACCAACCCACGTAAATTGGCATCGCTGGCATTATAGTGGGATTTAAGGCGGTGACCAAAAATAGTATTATTCTCATGTTAACATGAACACCTGGGTGAAGAGTTTCAACTGGCACGGAAGTTTGTTCCAGAGCTTCTGGTCGGCTATCTCTAACTACCTAGCATTCCAACATAAAGCAAGCAATATTGAATCAGTTTGACTAGTGATGACAGTGCGGTTTGACTGAGAAAATCATTCAACATAAAGAAAGAACTTACGAACATTGTGTTGATTACTACTTGAAGACAAATCATTTCAAAGGTCCTGGCCGATTCCTGATTGAGAATTCTTGCGGGCTTTTGTGGCCCACTTATTGACAAACATTATGCCCTTGTTGCCCCCGATTCTTCCTCCAAGAGATCTCAAGCGTTTTTTTACGACTTTATTGAATGTTGGCTTAACAGTCCAAGCACGGGTAAATGTATTTAGCCGCGTAGGGGTCTCTACACTACCAGTGACATACAATAACCCATTTCTTGCTGTAAACGCTGTTATCACTCTCTTGAGTGAAGTGTGCCGCAAACATTGATTTGCTACCCCCAGAAACACTTGTTATTATGTCTGGGACCAAAGTCTCCTCAAAACATTGCAATCTGTTATGGATGGAACTGTTACTACAACGTTCGGCAAAATGGAGAGAGTGGACACATTATTCTTGTAATGTATGAATGCTCAGCATTTAGGAATAATATTCGTACCAGCAATGTTGCTGAAATTAGGAATTGTTCGATGGAATTCGAGGTGCTTAGGGTTTATATATGTCACATGTTATCTCGAGGGCTATAAGTAGCCACCCACATGGATTCTTTTAAAATATGATGCTTAACCTGTGGTGCGGATGCTAGATGCTAACTACCTAGACATATACAACCACTACATGTGTCAAGCTCAGCTCCAGGGACGAGGTTAGTCTACAGGATCAGCAAAATATCTCTGGGCCACAGACGAACGGTTCAGTAATCTTTGTCTTGACCATATTAGATGAAAGGTCATCAAACGTTTAACAGATCACGAGATATAGACACCATCAAGTGTAGCCAAAGTAGAATAATCACTTGGACTTTACGGCCCTGACTAAAGTGCATCATTTCCATACTCCTTTCTCCCTTATAAACCGTAATATTTCAGCTGTTCTATATACTCGGCAACGTAACCTTTCACCACAACATGAAGACTCATGTCAAGCACCGATTCAAAAGTAAGACTTAGGCTACAGGCCTTTCGTCCAACTAGATTGAACACACCTACTTTTCAGGAGATATGCAGGCCTATTAAGTTTTCAGTTGTTTATTCTCAGATACACCATAATGTCGAAGAAGGTTCAGCAAATTCTTTCATCCACGCTGTCAAACACTTTCTTATAGTCATTTAAGTTTACATTTAGTGATGATGTTTACTCAACTGATTGTTAAATGATGATCTGTAATGTCGCCATTGAGTTTGTGAACGACCAATCCTTGAGGAGTCTAGTCTGTCGATCTCAAAGTTGGACATCTACTGCGTCTTTCATCCAGTTCTGCAACACTCTGTTGAAAACTTTTCCCGTACTGACAACGGTGTGATGCCTCACTAATTCCCACATTTGCTCAGATCTCTTTCGGTATTTTGATGAGGTGTCCTTCCTCCCAGTCTCTCGGCACTTGTTCCTCCTCCCAATAGAACGTGAAACATGATTACAGTTGCTTCTATATCTGATTTCGGCGCCTCAGCTGGTATATTGTTAGGTCCCACTGCTTTCCAGCTCTTAATTTTTCCAATAACCACCCTGAGTTCTTCGGTCATCGGTGGAGTGACATTGATAGGGAGGTCTGTGTGTGTTGCTTCGACGTCCGTTGTGTTCAGTGGAGCTGGTCTATTTAAGAGTTCCTCGAAGTATTCCACCCATCTGTTCCTCTGTTCTTGAGTCTCAGTGATTGGCTTTCCTTCTTTGTCCTTGACCGGTTTCTCTGATTTACTATATTTCCATGTCAGTTTTTTCGTTGTTTCATGTAGTTGTCTGATATTTCCTTCTCTTGCTGTTTTTTCTTCTATCGTTGCTAGGTATTCCACATATTTTTTGCTTGTCGGCTTTAGTGCTCCGCTTCAGTTGCTTGTCTGCTTCTGTATATTCAGCTTGTGTTTTGACCTTCTCTGTTTTTGTTCGACTGTTTTTAACTGTCTCCTTGTTCTTCCTTCCCTGAATCTTGTCTAGGGTTTCGATAGAGAACCTCCTGACACATTGAAGTTAGTGCTTCTTTGTTCCCTTCTCAGTTGTTCTACATAGTAGTTTTTTCTCTCTTGAATAGATCTTGTAGGGCTTGGAATCTGTTGTTGAGAGTTGTTCTGTGTCCGTCGAGTTTTTTAGTATCTCGGAGTAAGGCATGACGAAATGATACTAATTTTCCAAGGTCTGTGATTGAAAATGACTCAACTAATGACTCGAATAGGACTATAATATCACGGTGACTTTAAAAAAAATATTTATTTATACTGCAAGTGCATTGTTACTTCACAAGTTAATGTGAACGACTTAGACGGGTCATTCGGTGTTCTGAAAATGCGAATGTACCATGGAATGAATGGATTGGAATGACAACATATACATGTGTCCTTGTTGCTTCCTGCCTTTACGTATTTGTCCCTAATTAGCTTACACATTTGTTTTGTGAGTAGAAAATGCGTTAAGCGTATGTGTTCTATTTTAAAAATTGAAAATATGCTTATAGCTGATTGAGAAATTAACGGTATGTGAAATGAAACGTTTCGACGGCACATAAATTAGAAGTGCGACGATCGTGAATTGAAAGCTCCAAATTTAGCGGATATTGTTTCATCAGATTAAAAACAGTTTCATATATCTCGTGACTATTTCACGTGATATATTTCAATATGTTGTAATCACTTCTTGGTCAAGTTTTCAGCCGCTCATTTGAAAAACGGATCTGACCTCCTTCAATTATTTTACCTAATTAAGACTTCAGAGGAACCAGCTATTCAGTCCTAAGAGGGATTGTAAATATAAATGAACATTATTCCGGAGTAAGGACCAGAACAGAGAAATATTTTGAAGCTCTTAAATTTCATGGTTGCCCTTAATAAATGGTAAGGAGTACAAGAAACTTGTTTAACTCCAACTTGTAATAGTAATCAAGTAGTCCATTTCACACGTCTATAGGCGTTCGATAATAATACAGATTCGGAAACCTTCCAGGAGTTATTTTAATTGAAGGGTTACGGTCATTCATATAATTCACTTCTGAAGTTCTTAATCCTTACACGAGGCACTCTTGCCACCCCCTCGAATACTATTTCACAGTTCCAATCCTCGCTCATCTCCTCCAGACTAGTATTATCTCCCTAACAAACAAGATTGATTTCTGCGTTACTCTGGTATTAAGTTTGTAGGAGTTTGGCAGGTTTGATTATATCTATAGAACTGAATGTGGAAACCATTCTCGATTACTCTGAAATTAAGAAAAAATAAAAAAAACATGATACTAACAGTTATGTCAAATATCTGTCTCAATAATTCGTCAGAAAGTGTAAACATAATAGACGGACTTTGTTATACACTTGATTTTATTTCCTTGTTTCTGCTTTCTGATTATGAAGGTCTTGATAGAGTTCTGCAAACCTTTTACACATGATACACAAGGCAGTACCTAAGTAGCTATTTCATTGTCATAAAAATATCATGGATATTCAGGGTTTGGAATCACTTTCGTCCTTAACAGTTTTGTAATCGAAGGGTCCTTAACTCAGTCAGGCCAGAAGCCAGGAATTAGGGAGCGCGAAGACATATTCCGAAGGTATACTGAGGATACGACTAGTATTCTAACTTTACAATTAACTACGAGTAGCACCTTCTATAATCGAAACCTCTTTTGGCCAAATAGAAATCGGAAGTCAGACGAGAAGAGGTAGAAAAGATATATTTGATACGTTACCAATATATGGAGAGGTGTTCGTTCTTAGCCGACTATTGAAACGTAGGAGCTGTGTCCCACGCCGAGTTGCAACGTGATCTGGCACGGATGCATGACCGAAAGTCTTAAACAAGTCCACTTAAACAACGTGGTCAGCATCCAATGTCGAACACTTAGAAAGCTATTGATTTTGGGGAATTATTTACAGCTACAATACTTTATGTCAAAATGTGTTTGTACTGAAAATACGACCAGTATTCTAGTTTGACAACTATTAAACAGTTACACGTATATTTGGAGCGTCACCCACTTGATTAAAATCAGAAGTCAGATACGAAGAGGTTGGAAAGATATATTTGATACATTATGAATATATGGAGAAGCGGTTGCTCTAATCTGGCTATCGAACGTAGGAGCTGTTTCCCAAGCTGAGTCCTAACGTGATCTGGTGCGGATGCCTGACCGAAAGCCTTCAGTTAAACAAGTCCTCTTAAAACAACGTGGTCAGCATCCAATTTCGAACACTTAATGAGCTATTGATTTTGGGGAACTATTTACAGCTCCAGTACCAATCTGGCTAGTTGCTGAGAGAGAGATGCGCCTCGTGGCATACCAGATGGTTATCCGGTGAGAATGTGTGACAGCGCTTCGGCCAGGGCTTTCTCAGTGAAACGAATGGGGAAATTATCGATTTGAAAGACTTACAGAACTTTCTATTCTGAGGATGTATTTATCGCCACAGTCGTTGGTAGTTAAATTCAGCTATTGCTCCGTATCACTCATTGATCTCCAGTTGTCATGAGAACCTTCTAATGAATCTCAATTTCCTTTCAAATCCTTATGGACTACTCTTGCTATATCCATTATTTGTCATGACCTCACTTGCTAAAAAGGAAAGCTAGGCTATTCTAGCATGTTCGCTTAAATATATATGTATATGATGTTCATTAAATACACAAGTGGTTAGGAATGACTATGAAAAGGAATAAAAGGGCATCCGACATCAAAAGATGATAACTCTCAAGTACTGAAACTTATTATTCGATTAAACTTACTGTATGGAAACTAAAACCTAAGGTGTTCTTCCCCAAATCGCGTGGTGAAAATGAATAGCAAGGGATGTTTAGGATACTTTAGGCTATCAAAAGTGAAAATGAATACATTAGGTAACAAATACAGTAAAACACACAATTGTCTTCGATGCTTTGATGTACATTCTTCGCTTTTTCAGCTCATTAAAACAAGTGAGACGTATCACTTTACACAGCATCCATTGGACCATTTGATTTGGAGATTATTTTGCCGTGACACCTACAGTCGGGGTCAACGCATCTACAGCCTCCCAAAAACGCATTTAATCAATTAAAATACGACTCAGGTTTGAGAATTAAGGTTTCAGATTCTAGAGGTTTACTCTACTTGATAATATTGTTTGACATTGTATTGAAAGCCAGATTACTGGGACAATTGGCTACTAGCATAAATTCGGTGCCTTACATGATGGTAAGTATGGTTTTATTCACTTCTATGTATGCCGTAGCAAGTTAAAGTGGTCTAGAAAGTTAGCGTGTTAACAGAAAGTCATTATTATCCGTTTTTGTTCATGGCTATGCGCTAGTATTAGTCCGACTTTTACGCGCACTTCTCAAAACATTCGCTTGTAGTAGGTAGATTTATCGAGATTCTAACTAAAGTAGGATGAAACAGTCAGAAAGCGAGGAGCACAATATTTATCTAGTAAGAATATCTGTTTTAACTTTGGAGAGCTTTTGTTTAACGCTAAATTTACTTCAATCTTTGATACATAACCTCAGCGACTTTGGAGAGCTGTGTGACCTCCGCCTTTCAACTCTCTGAAAGAATTTGAGGTTTGATGGTCCTAAGCTGTTCCCGAATAAAGGTTTTGTGAATTGGTAGTGTTTTTCTTGTAAGTTTGACTACGTGTTAGGCACTGGACGTCCTTTCGCTGTTACCTAAACTATATTGTGTTTATGAACTGCTATCCACAGGATTTCAACAGTCAACCACTTTTAAAACATGGCAGTTTTTCTCGGGAAAGGTTAAGCTCATCATGCACCTTAATATTTCGGTGGAAATTAGTTTTTGTAGGAACTGTCTACACCGCCAGTGCTGGAGATAGCTTTCATTGGTTGTGGAATATTCATTTTGTATCTCACTCCACTATTGACTACATAGGCTTTGGTTTTATCTCTCATGGCTATATATCAGACTAGTTGGTCCAAGCTGCTTTTTATCTGAGTCGCTCAGTAGTACATATGGCAGAACCTGGTATGTAGTTAAACTATTAGCGATGGGCAACATAATTTGAGGATGAATAAATTCATGCACTAAAAAACTTAAAGGCTCGTTTAAATTCTTAGGGTCTGGTAGAGGACCAGGAGTAAATACATTTGCTCCATGACGAACGAGTCGGGATTATCCCCCAACGTCTCTAACCAATGGTAATGATAATAGTGTTGACCTCACGCTTGTAGACTGCACTCACCAGCATGTCTCATTCCAACAGTGAGTGACTTGATGTCCATGTCCATGATCCCGTTAACCGATTCGCCACCTCTACCTTGAGAACCTTTTCTGACTTCACCGTCGTTCACTAAGTTGTCTCGAAGAGCGCGAGCAACGCTTCGAAGATAACCTCTACTGATTACTACAATGGCTGATGATACTTCTAAGGCAAGTGAAGTGGTAGAAGCACTCGACTACTTCACTGTCTATCATCAGTTTAAATATTGGTCCAGACCAGTCATTAAGCAACATATTGAATTTAGAGGGAACAAATTACAAACCAAACATGTTTACACTGTTGCTCAAGACAATCAGAAGACTGTATTTTCTCAAAGTTTCCATGATAACAGAGCTGTTACCTAAGTATTCTGAAGTCAGCGAATGATAATCCCAGTAAGAAATCGATTCCTGAAACGTTACACGATGATAGCATTATCACTAGACGAATGTGTATGACGAGGTTAGACAAAAATAGGGACACTGGAAAACTCTTACAAACGCCAATAAATGTTAGCACTTCCAATGACAGTTTGTCATAAGCTCTGATCTAACCAGTAGTATTCGAGTACATAGTCTGCACAAGACCGCTGTACCGTGGTGCGCTTTTAATTGATGGGCACTCCCATTAAATTTCTCAACCAACAGAATAGAACGCTGCTTTGGTGTTGAGAAATATAACTGTGGTTAGGAATCGTTAGGTAAGTCTGTGTTCCAGAACTTGATGAGGAGTGAATATTTGGTATACGCAACAACTCCCAAGTCTAAAGCCAGTCTGGTTTTCCTGAGTTTGATCTTCACATACTCTAGTTAGGGACTGTTAGTCAGACTGTTTACTCTGTGGTTATCACACAAGAGGATTCTGTTCTTGTAAACTGGAACAATCAGCGTTTGTAACTATTCGGGATGATGTCCAATTCCAAGACTATGGGCAAGTTATTAGTAAATCCATCTGTTAAGATTAGACTACTATCTCAGATGGTATATGTCTCAACTAATCAATTTTAAGAATACTCAAATACCATTAACAAACTTTTCACGCTTACGTAGTTCTTTGTATCTAATCTCAGCACTACTCACTCAGTGATCTTTACAAACATCAGTTTTACGAATAGATCGCCTACTTTTAATGTCCACGTTTCACAACCGTAAGGTAGAGAGAGCGAGCTGCTGTGCAACATAATAGTCCTTTGGTTTGCAAATGATCTTCGATAAGTCAGAAACGATTTAAATTGGCGAAAACTAATCGAGCTTTCTGAACCAACTTCGGGGCTTTTAAAGCTAACAAGATGGGTGAAGTAGTCAATACACTCAAGTTTTAAATAACTAACTAGGATTGTTGGTTTTGGTGTCCTTACACCCGGACCCCTGCTTAACAATGTGTAGATGTGGAGGCTTTCTAGTTGGTCCGTGAGATAACTGTATGTTCACTGAGATTGATGCATTAATTCCGTCTTCTGCGTCCAATTTCTAAAGTAATAATACTCGTTTTGTCCACTCCTTTTTTCTCTTTACTCTTCATTATTTTTCTACTTCTCATTATTGATGGTAGAGTCATTCACCCTTCGTTGTTTTACCTGTTTGTTAATTTGCCGTTGCTTTGAGATGCAATAAGTGAAGTCAATGAATATTTGCACCAGGTCCTGTGGTTATTTTATTAATTTTTATTCAAACGCAAATATCGGTACAACGGGGAACCAGATATACGTGCCGCACAAATCTCATTTGATTTGTGTGAGGGCTGTGATACTTCCCTGGTGCTTAAACTGAAGCAGGGTTTTTTTAGAGGTCCACACCTGGAGCCTTTGACCTAAAGGTCTGATCCACAAGGCAGTGGAGCATGGTGAGATGTAGTCCCATGGTAACCGGTGACCAACGATTGATTCATACGCCATTTGTTCTCTCAGGATACTGGAGCCCATGTACACCATTTGTTTGGAATGAGGGTTTTCCAACTCCCCTAGGTGGACTCGTCATGTTCACCAACCCGGTTAAAGCGCCGGGCATTTGCTTTTCGTCCTCTTAATTTCGTAAACAAAACCCCCGCCACGAGAAGGCAGTGAGTCCTGTGGTATTAGTATCTATTTGTTATTGATTATTTCTGGTGGTTACAGTTTCAAAATTTGGTTTTAGAATCTCCTAGTAGTTGATTGGAGGTTTAAATTCACGTTTGGTATTTTCAGCCAGTCAGTCAGTCAGCTACAACGTAGGACCAGGCATACCTATGCATCGGTCCAAGTTGCCATACCTCGTTAGCACAACAAGATGCACACCGGATTCATAGAAGTAATTAATTTAGTGGTGGTAGTATATAAAGAAAGGTTGTATATAAGGATATAGTATAGGAAGGAAAAAAGTTATGAAGCAATTTTAGTCTCAAGATTTAAGGGAAGATAAAGAGTATATACACCTACGCCATTGTGATCGATTCTGAGCCGTCACCCAGAGTCTCCAACCATTGGTTACGATAGTCACGCGGACCCCAACCAGGTAGTCTGCATCTGCCAACATGGCTCAGACTAGAAGTTAGTGACTTCAAGCACTGATGCCATGTTTTGGTTTGGCCGCCCCTAACTCTCTTCCAACCATCCCCTACACTATTCAACATTGCGCATCGTGGTAATCGATGTTCAGGCATACGTAATACGTGGCCTAACCATCTCAGTCGATGAAGATTCATCACCTCATCAACTGATTTACCATCATTTCCTAATACCCTGAGTCTAACCTCACTATAACTTACCCGGTTATCCCAGCAGATGCGAACAATATTTCTAAGGCATGTGTGGTCAAATACTAGTAACCTACGAGTATTTTCTACTCTTAATGGCCACGTTTCGCAGCCGTAAAACGGAACAGAGCGAACTGCTGCGCAGTATACTCGTCCCTTAATTGATAGACGGATATCTCGTCTTCGCCATAGGTGACGTAAGTTGGCAAAAGCCAAACGAGCTTTTTGAATCCGTGCAGAGATTTCGTCTGACACCAACCCATTAGGGCTGATCAGACTTCCAAGATAAGTGAAGTCGTCGACGCGTTCGACTACCTCACTCCCTATCCTTAGTTCAGGTGTTGACGCAGGCCAGTCCTGGAGTAACAATTTAGATTTAGATGGGGAGAAACGCATCCCAAACATCCTGGCATTATTACTGAGTTCCAGCAGAAGACTGCATTTTGTCAGTGTCTTCACCAAACAGGACTATGTCATCTGCGTATTCTAAGTCGATAAGTGAACCTCCTGGTAGAAGATCAATTCCTGAAAATTCAGTCGTTGAGAGTGTTATTTCCAGCAACAGGTCTATAATTAAGTTAAACAAAAATGGGGATAGTGGACAGCCTTGACGGACACCTTTTGAGGTTGTAAAATCATATGACAGTTCGCCATAAGCTCTCACTCGACTGATAGTGTTCGAGTAAAGAGCCTTCACAAGGTTTATGTACTTCTCAGGTACACCTTTCAATGACAGACACTGCCACAGAACCTCTCGGTCTACAGAGTCAAATGTTGCTTTTAAGTCAAGAAAAACTATCATTGTCGGACGCCGGTAAGCATATCTGTGCTCTAAAATTTGACGAATGGTGAATATGTGGTCGATACAACCACAACCAGGTCTGAAGCCAGCCTGATTTCCTCGTGTTTGCAGTTCACGAGTCTTAGTTAGGCGCCCGATAATTATTGAGGCTAGTATTTTCGATACTATGTTAGTCAGACTAATCCCTCTATGGTTATCACAGGATGATTTTTGGTGTTTTCAGGTGTCTAGGTATAAATAATTTTCCCAGGTCAGTGTGCTACCACCAAAATGTTGTCATTAAATATGATATAAAAGTGGTCTGTGGTTGCTAGTTAAAAGATCCTCCATGTCAGAGCAGCAAAATATCTGACGTCAAGATACAGAAATGCAAATTTAATTGTTCTTGAAGGTATTTCGTATGATATTGTTTTGGCATACTATTTTAAATGAATTCGAAGGGCTTAAGGTGATTTGTAGCTCGTAATTAGGACGTAGTTTTATGATTGTGTCTTTAAAGTTTCATTCTGTTAATGTTACATTACTTTTCATGAGCTATCCTATGGACTTTACGTTTTTAGGTTGATAGCATTATAGACCGACGAGTTCGCCGTGGTCGCGTGGAGTACCGTGTTAGATGGAAAGGATTTCCTCCGGAGCAAGATTCTTGGGAACCCTTCACCAGTCTTCGCGAACCATGCCTTTCATTGATTCAAGACTTTCACATTCGTTACCGCAAACTTCATCGTGGAAAAAGGCGTTACTCTCTACCCTTGGTTTCTCGTAGCAAGCTTCTAAGATGTGAAACAGATGAATTTCATGACATGTCTGTAAAATTAGAAAAAGATAGCGATGACGACTTAGCTGCAGACAAGAGCAGTATTTCGTCTACCAAAAGTCAACCACCTCCACTTCCTTTTAAGTCAAGTAAGAGGAATACTGTACGGCCAACGTCACGTCGTTCTGCTCCAAGTTCAGTAGCCTTAAGTTCGACTAGTTTCTTTTCGTTACAACCGGGAACTTATTCTGGCCACTCGTCATCTTTTCCGAGTTCTGAGTCCAGTGTTTCGCAAACACCATTAGTCTGCGATTCAGATGCGTTGTTAAACATTCAAACACTTAACCGTTCAGATCACACAATGCACCCAGATAATGGTTGGGTTCCGTGTGAAGTTTCTGGGGATTCAACTGGTTCACTATCTGGTCCGAATACAATCCAGATTGAAAATGACTGTAAAGTTCCCACGAATAAAGTTCCTGTTGTTGGACTTTCTAAAGATAATTGCGGTGATACTTCACAACGATTACAAAAAACACCAAGGTCATTTCCTGACCAATCAAACCGTACTACTCCCAAGTCTACCAGACGCAAATCGCAACCTAATAATGGTGCTTTTCAACAAAATGATTCAGTATCTGCAAATCCGCCAGTCTCTCAAAACCTCCTGAAGGGAGACAAAAATGTAGGTGACTTCACTACCTCTGATACCCAAGAAAATTCTCTCCTCGGGCAAACACGTAAATCTGTTACAATTATGCTGAAGGCTTCTCCCACACATGAGTTTCAGAGCACTAGGTCTCTCCACCGCAGTAATTCACCAAACTCTAAATCTTTCCCTAATACTGTTTCTAAACCGGTTTCCAAAAAGCGTGTTCAGCCTACTAGTGTAACTTCAAAGACGGAACTAGGTGTTAATGCTTCCGAATCCCTACCATCATGTGAGGATCAATCTCCCATATCTGATTCTATCATGTCAAAAGTCATGAATATCGTTGTTCATTTGAAAAACTTAAGAAGACGCCCTGTACAACAGCTTGTCCTGGCACTTTGCCAAAAGCATCATAGTATTCCTGAAAGCCTCGTTTTATCTTCTCTAGACATCTTAGTTACACGAGGTCATTTACACCGTGTTGAGTCAGCTAAGGGTATATCTTACCGTTCCAACCCTTTTGTTGTGGCTCGGGGGGACCTAAAGAAACCTGCATCTCTATCAGCCAAAATTAAAGCCAAATATAATGGTGGAATAAATGGAAAACGACCAAAGTGCACAACATCTGCTGTACCTGAGTCTAAACGACCGAATTCAGTGGAACCACCAAGCCATTCTTCATCTAAAATTGCACGAACTGATCCAACCACCAATGTTCACCAGCGCTCTAGTCGAAGATCTGTAACAAATGGATCAATAGCTTCTCAAAAATCTAATACGCACTGTTCTTGTTATTCAGATATCAATGGAAAGATCTATCTCAATCAGTCTTCTGTTATTGTGGATGATGTACAAGTAAATACCATACATATTGACGGAGATTATTCAATGAGTGTTAAATCACCACCAAGTATGTAGTTCTCTACTTTTCGTATCTCGTATAATTTCTTTATAATGTTCTAGCATTAGGTAAAATATTAATTTGAACGTTGATTAGTCACACCTACACAGTAGTTCACTGTATCTCACGAAATGAATGCAAAAAGTAAGTTTTGAACGTTGCCATTATTTGGAGCTGAAAACAGTTTACAGTTGAAAAGCTGTCAGTTTATAATCGATCCCTTGATTTGTGCTTAAAAAGTTAGTTGAAAAGCTGTCAGTTTATAATCGATCCCTTGATTTGTGCTTAAAAAGTTAGTTGAATAGCCCCTTCTTCAAGGCAGATACTTCCATCCGTTCTTATCGAGAAAATATTTTGAAGAGCCGTTCTGTTTAAGAATCTTTGTAGTATTTTCCATCAACACTGTTCATAAGGTTAAACAGAAGCATAGGATAGTTGTGGTAGATAACCTATATTAACCATCCAGGCTTCACTGCTGATGTTTTCAACACAATATTGCATTGAAAACCAACATCCATAGCTGAAATCATCTCCATCTGACTATTAATTACGTGTGATTGATGTGATTGTTTTACAATTTATTATGTTAGCCAACAGTGTGGGCTAAGTAAAATTGAATAAACAGTTTTGGTAGATACACAAACACTATTGCCAACATTTTCAAGTAAATTCATAGCTTAGTGGTCAAATCGTGGCTTTCAATTATTTTTTATAGGTTCGAGAACTGTTCTGCTGCAATATATCGCTAGTTGTCACATAAACAAACCCGAGTACACAAATATTTATTGGCCGAGTTAATAAATTCTATTATTTGTTAAGTATTTCACTCTTCTTTTGACACTAAAGTTCTCAATTTTCTTTTTAATATCCAGATATTCTTCAACAAGGCACCAAGATATTTATTGTACCTCCGGCTAGTCCATTAAATGAAACAACTTTTGAAAGTCAAATGGATAACTTACCATTTCATCGATCTGAACAAGTTAGTTAACTTACATGAATTATTATGATTTGAATTTATTACAGACATTAATGTCTAGTAGCTTTTAAAAAATGATTTTGAAACTAACTTACGTTTAATATATTAGAATTCGTTTTTTATCTCCGTAATATTTATTATAAAAGACAAGAGTTTGTTTAAGGGTAGAAAATAAACGTGGTTGAACAGTAAAATTTTTATTAAAATATTATCCCACACAACACACCGACTTTATTTTTGCAATAGATGGTTATTTCGAATGTAAATATCTTTCACAATTAAAACATTACACTTGTTTGAACACATGTTTTATGAATATTCTAAATCTTAAGTTGTATACAAATGAATCTTATATGCAGTATTTGTAACTCATCTAAACTAAAAACGCAGGGATGGATAAACTATTGAGGTAATTTGAACACTATCGTTTTATACTCACAAACATTAGACTTGATTTGTTTGGTATGAATGAACTAAACAAAACAAAGGAGATTGAATTATTTTGTCCATCATTTTAGAGTCAGTAAAGAGTTGAGATTGCACATGTAATCGATTGAAAATCTTTTAATTTCTGACTCTAAAACGTATTTAAAAGAGTGAATGTAATTCTGTCTCTTTGTTCTCATAGTGTACGTGGTTTGCAATTGTAGATTTGTAAATGGACTTAAGATACCTTAAATTCCCCATCATTAGTGAAAGCCTGTGAAATAAAACATTATTGCACTTTATTCTTCAAAGTATATTATCTCTTTATTGATACAGATCTGACTGTATTTTTTATAACCGATAAAATGTAGTTGATATGCTAAGTCATGGAATAGGAAGTGAAACCTAATCCAGTCTTCATCTTTGAGAACTAGACTAATGACGCGGTCAATTTTGAATTCGACAAAATCTATAAAACATTCCTAGTTCTATGGTTCTCCACAGGTTTATTGATAGTAATCTAAAGCCGAGACGTTAGCTGAAAGTAAATTCACAGTTTTAAAAATTTTATTTATGAACGCCAAATTCAAAGGGATGCTACAGCAGAAATATTGCACAACAGGTTATCAAGATCTCTAAGCTAAACCTACTGAGTGGAGTTCCAAATTGTTTCCTCTAGTAAACACCTCATTTTTAGATGTGTCAAGTATGAATTGGCATTTTGAGCCATCCCATTGTGTATCTACTGGCTTACTTGTTATTATGAATCTGGCAATATAAACTGTTCGAAGCATGCTCTTATCAAACGCAAATCCGTGCACTACTCTCCATTTTTGTTTAAAACGTTATCCAAATTAACAGCTCAATCATCGAACACATTCTCAATGTACATAATTGCCTATTTCATTTCTTGTAAAAATACTATCATTTCTTGTTAGCGTCCACTCATTCAATACTTCAAAATATTTATTAGTCTTTAATTACTTTTTTAAGTGATGCAACGCCTCCAATTGTTATAAACCATTATATTCAGTACTTAATTATATACAACACTTTCGTTAAATGAATCAACATCCCTCTTTTATTTCTGACTACCGTTTGTAAAAGTAAACTGTAATACAATGTTGCGGTCTAAGTGACATGATGTAAATTAAAATTTCTCGCGGAACCATATTCTTTGTTGAGATCATGTACCTATTAATGTTAGGCAGCCATTGAAAACCTGAAAGCATTGGGGGGTCGTTTTATCCTAGTGTTGGACTCCTCATAAGTGCACATGCACGATCTCACACGGCACTCGGACACAAGACCTTCGGTATCTCCCATGAATGCCTAATCTCTACACCACTTAGCTGGCATCCGACGATATTAGTGTCTAACTCCAATCAATCAATAATGTTGCACGACCATCTTCTATTGTCTTTCGTTGGTAACAACTGTCTAACACCTGACACAGTTGAACTCCAATAACTACCTCTCGAAGCTAGTCACTAATGAGCACATGATAATTATCAGTATAGGGCTGTAGACGTTTTTAAGTTTTTATGAAGATCTTTTTTTCAGTTTTCTAATTCCGCATTTATTATAATGCAGTAGGCTATCATTCACGATCAGTTCTCACTCGAACGTATTGTATATCGTTTCGATTGATTGGTTGATCACCATTCTTTATGTTATTTTAGCATTCAAATAATATACAAAACAATCTTGATAATAATAGTAACATTAATGGTACATTAAACGAGATGATTGTAAACTTGGAAAAGCATAGTTCCATCCAGTAAACTGAGTTATAATAGTCAACACATATTCTCAGTTTATTCATCTCATCCTCCGAAAAAAAATTAAATCTTGTTTCCATTTCATCGACTCTGGATTTTTTATGTCTAGCCTAATCAAAGTTCATGTAATAATTTGAGTTCTACATCTGGGTCCAATCTCGATAGTTCAAGCATGCCGCAAACAAATTCAAGACGTAGCAATCGACAAACAGATGTTTATAAATTTAAATCGATTTGGGTAAAGAAAAATGTACAAGGTGGATTTACAGAAGTTTGGTTGCAATCACCTGGTTCTTTTCTAAAAAATGGATTTACGATTCAGGTAATTCATTGTTTTATCCTTGTTTAGAATGAATCAGGCCTTTTTAACCCCATGTCATCTTTCAGTTACTGGTGGTAGCTGATACAATGACGTCGTGGTTTAGCTTGTTTATTATGATAACTTAATTGGAACACTTGTTCTTTTAGGTCCTATCATGCTAGGTGGGTTAGTTGGATACTAAAGGCATCAGCTTCAATTTCGAGGACGAAGTCGTACTGCTTACTGTACAGAAGTATGACAAGAGTAAAGTTTTTATTTCAAATAAACAGTATGGCGATGCTGCCTTTTAAAATTGAAGCAAGGGATTATAAACGGTCACCCCCAAAGGTCCTATATTTCACCTTACCCGACAGATCTTCGTCTCCGTCAGTAACGCTTTTAAAGTACGGGGCCAATACATCAGAAACTTGCATGAAATTTGTTTACGACCAACCTCAAACTGTTGTCTTTTGAACTCTGTGGTCAGTGTTAATTCAGTTTCTTTTTCAGGTCCCTCAAGAAAAAGTATCCTTATATTGTGCACGGCCCGAATGTGACAAATGCCCTTATATCTTAAAAAAAATTCGAAACCATCTCTTTCATGATCCGAATTTCGTCACTTTTTAATATTTCTTCAGTCCCCACTACCAGTTTTTCTTCTATGACTTTATCGCCATGCGTCACTAATGCTAACAAGTCGATTTTATGAACTGTACTTTAAACTACATGTTGGAGCTTTCAGTGTTTTAACCGTTTATCAAGTTGAACAGCAGGCTTCTTCAAGTGGGACTGCAGAATCTCATGCTATCGATCTGTGCTGTGGAATCCAAGTGTGGTCATTCACTGGACGTCACTTAGTCAAAATAGAGAGCCAGAGTGGCTTACCCTCTGTGTACCTCGGGACGTGATTTTTACTTCCTGTGACCTCGCTGGCGTAAGCATCCCACTTTATTTAAAAGTAGAATAGACTCAGCTGAACCGCATCTCAATAGATAGTCTCTTATACGCTGTCTGACTAAAAGAGATATTAATAGCACAGAAAGCTAGATATATTTGGTGTTACCTCGTTTTCTCTGCCTACATTCCGAATAACTGCACTCCAGAGGAAGCGAAATATGAATTTTGTATAAACCTTTCTGCTGTTCTTAGAAAACTGATGGGTTGAGCGCAATCCTAGAGGAGTTCGTCAGTTAGATAGGTAGTCTAGATGGAACTGAAAAACGGGTAGTTCTTATAATAGTATTTTTAGCTCATCACACAGACAACGACAACTGTCTGCTCCAACTATGATCAGATAACTATTTGATCTTAGTAGGCTTTATTCTGAGCATAAAACGATACATCGTAAGTCTCAAAATCGACTGATCGATGGATGCAAATATACCATATTGTGGTTGACTATCGTCGGAAAAGATTGATAGAAGACTGTCGTTCATTTTGGAGCAGATGTTTTCACTCTAAACCTACTCCCCTGGGTTTTACTGAACTCAGGAAAGCTGCAAAATGAAAACTTATTAGTGTTCAGCTTTTCGACAAAAAAGTCAAAAATCTACTCCAGGTAAAACTAGAGAAGCAATTAGCCAATCATGAAAGAAATTATTATCACAATGTAGACTGGCACAATATCCAGAGGTCTGTGAAAACAGCAGTAATTTCTACCAGTGATTTGAACCAAAAGATTTGGAAATATTGATGGACTTCGGTACTATCTGCTGGATTGATAGATGCCCAAAAACTCGTCTTATCAGGTTTGGAGCACAATGAAGAGCAAAGATAACATAGACATAAACTGACATGTCTATGGAATTATCGTAACCAGTATTAGGCAGTGAAAGCAAAAGACATGATAAAAGCAGCGCGATGGACGATAACAGACGACTTTTCAGGCATAGCAAGTAGGTAAACAATAAAAAGGTTATATGTTAGTTAGCATATTTCTGACAAAGATAGGACAATAATCCACTCTCAACCCAGTAGACAAAAATGAAGTGTAAAACACGTTAACTGGTCTTCAACTACCATCCAGTTTTTAACTGTTACCAAGCGAATTCAATGGAATGTCAACACAAGTCCTCTGAGTAGTAATAAAGTTGAAAACCTGTGGCTTATGTAGAGTGGAGTAAAGCAACAGGTCCATATGTAAAAGTCTAGAAAGTTTTTAATTATGAAGGTCTAGTCTTAGTACGGTGCGGGTTACTTATATCCACATAAGTAGTATATAACGATGGTTGGGCATTTAATGTATTTCAGTAGAAGATTGATAAAGAAAGAACGGGAACGAAACGCAATTAGTATGGAAATCCACAAACAATAAAGTAGACGATAGACTGGTGTTTACAGAAGGAACCGTGAAGATTGAGACAATTGATCGACAGTTTACAAATTAACCGTTGTCATATTTTAGTGAGATATTCTGTAATTTCGTGTCAAATACATTAGATTGCCTCACTTGTCTTCTCGTTCACTACATTAGTAGTTGGAGTAGTTGCGTACACCAAATATTCACTCCTCATCAAGTTCTGGAACACAGACTTACCTAACGATTCCTAACCACAGTTATATTTCTCAACACCAAAGCAGCGTTCTATTCTGTTGGTTGAGAAATTTAATGGGAGTGCCCATCAATTAAAAGCGCACCACGGTACAGCGGTCTTGTGCAGACTATGTACTCGAATACTACTGGTTAGATCAGAGCTTATGACAAACTGTCATTGGAAGTGCTAACATTTATTGGCGTTTGTAAGAGTTTTCCAGTGTCCCTATTTTTGTCTAACCTCGTCATACACATTCGTCTAGTGATAATGCTATCATCGTGTAACGTTTCAGGAATCGATTTCTTACTGGGATTATCATTCGCTGACTTCAGAATACTTAGGTAACAGCTCTGTTATCATGGAAACTTTGAGAAAATACAGTCTTCTGATTGTCTTGAGCAACAGTGTAAACATGTTTGGTTTGTAATTTGTTCCCTCTAAATTCAATATGTTGCTTAATGACTGGTCTGGACCAATATTTAAACTGATGATAGACAGTGAAGTAGTCGAGTGCTTCTACCACTTCACTTGCCTTAGAAGTATCATCAGCCATTGTAGTAATCAGTAGAGGTTATCTTCGAAGCGTTGCTCGCGCTCTTCGAGACAACTTAGTGAACGACCGTGGTATTAGATAAAGAGCATTACATACGTTAGGTGACATAGCCTGGAATCGTTTTTTACTGGGCAGTTGTATTTACTGTTTTTCTTCCCTCCGACTCTAAGAATTTTAACTAGCCTTTAAATTTTTTTAATTTCATGGTTTTTGTCTTTTTGACGGAATGATGTTGTCTCTCCCTTTAATGTTTTCAACTACTGTGATATCTCGCTCTGCCGAAGTTATGTCTCAACGTGTACCAATGCACATATGTTCCAGGTTCCATTTTGTATATAACAGGCTGACTGCTTGTTATTGTAAAAATAATCGATGTTATTACCTTTTCATCTTCGTCTTAAAGCTTTAAATGATGTGTATAGATATATTTATTAGGATACCCTCATATTTACGTTGTGTTGTATTTATCACTGAAGTGTGACACTTCTGTTTAACACAACTCGATTGTTTTTAATTTTATTGTTGCTAAGTTTTCTATGCAGTAGTGAGAATATAATTCGTCGTTTTAAAAGCATAACTTTGCTCTAATATTATCTTTTTTGATGTCATCAATTACCTTGAAATCCGTATCTTGTTCATTTGGGTGCTCTTTCATCGTTGTTAGCTTAGCCGTATATTCATTAAGGATTTACATCATCCTGCTATCGACCTTTTACTCGATCACGTGCTTATATCGACCGATACTATATCCTGCTATCTAAGTTAACTGTTTTAAATGGGTTTTTTTGACAGTCCATCTTTCCAGTTTTTGTCCAATTTCGCTGTTAATAGCTCTATTGGATTTGCTCTAAATGTACCGCTATTTTCGTTTTACTTCTCAGAAATAAATCTCTTACGGGCAGATCCTCTGATCGACCTAAGGTAAACAGATGACGTAATTTTGTCAGAAAAAGATGTTGGTAAGTTTCAGGGTCCATTTGAATTACTTCAGTGAAAATCTGAGAATGTTAGTTATGTGTTTAGCACATGTCTGGTAAGCTGACACTCATAATGTGGTTTGGTTGATGCTCAGATTAATAGTAGAGAGTTAAGTGATCGAGAAGACTCCCCAGTTCATTCATCTTCGGACTAATTTTAGCCCTTGTTTGTTAATAAGTAAAAGAATTATGTTAATACATCAAACACATATTTGACTTTTACTAATCCACGTAACCTATAAAGCTTGCAATATATATATGAATCTCATCAAAATAATATGCTCTATTCATTCTTTATTGCTTTGTTTTGTAATATATATATATATATATATATATATATATATATATATATATATATATAGAGAGAGAGAGAGAGAGAGAGAGAGCGACGTAATGCTGCGTATTTATGAAAAAAATTTCATTGCTGATCCACCACAGATTCTCAAATAACCTGAACATCCTTTTCCAAATGCACAGTTTTACTTTGTCATTGTTTAAAACATTTTAAATTATTTACTATTTCCCCTTAGTTTTTTCATGAATATTGCAACTAAGTAAACAATATTATCCTATTTAATTTATTCATTCATAAGTATTACTTGACAGATCTTTCCATTCCTCTCTTTAACATTTCTTGTCATGTTACTTTACTACTTAATTTAATGAAGTAATAAATTATTGTTCTCAGATATTTGTGCCAAATGTTTACGATAGTCATAGACTTTTATAGAATAGTGTAGCATAAAATTCCACAATCGAAGGTTCTGTCTCATGATCACCAAACACCCTTAAATAAGCTTTTCAAATTAGTGGATGTAGAGTGAATTCGCAGTGCTTCACTAGTCTTGAATACGAATCTCATACATACAGCAGACGTCAACAATGAGATTTTCCAAAGACATACACGAACCTATCTATTGTTCAATTTGCGTTCATAATTTCCACCATTCAGTATTTCAGTTCGTCTAGACTCTACAGAATTCTCACCACTGATAAGCTTCTTTATAAATAATAAAATAAAAGTAAACTCAGGGTGGGAACGAATACAGAATAGAAAAATGGAGTACGGTAAACTAGAAACCCTTTGAGCTAAGTGGGTAATAAATTTCTTTTGATTTAGTAGTCAATCTCAGCTAGTGAATAATTTTTTTATAATTCTTCATTGGCATATTTATAATAAGGATAGGATACTGCCGAGGTTCCCAGGTCAAAGTAGTTATTTTTCTTAGAGGCACACTCCTCGAGCCACAAGGTGGGGAATCCCATGTTAGCCGTGACCAAGGATAAGGTCATATGACATTCGTCCCCTCAGGATCTTGGAGCCTATATATACCATTGGTTTGACGTCAGAATTTTCTAACTCTCCTTTTTGGATTTCGCATATCCACTAACCAGGTCAAAGCGCAGAAAATATGCAGTGGTTGTAAAGTCATTCAAATAGCCACTACCGATATGTACAAAGGATGTACAATTTTAATGTAATATTACTGTATATATGTATATATAGAATTAAAGAGAAATCGACTTTTTCTGAATGGAGTCTGAATAATAATGATAATCCACAAACATTTTTCAATATAAATGGTAAGATAAAAACAAAAGTAAAAGTGTGCTACGGTGGAGAAAAAAACATATCTTCATACAACATGGCTTCAAAAGGAACGAAATATCTAGCAAGATTGATTCTAGATCAACAGCTGCATAGAAAAAAGCTTATCCGATTTCAAAAATTGTCTGAATATATCAAGCAAATCGCTCACAAAGACATTTTAAATGGACAAATATTCCCTTCACGTTACCTCTGGTTATGTATACCAGTTCATATGTACGTGCCAAAGCACATACATTGGAAGAACGAAAACGAGTGTTGATATCCGCATCTCTGAGCCCATTCCTCAGAAGTTTAAAATAAGAAGTTAATATGTCTTTAAAGATTCAATCGTCTGTCATTTGCTTGATAGTGAATATGACGTTGCAGTTTACAAATCGTTCAAAATTATTGCTAAACAAGGAACTTTGAATATATATTACGTTTTGTTGTACTCATTGCTATCGAAAGGCTTAAACCATAATCGTGAATTCAAAAAACTCTGCCTGTAGCTCTTCTAGAGTTACTGCCGGTCCCAAGCCCGGGCAAAGGAGGAGGGTTGGGCATGGGGTTAGCGACCCCATCCCGTAGAAAAATTAACTCGCTAACCAGAAAAATTAATTCAAACAATTTAAACTCTGCCCTGAGAGTAGAAGGAATAATTATGACGTCTCATGATGAAAGCCGAAATTCTTCGGAAGTCACGAGATCGATGCACCTTTTAACAACCAGAGAAACACTCTTTATAGCTACATGGAACGTCCGGACAATGTGGGAGACAGGGAAGACCAGTCAAATAGCAATGAAAATGAAGAGATACAACTTGGCAGTACTCGAAATCAGCGAAACCCATTGGACACAAGCTAGACAACAAAGGCTAGGTACGAAAGAGATGCTTCTACACTCCGGTCGCGAAGAAGAAAATGCTCCACACACTCCGGGAGTTGCTCTAATGCTGTCCAGAGAAGCACGAAATGCAATTGTAGGATGGGAATCTCATGGACCCAGGATAATAAAAGCATCATTCAAAACAAAGAAGGTAGTGATCACAATGAATTTTATCCAATGTTATGCACCCACCAATGATAGCAACGACGATGATAAAGATCATTTCTATGAAAGGCTGCAATCAATTATAGCGAAGTGCTCACGATAGGACCTCACCATCCTGATGGGAGATCTAAATGCTAAAGTTGCAGTGGACAACACAGGACATGAAGATATCATAGGACGACATGGACTAGGAGAGAGAAATGAAAACGGGGAGAGATTTGCAAATCTATGTGCATTCAACAAATTGGTTATATACGGCACAATATTCACACAAATGCATACACAAAGCTACATGGATCTCACCAGACCACACCACACGGAACCATATAGATCATATATGTATCAACAAAAATTCCGAATGTCAATGGAAGATGTTAGAGGAGCTTCAGATCACCACCTGGTTGTGGTCAAGATGAGGTTGAAGCTAAAGAAAGACTGGACAAACAGTACTACAAAGCTTCAATACGGACTTCCTTCGAAATACTGACAAGCTCAACCAATTCAAGATAACCGTCAATAACAAGTTCCAAGCTCTACAAGATTTACTGAAAGAACAAGAAACTACGATGTAGGACAACTGGAAAGGGATCAAAGAAGAACTAACTTCGACGTGTCAGGAGGATGTGGGTCCTAAGAAGCATCATCATAAGGAATGGATCTCTATCGGAGCCCTGGACAAGATTCAAGAAAGGAAGAACAAGAAACTAGCAATTAACAACAGCCGAACACGAGCAGGGAAAGTCAAAGCATAAGCAGACTACGCAGAAGCAAACAGAGAAGTGAAGAAAAGCATTAAAGCCGACAAGCAGAAATACATGGAAGAACTAGCAGCGACGGCGAAAAAAAGCTACAAGAGAAGGGAATATGATACAACAAAGAAGTTGGCAGAGACATACAGCAAACCGGAGAGACCAGTCAAGAACAAAGAAGAAAAGACAATCACAGAGATTCAAGAACAGAGGAAAAGATAGGCAGAATACTTCGAGGAACTGCTGAATAAGCCGACTCCATTGAATCCACCGGACATCGAAGCATCACACACTGACCTTCCTGTAGATGTCACTTCACCAACGATCGAAGAAGTCAAGATGGCAATCAGATAAGTCAAGAGTGTGAAAGCGGCAGGACCTGACAATATATCAGCTGAAGCACTGAAGTCAGACATTGAAGTAACTACAAACATGCTTCACCTTCTATTCAAGAAGATTTGGGAGAAGGAACAAATGCGGATGGACTGGAAAGAAGGATACCTCATCAAGATACCAAAGAAAGGAAATCAGAGCAAATGTGAGAATCACAGAGGCATCAGTTTTTTATCAGTACCAGGAAAAATTTTCAACAGAGTGCTGCTGAATCGGATGAAAGACGCAGTAGATGCCGAACTTAGGGATCATTAGGCTGGATTCTGTAAGGATCGGTCGTGCACAGACCAGATTGCGACACTACGGATCATTGTAGAACAATCAGTTGAGTGGAACTCATCACTATACATCAGCTTCATTGACTATGAGAAGGCGTTTGACAGTGTGGACCGGAGAACATTAATGAAACTTCGACAAAATACGGAGTTCCTCAGAAGATTGTCAACATTATCCGGAACTCATACGATGGGCTACAGTGCAAAGTGTTGCATGGAGGACAGATGCATTTCCAGTAAGGACCGGAGTCAGACAAGGCCTATGCTCCTCGACGAGGGGTAACAGGCGTAAGTAAGTAAGTGAATTCAAAAAATTACTGTTGTCAACTTTACTTTGTTCTGGTGACCTATTTTCAACGTCTACTTTCGTAATGACCTTTTTTTACAATTAAAGATTAATTTTTTCATACTTCATTAATTAAAATATTATAATCAATCCTTTGTGTTGTTACTGCGTAGCTTTTAATGTAAATTCTTATTAACCTGTCTTCATATACTTTATAAGAGGTCACAGATTGATAGAAGTTGGACATATACACTATTGAATCTGGTTTACTGGTCTAAAGGCTAAGTGTCCGCGTGCGATACTGGAGGTCCTGGGTTTGGATTCCCAATTGCGGGGTGGTGGATGTGCACTACTGACGAGTCCCACTTTACGACGAAACGACCGTTCATTGCCTCCGGGATTCCGATGGTTGTTTTACTAAGGTCATTTTGTGATCTCAGTAAATAATCTAGAATTTTTCACACGAACATAAATATCCAACCATTTAAAAATCTTTTATAATTTTATATCGATTGCTCCTTTATTAATCTCCATCAGTGAGAACATTTCTGATACGGTGATGCAAAGTATGTATTCGTATGTATGTATGTATTCGTTATTCGGAAAGATATTTAATATGTAATTGCAGTCAAGGTAAGAGTTCTGTTCTATTGTTTACAATAGCAAAATATTTATTACTGTCATTGCATGCTAAATTATTATATCAGTAATCTATTGACGATTGAGACATCAGTTATCACTTGTATCTGTTTCTGATTGAAGTCGAGGCGAAACAGTTTGGTTTGGTTGTAAATGGTTGCTTAATTCTCAATCAGATGATCAATAAATGAAAGTTTCAGTGATTTTACTCAGATAGAGACTAAGCACGTGTTTTGTAGTCTTTCGTTGTAACTCATTAGATCTGTAACGTTAAAAAAAATGGTTTAAGCTCATCTATTAACCAAATCTTTTCATCATATTGGTAATATCAATGTCAGTTTCTCTTCAGTATTTCATTTTATTGTATTTTGGAAATTCTGTATCTTTCTGATGTATTTGCAATTTTGAAGGTCCTTGAAGAATTAACCATTGTTTTGAACCGAGCAACATGTGATACAAGTCGTTTAATCATGATTTCTGGGACAGGAACTGTGTTTAGCTCCGGGATAGACTTGACAATCATTACGGGCGATCTTTTAAGAAGTGCATTTATTAATCCATCTTCATGTGATTCATTTCGCAGTTCATCCTCAAGTGCAGCCAATGTATCCGCTTCTCGTAATTCAAATCATCATAAAATTGTAGCTGATAATTCCAAATCACATCATTCTGATAATGCAAATTGTTCATTTTCTCAACCTAACTATGACTCAAATTTAAATTCATCATCTCATAGAAATGCAAATAGAGTCCATTCATTTTTCTGCTCACCAAATCTTTCAAATGTCGGACGTCTAGCGGCAGCTTTAAGGTCATTTTTACTGGCGTTAGTTTCATTTCCTAAACCTGTTGTAGTTGGTGTAAATGGTCCAGCATTAGGACTGGCTGTTGCTATACTACCTTTGTGTGACATTGTTTACATAAGTGATTCAGCTACATTTTATATGCCATATACTCGACTTGGTCAAATTCCTGAAGGAGCATCGACTTACACTTTAAACAGTCTTGTTGGTATGCCTTTGGTAAGTTGTATGAAATATTTGTTTTTTATATGTATCAAATTTTGATCTTATTATTCGTTTCACCAAGCTTTGTTACCTAATGTTAGATATATGAAATAACTTATTGGAGTGTAATGAAAAATACTGACAAAATCATCGCGAATTTACATTGTTACTATTTGCATGAGGCGGTGACTAAATCATTATCTGTCAGAACAGAGAGTCTGCAGGAAATGCTTTGTTTTCGTTAGTGGTAATTAAAGGAACGACCTGTTAATGCGATTGCTCAAGTCCATATATATATGCATTGGTCTTCATATAAACTCTTGCATGACGAATTTTTGAACCAACGTGAATTAAAATGAATTCCAGTGTTTAATATTCACTTGTTCAGAACAAAATAAATGTTATAAACTAACTCATTGTACCAGCGTTCGGGTTTTGTCTATGTTATGGTTGTCGACCGACTCTCTAAGTTGCAGCAAGCGGAGCAGGGCTAAATCCATAACCCACTTATTAGAAGTTAAGTGTTTTAACTATTCAATCAGTCAGTCACAACTTAGAACTTCGTGCGTACGTACATCAGTTCGAGTTGCCATACAACATTAGCACAGAGATGCAGTTGTCCATTCAAATCCCATAGTGGTAGAGGTAGTAGTAGTATGAGCAGTAATCTGAAGGATTAGGGTTTCAAGATGTTATTTATGGAGTATAATACAGTGAAATAAATTTGGAAAGAGAGAAAGATAGAGACATGAAGAATTCACAAGATTAGAATTTGGAAGAACACAAAGAGTGGATGCAACTTCGCCATTGCAAATGATTTTGATCCATGCCATTCAACGTCTCTAACCATCGGTTGTTATCATCTCGCGGATCCCAACCAGGTAGTCTACACCTACCAACATGGCTCAGTCCACTTGTCAGTGACTTCATGTATTTGTGCCACGTTTTGTTCTGACAGCCCCTAGCTTTCTTCCAACCTACTCCTACACCATAAAACATTGCACGTCGGGGCAATCGGTGGTTGGGCATACGTAACACGTGTCCCAGCCGTCTCAAATGATGAAGTTTCACTACTTCATCAATCAATTTGCTATCCTTACGTAGTACCTGTTTCCCAACAACTGCAGTCCTAGAATATGCGAGCAATGCTTCGAAGACATCTATGATTGAATACTAGTAGCCTACGAATATCCTCTACCCTTACCGACCATGTTTCACTGCCATAAAGTAGGACGGAGTGAACTGCTGCACAGTAAACCCGTCCTTTTGTTGCTAGACAGATATATCGCCTACGCCATAAATGACGCAAGTTGGCGAAAGCTAGTCAAATCTTCTTTATCCGTGCTGAGATTTCTTCACATACCAGACCACAAGGGCCGATGAGACTCCCGAGATAACTGAAGCAGTCAACACGCTCAACTACTTCACTCCCTATCATTAGTTCAGGTGTCTATGCAACCCAATCCTGAAGTAACATTTTGCACTTCGAGGGAGAGAATCGCATCCCGAACATGCCTGCATAGTTGCTTATAGTTGTCAGAAGACTACATTTTGTCAGCGTCTTCACCGAATAAAACTATGTCGTCGGCGTATTCTAAGTCAACAAGTGAGCCTCCCGGTAAAAGTTCAACTCCAGGAGATTGAGATGATGAAAGTGTTATCTCTAAAAGCATGTCAACGACAAAGTTAAACAAGAATGGCGAGATTGGATAGTCCTGACGAACACCACTTGAGGTAATCAATTCTGATGACAGTTCGCCATAAGCCCTAACTCGATCAGTTGTGTTCGATTAGAAAGCCTTTATAAGGTTAATGTTTTATTTATTTATTTAAACAAAGGGGCACCAGATATATATGGGCCGCACAAATCTCATTTGATTTGTGTGAGGGCTGTGATACTTCCCAGGTGCCCAAATTGAAGAAGGTGGTTTTTTTAGAGGGTCACACCAGCAGCGTTTGACCTATAGGTCTGATCCACAAGGCAGTGGAGCATGGTGAGGAGATGTAGTTCCATGGTAACCGGTGACCAACGATTGATTCATACGCCATTTGTTCTCTCAGGATACTGGAGCCCATGTACACCATTTGTTTGGAATGAGGGTTTTCCAACTCCCCTAGGTGGAAGCGCCGTGTCCACCAACCCGGTTAAAACACTGGACATTCGCTTTTCGTTCTCTCGATTTCGTAAACAACAGTAATGCTACGAGAAGGCAGTGAGTAGGACTTCCTTGGCAGAGTCTATATACGCGTGGCTATATGAGAGCATTTCGAGAGGAAGAGTGGACTATTCCCACTCTCGGCCATAACAGGGCAAACACTGCCATAGAACCTCACAATCAACGAAGTCAAATGTTGCTTTAAGGTCCAGAAATACTACGATTGTGGGTCGTCTGAACGTGTGTCTATGTTCTAGGACCTGACTTAGAGTGAATATCTGGTCTATATAACCACGTCCAGGTTTGCAAGCAGCCTGGATTT
Source organism: Schistosoma rodhaini (assembly GCA_944470415.2). Classification (NCBI taxonomy): domain Eukaryota; kingdom Metazoa; phylum Platyhelminthes; class Trematoda; order Strigeidida; family Schistosomatidae; genus Schistosoma; species Schistosoma rodhaini. The sequence goes on from OX104044.1 coordinate 40,461,661, forward strand.
CTCCAGACTGCTCTTCTCGAACTCCGGTTAGGCGTCGAAGTATTATTGAAGCTAATATTTTAAACACCATATCAGTCAAACTGATTCCTCTGTGATTGTCACAAGAGGACTTTCGTCCTTTTTTATAGACTGGTACAATCATTGATTGAGACCAGTCAGATGGAATTACGTCCAGTCCCTAGATTCTACTCAAGACCCCAGTCAACTTCGCTGCTAGTGCTGAACCACCATCCTTAAAAATCTCGGGTAAATCTGTCAGGGCCTGCTGCTCTCCCTCGCATTGAATTTCTTATAGCTTTTTCAACCTCGTAAAGAGTTGGAGGACTTATATCAATTTGCCATTCAGGATGACTCGTAATCGTGGGAAACCGAAGTGTGGCTGAAGGCCAGTTGAACTGATCCCTAAAGTGTTCTGCCCATCGATCCAATCTTCGCGATTGAGAATGAATAATATGTCCGTCTTTTTCCGAGATAGTTGGGTTTCTAATACCGGTTTCTTTAATAAGTCTGAACAGTTGTCTGCTGTTGCCTATTGTCGCTGCCTTTTCCATCTCTCTTGCTTTCGCTACCCACCACTGTTCGCTATCGTTGCGTAGACTTCTTGTTAGCCAGCGCTTAAGCTGACTCCGCTCTTCGTTATGTTCAGGTTTTAACTATTAATGCATAATATTAAAATTTAGGCTGTCTATGAAATAATTATATTATTTTTAACATTTATTTTGCTTTAATTCCGTAGTAACTGGTCTCATTTTTTGCTTGTTTTGTTTTTTATTAACAAACATTCAAACTTCAGTTATTTCGTTTATTCATATCAAATGTTTCTCTTCGTAAAAATTATTGTACAGGCTAACGAACTATTATTAGCAGGTCGTAAATTGTCCGCACGTGAAGCTTTACAACGAGGTTTAGCTTCTGATCTTTTGTTCCCCAAAAGTTTTAAACAAGAACTACTTCTCCGTTGTCGAAAATTAGCAGAAAATTCGTGTATGGTAGGTATCTTTGTACTTGTTATTATTCATTTGTTTATCTATTCCTTGATTTCTAGGCGTTTAGATATTTACTACCTCAAAAATAATGTTATGAATTTATTTTTCCACTTTTTTTCCACATATAACTTCACCAACCGCATAGTTTTTATATGAATGTTTATCATTTGTTCTCATATTTCATGTCTCATGGGACTTCGCAAACATGTCATTGCGTTTTCCGATGGTAAATAGATATATAACTCAAACAGAGACTTACTGGTTTTTCATATACATAATAAGAGAAAATTTCGAGAAGACAATTGCTGACAAGAATACCAAGCTATAACGTACAGTAGTTCTTAACTATGAAGTTTATTAATTCTTGTTTAAATGTTTTTGTTTTAGGAAAACATTACTCTTAGTCTAACGTCTCGATAGTTCTTTTGATTGAACCATAGTTAGTGACGTGTCACATCGCATACTAGTTTAATGCGTTCTTAACTTCCGTTAAAAAAGGGACGATGGAAAATCTAACAAGCAAATGAGTATGTGTAGAATATTGTGGAATCATCAAGCAATGTAGAGTTCTCACTTTTATAAATTCCCGTCCGTAATTAGTTATTAAATATTAAACAAAACTATTCATTACGAAATATGGATTACATATTTTCAGTCTTTCTGATTTTAATAGGTGAATTTATGAGTCGATATAAGCTAGAACACCATGGAAAACCTAAAAGCACCGGATGGCCGTTTCGTCTTAATATGGGACTCCTCAAGATTGCGCATCCACGACCCCACACTCAAGATTCGAACTCAGGACCTTCGGTCTCGTGCGTGAAAATCTAGCCTCTAGACCACTGAGGTGGCATCCAACGGTGTTAATGTCTAACTTCAACCAATCCGTGATACTTTATGATCATCTTCCATTGTCTGTGGTAGATACCTATCTCTACTCGACGCGGTTTGGACTCCACTGGTCACGGCTTCTCACCAAAACTCCGATAATTCCCTCACGAAGCTAGTCACTAGCGAGCACATGGTATTCTCGTTATATCCGTTTACGCTGTTATGTATAGTAATCTGGACAAAACAAAAAGCAAGTTCGATGATCAACTGAATAAGATTTATAAAGAGAGTTCAGGAGATATTATGATACTAGATGAGAACTTGTTGATCGCAGCTTATGTAACGGCGATCGTTTTCTCCATGCTTTCGCAGATCGCAATCTATTTTTGATTAAAAATCAACTTACAGAACAGTTATCACTGATATGGTTTATGAATTCCACCTGGAATTCAAACCTGTACTCAAGTATTTCCTATTACAGTCAGTCACCGATACCATGTATTTGTGCAGGTCCCCTAAATAAAGTGTACGCTTAGGTTGTGGTCGCACTTAGATATGTGCCTGTTTTCTTACTTTTTAATAGTCGATGTTCATTATCTTAACAAAAAAATTGTGGATAAATTTTCTGCATCTACTGTTGTAAACAATTATCAAGCTATGTTATGTCTAAGTAGAGGCATCAGTCTACAAACAAATCTAGACATCTATATGCTCCTCTTACATGACGCTATAAAAATGCTGAATTTATCTTCTTGTGGTTTTATGATCTAATCGTTGTTTGGTTTCAAAAACGTGCAAGCGAAGAAGCTTTCACAAATTGGTTTTCTGTAACAACACCAGGCAAATAATTGTAAAATTTCCAACTTGTGTTATTCATATAGCTTAGATGATTGCCCAATTAATATCACCTCAAAACACTGGCCTTTGCCTTCGGGATATTTTAACTATGTACCCCAGCGGCTTCTATACCCCTAACACCTGTTATTGATGTTTAGTTGTGATAAAAAATGTCAAGAAAAAGCAGTTTATAACGTGGCTTAGCGAAATAAAGGATAGTTTTTTTCTGTTTTTAATAAATAGTAAAATATATATTTCAAGGTAGCTAAGTGTGTTTGTATTTTTGTCTGATCTATGTCTTTCGTACAATTTTTCCCATTTATATATTTGAACAGGGAAAGGACAACGCTTGTAGCTTTGATGATGAAATTATTTCAAAAGACAACAGAAGAGTCAACAGTTAAGAATTTTGACTAACAAAGTAATAAAGTTATGTAAGAAATATATGACACAAAAAGTGAATATGATCAGATATGTGAAATTTTAACTACTGAAGGAAATGACCTTTATTAATAACTCAGCAAGAATTATTGTTTAATACTTCCTATTATAACATGGAGCTTAAACATCTAGTTTTGTTTTGCTAGGAATTAATAAAAATATTTTCTCTTCACCTTAATCTTTCTCATTATAAACTTGATTTAATAGTGATTTCTTTATGTAACAATTAAACTGGTCAGTTTTCTCTCTTTCTCAAATTTAGTCATTGGAAATCACCAAATGTATGATGAAAATGCAACATCGTGAACGTATTGAATATGTGATTAATGCTGAATGTAAAAAACTATTAGAATGTTGGCAAACTGCAGAATTTCGTTGTACAGCTATGGAGTTCATTTTAAATGAAATGGATGATTTTGTGTAAATATACTTTGTCTTGTTTCGCTTTCCCGTATTAAATTATCTCATATATATCACTACAAATTGTTATAGTTACCAAAACGATTATTCTCATCGTCATAAATTATCATTCTATGTTAATATAACGTTTTATACAATAAAATTTATTCAATCATACACACTAGTGACATTCCATATTCTTTCGTTTTTATATAATTATACATAACATGTATTAGTTTTATGTAATCATTATTATAATAATACCATATCTGTATATTTTTATTTGGTCTTTCACATTTACTGCTTTTACGTTCTACACCGTTTATATAACAGTAGTTCGATTTTCAACCTATAATCCTGTTTACTCATACTTTCTTTTTACCTTACCATCCTATCCTTTTTATATCATTGATGACTTTAGTGATTGTGAAATTTATATTTCCGTGTTTGTGTCTGAACGTGTATATATAATTTTCCACTAATGTCGTTGAGTTGCATGTTTATATATATATATATATATATATATATATATATATATATATATATTAGTGCCTAGTCTATTACTAATAATTTATCCTCTTCTCTTTCCGGTAGCTACTGTCATAGTTGGCAGTAGTATCATTTTCGTTTAACTTTTTTTCCTTACCAATCTATTTAAATTTCATCTCGAGATTCCAACTTGTACTCATTATTACTATTGGTATTATTGCTGTTGCTTTTTTAAATTAATCAATGTCCCACAATATCTACACCTTTTGACAATCCATTCGTTAGTTGATGTTTAACACAAAGGAGCAGCTCATGTTTTTTTCGTATCTGTGTACATTTTGTTTATTTGCATGTGAGACGAGGAAAGTATACTGTCGTTCACTCCCTTTCATTATTCCTTTTTTTAATAAAAAAACTACAGAGAAGTATTCATCCAGTTTGTCATAACCTATCGTTCTACTTCTGAATTTACTAGATTTCAGTGTTTTTTCTTTAATTGTAGAATATATGGTTAGTTGGATGGGTAAAATCAATTTTCTGGCATTTCATCGATTATTGTCGTCGTTATTGTTGGTCTCATCGAAGACTTTTTCTGTAAAAAAAAATTTCTACCGTACCTGTAAAGAGTTGTTTTTTACTGTTGTTTCTCTTTCATTTATCGTGATTGATTTATTCGTTCAAATAAACTGTTAATCGTCAAAGTGATATAGATCAATGATTGATACTACCTTTGCAACTGTAGGAATACTCCTTTAAGATAGCATTTAATGTATATTAATTTCAATGTTAATGGAAACATTTTATGCTGAAGCTGTCCATGGGATTTTAATGGGTAAACGTCTTTGGATATATTCTAAAACCTTATGCTAAACAAACTGATGATTACTTACTTATGCCTACTACCCATCATGGGACATAAGTAGCTAATCAGGAATATCCAAGCAACCCTATCTTGGACTCTCCTTCCCAGTTTTTGTCAAGAAGTATTTACGGTCTTATTGTCCGCATTTAAATTCCAGCTTCAGGTTTCTTTTGATTTACCTGTTCTTAAACTTAGAGAGGACTAAGTCATCGAGCAGCACCTAAGGTGTCTATTGTATTGCGTGCTTCTCCACTCTAATTCTTTGGTTTTGTATAATATACTTTTACTGTGCACTAGCTGTTTTCTGATTGGCTGATATATCAAGGTCACTTAAGCTTTGTTCAAGGGTTGCACATAAATTGTAGTCTCACTGACTACTTCCAAAGATTCCATGCAATTAAGTCCCTTTATGAATTTAAATAAAGCCAGAACGAATATTTATGCACAATAATATGAATTCATTATATTTCCTGGTTTCTCGTCAGATGCTCACAACCAAATATGTATTAGAATTTTAACATCGTGATAATACATAATGTGGAACAATTGACATAAGTGGATGTGAAGGATTGGAATGGCAAAAGGTTATCAAAGATAACTATGTATATATGCAATAACAGGTCTGAGGTTATTAAGTGTTAGAATCAAGGAGACATAAAGGATGGGTGGTGTAATAACTGATTGGAGTTCAGAAACGGATAAGATAAATTGTGATAATTTTAGAGGACATAAAGGATTCATGGAATTAAAAACAAATAGGATGGGTTACGTAATAATTGAATGGAATTTGAAAAGTTCACATAATTTAAGAGAATCAAATTAGTGGAAATGTGTGAGTGAAAGGATGGTTTAAGAAATAGGTAATGAAAGATGAATATTAACCAAACTAAAGACCAAAAAAAATTGTACTACCAGAATAGTAATAAGTTTATTACTCTCTCTTTTTGAATACATAGATCCTGTTTAAGTATCTTTATCGCGATCGCTTCAGTGAACGGGAGAGAAGCCGCACTTCTGTGTCTGCTAATAATTTTGAAAGCATAAAAGATTTCAGTGGTTTGGCCGGTGTCAAGTAAATGCCGTGCTATTAGAATGTTGAGATCCCTGTTCCATCGCATCCTCTGTTTTTTTTGTAACATGCTCACAAATGCTAATATTTACTCTTCTCTCTGTTCTTCCAATGTATGTGCTTTGGCACGTACATGTAAATTGGTAAATGCAGTTGGAGCTACTGAGCAAAGAGGACTTGTTGATTTTAGTTTGAGTGAGCAGTTCGTTTCCCACACCGACGTCAGTTTTGCTACTGGGTAGGTCACTTTCAACGCGGAATTATTTCTGTGATTAATTATTCCAGTAATTTCATCTTTGAAGCGTAAGCATATGAAGCAAGTTTTCTTGTCCACTCTATCATACTTTGCCTGATGGTTGGTGTTTGCATATTTGTTGATGAATTTCGCCGGATATGCATTTTCACGTAGGCACTTAGTGATTAGAGCAGTTTCTTCTTCAGGCTTTCATCTGAGCAGATTTTACGTGCGCGGTCTAGGAGGGTTCATGCAGTACTCTTTTTGTAACTCACTGGACAGAAGCTGTAGTAATTGAGATATAACCCACTCCAGGTGCTTTTGCGATGAATGTGTCTTTGTAATGTACTAACTAATGTTCGTCTGATTCCAATATCTAGGAAATGGAATTCAACTTCATGTTCCATAATTAATTCTATAACCTTGTATGCTTTATTAAACAAACCGAGTAGATGTGTTTGTGGTTATTGCAAACAAAAACTCATCAATGTATCGACGATAGAGCATGGTAACATCGATTACGTGCTTAAGCTTCTGTTCAAGGTTTCCCATAAATATGTCGACCGCAATCGGACCCATGGCTACTCCATAAATTTGACGGTACAACATATTGTTGAAATTGAATTGTATGTTTTTTGTTCACAAAAACAGGAGCTGTTTAAACTCATGGATTGGTAAAGGTAGAAGTTTAGAATATTCACATATGATCTCTGCCATTTCATCTAGGGGATATTTATGAAAAGCGATGAGACGTCAAATGAGACCATGAATTTAACAGAAGCATTTATATTATCAAGTTTTTGTACAAATTCAAAACTATCTTTCAGATTGTGGGGTGCTAGATTCTTCCAGATTGGTTCTAAGCACCTTGTCAGTCAGCGGGTGGGTTTATGAAAGGGTGATTTAGTCATAGACATCATTGGTCTTATCGGGATGTCGGTTTTGTGTATTTTGGGTAGGCCGTATAAGTATGGTAATTATGATCCTTTTTGTTTGAGTTCGTTGTATATATGACTATCTATTAGATTTTTCTTCAACAGTTCTCAACTTTTTTAAAAGACGCTTCTCAGTTGCATCCTTTAAGTCTTTCTAGGTATTGTCGATGATAAATCTAGTGGGATCATTTAAAATGGACATAACTTTGCTGATGTATTCATCTCAGTTAAGAATGATAACACTGAAACCCTTGTCAGGACGAAGTAGCGATATTGTTTCGTCTTTCATTAGTTTTCTTAATGCTTGCTGGCGATCTTTAGTCAATACTTTTGATTGTGGTTTTGGTGTCGTAACATACTGATTTGTAATATCCACTAATTTTGATTTCAACCAACTTTGTTTTACGTCGTTCATAGGTTTAATGTTTGACAGCTGTTGATATAAATACTTGAACTGCAACTCGGTGTCTATTCTGTTGCATGTTTTCGGAATATGAAATTTGAATCCAAGGAAGAGTGCCTCTGTTTCAATTCGACTTAGTTTTTTGCTCGATAAATTCTGTATGTATTTTCCTGGATTGATAGGAAAAGTGTCGTGATTTTGTTCTTTTACAAGTGTTTTAGTTAATGTCTTCTAAAGAATGTTCTTGCTTAGTCTCTTCTCCATTCTTAGAATTGTGTACTAAAGATTTTTATTAGTGTATTAGTTATGAGATATATAATTCGTATGTGTTCAGAAATAATATAACATAATAATGATAAAATGTATATGTTTATGTGCTTTCGGTGATTTATTAATCAAGGTTGAGTGTTGTACGTTTATCCGTACCAGTATTTCGAACTGTTCTATCACAGACAAGACAATTTCATAGATTGGTTAACTTCTAAAGAGTTACAGCAAAAGCGTTTATGTGGCTAATGAAATCAGACCATAAATTCCATTCACATGATAAATCGATTATCCATTAACTGAAAAGTTTTGGTATATTAGCTTGTGATAACGACCTATAATAAGATTGTACCTCATTAATTTTAACTTCCGAACATTAAATGTTTAAAAGAAATTTTTAGTTAACTGGGCTATGACAACGATATGCTGTACATTGGGCGTCTGACCGTTGCCACTTCTCATTAATAAATTATACCTAACACAAGTAATATAGGTAAGGTTCATTAATATTAATAGTTATAAATTGAAATCAAGAACGGATCTAACTTAGACAACCATTGGAAACCCACACTTAATAATTTATTTGATTATGAAAAAGTAGGTTGTGACAGCGAGATCAATAAAATAATTTCTACACTTGATTTTGGAGGGAGACTAGGATCCACCTCTGTTGTACAATATAAATTTAAATGTGTTCAGTGAAAATTAGCGACATAATTTTGACCGTATGGTGGGCTGATGTCTACCCCACATCTTATAAAATTTAATATACTTCAATGTTGGTTACTATTTCTTCTTTTCTCACCATATTATTTATGTTCAGCATTCGCTACTTTGGATAGTATTATTTTTATTTTATTTTTCTTCATCTAGTTGATGTGGGGCTTGAGCACATATCTGTAACAAGTTCTCTCGATTTACAAGTCCTACGCTTTTAACGGTTAACGTATGAAAGTATTGTGAATCTATAACTATGAGATATTTTGACTTGTTCAGTAAAGTGTTACATGTTCACCTGCTTATGGGAAATGTTTAGTTTTTAACCAGTAATACGTCATTAAATTTTAGGTAGCAAAACAGAGATTCATCAATATATTTCTAAGGTTTGTCATATAGATTATTAGGAACCATATAAGTGTTTACTAACAGACAATAGTTTAGCAAAATTAAAGTTATCGCTACATAGGAAGACTAGGTAGCAAATCGTTGCAAAGTTTACAATTAAAAATCACCGTAACGTTTAACCACTTAAAAGGCTTTTGTCAATAGTTGAAACAAATGTTAGTTAATGACACATTCAATAGTGGAGAAATAGTTTTATATAGTAAAATGTTTAGAATTACTTATGTATTTTGTCTTGTGACAACATTAACTGGATAATTAGAGAAAACTATGGGAAATTACATGCAATTAGTTCCCTTTATGAATTTAAATAAAGACAGAACAAATACTGATCCACAATAATATGATTTCATTATATTTCGTGGTTTCTCATCAGCTGCTTACAACCAAAAATATATTAGAATTTTAGCATTGGGTAATAAATAGTGTGGAACAATAGACATAATTGATTGTAAAGGATTGGAATGATAAACGATTACCAATGATATATATATATATATATATATATATATATATATATGTGCAAGGAAAGGTCAGAGGTTCATTTGCTGATGAACTGAATCCACAGTATGACTGTCAAAATGTATTTCCTATTTATATTCATATCTTAATAGGACCATTGCACCAAGAACTGGTTAAACACAGTGTTAACGACGTATTTGAATTTGTGGATTCAATAAAAAATATGAATATAAATGGTAAAACCATGTTATCACTAGACATAGCATCCTTGTTCACTAACATCCCCCTGACTGAAACTAACGATTACATATGTGAACAAGCACTAGAAAAGAAAATAGAGATACCGATGCCAATATATAAAATGAAAGAACTCCTGTTGAAATGTACTATGAATATCTACTTTAAGTTTAACAATGAATTTTATAGACAAGTAGATGGAGTAGCAACGGGATCACCTCTAGGCCCGATCCTTGCTGACATCTTTTCTGGCCAAACTGGAAAATGGACCGTTAAAAGACATCCTAAGTAAGCTAGATTGCTACTGTCGATACATAGACGACACATTAATCGTATGTGACGAAATGGTTGACAAACAGGAGATGTAGGACTTTTTCAATAACGTCCACCCAGCTATTAAATTCACCAGCGAGGAAGAGAAAGACAGTAGTATAGCTTTCCTCGACGTCCTACTTTCTTGAAGGAGAGATAGTTCCATAAAGCGAAATATATTTAGCAAGGATAAATGGACGGGTCACTATACCCATTTCCAAAGCTTCATTCCTCTTCAGTATAAAATAAATTTGGTTAAATGTCTCAGCCACAGAATCTGTTTTGAGGACAGTGTTGTTAGTGAAATAAATATACTAGAAAACATATTGCGAAATACTAGCTACCCAGATAAGTTCGTTAAAAAAATACCTAATAGAAAATATCGTTAAAAAAAGAAGAAATTGTGACACAGTGAGTAAAAAAACCTTGTATCTGAAACTGGACATTAAGGGTGACATAGCGGCGGATATTCTAAGACGCCGACTGAAAAGATCGGTTGAAAGGACGTTTTACGCCGCCAAGTTACACATTCCTTTTACAACTAAACCAGTACTTACACAACTAACCAAGGATAGGTTACCGAAGATGGGCTCTTCCATGTGTGTATACCAATTCAACTGCTCCTGTGGAGCTAGTTACATAAGCCGTACTCAGAGGGCTTTATCCTTGCGTATTCGTGAACACGTACGAGTATCGTTGGGAAAAGAAGTCACCAAATCCATTAACAGCACCATCCTTTCTCACTTGATAGATAGTGAACATCATATAAAAAAAGAGGAAGCTTTCTCTGTTTTATATCAAGTTCCAAAAAATCTACCTCAAGGAGCTAGATTATGGTTACTCTACATAGCCGAAGCCATCTCAATCAACTCCAGAAAACCAAACTTATGTATCCAGAAAACGTATATCCAGCCTCTATGTATACCTTCGCCTACGACTGGATCACCTGATACTTAAACTGAATATTATAAACCCCTTACTCCCCGCTTTTTTGATTACCTCTATCTTAATCTTCACGTCCATCATTCCTAATTCGTTTATCGTAATTACCCTTATAACACCCCTCTTATTATGTATCATATTCACACAACAATATTATTATTACTATTACTATTTATCATTACTATCTCAATTAACAAGATGAAATTCTCATTTTTCCTAAATTACTATTATATTGATTGTGACTGGACACTTGATTACAAATCATTTTGACCTTTATTAAATGACCTTTCTAATTTACAAATAACACAATTTTAAAGTATATATATATGTCGTAACAGATGCAAACGTTCACCATTTTTAACATTGTCAAATTAATTAATATATTCCTCATTTTGGCCTTTGTAAAATACCACAACAATTATGGACTTATAACTGTAGAGCCAGATGATGAAGTTATTGAAAACAATTGTTCTCTCAAATATTGTTCATTTCTTCATATTTTAAACCTTGAAAATGTAATCAGAACGTCGTTAGTGCTTTTTTGAACAAATAATTAATATAACGGTCCAGAGAAAATAAAAGCATGAGGGGATAATAAAACTAAGTCAACGATAATTCTCTTAAACCCGGTGAGTTGAAAACAACACAACTCTGCGGTTAACTCAAAGTTAAAAGACAGGATTTCCACTTACATAAATTATAAGATGAGAGTTTATATAACTTTTAACAGGTTACTATATCACAGTACTGAAGAAAATATGTATTTTGTGATTAATGTGAATTTGTGGTATACCTTTGTCATTTTTAATTAAATAAAATATCATTTAAACCACTTAGTAAATGAATCCGATCTATACCAAGTATTCCCTGTCAAATGTTTACACTTAGTTCCCTCTATCTAGACTTCTGATGATTTACCATCATGTTTTACTTGGAGCGTACCTTACAGTAAAATTTGTTGGATTGATAAAATTAATTTTTTAAATAAGAAAGATTGGTTCGGGAAAGAGTTCTCTTTTAGGCGAATTCATCTCTAAAGCTGCATAACCTCAATGTATACTGATTTTTAAAATTGATAATAATGACAACAACAATCATAATAAAGATTTTTTCAAACATGATAACAGTGGTAAAGTAAATAAATAAAGGCATAAAAACGTTATTCTTATTAAGGGAATTGATAATAACAGTAGAAGTATGTGCTGATGATGTCGTTCGAAATAACAATGAAAGCTCCATGACTAAACCATCTAACTCAGAGAACAAAACTCCATCCAAATCATCCATCTGAGCTACAAAACTTCTCCACCATCTCAGAGAACTCTTTCCGGAACCAATCTTTCTTAGTTTATGTCTCAATACGTATATTCCAGTGAAATAGTTTAGATGACAACAACCTTATATCATTTCTGTATGTAAAAACTCATTTGAATGGCTAGGACTTAAATCAGGATAACCTTAACTACCAATCTTCAGGGAGGCAAATAATTTATTTTCACCATATTTTCTAAATCTTCAATCATTTTGACCATGACCTTATTTCTTAATATGACGGCACTTGAAAAAAAGATATGACATAGGTATCGATTATCATTGTGGATGTTTTTAACAAAAATGAAATGTTAGGGAGAAAAGTATAAGATTTTCTTGACTTTACTGTTACGTGTTGTTGGCAATTTTCGATAGGTTCTGTTACTAAATTTATGTAAAATTCCATCGACCTACTGAATTGCCAAATTATCTTTCGGGTTGTTTTCTTTTTCCGATTTCGTCAGGACACTTTTGAATACTTCCCATTAACAGTGAAAACAACATACCTTCAGAGTAGGTATCAGCAACTGGATGTTACATTTTTTCGTTGCAACTAAGTACTATGTTATTTTAAACGTGAAATATATGTTTGGTGACAGATAGTTGCAAATGACAGAAAAAATAGGGAAAACACGTGATTTTAGGATGAGGATTTTCCATTGATACCAAAAATCAGTTAATTAGACCAGTTCTATTTTGTATTAGTTGAAATGTATTGTAGCATTATGAGCTATTTATACTTTGTCGAATAATGAGTTTTTTAAGTCATGAGGGTTGTGAATGTGTGGTCAATTGTTTGAGTCTATATAAAGTGACTCAATGATGACATGGTCATTTAGTTAAACAAACCGTCAAATGAAGTGAAATCTCTTACAAATGGTCAAATTGAATAACCCTTGGTTATTTCACAGTCTTCATTTTCATTGTTGATTAACAGCCTTTTAACAAAAAAATAAACCAAAGTTATGGCGTTTTTATTGAATATTTTGCCCATAACTAATGCTAACTTTAATTTCACAATATTTATTCACCGAACTCAAGCTAAGAGTTACTTGTCCTGTTTACAAATCTATTTAATTAGGATGTGGAAGTCTGTGCCATTATCAAATTATTAACACTGGACATTTCGATCATATCAGTATTTTATCAAATCAGTTGGTAAATGATTGCAATATCAAAAACCAGCATAACTGACCATCGAACTAGGTTGTTGTTTACTCACTAAAATTACACGCTATTGTACAAAATATAGAACAAAAACAAACGTAATTGACGTGTAATAATATTCGAATATTATTGAATATTAAATAAATTCAACAGTTTGGATGTTAGTCACTTTTCTTTGCGTTTGGATAGTTAGGTATTTCCACATAACAACTAAATGACTTATTTGTCCGGAAACATTTTAGCTGAAAAGTTCATGAACGTTTTTGTTAGACTTAAGATTATTTTCGTCATGGATTGTTCTTAAATATGGTTCCATTAAAACCAAAGAGTAATGATTACTTGTTTAACCCATGTCAAGGTTCGGTACTAGTGTAGTGAAGAAGAACACGAGTGGTGAAAAATTACAGACCATCTCGCTAAATTCTGATAACCATTCAGTAAACAGTTAATTTACAAAATAACAGTCAATTGTCTCAATCTTGACTGTTTCTTCTGCAAATATCAGTCCGTCTTCTCTGATTTAATTGTTCATGCATTTTCGTACCGATTGCGCTTCATTCCTGTTCGTTCCTTATCGATCTTCTGCCGAAATACACTCTATGTCGGACCATCACCATATACTACTTGTGTAGATATAAGTAGACTACACCACACTCGTCCCCCCTTTAAAGCATTCGTTCATGCGATGGTTCTGCTCGCCATGCCACTTTCTTCTATCACTGCAGTCTGTGCCAATCTCTCCGTTAGAATGTCGAGTCCGCGGCGCGCTGACCTTCATAGCTCCGTCGACATGCCGGGCCACCAACACTAGGACATTTAGTTCTGTATTGAATAGCAATCAATATGCAGATGATTAGAAGATGATCTAGAAGTTTGAGTAGGTTAATGAAACCTTTTCATGGTATAGTAAATAGTGCCAGATTTATTTTTGTACACTTCATGTTAGGTTATCTTAGTATCATTTCTTATTATTTAACTACGTTTTAATTATCGGATACGTACAACCACGTTATACGGATAGTTTCGTTGTGTACTGATCGAAACAAGATATTAGTAAAATATTCATGAATAGTTTTTTTTCATTATTATTAGAAGTGCTGAGAAACTATCAGTGCGATTTCTCAGACTTTTCTCATATTTTCTTGTTTGAAAAGCCTGATATAACCCGTTCATAATCTTTGTCAAGTTGAAAGTCATTTGAAAGTAGAGTACTCTGACCACTGTACTTATATCAGAGCAACGTATTTTCTGCAAGACAATGAGGTTGTTGGTATTGTGTAGAACCAAATCGATGTCATGTGCCATTAGATCATTAGCGGTTCAGCAAATAACTGACATCAAATAGTCTTAAAAACTAATTTTAATTTCATAAGACTTGAACAATACAAGTGGTCGATAATAAAAGCATTTTGTTATATCAATCAATTCAGTTGGGAATTAACCAAATTATTACTGTTTTCTTGAGACATACTATTGTTAGAATGTGTGCTTGCATATGTAAATATAACTTCGCTGCAACTCCAGTTTCTTAAATTAATTCATTTTGTCGAAAAATATGGGATTTGTATGGAGATATCGAAGCAATGATTAGATGATTTTCGTCACTTTGTAAATCTTGTACATGGTCGTATTTGCGTAATAGTGATAAATCTAAAACCTCCACAAAACAGGTGTTCACTGATCGTTTTGTTCTTTAGGTTGGAGCGGGAACTTATTTGATTGTTGACTAGATGCAGGGACTTTTTTAATCAGAATCAAACCCCTGTTGAAAATTCACATATCTAAGCTTGTATAGACGGTAGAGAGAGAGCTCAAATTACCGATGGAATGTTAGATTAAATTTTACATCTACTGAGGTTATTTCTGAACATAAATACGTACTATATAATGGAATTAGTCAACCAGTTATATCCTCTGCAAATTAACGTTCAAAGACTATCTTAATGACTCTTATAGAGTTTGCCTTTAAAAAGTGAATAAATAAGTATTTTATTTAATTAAACATTTGAAATATAAGTATTTCGAGTTGGATGTTTTTTAAGTTAGTTACACATCAATACTGTATGCATTAAATCAATAATTTTAAATAAAACACTTGCTAATGTGTATATAAACAGACAACAGTTTTTGTTTCACATCATACTAGTATTATATGTGTCATACATAAATTGTCGATGAAAAAACTGAGGACGATTTGTCCAACTTCATTGTGTCTGACACTAAGTACTTTGTGTTACAAACCATAAATGCTAATGTCAATAATTAATGTTCAGTTTATATCAGTACTATGTATCAATTGTACAGAAAATAATAAATCATATTACAACCCCCTACATAATACTCAGGCAAACAGAAAACGTTCTGAGCATATCCACATCATATACATATATGCCCCATCGCGACTGATCCGGATGAATCCAAAGTAAGTGACACATTTTGTGCTAAAGATAATTATTATGCCAAGAAAACCATAAAAGATGTTGCAAGGGAACACGATAACAGATGCAGACGTGTGAAGATCGTTTTGGATAGGCGAGCGATTTACCTAAACGAGGTTACTGCATGAGTGAAAATATGATTATTCAAACTTGGCAACAGAGCTTTTCACGGAATTTTCATCCTCCGAGTGAGATGGTTAGGCTTTCGGAAGATTACATTAGTAACCGAATAGAACTGCAGAACTCAACAAGTACTCACACAGATGTGATTATTTTGGCAGTTAATTATCAGTTTCCATATGTAGTAAATGTCATGTTAGATATATCGTGGTCGTTTTTATAAACGATGGTTCAATAATCATAAAATGAGACGTATCATGGACAGTAGTATTAATTTCACCTGATAAATATATTCATTTACAGATAATTCATTTCTATTTTGAATGGGATGAGAAGTAATAGCTGGATGTGCTACAGGAAAACCCTTGGAAAGCATGGAATGTCCAACAATAGAGTAGGAATAAAAATGATAGAATCTAGAGGTTAAATATAAATACACTATAACAATCTTTATAATTAGCATGGTAAACACACGGAAATTGTTCACAATGAGGGCGGTTCGTCATAAATTGACTTCAGTAAGAGATGAATGGGAAGATATGCAATTTAGAGAGATGGTTTCGTTCAAATGCTGTCCTCCGTGGTTTAAACATGCTTTTATCGTCTTGCTAAACGCCATTAGCACAAAATTTACATGGGAGCTTCACGATCAAACCAACAACTTAGAGAAAGCAGTTTGAATGACTTTAGATAGATAACGGCTGAAATCGGGGATGTGAACTGTTGATTACTAACTAGGTACTCTTAAGGTAACGCGCACGGTGTGAGACTTCAGTACTAGAGTTCTAACCTTATTGAGTTTACAGGCGCATTCATGAGTCTCCGTACCTGAACGAAACAGTCGTTCAGTACTCTTCGGTCCACAGTTTTCGTTTAACGAAATCCAGCCAATGATATTAACCATCTTTAAACTTTGTGGTTGGATTTAATTTTTTTCTACAGGGATTACAAAGAAAAAATACTACAAGCAAAACTGCAATTTTGCATCAATTTGGATTATTATGAACTAATAAATTGGTGTTTTGATAATTATAGTGATATATAAATTCGATAAGTATACTAAATTACTTTCTTGGAATGTAATTAAATCAATTCTATGGATCTAATCCAAACAGTTTCTGGAATCGCTGGGTTGACAAATGGATAACACAAAAATCCGGCTTTAGATTGGTCATCCATTACGTTTTTGTAATAAAAATTCACACTATTCAGTAGACTACATTTCGACTTAACAAGTAATAATGAGATAATAAACACTTTTATGATCAGCTAATTATTGAAAAATAGATGCAACTATTAGCATAAGGTTTTAGAGATTCTTGAATTTGAAATTTCATATCGTGAAAAGACTTGGTTATACAACCATTGGAAATTAGTCCTATAAGTGGTTAAACTCATGACATTTTTACCTCGCGGATAGCGCCTGACCCTCGGACCACTAAACTGGTATCCAGAGATTTTCATTTTTAACTTCAGTCGATTATTGATAATATGCATCTATTACCCAATGCTGTTGTGAAAACCCCATTCCAACAAACTTGTTTAACAATAATTTACACCAAATTTTCCACATAAGTACCATTTAGGTGCAGTTGAAAACGAAACCAACATACATGAATATTTTTTCTGAGAAAAGTCTATGGTTAAATAGCGGTGGTGAATTTAGAACTGAGATGAAGTCAGCTATCAGATCAAGTAAATCCTTAGGTAAAACTAATGAGTTAGTATTAGATAAAGACCGAGAGACGGTAGTGAATCGTCCAGAAATCAGATCTTTTCTTGATTTAATAAAGGTATAGATCAGGAAGACCTAGATGACGTGATATTGTTGAATATATAATGAATTGAATGAGTGATGAAGAATGTTGGAACTAAGGATATTCGGGTTGACTTCGTGGTTTTAATGCAACGCACTCGAAGCAAGACTTATTTGTCCTGTTCTTATTTTTTTCCGAGGTCGTTTGTACCACTGGTGAGTCCTAGATTAAGATGAAACAGTTCTCTAGTACATCTTGACAATTTACTTGAAGTTAGTATGTAATCGGATAAATTGCAACCCGAAAAATAGACATTAATTTTACGGGAAAGTCACTTCAATTATTTTCCATTTTGTTCACTCATAATGATTGTTTATAGATATGAAAGTGTTACAAATGTGCACCTACTCGTATTGGATCAAAATAAGCCTACAAACCGGTCGATAAGGTTGAGCATCGCATTTCCACAACTTCCTATGAAGTTCTTCAATGTGATGGTATTCCACCAAGTAACACTGCATATTCTCAGGGTCTAACTGTCCCACTTAGAATGCTTTGTTTTTTGTCACAGATTTACTTATTAATACTAACATACATATCCAAATTTTTCAACGGAATTCTGCTTGTAACCCACCTACGCTAAAACCTCTAAACCAACTAATCCAGCCTCTGTACGGATTGACAATCGAATATCCATGCAAAATTTACCCATTCACAGACCACCGACCCGAACAATAAAAGGACCAACCAAGTACCTTGCATTTTTCGAACTTAAAATCTCAAGTGAATAGTTCAATAAGATGGAAGACCACGAATCATGATAAATAATAAATTTCAGTAGGTATACAGTTACGGCATTCGTGATGTAGTTAAATCACAGGTATATAACTGACTGCAATCTATAAATGGCGAAAATTATTGCAAGTTAATAATTTATGTGAAAATCCACGATTAGAACAAAATAAAAATACTACCAGCCATTAGTTTAATAAACAAACAGAAAATGTACAAACTGATTCCCTCAAAAGTAGTTTCCGAATTAGCTTTCTACGCAATTTCCTAACACGTTTTTAATCAGTGTTAATAGTACTAAAACGGCAAAGCCGAGTTTTATCCAACCTGATTCGCAAACAACCTCTAAAATATCGACTGACTGCGCATGTCTTACCCAAATACTAATTCTTCATTCCTGTATTTTTGTGTAGCAGATTAACAACGCGGCGTTATACCAGTCATCTGGATAACGAGTGACTGCAAGGTTACCGCTGCCCGAAGTTTAACCATCTAGTAGTCTAGTCGTATGTCATTTCATCATTTGGACTAAGGAAATGTTGGATGTATTATACTCGATTTTTGTGAGGGAGCATTTGAAATATGAGAACTAAGCAGTGAGTTCTTGTTTCAAATAACAGGTGGATATTCCAGAACTGGTTCAGCGGTGGTGGATAATAACAGCAAAAGTTTTCTCTGGTCCATCCTATGAAGACAGATTGAGACACCTCAACTTCATCAGCACTAGCTTTAGGCAGAAGTAAAGTATAAGCATTGTCATCTCACTCACTCAACCTGATGTTTAAGGCTCACAGCAACACGCCGAACCACGCTAAAAGCTCTTGGTGCTAAAAACCATCTGTACTCTCTATACCTTCGCTATCGATGAGTCAGTCAGCTACAACGTAGGACTAGGCACATATGGGTATTGTTCCAAGTTGCCACACTTTATTAGCACAAGATGATCACCAAATTCATATGAGTAGTTACTTCAATGATAGTAATATATAAAAGATTGTGTATAGGGATATAGTACAGCCGATGAACGTCGGCTGTAAAGACAGGTACATTCGGAAGACTGTGAACCATTAGTGTACAGCAGCCGCCACAAAGTTTACTTCGCAAATATGCCCCACGTGCATCATAAACTATTGGTGAGCTTACATAGGAAAACTAACAACTATGTACACAACCGACACTTTGTCTATCAAACCATTGTGCCATGGAAACTATTTGGTTCAGGTAAAATAACTAGATTTGGACGTAAAAAGACAGGTTTACTCAAAAATTACGACGGAATAAGCTTTTTCTACTGTAGCTTGTCATTTTTTTCAATTCAATATTAAGACTAACAACAAATTAGTTTGAGGGAAACAAATTGCACAACAGATCTTCCTAGAAGAATCCAAAATAGAGTTCACACTGGGACATGACCTATACAACTAACTGTCAAGGACCAGGCTACTGATTCACTAATGCTGTAACTACTGTAGTTTAAGAACGCTGGCTAAAGATCTCGACAACTAAAATCAGAACAACTGGTCTTAATCCCATTTTACTTGTTTCAAATGGTATCTGTGACCCTTGAAAGCATGGGGCTCAGAGACAGAAGAATGATGTTGTGTGTGGTTACAGAGTCGTGGTAACCAACTATTAGATAATACTGTGGCTCGAGAAGCCCGAATTAGACATAATAAACCAGTGGACAAACAGGCAAATGATTATTGCATTGAAGGTCTCTATGTTGTAGCTGACTGATAGAAATAGATCGACTAATATTGACTACAATTAACCGGTGTATATCACTGTATCACAAGTTTGGACATGGTCAAGACTCTTTGTGAGAAATTCTCATCATTGACACCCTAGCATCAGAAAAAACTGAGACAATGTTTGCATATTGTACAGTTTATTGTTGATCAACAATTAGTTGAAATATTCTTTGTTCGCACGTTACTTAAAGTCTGAATCACTCGAATAGAGTTGCTGTTATGAAGCAGTGGAACGATGGTTAGCTAATGAAATTTTAAAGCACTGTAGAATATAGCTCAAACATACAAATATTTCCGGTAACTTTTCATTAGGCTTGACTATCGGAAACTACACAGAATCGTTACGATTACAATACAAGCACATGATTTTGAAGATTACAATAGTTACGAAAAATCATACAAACGTTGATGAACATTAAGAGTATATAATCACGATTGCAAAGCATAGTGGAATAGCATCGAAAATACATATTTACTTAGAGCGTATGTTCAAGAATTGAAATGTAAGCACAAACCGCATTTCAGCTTCTTTGGTTTGGATAATTAAAAAGCATCTCTCTAAGACAATAAACTCAAAAACACATATAACAACCTGTATTTTGAGTCGACATGACTTCATGCATTAGAAATTTCCAAGTAAAATCATACGACAAGCTACAAAACAGTACAATTGAGTAGAATTACATTTCATAACCAGTCCAATATTGCTAAAAATCCAAGCCAAAGCAAATATAACCGAATTAAAATGAAACGAAGCCTTTAAAAAGCAACGAGAAATGTACAAGTTATCCAATGACATTACACATCAATGGAAGTGTTTGGTGACGGGAAATTAGAAATCCAACTATTATTTTACATTCATTACACAAAATCAATGATTCATTTACAACTTAAAAAGAATGAACACACAACTAGGAATTAGTGGCATGGACTAAAATAGACTTTCTTTTAGTGAAATGAAAAAAACAACGAACATGTCTTGAAGACCAGGACAGTATTATTACAAGACAATGCAATACAATAAATAGTGGGACGGAGTTCTCTATAAAGATGTAGCACATAAAAGAGTCCAGAATCGCTTTGCATAGTGCAGTTTGTTATTCGAAATTTATTTATAACGACAGTGATATTGACGCCACACGAAAGACGACCAACTGCACATGTGTGGATTCTATTTGAAATGCACTTTTATGGTGCCCATAACGACACCACTCAAGTATTTGAACTAAATGCTGTATGACTGAAACACGCCAAAGCATCCAACTGTTTATCATCAACAAGCGAAAACCTCTTGCTAAATGCGAAGAAATGTCTGGCTAGGGTATTCATATGAGGTATTAACTCAAGTTGATCTAGATGATTAAAATGTGCAACATACATATGAACTATACAGACTAGTATATTTTTGCATATAACGGAAACATACTGGGGCAAATCAGGAGGAAATGGTTCACCATTTCGTATAGGAAATAAACGAGGGCATTGAATAAGATCATGGCAAGAAGATAGAGCACCATCAATAGCTTGACGAGCTGAAATTCTACTGTATTGTGAGATGGAGCCTGCAATGAGACTTTTGTTCTTTTTGCCGCGATCGTCTTCGCTCTGTACACCAAGAGAACTATTTGAAATTTCCAGTAACAATGAGGAGACAATATTGTGGATCCCTGAATCTTCCAAAGACTCCCACAAGCTTCGGCAACCGCAGAGCTCATATATGGCGTCATATATTATACTAATATTGTCAAATAAGGCAATCGTGTGTGCAGCAAGCCACTCATTTGTATCCATAGCTGGAAATGGCTCTACAACATCACAGAACTCAGGATAAGATGAATCCAAAAATATGGGTAATTGCTGGGAAACATAAACATTTTTCATGTACATTGGAATTTTTTGGTCAGCATGAGTTTCTGTTTCAACAGACACCCCAGGTGATTGCGAACACTTGCTCGGCACCTGAGAAACTTGAGCGTTTACAGACAGAGGTGAAGGGGCGCGAAACTTTACAGCTGAGCCGCCACGAGATTCATTTGCAGAAAACTCTTTCACAGGAACAGGAGAACGTCTGTTGTCAGTTTCAGCACTTACACTGCTAGTACTCAATGGCGGAGTGCCATTCGGAGAGATACAATGACTATGATGAACAACGGGAATAGGTTCTGTTGCAGCGGAAGAAACAATGCTGGGAGGGGAATGCATGAAGCCACGACTTACCCCTCTAGCTTTCCCCATCAACCAGTCCATTTACCTTGAGGCCTGGTCTTTGAATGATTTGTGCCTTCTGTTAGTATAATAGTGTACTTGAAACTTCGTTTTATGTAGGGTATTCCAATATATTTAAAGAATAAATGAGTCTGAAAGATAACAGGAGTAACATCCAGGCATCTTCTAAGCAGTTACAAAGAATGTAACATCAATACACAATGAATTAAACCACTAAAAAATCAAAACAAACAGGTATACACTGAAGATAATCCAGGATATCTATATAAAGCAGAAACCAATAATCTTGCAGACGACTTGAGGTTAAAATACGCGGTTCGACAAGTGCATCAAAACTGAGTAAGGTCAGAGCGTGATATAAAAAAACAAATCAAGATAATGAAAATTAGAAATGTTGAAAGAGTTGAGCTGAATTTTACAAATAGTGAAGAATATTTCATGCTTTTAGAGTTAAATCTCATCAGTTAACAAATCTCCTAAGGCAATCGTTCTGTCACAACTCAGCTTGCTCAGTACAGGTTCTGAAAGCAGAATTCTCGGCCATTTCTCTTCACAGTGCTTGTATTCAACTCCACCTACACGCCTAATCTACGTGTCCCGGCACTCAAACATATACTAAACACCCAATTCCCAGTGAATACCATACTTGTCATTATGAACCTCATTTATTCAACTCCTCAACCTCTGTTGTAGGCTACTTAATTTTATAAATTCTTATGTCACTGGTTATCTGTTGTCTCGAGTTTTACCATTATATATGGTCTTTAGATTAATCTGCTAGATCAGAACTTAGCTGTAGCAGTCTCGATAGTTCACGAGATAACTAGGAAAATAAACTCTCGACATATAATACTAAGAGAAGGCCAGTAATGGTGAACATGGCAACACTCGTTCAAAACTCAATTCATCGGATGGCATGGTTCAGCCCTGCAGGCGTGATCATTCTTGTGTAGCTAATCTCATCTATTCATATGAAGTATATTGTTCTATCCCCAGTCTAGATGTATTCTCCATCATATATTGGTGGTAACTACGAGAGGATTGGGCATGGGGTTAGCGACCCCATCCCGTAGAAAATCAACTCGCTAAAAAAACGCTAACCAGAAAAAATCATTCAAACCATTCAATCTCTGCCCTGGGAGTAGAAGGAATAATTATGACGTCTCATGATGAAAGCCGAGTTCCTTCGGAAGTCATGAGGCCGATGCACCTTCTTACAACCAGAGCAGCAATTTTTATAGGTACATGGAATGTCCGGACAATGTGGGAGACCGGAAGAGTCTTCCAAATTGCTGCAGTAATGAGAAAATACAACCTGGAGGTTCTTGGAATCAGTGAAACGCATTGGACGCAGGTTGGACAACAACGACTGTTTTCAGGAGAACTTCTGTTATAGTCCGGTCATGAAGAAGAAAATGCACCACATACACAAGGAGTTGCATTGATGCTGTCCAGAAAAGCACAAAATGCACTTATAGGATGGGAATCTCATGGATCGAGGATCACCAAAGCCTCCTTCGAAACAAAGAGAGAGGGCATTACAATGAACGTCATCCAATGCTATGCGCCGACCAACGACTACGATGAAGACGCTAAAAACCAATTCCACGATAGGCTGCAGTCAATCTTCGAGAAGTGCCCAACCAAAGACCTGACCATTCTGATGGGAGATTTCAATGCCAAGGTTGGAAAGGACAACACTGGATACGAAGACGTCATGGGACAACATGGACTGGGAGAAAGGAACGGAAATGGTGAGAGATTTGCAAACCTATGTGCCTTCAATAAACTGGTCATAGGTGGCACCATATTTCCACACAAAAAGCATGGCCATTAGACAAATCAAGAGCGGCAAAGCAGCGGGACCAGACAACATCCCGGCAGAGGCACTGAAAGCAAATGTAGCAGCAACTGCCAAGATACTACACATCCTCTTCAGTAAGATTTGGGATGAAGAACAAGTACCAACAGACTGGAAAAAAGGACTTCTGATCAAAATACCAAAGAAAGGCGATCTCAGCAAGTGCGACAACTACAGGGGCATCACTCTCCTCTCAATACCAGGAAAAGTCTTCAACAGGGTATTGTTAAACAGGATGAAGGATTCCGTAGACGCCCAACTTCGAGATCAACAGGGTGGATTTCGTAAGTATAGATCGTGCACAGATCAAATCGCAACTCTACGTATCATTGTGGAACAATCAATCGAATGGAATTCATCACTCTACATCAATTTCAACGACTTCGAGATGGCATTTGATAGCGTGGACAGGACGACACTATGGAGGCTTCTTCGACACTACGGCGTGCCTGAGAAAATAGTCAATATCATACGGAACTCCTATGATGGACTAAACTGCCAAATCGTCCACGGAGGACAACTCACCGACTCGTTTGAAGTAAAGCCCGGTGTTAGGCAAGGTTGCTTACTCTCACTCTTTCTCTTTCTCCTGGTGATCGACTGGATCATGAAGACGTCAATATCTGGAGGAAAGCACGGGATACAGTGGACAGGCACGATGCAACTTGACGATCTAGACTTCGCGGATGATCTGGCTCTTCTATCACAAACGCAACAACAAATGCAGGAGAAAACGACCAGTGTAGCAGCAGCCTCAGCAGCAGTAGGTCTCAATATAAACAAAGGGAAAAGCAAGACTCTCCGATACAATACAATATGCACTAATCCAATTACACTTGACGGAGAAGCTTTGGAGGATGTGGAAATCTTTACATATCTGGGCAGCATCATTGATGAACATGGTGGATCAGATGCAGATGTGAGGGCGAGGATCGGCAAAGCAAGAGCAGCATACTTACATCTGAAGAACATCTGGAGCTCAAAACAATTGTCAACCAACACCAAGGTTAGAATTTTCAATACAAATGTCAAGACAGTTCTATTGTATGGGGCGGAGACTTGGAGAACTACAAAAGCCATTATCCAGAAGATACAAGTGTTTATTAACAGTTGTCTACGCAAGATACTTCGGATCCGATGGTCAGACACTATCAGCAACAAGTTACTGTGGGAGACAACAAATCAGATTCCAACGGAGGAAGAAATCAGGAGTAAGCGCTGGAAGTGGATTGGGCACACTTTGAGGAAATCACCCGATTGCGTTACAAGACAAGCCCTCACATGGAATCCTGAAGGTCAAAGGAGAAGAGGAAGACCAAAGAACACATTACGCCGAGAAATAGAGACAGACATGAGAAGAATGAACAAGAACTGGATAGAACTAGAAAAGAAGGCCCAGGACAGAGTGGGTTGGAGAATGCTGGTCGGCGGCCTATGCTCCATTGGGAGTAACAGGCGAAAGTAAGTAAGTAATTAAGTAACTACGAGAGGATGAGTCAGTGTAGGCAATGATGTGACTTCCATGTAATATCTTAAAGATTAGGTAGTCATATCATGACAAATCCACAATTTTAGGATTGGGTATATTATTAGGACAGTACTAATGACGAAGTTTACCATAATTCTACAGTTGAATTCAATCTTCCTGTAGTGGGTTTTGCGGACCTCACATCCGTTGGATGCAAAAACTCTGTCGTAGCCCGATTCTTCAACCTCACGGAAGATCTGGGATTGTTCGAAAATGTCAGTTAAAAAACTCATTAGGGAGACAGTCATACACCATCGCTCTTACACTGCGTATTTACAAACGAAGAATTCTTAACTGATAACCTCTCAACCCTGGTTCTTCTGTGTGAAAGTGATCATGCTATCATATCTTTCAGTTTTATTGGCAAGACTGAGCTAAGACATGCTATGTAGAATAGGAGCTAGAGTTTCAAACGGTCATGGGTATCAGCTTTAAAAGGACAATCTACAGCAGATGGACTGGGAAGATCACCCTCAACTTGATGTAGGTACTCATTAGAATTTCGTACTGCACATGATCTTATGTGCTACAAAGCTCGGAGTCAAGAATATACAGAATTTCTTTAAGATCTGAAATACCTCTAGAAGGTCGGATAAAAAGCAAGATGGCACAAGGTGAACTAGAAATGAGTCGATAAACTGGTGGGAAAAACTCCGCTCAGTGGGTTTTCGAGTACTAAGGTCTCGGAAACGAAAGCGATTTTTACCATTGATAATGCAAGCCAACAACCAAATATAATGGCGATCTATCGATAGTTCCTATGGTCGCTGATAAAAGATATGTTTTACTATTAGTTTAACATCTCAGACCAGATAAGTTCAGTGTTCCTGAGGATGTCCATCCTAGTATTCTGAAAACCCGGGTGGATGAGATTGCTGAACCTTTGAGAACACTGTTTCATATGTCTTTATGACAGTCCAAACTGCCACAAGATTGGAAAAATGCAATTATCAGCCCGGTTTATAAAACGAGGGGTAGAGACTTTGTAACTACCAACCCGTTAGTCTGATCCATGTAGGTGTCTCTTTAATGGAAATGAATTTAAGTGTTTTCATTCTAAAGTGTATAGACAGAAATGGTCTTTCATTCAGAGAATAGCACGGTTTTAGGAAAATACTATCATGCCTGAAAAATCTGCTCACTGCAAGAGAAGGTTGGGCTTCAGATAAAGATAGAAATATTCCAGATGTGATTTTCATAGATCCAGGTAAAGGCTTCTACGAGGTCTCTTGTCATGGTCTTAAATGAAAACGGGGAGGTTTTGGGATTGATTATGAAACCATAGATATGAAAAATGGCTGTTTGAGTGATAGGGAACAACGGGTACAGGTGAATAGGACTTTATCAACATGGGATTCTGTAAAAAGTGGAACTCCCCAACAAACAATCCTTGGCTCTTTACTTTTTTACTTCATTTAAATGACTGACCACCTGTAGTAAAGTCATCTGTTCTACTCTACAAAGAAGTCATAGTGAGTATTGACCTCAAAACTTCAAGGTTGCTGTCGCCGAATGCTTCAGGGTTTTAGGAGCCTTCACCACCAATGCTCGCTAATTAGTAACTCTAACCTCCCTGTTTTTGTGACGCTAGGCTCATTTCAGCTTACTTTAGGACAAATATTGTACTTCACACG
Organism: Schistosoma rodhaini; assembly: GCA_944470415.2. Taxonomy (NCBI): domain Eukaryota; kingdom Metazoa; phylum Platyhelminthes; class Trematoda; order Strigeidida; family Schistosomatidae; genus Schistosoma; species Schistosoma rodhaini. The sequence goes on from OX104044.1 coordinate 40,489,075, forward strand.
ATGTCCTGTGTTTGACATACTATTGAAAAACACCATTTCTATATGCATCACATCATAAGCGTATCAGGCAATTACAAATTATGGACTGTAGGTACGGCATCGATGTACAGCTTTAGTTGATCATAGTATTAAGTATAGGTTGCCAGTCAGAGCATATATATTAAAAAGATGTGACATATTAATACACAAATTGCAATTAAGATAAGGAATGCCAAAATACGGCCATTTCGCGTTTTACGATACGATAAGAGAATAAGGTTCAGGCACCTTGAGCGTCAATCGTAAGAGAGTTTGGAAATACCCTTCGCCAGTTTTGTTTCCACAGTCTGAATACGGTCGAGTGAATAAGTAACGTTGTTAAGACATAGACCAGCACAGTACTTTTAGTGTAGTCTTACGTAGGTGGTGGACAAAACTTGAAACATTTTTAGTGCCTGCAGGTAACATTAGTTATATTGATAGAAGAAACCAGACTCTTAGTGAATAGATCTTTATTTAGCTTGTGGGACAGTAAAAATGGTCGGGAGGTTACCTGTTCAAACACAAAAAGCTTTTCAGTATTTAATTTAAGATAATAGAAATATAATGTCTATAGAAAATAAGGAAGTGAATGAACACTCGATCTCGATTGTTTTGACATAAACTTGGTTGTCTGAAGTCATATCTTAACTAGTCAATAAAGTTATTACACGTCTCGTCAAAACATCTAAATGCTCAACGAATTAACCATGAGGCACTAAAACCTTCGGGAGCAGTGGCGTATTTGTTTTCAAATCGTGACTTAATATTACCCCAAGTCCTTATGCTCTTACACCCACGGAAGATGTACCGTTAACAGTATATCGGTAACTATTACCATGTTCGATGTGCATGAGCACACTAGAATAATTTCTAAGCCTCAGCATTGAGACGATTTAACTAATTTGTCTACATCAGCTCGAAAATCAAAACGATCAGCTATGCTTCTTACTGTCCTCCGGATTTTGATGTCATTCACAAACAATAACGCCAACGACTTATTCAATCGAAGTAATTCATTGACGTGGAGAAGGGAAAGTAGGGGAACTAAGATGGTGCCTTGGTGTGCGCCACCTGTGGCCAGCTTCCATTCAGATAGTATCCCACTAACTCTCACTCTCAGTCTTCGACCACATGGAAAGTTGCTTGTCGATTCCTGTACACAACTTGTTATTCTGAAGCTCTAGAGCTACTGTATATTACCTAAGTGAGGAAACTTGTCAAATACTTTGCTAAAGTCTATAAATGTCACAGTGCCGGATAGATAGTTATCTAAGGTTGCTGTTTAGTCGTCTCAAGCAGTAAGTAATTTGGTCAGATATGAACGCTTGTTTCGAAACCCGCATTGTCCGAGAGTTAACAGAGTTTATGATTCAATATGACTTAGTGATTTAATCCAAATTATCTCTTCAAGTGACTTAACTACTGTGCTGGTTAGACTGACATGCTGGTAGTTAGATACGATTTGTCTCTGATCACCGTTAAAAATAGGATTAACTATCGCATCTATCCAATCCCAATGGTGTTGAGGGTTGAAAAGAGACTTGTCGAATATCATCGTGGTTGGCTTTAAAATAATGTCCGCCTGAGATATCAGAAGTCATGAGCGTAGCACATCAGATCCCAGTAAAGCACTAGGTCTAGGGTTGATAATGAATTGAACGACAGTTACATCATATACGTGTACAGGTCCTATAGCTGGCATCTCAGTGGTGTGATTATAACAAGTTCTGTTAAAAGTATCTGCAGAATGGACATTGCTGAAATATTTTGATAAGGTCTCAGCTTTGACCAGATCTGATTCAGCTAGTATACCTGAAGTTCCATGCAAAAGCAATGAGAGAATGCGATCACTACGCTTTGCTCTCCGTTTATTGCACGCAAACAGTAGTTTCGGGCTAGTATGGTTATCACATGTCAACTGTCTTTCGTAAGTGGTGTGACATCTAGCTATGGTGGTTTTACACATATCGTGGATCTTCCAGTATTCGCACTTACATCATTCGTGGCCTGTAAACAATAATAAATCCTAGATGTGTTCCCTACGCTTTAGTAGCCTTTGAGTGTTGACCATGGGATGTAGAGTGAAGTTACGGACTAAAATGTAGCCTTAAACTTATCCCACTCGCCTTCGATCAACTCATCTGCATTGGTCGACCAGTCTGTTTATATAGCACAGTCTCTGATTGCCGGAATGTTAGCTCGCAAGATATTGGTACGGGGTGGGGCAGGTACATACTGTATAACATGTGTCCGAAACCTGAGGTAAGGTAAAACGTGGTCACTATTCGCTAGTGGAGGAAGGTGCTGAGCATCTATGACATTGTCGCAGTGGTGCGTAAAGACAAGGTCCAGCAATGACGGTTTATGTTCCAAGTCAATAAACGTCGGTTTTATCATATGATGTCCTACATGTAAAATGAATAATAATTGGTAAAAGGTTGACATCGAAACCTCCACCGAAGCCGCAAGCTCTATCCAGTTGATATACAGTGCGTTGAAATCTCTATTGATGAGACGACATCCGGTCGTACTCCAAGAATAGACGTGAATTAAGATAAGGTCTTTCGCAAGAGAACGTGTACTATGGTACATACTGCCTATAGTTACTAAGTCGTCTCTATACGTAATTGTACAGCAAGCTACCCCTCAAGTACCACCATCATGAGACATCTCTAGACCGACTGTGCACGAAAGTGTTCTCTAGCGTTTAATATCATGCTTCCTCCCTCGTGACTTATAACTCTGTCACTCCTAAAACAGGTGTAAAATACAATGGTGAGACCACAGTCGGTAGGTACGGTGAGGCACGTTTGTGTGACAACAATTATTTCGGGATATAACCATCTCACATCAAACTTGATTCGGACGTTTTAGTTCTAATACTATGAGCTTTCGTGTAGTACACAATTAAGGTATTTCGAGAATCACGCGTTCCACCCATATAGGTCTCGAAATCTTTGGCTTCAAAGACCTAACCAGCAGAACATCCTGAACCTCAAGGTTTGCTTTCAGACTTGGCTATTGAGATTTTAATTCTGTAAGGACATTCTTCCACTTGGTTCGATCTTCAAGCAGCCAGTCCAGTCGAATACGAATATTCAGATTTTGAGTTTTGTATGCGTTGTTCAGCATAACATCTCTTTTCCCATAACTTCTGAGTACTAACTTGAAGATCTCGCCTCCAACCCACTTACCGAGTCCAACTACCTTCGTACTCTTGAAACCTTTTCTGGTAGTTTATTTCTGATGGTGGATTCAGCTGGTCCAAATCGTGTCAATGCCTTTTGGCAAGTTCAGTACTACTTGCTTATTCCAGATCTCAAGTAATTGAACTAGGAACGGATTTGACTTCACTGAGAGTCGTTTTCATGGCTTTCGATAGTGATATCATATCCTGCCTATTAGCTACTGTTTGGGGAACTGGCTTTTGTTTAGCAACATTTTGTCGCTTCTTATTTTTGATCTGTACCTATTCATCAACTTTAATTGAAGTAGCGATTACAGTCGAGTTACACACACTGTGAAGTCATATATGAGTGTCAATCACATTGGTAGTCATGTGGCTGTCTTTCTTACCAGAAACAGACCTAGCCTTACGATCAGGTCTTCTGGGAGTTTCCTACTAGCTGCCATTTGGAAGGTGGGGGACGGAAAAACTTCTTCTAATGAGTCTTCATTTCTATCCGACGTTTCTATAGTCTGTCCTTCCTCCACTGGCCTATGTAAGCCAATCGACTCCGAGCCTATTTGAGGTCACTTTTCATCAGTTTGTGTATTGACCGAGAGAGTACTATTTGATGTGTCTCGATTATGTTTGCTGACACTTCTTTCAGTAGAAGTCACCATTGCAATGGTTTCGAACAGAAAGCTGTTTGCGGCGAGTAGAATCACTGATAAAATCTCACGCAACTATATTTGCTAAATTGTTCGAAAGTCGCAGGTGTTAAATTCGGGCAAACTTCGTGATTCCATCCTTTTAACAACAGTCACTGCTCTGAAACATTCTTCATTATCAATACACATGTTAAAGCGAAGCCACAATCACAGTCTCACTGGTCAACAACGGAAGCCTGACGGCCTACTAGTTCGGCAATGTTTCACACGAACAATGAAACTTGCAATGCCAATGGGAGTTGGGATTTGAGCATCTTAAGTATAAGGTAGGTTTAAGACGAGTACGAACATTAAAGAACAACTTTTCATGCTAACCACACTTCACTATCTTCTATTTTTCACTTCATTGGGACTAAAAAAATGTTTGCTCCACAGGTCTGTAAGTAAAGCTGAACATTGTGAGCAGATTTGATAGGGGAAAATGACAAAAAAACACAATACAATGACAAGTGTGAGGATCGACTAAAAATAGAGTACCACAAAAAGGATTTGTGGAAAATTACAAACATTGGCCGAAGTTTATAACTATCTGAACCATTTTACATCGTTTCAAGGTGTCTAAAAGACGCTTACGAGCGACATTTGTTTTCAAGGACACTACTGATGATTAGATTTATTCTTATACAAAATAGAGCCGGCAAAACACGCTTGGCCAAATGGTATATGAATCTTGATGATGAGGAAAAACAAAAATTAATTGAAGAAGTTCATGCTTTGGTCACCGTACGAGATGCCAAGCATACTAACTTTGTTGAATTTCGAAATTTTAAGATAGTTTATCGTCGTTATGCTGGCTTGTATTTTTGCATGTGTATTGACCTAATGGACAATAGTCTCGCATATTTAGAGGCGATCCATAATTTTGTGGAAGTCTTAAATGAACTGTTCCACAATGTTTGTGAATTGGACCTCGTCTTTAACTTCTATAAAGTTTACAGCGTTGTTGATGAAATGTTTCTGGCCGGAGAAATTCGTGAGACAAGTCAAACCAAAGTTTTAAAGCAGGTCATTATGTACTCAGCTTTGGAATGACGTCAATTATGTCTTTTCTTTAGGACAAACTCACTGCAAATCACAGGTGCGATATTTTAGACTTCAATAACTGTTATGTTTCTGTTTTGCATATTCATTTAATTATGTAGCCAATTCAAATTTTATCCTTCACTTCTCAGAGGTTTTATTCTGGGATTATATCCAAGTCGTTGATTTCTTTGATTTCTTACTTTGTTGTGTATTCTTTCGACCAAAAGGTATTCAATAATTCATCTCTTATGTGAACATTGTTGTCATGTTCTTACTATAGTATCGGTGTACGTAAATTACTTTATCTGAGTAATGTTCTTGATTCCTCTTATCATGAAATTTTATCAACTGCGTCATCATTCAGCTTTCATCGCCCACAAAAAGGCGCAATATATAGGGTCCAAATCTCATTTTCCTCATATATGGGCTTCTATTCTAACCTTACAAATCTTTGTTATAAAAATTAGCAATTTCGGTGTAAGAGACCTAAGTAAACTGGACTTTCCGGACATACTCGTGTGGCTATCAGATATTAATGATATCTTTGAATACTAATAAGCACAAATTAACGAACTTTTTTGCCATATTACCATGAAACATATTCCTAATAGTTATTTTAAAGCATTTAGCGACTATGTACATGAAATGTACAAACAGTTTTTTTCTACAACGATATAAATTCAAATTGAAACTCCAGTGTTTATTCTTGTATTTGTTTAGCGACCGATGCAATTATATATATATATATATATATATATAAACGTGGTTCTACTTTACAATTGTTTCATCTTCGTAAAATAGGTTTGTCAGAATTTTGAGATTAAATTGTAAAGAACAGGATATGTTCTCAAAAAGGTACTCGGGATCCACTTCAATTAAGCTTAAATTAACAAGACCAATAAGCTAAGCGACGAATAGTTGGGCCGCAGCAAAATGATCTGAACAGTTATTATTTGTTTTCCTTACATCCAACGATAGCAAGGTTCTTTCTTCACCCTACTATTTCAGACGATGTTATTTTATCGTACTAAAAACTCTGGGTTAGAGAACGTTGATCGTTTAAACTTGTGAGTTTAGGTATTTCACAAATTTTAGGGACTGATACCAAATCCACTGCGTTTCATTTGTCTGTTAACCTTACTTCCTTAATAGTCCGCTCAGTATGAACATGAAGGAAATAAAGAACACCAGTTTGTATCTGTATATTCTCCTTACATATATACCGATTAGAACGCATATGACTTCAATTCCTATTTACAGTTTTCAAACTCTCAGATAATCATTACTCAATTCGGGAAACTGAAGGAAATTTTTTTGTGTCTGGTGAACAAGTAATTGTAATGGCTTGTTGAAATTTCTCCTGACAGTAATCCCTTTTATCAATAACAGTTTAAAACACTGAGGTAAACAGTTTAGGAATTCTGGCATAAATCAACAATGGTCAAGTATAGACCGATGTTATCGATTGTAGCAGCTAATTACTACTGTCATTTCCTTGTCTACGAACGTGGTCTCTGGCCGGCTAGTGGTTTGAGGCAAGTGGATGCGCCTCGAGGGTCCCAAGAAATGATTTATTTATTTGAACACATAAATACTAGTACAAATGGGGCACCAAATAGATATGCGCCACACAAGTCACTTGATTTGTGTGTGGGCTGTGATACTGCACGGGTTCCCAGACCGAAGCAGGTCGTTCCCCTAGGTGGCCACACCCGGAGCCTTCGACCTACAGGTCTGATCCACAAGACAATGGAGCAACGTAAGGAAATGCAGTCCCATGGTAGCCGGTGACCAGCGATTGGTCAATACACCATTTGTTCCTTCAGGATCCTGGAGCCCATATGCACCGTTAGTTTGGAATTAAGGTTTTCCAACTCCTCTAGGTGGATCCTCCGTATCCGGTGGCTTCGTTAAAGCGCCGGATATTCGCTTTTCGTCCTCTCAATTTCGTAAATAACACCCCTGCCGTGAGCAGCACTTCCCTAACAGTGGCTGTATACGCATGGTCATTTGAGAGGGAACTCTCCTCACTCTCGGCTGTAACAGAGCATTTAGTGGTCAAGAAACGAACTATTATAGTATCTTTTATCTAAATAATGTGTAAACCCGGAAAATTTTGACTCCTGTTTTATTTAGTCCACCACATATAAACGCATATCTATTAATATCCAGTTTGTTACTAGTGGTTCATGTACTATACTTAGCTCTATCTGAACTAACGAGTGGATGCGACTTTGCAGCTGACCCCAAGAACCATAGATAAAGTCGGCTACAATGCAAACCTTGATGGTTGCGAGCAGTGGTAGTAGGAAAAGCATTAGCTATTTAGATGTACGTAAACTGCCGTATACATAACGATTATCCCAGAGAAAGGTGAGTCTACAGTGGGTTTCCAAGATAGGTAGTTGACACAATAAGTAATCCCCAAAGTCACCAACTGGTTCTTACGCTCATCTAGCCAAGATCTGGATGTCATGTTAACACTAGCTTCCGAAATTCGGCCCTAATTGCAGCTAACCTTAAATGAAGCAGACACAAGTTTTGACGAAATCGGCTAGAATGAATGAGGTTCCAGATAGTCTATAAAGTCCCAGATTAATCTTCATCACTAATATCATAAAGAAGCAATACTTTTGTGACGACCGTAGATGAATAAACTTGAACTACAGCTTTTAGTCAGCAGACATGATACCGAACTGGAGTTTGAGAACAGCGAAATCGGCCACGTCCTGGGGTTGTGTTAATAATCCTCACATTAGCTAATTCCTCGAAGTTTGAAGGCCACTCGTCCTACTACTGTTTGTAAGGTTTATTTCTTTCAGGCAAGTACATAGCATATCTGTTCTTAAGGCCAGACAAAAATTACTTTTGTACGGCAGGTTGTAAGCGTACATGAGCCGGAAAAGGCTAGGTTCTAGTATCATTCCGAACCATCATCTACTTGAATGTTTAATGCAGATGTCAAAAGAACAAACTCATGCCAGCGGCCTTTAGTGGGAAATTCTATGCTTATACTGGATCTTGTGAAATATGCGGAATCTCTTATTGAGGTCTAAGCGATGTTTCGAAGTTACCAGCAATAAGTTATTTGTTTCCTCTTGGGATACATCCCGATACTTCATCATCATTGGTTTGTTTCTCCTATTCTCTGTAGCAGAAAAAGAAGCGACTGTGATACAAGACTACTATCTGCCATATATACGACTGATATCACCTATGATTTGGAATCCAATATGTCGCTTGAAATAACTGGTCACACGACAATGGGATTCCGAACACCTACAACATGGAATCAGTTTATTGGAATAAAATTTCAGGTAGTTCGTAGAATGGAACACCATTTCCGGTACTAAACTTACTTATAGTAATAATATTAAGTCACATTTATGGGGTTTAACTTTATTAAAATAACAATTCATGTAGCTGCCATGAAAACAGTAAGTCAGTGTTTTACTGGTAAGGAAATTGTTCAAACGGTAAAATACTCACAAACTGCATTAGGGACGTTATTTCATGTAATTTAAGACTATGTATAAACGTATATTTGGAAATATCAATCCTAGGTATTCGCTAAAAATTCCTACAATATCTACAACCCTTGCTGCAATGTTTACACTTGAAATCCGTATCGTGGTTACGTGATGTGAAATTTTAAATGAATCATATTTCGTTAGTCTTCGACTCATTAGAGTATCGAACAAATCAAGTAGCCAGATACTAAAATCGATGGCTACATTTTGCCAGTTATGAGTGTCGCTCAAAACTGCCGTGAAATCAGCCAAAACAAAAGAAGTGGCTTGCATCCCTATTAGTCTCTCATGACGAAATAGTAAAGTAGTTCACTGAGTCTAATTTATATATTTGGATTTGAGTCACGTTTTAGGCAAGAGGGACAGTGATAAAATCTAGTGCTGAAATCAAGATAGGTGGGGTGAGACCTGAACCTTCTATCTAGTTACTGAAAGTCAAATATTTTGACCAATGAGCCGCCATTCTACTCTTCAGGCTATGAGGAGAGAATTATAGGAATTGTAGTGCAATGCATCATTAAATAACTACAAAATATAATAATTCTCAACGAAAACTATTGAGTCTAATACTACAAATGAATAATTTGACAAGACGTACACAAATGCTTCCATTATTAGAGAAATAAAAACAACGAAGTTAATTTGACAACAGTATAAATGCATTTTTGTGGATAACACTCTGATGATTATAATACCTAGGTGATATCTCACAAAACAAATGTACGACCCGAACCAGCGGGACAATTAAAATGAAATAATTTGGCAAGTTAAAGAGCAAATATATGTCTTCGCATAATGGACACAGTTAAAAATTTTTAAAAAATCACATGAAAATAGGTGGACAGAAAACATCCTTCTTATATTTAGGTCCTACGATTAGGAAGTATCACATTAAAATAAACATAATTTTTGTTATGATATATATATATATATATATATATATAGGATATGAAAGTTCGTACAACCCCAATATTGGTGTATCACATATTGAGACAAACACAACCGAAGATAGCTCGAGGGACTGTTGTATTGAGAACTTTAATGCAAGACCTGTAGTAAATAAATTAAGAAAAGAAAAATACTAATCAGTAATTCAGTAACAACAAAATGTAGCATTATGTTAACTAAGCAAAACATACCATGTGTTCGTTGTCGGATCATAGCAGTGGACATCATCTCGTGGACCAGTAGGACGTCGATCATCACCAACAAACTCACTAAATCCTCCAACCACATACAAATGCTCTCCAACCCACGATAACCCAGCATGAATCCGTGCTTCGTTTGGAGATGAAGTAGAGGAAGAAACCAAGGGAGCTAGTGAGCGTAGTGTGTGACGATGAAGATCCAAAACTGATAATTCACTTGTTGATTCCCAAAATATGTACACCAGGTTGGTATCCTAAGAAAAAACAGGCGACGTATATGTGGGGAAAGTGAAAACGAATCATCATTAAGACCTACTATAGAACATTAAATTAATGTTTATAAAAATAGAAGTTCTAGCAATATGTACGACTTTTATAGAGCTAGAAAAACACAAAATTGTTACTAAATTCATTTTTTATTTAGTCACTGGACAGATAATCATTTACTTAATTACTAGGCGCGAATTTATTGCTCGTATTTGAGAAACACTTTAGGTATAAGTTATGCTGTTACTCGAAGTAAATGAAAAATGATCTAAATCTACTACCTAACAGTTAAAAATCGAGTTCATTAACTCTTAAGCGAACATCCTATCACTGTACAAATACATACGGGAAGTATCATAAGGAGAAAATATTCAGAGATCGAAATTAGGAGTTATTTTAATCAGATTTCAGACACAGCCCATGACGATTGTGAAAATCCAATTGTTTACTCTGACTGAATACGAACCAGTTAGCGAATAAGTAATAGAGTGGTTAAACAACCTCATTTATTCAACTCCTCAACCTCTGTTGTAGGCTACTTAATTTTATAAATTCTTATGTCACTGGTTATCTGTTGTCTCGAGTTTTACCATTATATATGGTCTTTAGATTAATCTGCTAGATCAGAACTTAGCTGTAGCAGTCTCGATAGTTCACGAGATAACTAGGAAAATAAACTCTCGACATATAATACTAAGAGAAGGCCAGTAATGGTGAACATGGCAACACTCGTTCAAAACTCAATTCATCGGATGGCATGGTTCAGCCCTGCAGGCGTGATCATTCTTGTGTAGCTAATCTCATCTATTCATATGAAGTATATTGTTCTATCCCCAGTCTAGATGTATTCTCCATCATATATTGGTGGTAACTACGAGAGGATTGGGCATGGGGTTAGCGACCCCATCCCGTAGAAAATCAACTCGCTAAAAAAACGCTAACCAGAAAAAATCATTCAAACCATTCAATCTCTGCCCTGGGAGTAGAAGGAATAATTATGACGTCTCATGATGAAAGCCGAGTTCCTTCGGAAGTCATGAGGCCGATGCACCTTCTTACAACCAGAGCAGCAATTTTTATAGGTACATGGAATGTCCGGACAATGTGGGAGACCGGAAGAGTCTTCCAAATTGCTGCAGTAATGAGAAAATACAACCTGGAGGTTCTTGGAATCAGTGAAACGCATTGGACGCAGGTTGGACAACAACGACTGTCTTCAGGAGAACTTCTGTTATAGTCCGGTCATGAAGAAGAAAATGCACCACATACACAAGGAGTTGCATTGATGCTGTCCAGAAAAGCACAAAATGCACTTATAGGATGGGAATCTCATGGATCGAGGATCACCAAAGCCTCCTTCGAAACAAAGAGAGAGGGCATTACAATGAACGTCATCCAATGCTATGCGCCGACCAACGACTACGATGAAGACGCTAAAAACCAATTCCACGATAGGCTGCAGTCAATCTTCGAGAAGTGCCCAACCAAAGACCTGACCATTCTGATGGGAGATTTCAATGCCAAGGTTGGAAAGGACAACACTGGATACGAAGACGTCATGGGACAACAACTACCTTCGTACTGTTGAAACCTTTTCTGGTAGTTTATTTCTGATGGTGGATTCAGCTGGTCCAAATCGTGTCAATGCCTTTTGGCAAGTTCAGTACTACTTGCTTATTCCAGATCTCAAGTAATTGAACTAGGAACGGATTTGACTTCACTGAGAGTCGTTTTCATGGCTTTCGATAGTGATATCATATCCTGCCTATTAGCTACTGTTTGGGGAACTGGCTTTTGTTTAGCAACATTTTGTCGCTTCTTATTTTTGATCTGTACCTATTCATCAACTTTAATTGAAGTAGCGATTACAGTCGAGTTACACACACTGTGAAGTCATATATGAGTGTCAATCACATTGGTAGTCATGTGGCTGTCTTTCTTACCAGAAACAGACCTAGCCTTACGATCAGGTCTTCTGGGAGTTTCCTACTAGCTGCCATTTGGAAGGTGGGGGACGGAAAAACTTCTTCTAATGAGTCTTCATTTCTATCCGACGTTTCTATAGTCTGTCCTTCCTCCACTGGCCTATGTAAGCCAATCGACTCCGAGCCTATTTGAGGTCACTTTTCATCAGTTTGTGTATTGACCGAGAGAGTACTATTTGATGTGTCTCGATTATGTTTGCTGACACTTCTTTCAGTAGAAGTCACCATTGCAATGGTTTCGAACAGAAAGCTGTTTGCGGCGAGTAGAATCACTGATAAAATCTCACGCAACTATATTTGCTAAATTGTTCGAAAGTCGCAGGTGTTAAATTCGGGCAAACTTCGTGATTCCATCCTTTTAACAACAGTCACTGCTCTGAAACATTTTTCATTATCAATACACATGTTAAAGCGAAGCCACAATCACAGTCTCACTGGTCAACAACGGAAGCCTGACGGCCTACTAGTTCGGCAATGTTTCACACGAACAATGAAACTTGCAATGCCAATGGGAGTTGGGATTTGAGCATCTTAAGTATAAGGTAGGTTTAAGACGAGTACGAACATTAAAGAACAACTTTTCATGCTAACCACACTTCACTATCTTCTATTTTTCACTTCATTGGGACTAAAAAAATGTTTGCTCCACAGGTCTGTAAGTAAAGCTGAACATTGTGAGCAGATTTGATAGGGGAAAATGACAAAAAAACACAATACAATGACAAGTGTGAGGATCGACTAAAAATAGAGTACCACAAAAAGGATTTGTGGAAAATTACAAACATTGGCCGAAGTTTATAACTATCTGAACCATTTTACATCGTTTCAAGGTGTCTAAAAGACGCTTACGAGCGACATTTGTTTTCAAGGACACTACTGATGATTAGATTTATTCTTATACAAAATAGAGCCGGCAAAACACGCTTGGCCAAATGGTATATGAATCTTGATGATGAGGAAAAACAAAAATTAATTGAAGAAGTTCATGCTTTGGTCACCGTACGAGATGCCAAGCATACTAACTTTGTTGAATTTCGAAATTTTAAGATAGTTTATCGTCGTTATGCTGGCTTGTATTTTTGCATGTGTATTGACCTAATGGACAATAGTCTCGCATATTTAGAGGCGATCCATAATTTTGTGGAAGTCTTAAATGAACTGTTCCACAATGTTTGTGAATTGGACCTCGTCTTTAACTTCTATAAAGTTTACAGCGTTGTTGATGAAATGTTTCTGGCCGGAGAAATTCGTGAGACAAGTCAAACCAAAGTTTTAAAGCAGGTCATTATGTACTCAGCTTTGGAATGACGTCAATTATGTCTTTTCTTTAGGACAAACTCACTGCAAATCACAGGTGCGATATTTTAGACTTCAATAACTGTTATGTTTCTGTTTTGCATATTCATTTAATTATGTAGCCAATTCAAATTTTATCCTTCACTTCTCAGAGGTTTTATTCTGGGATTATATCCAAGTCGTTGATTTCTTTGATTTCTTACTTTGTTGTGTATTCTTTCGACCAAAAGGTATTCAATAATTCATCTCTTATGTGAACATTGTTGTCATGTTCTTACTATAGTATCGGTGTACGTAAATTACTTTATCTGAGTAATGTTCTTGATTCCTCTTATCATGAAATTTTATCAACTGCGTCATCATTCAGCTTTCATCGCCCACAAAAAGGCGCAATATATAGGGTCCAAATCTCATTTTCCTCATATATGGGCTTCTATTCTAACCTTACAAATCTTTGTTATAAAAATTAGCAATTTCGGTGTAAGAGACCTAAGTAAACTGGACTTTCCGGACATACTCGTGTGGCTATCAGATATTAATGATATCTTTGAATACTAATAAGCACAAATTAACGAACTTTTTTGCCATATTACCATGAAACATATTCCTAATAGTTATTTTAAAGCATTTAGCGACTATGTACATGAAATGTACAAACAGTTTTTTTCTACAACGATATAAATTCAAATTGAAACTCCAGTGTTTATTCTTGTATTTGTTTAGCGACCGATGCAATTATATATATATATATATATATATATATATATAAACGTGGTTCTACTTTACAATTGTTTCATCTTCGTAAAATAGGTTTGTCAGAATTTTGAGATTAAATTGTAAAGAACAGGATATGTTCTCAAAAAGGTACTCGGGATCCACTTCAATTAAGCTTAAATTAACAAGACCAATAAGCTAAGCGACGAATAGTTGGGCCGCAGCAAAATGATCTGAACAGTTATTATTTGTTTTCCTTACATCCAACGATAGCAAGGTTCTTTCTTCACCCTACTATTTCAGACGATGTTATTTTATCGTACTAAAAACTCTGGGTTAGAGAACGTTGATCGTTTAAACTTGTGAGTTTAGGTATTTCACAAATTTTAGGGACTGATACCAAATCCACTGCGTTTCATTTGTCTGTTAACCTTACTTCCTTAATAGTCCGCTCAGTATGAACATGAAGGAAATAAAGAACACCAGTTTGTATCTGTATATTCTCCTTACATATATACCGATTAGAACGCATATGACTTCAATTCCTATTTACAGTTTTCAAACTCTCAGATAATCATTACTCAATTCGGGAAACTGAAGGAAATTTTTTTGTGTCTGGTGAACAAGTAATTGTAATGGCTTGTTGAAATTTCTCCTGACAGTAATCCCTTTTATCAATAACAGTTTAAAACACTGAGGTAAACAGTTTAGGAATTCTGGCATAAATCAACAATGGTCAAGTATAGACCGATGTTATCGATTGTAGCAGCTAATTACTACTGTCATTTCCTTGTCTACGAACGTGGTCTCTGGCCGGCTAGTGGTTTGAGGCAAGTGGATGCGCCTCGAGGGTCCCAAGAAATGATTTATTTATTTGAACACATAAATACTAGTACAAATGGGGCACCAAATAGATATGCGCCACACAAGTCACTTGATTTGTGTGTGGGCTGTGATACTGCACGGGTTCCCAGACCGAAGCAGGTCGTTCCCCTAGGTGGCCACACCCGGAGCCTTCGACCTACAGGTCTGATCCACAAGACAATGGAGCAACGTAAGGAAATGCAGTCCCATGGTAGCCGGTGACCAGCGATTGGTCAATACACCATTTGTTCCTTCAGGATCCTGGAGCCCATATGCACCGTTAGTTTGGAATTAAGGTTTTCCAACTCCTCTAGGTGGATCCTCCGTATCCGGTGGCTTCGTTAAAGCGCCGGATATTCGCTTTTCGTCCTCTCAATTTCGTAAATAACACCCCTGCCGTGAGCAGCACTTCCCTAACAGTGGCTGTATACGCATGGTCATTTGAGAGGGAACTCTCCTCACTCTCGGCTGTAACAGAGCATTTAGTGGTCAAGAAACGAACTATTATAGTATCTTTTATCTAAATAATGTGTAAACCCGGAAAATTTTGACTCCTGTTTTATTTAGTCCACCACATATAAACGCATATCTATTAATATCCAGTTTGTTACTAGTGGTTCATGTACTATACTTAGCTCTATCTGAACTAACGAGTGGATGCGACTTTGCAGCTGACCCCAAGAACCATAGATAAAGTCGGCTACAATGCAAACCTTGATGGTTGCGAGCAGTGGTAGTAGGAAAAGCATTAGCTATTTAGATGTACGTAAACTGCCGTATACATAACGATTATCCCAGAGAAAGGTGAGTCTACAGTGGGTTTCCAAGATAGGTAGTTGACACAATAAGTAATCCCCAAAGTCACCAACTGGTTCTTACGCTCATCTAGCCAAGATCTGGATGTCATGTTAACACTAGCTTCCGAAATTCGGCCCTAATTGCAGCTAACCTTAAATGAAGCAGACACAAGTTTTGACGAAATCGGCTAGAATGAATGAGGTTCCAGATAGTCTATAAAGTCCCAGATTAATCTTCATCACTAATATCATAAAGAAGCAATACTTTTGTGACGACCGTAGATGAATAAACTTGAACTACAGCTTTTAGTCAGCAGACATGATACCGAACTGGAGTTTGAGAACAGCGAAATCGGCCACGTCCTGGGGTTGTGTTAATAATCCTCACATTAGCTAATTCCTCGAAGTTTGAAGGCCACTCGTCCTACTACTGTTTGTAAGGTTTATTTCTTTCAGGCAAGTACATAGCATATCTGTTCTTAAGGCCAGACAAAAATTACTTTTGTACGGCAGGTTGTAAGCGTACATGAGCCGGAAAAGGCTAGGTTCTAGTATCATTCCGAACCATCATCTACTTGAATGTTTAATGCAGATGTCAAAAGAACAAACTCATGCCAGCGGCCTTTAGTGGGAAATTCTATGCTTATACTGGATCTTGTGAAATATGCGGAATCTCTTATTGAGGTCTAAGCGATGTTTCGAAGTTACCAGCAATAAGTTATTTGTTTCCTCTTGGGATACATCCCGATACTTCATCATCATTGGTTTGTTTCTCCTATTCTCTGTAGCAGAAAAAGAAGCGACTGTGATACAAGACTACTATCTGCCATATATACGACTGATATCACCTATGATTTGGAATCCAATATGTCGCTTGAAATAACTGGTCACACGACAATGGGATTCCGAACACCTACAACATGGAATCAGTTTATTGGAATAAAATTTCAGGTAGTTCGTAGAATGGAACACCATTTCCGGTACTAAACTTACTTATAGTAATAATATTAAGTCACATTTATGGGGTTTAACTTTATTAAAATAACAATTCATGTAGCTGCCATGAAAACAGTAAGTCAGTGTTTTACTGGTAAGGAAATTGTTCAAACGGTAAAATACTCACAAACTGCATTAGGGACGTTATTTCATGTAATTTAAGACTATGTATAAACGTATATTTGGAAATATCAATCCTAGGTATTCGCTAAAAATTCCTACAATATCTACAACCCTTGCTGCAATGTTTACACTTGAAATCCGTATCGTGGTTACGTGATGTGAAATTTTAAATGAATCATATTTCGTTAGTCTTCGACTCATTAGAGTATCGAACAAATCAAGTAGCCAGATACTAAAATCGATGGCTACATTTTGCCAGTTATGAGTGTCGCTCAAAACTGCCGTGAAATCAGCCAAAACAAAAGAAGTGGCTTGCATCCCTATTAGTCTCTCATGACGAAATAGTAAAGTAGTTCACTGAGTCTAATTTATATATTTGGATTTGAGTCACGTTTTAGGCAAGAGGGACAGTGATAAAATCTAGTGCTGAAATCAAGATAGGTGGGGTGAGACCTGAACCTTCTATCTAGTTACTGAAAGTCAAATATTTTGACCAATGAGCCGCCATTCTACTCTTCAGGCTATGAGGAGAGAATTATAGGAATTGTAGTGCAATGCATCATTAAATAACTACAAAATATAATAATTCTCAACGAAAACTATTGAGTCTAATACTACAAATGAATAATTTGACAAGACGTACACAAATGCTTCCATTATTAGAGAAATAAAAACAACGAAGTTAATTTGACAACAGTATAAATGCATTTTTGTGGATAACACTCTGATGATTATAATACCTAGGTGATATCTCACAAAACAAATGTACGACCCGAACCAGCGGGACAATTAAAATGAAATAATTTGGCAAGTTAAAGAGCAAATATATGTCTTCGCATAATGGACACAGTTAAAAATTTTTAAAAAATCACATGAAAATAGGTGGACAGAAAACATCCTTCTTATATTTAGGTCCTACGATTAGGAAGTATCACATTAAAATAAACATAATTTTTGTTATGATATATATATATATATATATATATATATATATATAGGATATGAAAGTTCGTACAACCCCAATATTGGTGTATCACATATTGAGACAAACACAACCGAAGATAGCTCGAGGGACTGTTGTATTGAGAACTTTAATGCAAGACCTGTAGTAAATAAATTAAGAAAAGAAAAATACTAATCAGTAATTCAGTAACAACAAAATGTAGCATTATGTTAACTAAGCAAAACATACCATGTGTTCGTTGTCGGATCATAGCAGTGGACATCATCTCGTGGACCAGTAGGACGTCGATCATCACCAACAAACTCACTAAATCCTCCAACCACATACAAATGCTCTCCAACCCACGATAACCCAGCATGAATCCGTGCTTCGTTTGGAGATGAAGTAGAGGAAGAAACCAAGGGAGCTAGTGAGCGTAGTGTGTGACGATGAAGATCCAAAACTGATAATTCACTTGTTGATTCCCAAAATATGTACACCAGGTTGGTATCCTAAGAAAAAACAGGCGACGTATATGTGGGGAAAGTGAAAACGAATCATCATTAAGACCTACTATAGAACATTAAATTAATGTTTATAAAAATAGAAGTTCTAGCAATATGTACGACTTTTATAGAGCTAGAAAAACACAAAATTGTTACTAAATTCATTTTTTATTTAGTCACTGGACAGATAATCATTTACTTAATTACTAGGCGCGAATTTATTGCTCGTATTTGAGAAACACTTTAGGTATAAGTTATGCTGTTACTCGAAGTAAATGAAAAATGATCTAAATCTACTACCTAACAGTTAAAAATCGAGTTCATTAACTCTTAAGCGAACATCCTATCACTGTACAAATACATACGGGAAGTATCATAAGGAGAAAATATTCAGAGATCGAAATTAGGAGTTATTTTAATCAGATTTCAGACACAGCCCATGACGATTGTGAAAATCCAATTGTTTACTCTGACTGAATACGAACCAGTTAGCGAATAAGTAATAGAGTGGTTAAACAAGAAAACTTTTACAAACACACTGATCTCAGCAAAAGCGATATTTCGTATCCTTCATCAAGCACATTCTGTCTCTGATATAGTTTGGAATCACTACAGTATACGGTTTAGTGACTTTATTAATCCAATAGTTTTTTTTAGTAAATATAGAGGACTAGTAAAACAAGCGGCTTCTTTTTTACTCGCAATGAGAAGTTAATGTATTTGTGACAAAGAAAAAGTGAGCTTGCTTTACAAGTAAAGTAAGGAGAGTATAATAGTTCTAAATGTCGATTTTATCAACAAGGATAACAACTAGAAAGTGTTATATAAACATGACTAAATCTGTAGTTAAACCCTAATTTATACACTTAAACATAGGAAACACCAAAGGTATAAGGTGTAATATATTCGGAAACGCCTAAAAAGACTTCAAATACTACTGTTGACGACAAAAAATGTTAAAACTCAACCATTATGTAGAAGTTACTAAACTTTATATTACCATAAAGGGTGATAATAAAACAGAGAGAGAGTGTGTGTGAATATAGAGAAAGATACTATGATAGTTGAGGATAGCTAGGCGAAAGCTCGTCCTAGTTTCTACCTAACAACTACACATGTGTGCAATACTCCCGTGGGATTCAGACCACATTCATTCAGTTTCACATGCAGAAATGTTTCCATTACAAAACTCCTTTAACATTAATGACTAGTTAACATGATATCGGTTACCAATAGGTGATTAATTGGTAAAATATACTATGGACAAAAGTTAAAAGGAGGAAAACAAAAAAAGTATTGGAAAAACGAGATGTTCTTCACTTTCTTTAAGCAAACGGTTGTATTCTTGTCACTAAGTCACGTAAAATTAGGCTTTTAAATGTTAATCTTAGCTTTCTCATAGACTTCAATAGATAAGAGTGAAACTTGTTTCCAAGGCTCAAGTTGAGAAAAAACTCCAAAGATTAAATAAAGAGATGCAAACATAGGGACTAACTGGTTATAATTGAATATTTCATCAGGACGAAATGAAGGAATTTTGTGAACCACAAAAATTGCATGTCACGATAAAGCCTCATCATAATTTAGAATTATTGTTTATCCACAAACTCCTCATATACAAAAAAAATTAACAACCAGCTTACTTGATGCGCACAACAGTTCACATATCGAACTTGTTGTGGGAGTTTTATGTAATCCGCGGTACAAAATACTGTATAGTCAGGACGTAAACGATAAAAAGCAACCTGATCCGTACCATGTGGCTGTGATTCAGTTATTCCACCAATTTCAACAAAAACACGTTCAAAATTTACATTCATGGAATTATTTCTTCGACGGGTTTTATTGGTTTGATTAGTACCATTACTATTGTTGTTGGTAGTATTATTTTCTGAGACTGATGTGTTATCTAATATTAGGAGAAATTTGAATAACTACCAAGTAAACCGTTAAAATGGAATTAAACACTATTAATATATGGAAAAATATTTTTTTCAAACTTAAATACTTGATATAATTCGATAGACCCAAAGATGAAACTTTAGTCGCAAAGTTCAATTTCTGAAATCCCCACATTCAACTATACAAGACTGTAAACAAACACTAAGGTATATACATGTTGAAAAGATTCGATAGTATCATATAAGGAATGATATTTACTTTCAATCTGAATTTGATTTTAGTCCAAGTATTTTACAGTCGATCAAAAAACAAATATATAAATCCCACTGTTTTAGCGGTAGTGTAAAGTGATGGCAGCAGAACATGGTCATCAATTTAACAAATGAAAGCTTTTAGCTCATACCAAACAAATTAAACAAAAAGAAGGGTCAAAAAGCAATAAGTTAAGCTTCGTGTTGAATATGTTTCACTCCTCTAATTATTGAATATTTATAACCATATGAACTAATTTAATATTCCATGCATGGCACTCTACACTTAATAATGACATCCTGTGTGTGTTCGTTTTATTCTGAAGAAACAGAGGTTTAAGACTGTATGCTATAAAACACTTTGACTTCACTTTAGACTGTTGCCATTAGCCTACAATTTGGGAGAAAATATATTGACCATATCGTTTATCAAGTTCTTTTCTCTACTAAAAACATACAAATAGTGGTATCACTTTTCTACTTTATTTTTTAAAAGTCCTCTGACATTTAGACTTATTTCACAATAAATGAATACGGTAACCACATTATATACGGAATGTGCCTTGATGGTACTAACCGACTGCTGTCCTAAAAAATGAACTTAAACTTACATTTTGTATTGTTTAGATAAGCAAACAATGATACACGAGTTCATAAACTGTGGTACTAACCAGCTTTCAAACTTATGATATAACGGATAAAAATCCATTCCCTAAACAGGGACTTATATCCTATCTGTTAAATATGCATGTAATACATGCAAGTAAAAAAAAGATCGTAAACGAATGAAACTACAGTGGTTTATGTAACCAGTGATCCCTAATTACAATACCACATACGATTACGCTTTGACAAGATCTTGAGATTTGCTTTCACTGTAAACAGGTCTCTCTATATATAGCATTTTGTTTAAAATTTTGAAAAGTCATCTAATTAGGTCTAAAATGTTTCATTGAATTCCTGTATTTTTGTTACCGTTATTCACTGTAGACACCAACTGATACAACTATTTAACAACATAGAGATCAGTGTATTTTCAAACATATGAAACGTCTTCCTGGATTTCGATAATTTTGTAGAACACTATCTACAGAAGAAGTCATTTAATTCTTATCCATTGACTTGATCTAAAATTATTCCAATATTTTGCGGTTACCATAATATCAATAATCATAATATTAATAATGATAATAGCAATAATAATAACAATAATGGCAACAAAAACAACATTGGTCACTTTCTGTTTTTAGTTAACCTAACTTCAATTCTGGATCATTTATTCTCTCCATTTTATGTTTAATCAAATGAAACTACACTAAGTAAAATTTTAGGAAAAAGCAGTGTTACTGCCGGATCAAATTGGTCATCTGCTGAATTAGCATATACACATGTATATGGAATCTACGAAAACCTAAAAACATGTTCAATGAAACATTCCACATTAGAAGCAATCAATTAACGAGTCATCTTTCAGACTAGTGATTGGACTTATAAAACAGCATATTTAAGCAGTCAAACACGGATTTTCAACATATTTTTCAATCATATTACCAGTGATTTAAACCCCAAATGATTATTTCATTTCTTTATGCCCAAGAAACGGTGGTAATACCGTGAACTGGATGAGTTTCCTATTAAAACCATTTCAGTAGGGTGTTAACAAATTTTTCACTTGAAGTCTCTCGGTCAAAAGCCACTATTATCAGTTTGTTAAAGGTAAGGGACCAGGTTCACATAAAATAATTTAGATTTTCAGGCTGAATATCTTGCGAGACATTCTTAGTGAAGTAGAAATGGATAGAGAAGTGTGATTGAACCTATCACACATTGAAAACATCAGACGATGGTTGCAAAATATTAGGAATTCAGTAGTTCTGTTAATGAATACTCAGTAACCTAAATATATCGTGCTTGAAGGTTATGAGTTCGATACTGTGTGTAGTCATGAGGGCATAAACCAGATGAGCTAGTACGAAACATCTCACTACACCAAGATTTATAATGGTTCTTCAGTTGGTGTTACTCTACGGAAAGAAACACTTACAATGAACCAATTTCCAAATTCTTATTTAAGGACTATAAATTATTTGAAAAATCGGTTGGTACTGAGATTTGAAAATCTATAAATATGTTTACTACAAGTGTTAAATGAGACATTATCTACAATAAAATTTTCAGAACTATAAGATATACTTGAACAAGTTTTTGAAATAAACTCAACAAAGAACAGAATCCATACTCCTTGTATATATGTAATGGTATTGCCCCCAAATGCCCTGGTACGGCCGAGAGTGGGGAGAGTCCACTCTCCCTCTCGAAATGCTCTCACATGGCCAGCGAATATACAGCCTCTGCCAGGGAAGTCCTACTCACTGCCTTCTCATGGCATTACTGTTGTTTACGAAATTAAGAGGACGAAAAGCGAATGTCCGGCGCTTTAACCGGTTTGGTGGACACGGAGGGTCCACCTAGGGGAGTTGGAAAACCCTGATTCCAAACCAATAGTGCACATGGGCTCCAGTATCCTGAGAGAACGAATGGCGGACGAACCTGTCATTGGTCAACGGCTACCATGGGACTGCATTTCCTCACGATGCTCCACTGCCTTGTGGATCAGACCTTTAGGTCAAAATGTCCGGGTGTGGCCCCTTAAGAAAACCACCTGCTTCGGTTTGTGCACCCGGGCAGTATCACAGCCCACACACAAATAAATGAAATGATGAATTCTATTGACGATACTATTCTCGCTCATACTAGAAGCAAGACAATTTACACTATTATTATTATTGTTATTATTATTACTATTATTTACTACGTCGCTTTTTCACTCCCTTTATTCCCAAATTGTGTATCCTTCCTTTCCAATTTATGCAGTAGCTCGCCCATGGTGGAAACTCTGTCCTATCTAAACGATCTCCAGTCACTGTCTAGTTGAAAGTGAATGCTTCCACCGATTACGAATACTGAAGCAGTCTTTCTGAAACCACGTACGCCCTTCAAGCTGGCTTCCTTCAACGTTCGCACACTAATGCAGATCGGACAACAGATGGGGCTGGCTATGTCTTTAGAAAGTCTTAAAGTTGACGTTTGTTATCTATCCGAGACCCGTATTCAAGACTCTAGTGAAGTACTACAAATTCGCTCTCCATCTGTCGCCTCGAAAAGCTTGTTCCACGTGCGCTTATCCGGGGACTCTGTGACATCTTCGTCTGGTCTTGCAGGCGTTGGTGTTGCATTAAGCGCTAGGGCTGAGGCAGCACTAATCGATTGGATCCCCATTAACAGTCGGTTATGTGCTGTTAGACTAGAAAGTTCCATCAAAGTGTGAAGAAACTGGCGTGAGAAACGGTGTCTTTTCGTCATCTTCGCCTATGCCCTGATAGATTGCAGCCCGGATGCAATCAAGGATGAGCTTCACCACCAGTTAACAGTTCTTCTCCAGAAAGCGCGTTCGACAGATATTGTAGTATTAGCCGGAGACTTGAATGCAGAGGTCTGGTGTCTAGGCACAGAAGAGAATCGTTTAGGTGGCCGATGGGGACTTGTTGGTCGCAGGACAGATAACGGGGACCGTCTACTGCAACTGTGCACAGACCACAACCTGTTTCTGGCCAGCACTAACTTCCGGCACAGTCATCGCCGGTGTGCCACCTGGCGTCCTCCCTCTGCATCCCAAGCCTGGACTCAGATTGATCACATCGCGATCAGCTACCGCTGGCGTGGTTGTGTACAAGACTGCCGCTCCTTTTGGAGTACCTATCTGGAGTCTGATCATGCCCTGGTCTGCGCCAATCTCACCTTACTTTTCAGTGGCTGAAGGATTGACCACCGCCAACGGATTGATGTTAGTAAACTGGCTGCAACATCTGTTGCAGGTAAGTATCGAGCGGAGTGAGTTTCTAGGCTAACTACCATCCCACCGAAAAGTATAGATGAGCATTGGTTTCATCTTCACGACGCCATGAAAATGGCGAGTAAAGCCGCTTCCGGCTTCTCGAAACGTCCCGCTTACAAGCACTGAATTTCTTCTGACTCCTTACAACTGATGGAAGCCCGTCGGTCTACTCCGGGTGACCGTGAGTTTGACCACAAACGAAGGTTGTACGTAAAGAAATTGGGCAAACCTTGCGTAAGGACCGAGAAGCCTGGTGGTCGGAGCGTGCTAATGAGATGGAAGCAGCAGCTGCATCTGGTAACTGCCGGAAGCTCTTCCAACTCATCCCAGCCACTGGCAGCAAGAAGTCTGGTGTGAGTGAAACAATCTACGAGGATGACGGGATGCCAATCACTAAAATCTCTCGACGTCTTGGACGATGGGCGGAATTTTTCGAAGGCAGTTCAACTGGCCTGCTGCTCCGGCAACATCAACCAGTTTGTCCTGCCCCCCATGGCTGGTGACGACTGATCCACCAAACGAGGCGGAAGTCCGCAAGGAACGCCAACTCCTGAAGCGCTACAAATCACCTGGCCCAGATGACTTACCTCCGGCGCTTTTTAAAGATGGTGGCGACTTTCTGGCTAAGGAACTGACGGTGTTGTTTGCAAAGGTTTGGGAGCAAGAAAGTGTTCCAACATCATGGAACGATTCAATAGTTGTCCCTATCTTTAAAAAGGGTTCACGTTGTTCCTGCAACAACTATTGGGGGATAAGTCTACTTCCGATTGCGTCCAAACTATTGGCTTCTGTCATTCTTCGTAGGTTGTTTAAAACCCGAGAACGATTGACTCGCGAGGAGCAGGCTAGTTTTCGTTCTGGTCGAGGATGTATTGATCACATCTTCACCCTCCGCCAAATGTTAGAACACCGTCATACTTATCGCAGGCCAACAATCGTAGTGTTTCTTGATATCAGGGCTGCCTTCGATTCGTTGGACAGGACTGTTCTCTGGGATTGTCTATTGAAGAAGGGTGTGCCTGAGAAGTTCATTAACATCTTAAAGGCCCTGTATACGAACACCTCAGGCAGAGTGAGGGCATACAACCACCTTTCTCCCTTGTTTCATTCGAGCAGTGGGGTTAGGCAGGGTTGCACGATCTCACCATTCCTCTTCAACTTTGCCACCGATGACATCCTGGAAACAGCTCTGATGAATGTAAGTAATTGCGGTGTGGATATGTTGCCTGGAGAACGACTTCTCGACCTTGAGTATGCGGATGATATTGTCTTACTGTGCGATAATGCCCAAGGCATGCAATCAGCACTTAATCAGTTGGCAATCAGTGTCCGCAGGTACGGCATGTGCTTTGCACCCTCCAAGTGCAAAGTACTTCTACAAGACTGGCAGGATTCTAATCCTGTACTCACCCTGGATGGTGAGCAGATCGAAGTAGTTTAGAAGTTCGTGTATCTAGGTAGCTATATAAGTGCTGGTGGTGGCGTGAGTGATGAGATTGATGCACGTATAAAGAAAGCCAGAGCGGCTTATGCCAATCTGGGCCATGTTAGTCTGGCTGTAAAAGGTCAGATTTACAACGCGTTGGTGAGAGCAGTTTTGCTCTATGCTTGTGAAACCTGGCCTCTCCGAGTTGAGGATGTTAGACGTCTCTCTGTGTTCGATCATCGTTGTCTCCGAAGGATTGCTGACATACAGTGGCAACACCATGTTAGTAATGCGCCGAGACGATAATTCAATTGGTGTCACCATCTTGAAACACCGACTTCGGTGGCTTGGACATGTTTTACGAATGTCGTCTCAGAGACTTCCACACCGTGCATTATTTGCCGACTCTGGGACTGGTTGGAAAAAGCGGAGAGGAGATCAGTGTATGACATGGTGTCGTGGCATGAAAGAAAGCTGCAAAGGGCTAGCTTCTGCTGGTCCTTCACGACTCCCTGGCTGGAGTCCGAGAGATGGTGCAACACAGTGGCTAGAGACGTTATCAGATATGGCTCAGAATAGAAGCCAGTGGCGAGGCTGCTGCAACCTTCTTTTACTTTCTACATGAAGAGTGGTTCTAACTTTCTTAACTGAAAGAGTCTTCTGGTTGTACATTTCAGTCCGCCTTATCTTTTCATCCCTTCTCTTCTTACTTTCATTATTTTGTGTGGCGCATATGTATCTGGTGCCCTTTTGTACCAATATATATGTGTTTAAATAAAATAAAATAATGTAATGGTATTATAGGGATTTTTGTTTGCCATTAATATATATGATGTATGGTAATGTAATCGATTCGAACAACAAGAAAATCATCTAGTTAACACAGCAGCATGAGACATAAAATAGTAATGCATTCAATTTTCGACAACAAAGCTTTACCTGATAAATCCGAACGTAATGAATTTTGCTCACTATCCGTCTCATGAATTCCATCAGATGATTGTAGATTGAAACTTGCATTCTCGTTCGATTCATTAATCAAGACAACATGTGACTCTAGTCTTGGATTATCTGTTTCTCCTACATTAAGCCATGTATCGCTACAGATATCATACCGAATAATGGATTTTTCAAAATTCAATGTAGGAATATCTAATTCAGTTACCGGAAGATTTGGGTTGAATGCTGGCAATCGCGAGGAAATGTGATTCCGCCTGTTTGATGAAGAGTTAGTTTCTTGTAAATGATTCATAATTACACGATCTGATGAATGATATCGATGATTAGAATTTGTAGACATTGTTACACCACCGAATACAAAAATATATCGGCTACCGACAGAAACAGAAAAATGTCGAGCTCTCGCCTGCGGCATACATTTGCGCTGACTCCATGAAGATCGAACAGGTGAATACGCATATACTGAATCCATGAGTGTACCGGCCTATAGGAAGAAACAAACCGATTTAATAGACTATGAGGTACATCTAGTGTATGGTGGCTAACCATACTATATGAGCGCTTAACCTTTGGTAGGTAGAACGGGATTTAAACCTGTAAAAGTCGTGTCTAAGATACCAAATCAAAGTTACATAAAAAATAGTGATGAATATTAGTTCTCACTATAGATAACAATGAGAAACTGGAAGATAGTAATTATTGGACTACAGTACGAAAATTAAATTTATAAAATTTCGCTCGATAAAAAGCGAAATAATTATTCAAATTAGTTAGTTGGTGATAGCTGATACAGGATTGTCTTTAATCGCTAAGGTGCTTTACTAACGAATCAGGAGTGAACGTTACAGGAAGACAGTGAGAATATTTTTGAGACCACAGGAAAACTTGTTTATCAATAAAAATACATTTAAAACTTCGACCGAAAATAACATCTTAGTGGATGCTTGCAATCATCAGAAAAAAATCAGAAGATATAAAAGCACTAAATCTTTTCAAATAATATCGTAGTCTGGTGACTATTTTGAAAAATACAAATAGAAAACTCACTTTAATTCCACCAATAACAAATAGAGTATTCGCAATGACAGAAACAGAAAACCACGCTAAACTATCGACGGGCATAGACGGACAAGTTTGCCATACTGTTCTAGACGGTGAAAATGACTGCATACAATTTAAAATGCATGTATTGAGACCGCCTAAAACAACTAACGTAGGATGTTTTAGTGTAGCTAGGCGAGCTGGTAAATTGTTGACATACATTGATGGATTATCATCACCGTTATAAGCGTTGTGAAGAAAATATCTGATGATATTCTGAGCAATTTTGGATTCCTAAAATAATTCATTTAAAAGTTTGGTTAACTTTCTTCACAAATTTACAATCACTTGATAAATCAAGACTATTCTAACCAATCATCATCTCAGAGTATTTCTGAGAAGAGTAGCAACATGAAATATCCAGACAAAAAAAGACCGTGATAAGGATTTTAAATCTATACAGTATCATAATGTGGTAGAATCCAAATACACATAAATTCATATTAAGTACAGATAGACACTGCTTTAATTCACATAACACCATATTCCATGATTGTAGTTTACACTTTAAACTATCCATTTATTAGACATGTTAAACAAACGGGCGATTAAATCTAGAGATTTTAGTTACTTCGCCTTGGAAATTGTCATTGCTTTTTCTGGAAAACTTATTTGTATTCAAAAGTAACGCTAGTTTCATTAGTGAGCAATACTTGTCAGCATTTTGATTCTACATATTTTGGCATTTTGGATATTATACAGCCCTCTAGATTTAGTGTACCTGGGTTCGTGTGGCCTTTTTAAATAAAAACTTTATTTCTGGGATTATAGGCTTAAAATTGTAATCGAGTCAAAATATGAAGAAAAAAAGAGTTTCAACTGTGCATTTAATAAAATAGGAATATCTAAATCTAAATGTTTAAACACATTCTAATATACATCGCAGTCTATAAAAAGTCCATAAAACAATATTTTAAAATGCATTGAATTTTACTAGGTTAACACAAAAAATTTATGTACCATTAAGAATTATGTGCGGTATTATTTAAAACTTGTAACGTATTCACACCAATGTATAAATTTATACCAAAGCTTATATATTACTAAACGAACCGGTATAATGGACATCCGAATGTGAATAGTGACTGATGAATGTAATCAGTGGCCTAATTATATATTTCACCATAAACAAAATTGGTATGAATGAAAATTATGCAGAGAAAAATTCGTATAAATTTAAATAATGTCTGTGTGCAAAATAATCATTCACTGTAAATGGAATAAAAGAAAAGGGGAAATAAGGTCATTTATATTATTCACTCCAATAATCAATAACACAGGGAAACTAAATCTATATACTTTTTTCGTTCTTGAAATTCAACATTGAATTGACCAATCCTTGTTGACATACGAGTTTTATTGGCAGATTAATATTAAAAATGTAGGACTTGGTACAAATTTGTATCAATCTGAGTTGTTATACACTACACATCAACATAACTGATAGAAATCAACAAGAGGAAAAGTAAAGGGATGGAAATAATATTGATACCAAACACTAAAGTAAATTTAGAAGCAGGAATTGAACACTCATAAGTTTTAAAAATACGGATACAATTTAAGAATAAAAAGAATTAGACAACTGTAAATTTTAGAATTAGAAAAAGATAAACCATGGGTCAAAACTACTGTGATCAACTTTGAACTATATCACCTAAAGTATTCATATACAGAATACAGCTATCTCATAGACATAGATCAGTCAATCAGCCTTGATACTGACTGTAATTGCATCTTCATTGCACATTTAATGATTAGAATTGACATAGAGTAACCTGCACTCCTCCATATTTGGAACTCATTGATATATATCTATGTACATATAACGCGGTGAAAGATTGCATTCTCAGTGAGACTTGAACTAAGCACTCATTGCTTTAAATAAAAGGGGATTATCTACTACGTTGAAGTGAAAAACACTGAT
Source organism: Schistosoma rodhaini (assembly GCA_944470415.2). Classification (NCBI taxonomy): domain Eukaryota; kingdom Metazoa; phylum Platyhelminthes; class Trematoda; order Strigeidida; family Schistosomatidae; genus Schistosoma; species Schistosoma rodhaini. The sequence continues at coordinate 40,518,641 of OX104044.1, forward strand.
TAGTAGGCAAAGACACATGACTGATCACTTGAGATCAGGACGATGTATGTAGCCTGAACTCCAATATTAACATAACTACATATGTAAACTTGTGTCACAATGTACTATATCAATAATATGAGGTAGGAATGAGGACTATAAGTTAAAAAAGATGAAAAGACTATATTTATTATTATAAATATATACATTAAGAACACCACATCCCTGTATAAAACGATAGAATATTACAGAGGAATAAGTCCGCTTTATATATTTTTTCTCATGAAGCTATGTATAAATCGAATATATGTAAACTAGATAGCCCAAGATAACCGTTCATGCTAGTTTCCAGGTTCACCAACAATTGCTACTGGAAAACATCAAATTATTAAATTATGACTTTGAAAAAATTTAGTTGGTTGTACAGCTTTACTTTTCCTCAGAGCAGCAAGTGTCATTTCGGTTTTTTGGATTCTTTAAAACATATATTAGAGGATAAAAACCCACTATGTTCTAATGATAAATTCGAATCTGTAAATTTCAGGAGTTTGGAAGTACGGCCAGATTGACTGTGACGGCAGTGTAGTAAAATGGATTTCTTTTCAGTGGTTTAAAGTTATACTGCTTACAAAAGAAACTTAAGATCCTGATTTTAATTCCAGAACCCAATAATTGGGCAAGTTCTAAAGAACAGCATAGCAGTCAACTAATAATCCCTGATTTTCTTAAGCTCGTTAGTTATTTAGTTTCTTTTTTAAAAGAAAAAAACGTCTTCGAATATATATATATTCTTACAATAATTAAAGGATTTTCTTGTAATTGAATTTCCAACATTTCTTTTTCCAAATATTTCAAACGAATATGTGACAGTAGTTGAGGGAGGTAGACAATTCGTGTTTCAGAAGATTGGTCGACCCAATTAATACAAGCATCCCAAACAAACTAAAATACGATTAAAGAGGATATGAGCGAAAACGCTTAAATATATAAAAGTATTAGAAATTATAATAGTATTTCTATAGAATAGATACGCTGAGGTTAGCAGTTAAATTCAGAATCCACTCTTCGTCTTATTTGGGACTCATTAGCTGAGTGTACGTGCATCCCAGTATTAATATTTACATTGAGACCCGAATGTAGTAACTTTCGCTTCGGACGTCAACGCACTGTTCATTGAGCTACTGAGTTTAGATATCCACTAACTTGTTCAACAGGTATGATGTTTATAGCATCATTTATTAATATTCAGGACTGAGTTGTGACGCACAAACGCCAACAAAGACTGATCGAAATTTAATCCAGAATGTCAAAAACATGATAGTTCAAAGCTTTTCTAGTAATGACATAAATAGTAATAGTAGGTTAGAATTTACATCACAAAGTCTATTTTCCCCAGTATTCAAGATATACACTGTTAATTTGATCTGTGATTCTAAAAGATTGGTTAGTTTAAGGCCACTTTTCATTAAATACCAATTATTAACAAGTATTATACTTTTCTGATTGGACACTTAAGATTTATTCGTAGTATCCAATCTTGATACCTTAAAAAATAATTCACTTTGGCTCCAGGTTATATGATATGAACTTAGCTTTCTACAACTGATAACAATGAACAACAATCCTTCAAAGTCATTAATTGGTTTTATTTACCAAAAAATTATTAGGCTTAGTAAATCATAGATTTCCTACTGAAAATTCGGTAAATTAAACAGCAAATACGATGTTCATTCGGTCACTCCAATTTTCTGATTATTACAACTTAATTCCTGATATTATTATCGTTATCGATTTAAGGTGAGTGGAAAAAACCTCTAAAAAAATCCAAAAATCCAAAAACTCTACTAACATCAAGTTATTGTGTTTGTTAAACCATTTAGTTGAGTCTCATTTAAGTTTGTTGTACTTAACAATTGTAGACAAAGATAACTAGCAATGTAGAATAATTGTTAAGGGATAAAGGATCTATTGGTAGTTACATATCTCCAATATCTCTCAATTGCTAAAATTATATCCATTTGAAACGTCATATTTAAATATTTACTCTAACTAACAACGATCGTAGGACTCACTTGTTCGGAAGGTACATCTAGGTCATCTGAAGAGATATATGAAATGACAGTCGAAATAGGCAAATTGGTCCATTCGTTAGATTCTCTTAGTAAGCTGTTATCATAAACACAGGAAATAAAAACTTTAGCATTTACATTTCACTTTACACAATAATACTGCGTCTTTTAATCCAATTTTCATACTTGTCATAGTACTACTGTTTATACACATACATGTGCACAAATCTATAAACACCGTCAGTTAGAAATCTGATATTCCTAAAAAACCGATGGAATGCTGCCCTTTCTTTCCTAATCCTTGCTTTCACATCTGCATTAGACCCCCTTTACCAACGATACAGTCCAGGTACGTAAGTTTTCACTGCTTCCGGAGATTTTCAATTACGTGGTCTGCTTGGTACTCGCTGCATTGAATTTTAGTATCTTTCTTTTTCCCCTGTGAATGTTGAGATCTACTGCTGCAGATGCACCTGCTACACTAGTTGTCCTCACCTGCACTTTTCGCTTTGGTGATACTGGATCCATAAGATTACCATCCTACAAACGCTTTACGTGCTTCTTTAAACAGCAACAGCACAATTCCTTGTGTGAGCTGTATCTTTTTCACCACCAGAGTAAAACGGCACCTCCTCTAGAAGCTAGTCTTTTCTGTTTAGCTTGCTTCCTATGGGTTTCATACACTTCAAGCACGGCCTGGTTGTACACTCTCATTTTCCCAGCTACCTTAACGTTGTAGCTGACTGACTGACTTCCGGTCCCCCACACTGCATGAACAATCCATGTGCCTATGTTAATTATCGCTCTGGTTGTTAGAAGGGGAATCGGCCTTGTGATTTTCGAACAATCTCAGTTTTTACCATGAGGCATCATAACTCTTCTAAATGAAGATCCTTCAAATCGGGGCGAAGAGTTTAAATGAATTTTTCTGGCTAGCGTCTTTTATTAGCAAAGTTCTTTTTCATGGGATGTGATTACTAACCGCATGACCAACCATGTTCCTTTACCCGGACTTAGGAGCGGAAGTAACCATGGAAAGAATCTAAGCATGGTCTTATAATTACAGGAGTTAATAAGCCAAAAGTAACCATTCTCGCAGAATATAAATTCAATAAACGAAGTTATAAGTATTTGTAAATGCATTTTTTTATTAAAGTTGATAAGATAGATATATATATATATATATATATATATATATATATATATATATATATATATATATATATATATATATATATATATATATATATATATATATATATATATATAGGTATCTACTACGTCAATAAACAAACTTTAAAAGCTGGAAGTAGGTTTCGAACTTGTTTTTATCAGTATTTATCAATCGTGAGTTGTTTGTTTAAGTTTTTTAATGTAATCGCGATTGGTTTTCGGCTGGGCCTACGATAATTTGAGAATCTTTTAATACTAAAAAGACTAATGGGAACTTGACGGACCGGACGTCTAAGAAAAACACTTCGACGTTAGTAATCCACACGCCAATTGGTGAAGGGACTTTTTAGGACAACTTTATCTTTCGAACAGATGACCAAAACTTCGACAACTCCGTTTACAAAGTAATACCCAGTGACGTTGAGATGCATAACACAACTGTCAAACTGTAATTAGAAACAACTGATCAAATAATAGTATAGGTAATTACTGAAATATAGTTTAGAAAAGCGCTATCGAGGTTATTCTCTAAGAAAAGAAAAATAACGTGTAATTACAGAAATGATGTGTGGGCGGGAATGACAATGATTGGTTGTCTTGATGTGTCAGACATTAGATAGGATGACAGGTGTTATATGTGTTATATATATTCCCCTATCCTTATTATGTATTGACACTTATTGATAGACACTTGTCGATGGACTGTTATTGATTGACTGTTCTTTGTGTCGGATTTTGGTGTGGAAATATATTGACGTTATAGTCAGGCTAATCTCGTGTTCTTGATCTGAGTTGTGTTGAAGTCCTGTAGAATAGACACTGGGTGGGAATCTAGTGTAGATATTCACCTAAGGTAAAATAGCGTCCCACATACGTGTAAAAGTAAAAGGACTGTTATAACCAGAAACCGCAAGCGTTATAACCAGTATCCTCTTTATTGTTTATAACAAGAAAATCGAGTAGTTTGAGTTCTCCTTAGCAGTTCATACTGGTGAATCGGTAATATGTTGCTCGGTTTGACGATTTCGTCTCCAGGCGCTCTCCGTAATCTGAGTGGATTTTTTTTAATAAATTGCATGAAATTTATGCATCAATGTTAGACACTTTTCTTATTGAAAATGTCCAGTAAGTAAACGATAATATGTAAATTTGGATTACAATTCTAATATCTAACATTTTTGAATCCCCAAGATGACAGAAATACCTCGAACAGAACAACTTGAATCGACCCAGAATGTTTCTTACGGTAAACACATTCAGCCAACTAATGGTGAAGATGATGTATTCGAGCCTCCGCCACCGATCCACATAACGGTGAAGGCTGAGGAGACAGTCTATGATAAATCAAGTTCCAATACACTGAATTCTATTGATTTAAACGATTTGGATGGGCCTGTAGCTTTGGACTACGTCTATTATATCAACTGTCAGCATCCAAGGTACCATTGTCTTAAATTACATCTTCTGTTGGTTTTTTAACTGAACTAAACTATCCACCATCTGATTACTGTTATTTCGCATAAATAGGTTCGTGTTATTCAGGAGGAAAAAGGGGAGTAAATTATCTAAGGCATTGTAAGTTTTCTGAAGCTTTTCCTAAATGTTTTATTACATCAGGATCAGTGGTCGTATGTGGACAATACAAACCAATTTGTCCTGTCAAATGTATGAGCGATTTTCTCTGAATTTCGTAGCAAAGTAACATGATGTTCTTTACCTAATTAAAATTTTGGTTTATTTAGCAAGAGTAATTAATTTCGGAACCCTGGAAGGGCTCCAGGCAGAACAAAGCTACTAAAAATAACCTGTTCAGTTTAAGGTTATGATGACTTATATGAGTAAATTCATGGAGCATTTGAGAATCCAGTGATGCCTAATAGATGTGGAACAAGATTTTGTTTTTTGTTTTTAGGAGATGTATAGATCCTTTTTCGTACTGATTGGTCCGAATATTTTGTTTCCTTAACAACATTGTTATTATGATAATCGAATCATTATCATGTATTTTCTACACAAATATAATAAAACTACTTAAAGGGAGTGTTTACCAACTTTAAAATTTACGAGAACATTGATAATTGTGGTAAAATTGACAAAAAAGGTTAATTCATTAGCAGAATTAGTGGTATTTTATTTAGCATAGGGGTGTAAAAGTCAATGAATGTACTCAATTTACATATTCGAGATTACCAAACAATAGTAATGTACTATTCCATTATGTAAACTCAACATCGAACGAAAATGAACTAGATTAATAGATTGCAATCGTTTTATCATTAGTTACGTTGACTTATAGTACATATTTTGTAGCATCATAAAGTAATAAATATGGAGGTAACAAGTATGACTTCAGGGAATGTATGTGAATTAGCTTATGAAATTCACAGTGTGAATTAGGTAAGACGGATGGAACATGTGTTGCGCGTACCAGACACCTGTTTGTGTTGACCTCTAATTTTAAATGACACAGGATAAAGGTGGTAGAAGCCCTAAAACGATTACACTGATCGATAACACTAATTAATGAAACCATGATCCATTTGTTTTAGCTATTTATTATTACTATTTGAATACATGAATATTGGTAAAAGGGGGCACCAAATACATATGCGCCACATTATAACAATGAGGTTGTGAAGAGATAAAGAATGTAAAGTGAACATGATAAAAGATGAACAACAGCGAACAGAAATTAGTGTATGAGAGTGAAATAATAATAATCGGAGAAACAGTTCATTTAGTGAAAATAAAACCAGAATTCCTTCAGTTAAAAAAGTTACGTTCACTTTTATGAAGAAAGTAAGAGATAATCACAGCAAGACCGTCGCCGGTTTCTATTATGGGCTATGGGATAAGAGTGAAAATTCATATCCAGTAAGCATTAAAAGTGAATGACAATGCTCTAAATAGTGGTTGACAAACCACACAAAGCCAAAGCAATAATACACGAGATTCCGTCATTGCATATCAGAATTCATTGTTTATAAAATACGCGAGATATATTACAGATTACCAAGAGTACGGTATGTATGAGACTGAACAGGTGATTCAATACTAGTGTTTTATAGGCTCAGAAAATGACAAATGAGCGGAAGAGTTCCAGATACCTACTTGCTTTTGACTTTACAACATTATTTATATTTTAGTATACACAGTGAAAAATATTTGTTTGAAACATAGAAGGTATATTTACACCTGACATTTGTGTATGCATCATTTTATTTATTTATTTAAACACATAAATATTGGTACAAGGAAGCACCAGATACATATGCGCCATACAAATCTCATTTGATTTGCTTGAGAGCTGTGATACTGCCCAGGTGCCCGAACTGAAGCAGGTGGTTTTCTTAGGGGCCCACACTCGGAGCCTTTGACCTAAAGATCTGATCCACAAGGCAATGGAGCATCCTGAGGAGATGCAGTCCCATGGTAGCCGGTGATCAACGATTGATTCCTACGCTATTTGTTCCTTCAGGATACTGGAGCCCATGTGCACCATTGGTTTGTAATTAGGGTTTTCCAACTCCCCTAGGTGAATCCTCCACATCCACCAACCCGGTTAAAGCGCCGGACATTCGCTTTTCGTCCTCTCACTTTTGTGAACAACACCCCTGCATCATATGTGATAGAGAAGCCCGTTGAAGTAAACTTAAGTACGAATCATTTTTCTAAAAATAACTACTTACTTCACATAATTCTGTAACCAAGTAATGCGTTTCAGAGCAAAATTTCAAAGACATAACACTACGAAATACTCGGAACCAAATAGATGCTTTTTTTACCTTGTACCCATTACTGAGATTCAATCAGACCCTAACAGATGTTAAAACATGTAAATGTATCCTTGGTTGAGAATAAAGTTTTAAACTAGTCAGTAGATAGGAAAGTAAAAATAAGATGTTTTACCTGGAGAAATTTTCTACAGCCAATTTATGCGATGATTGAGCTAAATCGGTAATATTGTGCATTTCAGCTAATGCCTCGATACCTAAACAATTTGTAACATCTAAATGACTCTTCATAAATTCAACACAATATTTGATAGCTATTGGATAGTCAAGTAAACTAGCAGCAAGAAATATATCTTGCACAGTGGCTTCTGTAATTTCTAAGCAACCAAGATATGCAAAATCAAGCAGACGACGAAGAGCCCAAGGAGAAATATAATCTAACTTGACTCGGGAAGTTTGTTGTTCTTTATATGGTGATGAAAACATGGCCTACAGAAATGAATAGAAATGGAAACTGTATTAGAATTTAAATACAACTGAATATATAGTTACCGTATTTCTGAATATTCACAACATCGATGGTTTTCATCATCGCTATAAACTCACCGTTACTTTATTTTGAAATATGTATCTCGAAGGACGACAAAATATGGAAAAACAATTCAATGGTGGTTTTTTGTGAGGGGAACAATTCATACAATAAAACAGTCTGGTCTATAAAACCACATTTATTTATTTTTTATTTGAACACATAAATATTGGTACAAGGAGGCACCATATATATATGCGCCACACCCCATCATGATAATGATGAATTGAAGGTACTAAATGGAAGAACTTGAAGTTGTCGAAATTTTTTTTACTGAAACATGAAGCTGCTGATGTTACGGAAGGTGAACCTAAGTACATTTATTTGTACGCAAATGTTGAAGCCCTTGACATAATCATGATTAATCGGAAGATTTAACTAACCAATACGAATGAAATAAGAGTTGACAGTCATACAATTAACTATTTTTCTAAATCAAAAACCTCAAAACTTACTAAGAAATATGCTGAACTAGCAGCTAGTACTGCCTTGTGGCAAGGGAGTTCTTCATCACCAGCACATAAGATAACATCAGTGAAGAGTGAACGATCTCGAAACGATTGCAACGACCTCGTCGTCTGAACAAGCTGTTCAGATATATTTTCCGATAATCTCTCGAACTCCATCATTAGTATATAACACCCATTGAAAATCAAGTTGAATCATATGAATTTACGAACACTAAAAGTTTACAAGATATTAGTCAATTATATTTGCATCCAAATACAACACAGCAAAAAACTGCGGATAGTGTGAACATAAATGGTAAAATCTTCAATAACAATAAGAAACAATATAATCTACAAATCATTAGTGCTCTGTAGTACTAGGACCACACAAAAACAATGATTGAAATTGTTATATCCTAGTGATAATTTATTTATTTGAACACATAAATATTGGTACAAAGCGGCACCAGATATATATGCGCCACACAAAAAGTTGTCATTTCATTTAATTGTGTGAGGGCTGTGATACTGCCCGGGTACTCAGACCGATGCAGGTGGTTTTCTTAAGGGGCCACACCCGGAGCCTTTGACCTAAAGGTCTGATCCACAAGGCAATGGAGCAACATAAGGAGATGCAGTCCCATGGTAGCCAGTGACCAGCGATCACTTCATACGCTATTTGTTCCCTGAGGATACTGGAGCCCATGTGCACCATTGGTTTGTAATAAGGGTTTTCCAACTCCCCTAGGTGGATCCTCCGTATCCACCAGCTTGGTTAGAGCGCCGGATATTCGCTTCTCATCCTCTCAATCTCGTAAACAATACCCCCGCCGTCCCGAGAAGGTAGTGAGTAGGACTTCCCTGGCAGAGGCTGTATACGCGTGGCCGTGTAAGAGCATTTCCAGAGGGCAGGTCCTCCCCGTTCTCGGCCGTACCAGGACATTTGGGGTGATAATGAAAGTACGGGTAATTTTTGGAACCTGTTAGTGGACTGTTATTCTATATATTCTATACATTCATCCTATTACAAGCTTCATTTTGACTTATGGATTATTGCCCACAAATGCCCTGGTACGGCCGAGAGTGGGGGGGACCTGCCCTCTGGAAATGCTCTTACACGGCCACGCGTATACAGCCTCTGCCAGGGAAGTCCTACTCACTGCCTTCTCATGGCATTACTGTTGTTTACGAAATTAAGAGGACGAAAAGCGAATGTCCGGCGCTTTAACCGGGTTGGTGGACACGGAGAGTCCACCTAGGGGAGTTGGAAAACCCTGATTCCAAACCAATAGTGCACATGGGCTCCAGTATCCTGAGGGAACGAATGGCGAATGAACCTGCTGTCGGTCACTGGCTACCATGGGACTGCATCTCCTCACGATGCTCCACTGCCTTGTGGATCAGACCTTTAGGTCAAAATGTCCGGGTGTGACCCCTTAAGAAAACCACCTGCTTCGGTTTGTGCACCCGGGCAGTATCACAGCCCACACACAAATAAATGAAATGATGAATTCTATTGACGATACTATTCTCGCTCATACTAGAAGCAAGACAATTTACACTATTATTATTATTGTTATTATTATTACTATTATTTACTACGTCGCTTTTTCACTCCCTTTATTCCCAAATTGTGTATCCTTCCTTTCCAATTTATGCAGTAGCTCGCCCATGGTGGAAACTCTGTCCTATCTAAACGATCTCCAGTCACTGTCTAGTTGAAAGTGAATGCTTCCACCGATTACGAATACTGAAGCAGTCTTTCTGAAACCATGGCCGGTGACGACTGATCCACCAAACGAGGCGGAAGTCCGCAAGGAACGCCAACTCCTGAAGCGCTACAAATCACCTGGCCCAGATGACTTACCTCCGGCGCTTTTTAAAGATGGTGGCGACTTTCTGGCTAAGGAACTGACGGTGTTGTTTGCAAAGGTTTGGGAGCAAGAAAGTGTTCCAACATCATGGAACGATTCAATAGTTGTCCCTATCTTTAAAAAGGGTTCACGTTGTTCCTGCAACAACTATTGGGGGATAAGTCTACTTCCGATTGCGTCCAAACTATTGGCTTCTGTCATTCTTCGTAGGTTGTTTAAAACCCGAGAACGATTGACTCGCGAGGAGCAGGCTAGTTTTCGTTCTGGTCGAGGATTTATTGATCACATCTTCACCCTCCGCCAAATGTTAGAACACCGTCATACTTATCGCAGGCCAACAATCGTAGTGTTTCTTGATATCAGGGCTGCCTTCGATTCGTTGGACAGGACTGTTCTCTGGGATTGTCTATTGAAGAAGGGTGTGCCTGAGAAGTTCATTAACATCTTAAAGGCCCTGTATACGAACACCTCAGGCAGAGTGAGGGCATACAACCACCTTTCTCCCTTGTTTCATTCGAGCAGTGGGGTTAGGCAGGGTTGCACGATCTCACCATTCCTCTTCAACTTTGCCACTGATGACATCCTGGAAACAGCTCTGATGAATGTAAGTAATTGCGGTGTGGATATGTTGCCTGGAGAACGACTTCTCGACCTCGAGTATGCGGATGATATTGTCTTACTGTGCGATAATGCCCAAGGCATGCAATCAGCACTTAATCAGTTGGCAATCAGTGTCCGCAGGTACGGCATGTGCTTTGCACCCTCCAAGTGCAAGGTACTCCTACAAGACTGGCAGGATTCTAATCCTGTACTCACCCTGGATGGTGAGCAGATTGAAGTAGTTGAGAAGTTCGTGTATCTAGGTAGCTATATAAGTGCTGGTGGTGGCGTGAGTGATGAGATTGATGCACGTATAAAGAAAGCCAGAGCGGCTTATGCCAATCTGGGCCATGTTAGTCTGGCTGTAAAAGGTCAGATTTACAACGCGTTGGTGAGAGCAGTTTTGCTCTATGCTTGTGAAACCTGGCCTCTCCGAGTTGAGGATGTTAGACGTCTCTCTGTGTTCGATCATCGTTGTCTCCGAAGGATTGCTGACATACAGTGGCAACACCATGTTAGTAATGCGCCGAGACGATAATTCAATTGGTGTCACCATCTTGAAACACCGACTTCGGTGGCTTGGACATGTTTTACGAATGTCGTCTCAGAGACTTCCACACCGTGCATTATTTGCCGACTCTGGGACTGGTTGGAAAAAGCGGAGAGGAGATCAGTGTATGACATGGTGTCGTGGCATGAAAGCTGCAAAGGGCTAGCTTCTGCTGGTCCTTCACGACTCCCTGGCTGGAGTCCGAGAGATGGTGCAACACAGTGGCTAGAGACGTTATCAGATATGGCTCAGAATAGAAGCCAGTGGCGAGGCTGCTGCAACCTTCTTTTACTTTCTACATGAAGAGTGGTTCTAACTTTCTTAACTGAAAGAGTCTTCTGGTTGTACATTTCAGTCCGCCTTATCTTTTCATCCCTTCTCTTCTTACTTTCATTATTTTGTGTGGCGCATATGTATCTGGTGCCCTTTTGTACCAATATATATGTGTTTAAATAAATAAATAAATAAATTGGTCATTATTATTATACGAATCACTGTCCCCAAATTATACTCAGTTTATTGATGATTGTCTCCCACGTTCACAGCCATATTTGGCTTGATCTTGTACAAATATTATTTTCTATTTTATGGTGTGATGCGGTCTGTCTGTCTGGTATATAAACCGGGTATGTTTGAAATAAATGATTCGCATAGCAGAAGCTGCATTTGGTGTCCTGGACTCGATTGGAAGGGCTAGGCGGACAAGGGACCAATAAGGACGCTAGACTGCTCATACCAGTTGAACGTCATTGATTTGGTACACAGTTAAGATTAGACAAGTATTCTGATTGGTGGATAACTCACGTGATAAAGCCGGACATAAAATCATAACGAATTGGCAACGGCCTTCTTTTTATAAAGTCATAACAGAAATCCATCCGCGGAACATTGGTAACAATAATTAAAATAAGCAGTGGAAAGTGAAATATTAAAATAAAAATCCAAGTAGAAATAAACACAAAGGCGTTTTTAACTACTTAGTTTACTCGAACCTTGTGTTATTGAGATGGTGGAGATCTGCAGATCAGGTGGATGATTTTGTTCTCTGAGCTGGATGGTTTGGTCGTGGAGCTTTCATCATTCTTTTGAATGACATCATCAGCACACACCTCGGGTAGAAGTGAAGCGTTTGAATTTCTCCACATGCGGTTCACAGCTTGTCCTGGAGATTTTGGATAGAGGCAATTCCAAAAACGCCAGAGAAATTTTAGAAGCTTGGCACTCAGGTTAATCAGCAATAAACAAGCACATTGGATTCAATCCAATTTATCAACCAATCAGAAAAATTGTGCAGAAACATAGGAACAAAAATCAAACTAATGGGAGATACAACCAAAGCGAAGAAATAAACAATGACAGATTTAAGGTAAACAAGAACCAATCAACAACGAGGTGTACAGGACAAGCTGTGAACCACATGTGGAGAAATTCGAACGTTTCACCTCTACCTGAATTTTTTGCTGATGATGTCGTTCAGAAGAATGACGAAAGCTCTACGACCAAACCACCCAGCTCAGAGAAAAAAACTCCATCGAAACCTTGTGTTGTTTAATACGATGATTCAGATCATGAAATACCACTCAATAACTCCATCACACCAAACTTTTGAAAAGAGAGGGAAGGTTTTTTTGGTATTGTCATTTGCATTTCACACTTGTAAATGCTCATCAAATACATGGTATCTGATTTAGTCACTATCTTCACAGCTCAGCTGTTTAAGGTATGCAGAAAGACTAGTACCTGGTTTTTCAAGCGTGTCTACTGTAGACGATTGTCGAGACAGTCATCTTAAGGACTAGCACTAAGGACTAGTAATTCAGGCTTTCGATACCACCAAAAACAGCTAGGATAATACAAAATGAACAGAAGTTGATTAAGAATTAACCACAGGTGAGACGACAAATGGATTTTTCGGATATCTATCCGGAGCATATTTTTGCAGGTTCTTCTGGACAGTTTTTGTTTTACGAATTTTCGACGTCACGTATACAGACAATATCGCTTTAATATATGACAATATACATATTACTTGGGTCGCAATGTTTAACATGAGCTGTAAATACGGTACAGGCTTCTTACTATTGACGTAGATAATTAGTGAGATCAATCGATGTTTAATCTTCATGCAACCTACAACCCCACTTTTGTCTAAACAGTTTAGTAAATGGAGGTGTCATATAATGTTTCTTGAGACTGAGCACAATATTGCACTCAATTACTGAGTTGCATAAGTTTTTGCAAATGTTATTGTATATCTTACTGTAATCAGTGGAAAGTAGTTTGCCGACTTACACCTGAAAGTTAATACTACCTATTTAAAAACAACCCATATTGTGAGTGTAAATAAACATAATACCAACAAGTTATTTTTCTTAGAAATAAGTTCTTAAGGTTAACATTTAGGGGTAGAATCGGTTTTCCTGTTATATACAATTTATAGACAGAAATGGTCATTCAATACATTTAATATTATTTTTTATCTTTTATTAACAAAAGGACTTGCTTTTAATGCTCTAAATACTATACAAAGATCTTTCTACAGGCTGTTATACGTGTGATTTGAACATTGAGCAAAAACCAGAAAGTTGCGTTAGACATCCTGGTTGGCTCTTTTCTGTACAATAATTTTACCATACAAGCTTATGAAATGTCAGCCTACGATAATGTTAAGACTATTGGGTATGACACTCGAACTAAGGATAGGAAGTGAAGTAGTCGAACGCGTCGACAACTTCACTTATCTTGGAAGTCTGATCAGCCCTAATGGGTTGGTGTCTGACGAAATCTCAGCACGGATTCAAAAAGCTCGTTTGGCTTTTGCCAACTTACGTCACCTATGGCGTAGACGAGATATCCGTCTATCAATTAAAGGACGAGTATACTGCGCAGCAGTTCGCTCTGTCCTACTTTACGGCTGTGAAACATGGCCATTAAGAGTAGAAAATACTCGTAGGTTACTAGTATTTGACCACACATGCCTTAGAAATATTGCTCGCATCTGCTGGGATAACCGGGTAAGTAATAGTGAGGTTAGACGCAGGGTATTAGGGAACGATGGTAAATCAGTTGATGAGGTGATGAATCTTCATCGACTGAGATGGTTGGGCCATGTCTTACGTATGCCTGAACACCGATTACCACGACGCGCTATGATGACTAGTATTGGGGACGGTTGGAAGAGAGTTAGGGGCGGCCAAACCAAAACATGGCATCAGTGTTTGAAGTCACTAACTTCTAGCCTGAGCCATGTTGGCAGATGCAGACTACCTGGTTGGGGTCCGCGTGACTATCGTAACCAATGGTTGGAGACTCTAGGTGACATGGCTCAGAATCGGTCACAATGGCGTAGGTGTATACACTCTTTATCTTCCCTTAAACCTTGAGACTAAAATTGCTTCATATCTCTCTTCCTTCCTGTACTATATCCTTATATACAACCTATAATTTATATACTACTACCAACACTAGATTAACTACTATGAATCCGGTGTTCCTCTTGTTGTGCTAACGAGGTATGGCAACTTGGACCGATGCATATATGTGCCTGGTCCTACGTTGTAGCTGACCTGACCTGACCTGGGTATGACCCCTTGATTCGAACCATATTGGATTGGTAAAAATGAGTTTTATGTTTGTGAGGAATGTAAAGATTTTGGCTGACTAGAGATGGAATGCAAAACCGCTTCAACATGGGTACCGGTGTGGTGAGTACACTAGGTTGTCCCAGTAAGGTAATTCCATTAGATGACCATCGTGAGTATTTAAGAGGTAACCCGTACAGATTTACCCATCAAGAAACGAACTACGAATGTGTCTTCTGGAATACTCTACCAGTTGAAGTAACAACGGTTTCGCTAGAGGTTAGAGAATCATCTATGTATCCCCAATAAGAAAAGCTGCTATTATCATAATTAGTTTTCATCCACATTTAACTCAGTACCCCCTCACTTACTGATCGTCCTGTTATCGTTTTTGTTTCTATGCACACCATTTTCCAACTTAGTATGGTTAATTAAGAGACTGTCCAGTGACGCAGCAATAGCTGACTCTGGAAACCTTAGTCCTCTAGGATGAGCACGCCAACAAGATAAATCAGCCTTTAAATACATGAAAAGACTCACAAGAAGTATTGCAAGAAAACGAATACACCAACTTTACCATTCATTCTCAAAGAAATGAAAATGTTTACGACCATAATTATTTTAAAGCCAAAAAATTTATTATGGAACTCACTAACAGCGCTTATATACTACAATCTCCGGGTTTTATGCAAGTTCTCACTTAACCACTTTCGAAGAGTCGATTTTTGGCTTTAATTACGTGTGTGCTAATTTGCTATTAAGAGGAACAAAATATTTAAAGCTAGTTTGAGATTCGACCAACTTAGCAGCATAGGCGTATCTGAATTTACCAAACCTTGCTGCTGATTCAGAGAATTATTTCCACATAAAGAATATTGGTTGATCAGACTGAAACATTGCAAGCCCTAATAGTACAATTACCGTTTTATCCTGGTTCCTCATTGCTTATGCATTAGTTAGTATTTATATTTGTAGATGATCAACTGATTCAAGTTGGCCAGTACGAATTATTTACACTGATTATCCCTGCCAGTAGCGACACCTTACCATTAAGATTCGAGTTTTTTAGTCACAGAATATATCTAACAAGAGGTGTGGAATTTCCTTCAGGAAGTTAAGTATACTGCGATTGCTTATTTTTTATAACCAAGTAGCTATAACTGCGCATACAGTCAGAGACTTGAACACGCTAATTACTATGACTGAAACCGCAAACTATAAATTGAACTCACTATGACTCCTAACATGTTATTCGCCAGAGAATAAAAGAGACGTAAACTCAGTCTTCAGTATATTAAGTTGAGGCACATAAATCTAAGCAATCGACGTACTAATCTCAAAGCCTCACTTTCAAGTTTGGAAGAGAATTAAACAACCAAAAACTCAGTCTATTTAATCTTAATCATTTGAAATTAGACAGGCAGACGACTGCTTTCACCTTGAAAGCTGACTACGCAACCTTGAACCTAGGTCATAGAACCCAATATCCAATATCTCTATCACGAAGTTGTATACACTTATTGGTTTTCTTGCTCTCACTTTATGATGTTTCACTAAGGTTCCGGGTATTTGCTGATGTCCAGTGGTGGTAGTTAAACCGCTCGACTGCACTAATTCTAGTCAACTTAGTAGTTATTAATGAATTTCTAAATATTTTGTAGCTTCAAATGGTTCTGGACAGAATAGAAGATTTTGCTTAACGGGCTTCCATATCTATTAGCAGTGGATCACCGATGCCCTCAGTGGAGAACCAGCGTATATTAAGGATAAAAGAGGTAAAAGAGAAAAAGTTGGAAAATCATAGTAAGATACAGTCATTAGTCCTTAAGAATATGTCAAATTCTCACTTAAGGACTACTGGGAAGTCTCCTGAACTAGCTTAGCCGTCAGCAAATTATAGCATTTGACCATTCTTACGGGGTTGAAAGTCTGTCTTCACTCCGTTCTGCTATGTTGTGTCTCCAGTTTCTAGTTGTTACCCGTAAGATTTGTGTTGGGACTAAGCTTAAGTATGTGTTTAAGGGGATGTCCATAGGTTTTAAGGATACTGTAAGTCATTAGAAAGTCACCTCCAAGACACCTGTACCCTAATGAGTGAGGGTCAAGTGATTATGGTAGCTCTTCATAAGACTTGAATTTGAGTCCGCTAATTGATTTCGTGACTCGCCGTTAGACACGTTCCAGAGTGTCCTAATCCTTTTGCTGTGAGGGAGGAAATACTGTTTCCGTACTCTAAATGGAGATGAATAAAACTGTTGAAGATTATGTAAAAAGTTCTTTCGTCAAACTGGCCAAAAATGCGCTTCAACTTTACTAGTACAAGATTTGCTCAGAAGACATTCTTGTCACAGTTAGCGTAAGAATTCAAATTATAGGATACTAGCGCTCCTAGATCTTTTTCAACTTAGGGTACTTCTAGAGGGAAGTTCCCCAAGTCGTATTTGTAGGCTGTAACATATTTCATATGGACTACTTTACACTTTGAAGTGTTAGAGTTAAGTTCGTTGTCGTCTGTCCGAATTCGAAGTCGAGTCATATCCTCCTGAAGTGCCAGTTCATCATTATGGCTCCATACTTCTCGCCAGAGCTTCACATCATCAGCGAAAAGTAACAAATCTGACGATATCTGCTGTGGAAGGTCGCTTATATAAATCAACAAAAGAAGAGGTCCTAGCACTGGACCCTGAGAGACACCACTAGTGTAGTGAACAGAACACTAGTTGGGGACAATCGAATGTATTTAAGCAAAAATTACAGACTACCTCAGTAAACTCTGAAAACCATACAATGGACAGTTAATTTGCAAATTAATAACCAATAGTCTCGATCTTCACTGTTTCTTCTCTAATTCCATTGTTCGTGCATTTTCCTTCTGATTGCGCTTCGCTTCAGTTCTTTCCTCATCGGCCTTCTTCCAAAATACATTCTATGTCCGACCAACACCATGTACTACTTATATGGATATAAGTAGACCACACCACACTAGGACATTCTATAGCCTTGGAGAAGGTAAGTTAACTCTAACCTTCAAATGTCGATGTTTTAGATATGAGGTGAGTCAATCAGTTAAAGATGATTTTGATGATGCAACGGATGTTCTAATTTTACAACTAGCTACCAGTAGCACCTTCTATATTCGATTGTTACCAGTCAGATAGAAATCAGAAGTCAGACGAGAAGAGGCAGGAAAGATATATTTGATTCGTTACCAATATATCGAGGACCTTTTCTATGAGTTGGCTAATGAAACGTAGGAGCTGTGTCCCACGCCGTGTTGAAACGTGATCTGGTGCGGATGCATGACCGAAAGCCTTCAGCTAAACAAGTCCACTTAAACACGTGGTCAGCATCCAATGTCGAACACTTAATGAACTATTGATTTTGGGGAATTATTTACAGCTACAGATCACTCCCCCCCTAGTGAGGTAGTGATGCCCCTAAGACGTGACCAGCCAGAAGTTTAAACCCAACGCGTTTGTCGTTGGTAAACACTCTTCTGATAGCTCGCTTCGTTTAGCAGCATCTGGTCGTCTTTCCTTAAACTATGGGACCAAAATGTACAACATAGCAATAAAGAAATATAGTACAATGAAAATTTCGGTTCCTTGAGAAACTTCGTCATTCTTTTCCAGCCGTCCTGGAAAAGAGGAAAAATAAAACGTGTGAGTGCATGTCGGAAATACACTCGTACTTGCGTAGGGACACAAGATGAGCGGAAAAAATAATAAACTAATACACTTACAAACAGCGTAAAAGCGATCAGGAAAAAAGTGTTTTTTTTTTGTTTTTTTTATATATAAAAAATATATATATACGCTCAAAAATAATAAAAATGTTTTGTTTTTTTTGGTTTTTTTAAATAAATAAAAAATTATCATATTAAAAATTTTTTATAATGAACTATGGAAGGGCAATTCAAGATAAAGCTTATGTCCTACGTGCAATATTCGTTAAGATGTTCTGGAAATCTTACTCGTCTTCCAGAACGCGTTGTTTTAGGTTTTTCTATCGACGTTGACGAAGTATCAAGTTGTGTGTCGTTTGTCGTGTATGGTACTACGAGTGTAGTAGCTGTGTCGTTTGCTTGTACCGAAGGGAAATCCACGTAGCTAGGGTTTCCTTCTAAGTACGTTGCTTTGAGTCGATCGAACTGATGCTATCGTTCCTGCCGTTCTTATCGACTACATAGTACTTAGGTTCGCGTTGAAGAACTTTGAAGGGACCTTCGTATGCTGATTCGAGGGGTCGTCGATGTGAGTCTCGACGAACGAAGACGTGTGTACTATGTCGTAATTCGGGTTGAACGAAAACATCAGTTGATTGAGGTCGAGTGTGAGCAGGTTTAACTGAACGCATTGCGTTTGTAAGCCTACTCGTGTAAGAGTTTAGATCCATGTTCAATGAAGAAGCTGAAGGATCCACGAATTCTCCTGGGAGTCGAAGTGTCGTTCCGTAAACGAGTTGAGATGCCGTGTATCCAATGTCAGCTTTCACTGCATTGCGGATACCTAGCAAGACGAGTGGAAGAGCGTCTGTCCACTGTGAAACGTTTGAAGCTGATAATGAAGCCTTTAATTGTCGATGAAAACGTTCTACCAACCCGTTTGCTTGTGGGTGGTAGGCGATCGTTCGGAAGCGCGTGATTCCTAAAAGTGTGGTTAGACAACGGAAAAGTCCAGATTCGAACTGGCGTCCGCGGTCTGTAGTGATTGTGGAAGGGCAGCCGAAGTTTGCTACCCATCGTTCGACGAAAGCGCGGGCCACGGTTTCAGCAGTAATGTCCTTAATCGGTACTGCTTCTGGTCATCGAGTGAAACGGTCTACGCATGTTAGGAGATATGAGTATCCGTTCGAGTCGGGTAAGGGTCCTACCAAATCTAGATGGACGTGGTCGAAACGAGCGTCAGGGGTTTTGAAAGAACCTAAGGGACATTTGTTGTGTCTGATTACCTTAGATTTCTGACAGCTTACACAGGAGCGTGCCCACCCCCTCACGTCTTTATTCATGCCAGGCCAACAAAAGCGTTCGGCTATAGGTTCGATTGTTGCACGAGCACCTGGATGAGAAAGATTGTGCAACATATTGAAGACGTTGCGGCGATAACGTTTTGGTACAATTGGACGATCCCTACCTGTAGATGTGTCACAGAGTAAGGTTTCCTTACCTGTTCCCATCTGCCTAATACTTAGTTTTAGAGTTGTCGAGGATAACTCATGCTGAAGATCAATGTCTTCTTTTTGAAGCTGAGCGAGTTTAAGAAGGTCGATTCCTTGGAAACTGTTCAAGGAACTTATTCGAGAGAAAGCGTCTGCGACTACATTGTTAGCTCCAGAAATGTGTTGTATGTCTGAAGTAAACTGCGAAATGTAGTGGAGTTGTCGAGACTCTCGCGGTGAGTACTTGTCTGAAGATGAATTTAAAGAGGAGGTAAGAGGTTTGTGATCGGTAAAAAGCGTGAATTCTCTTCCTTCGATGGAATGTTGGAAATGCCGTACAGCACAATACATAGCTAGGAGTTCCCTACCGAACGTGCCGTACCTAGATTCCGCGTGTAGCAACCGTCTCGAGAAAAATCCTAAAGGTTGCCACGAGTTGTTAACCCATTGTTGTAAGACTGCTCCGATTGCTGAGTCGGATGCGTCTACTGCGATACTAATGGGCGCTTGAGTGTCCTGATGAGCAAGCAGGGTTGCCTGAGCGATGTGTTCCTTAACTGTGGAGAAGGCTTTTCGGGCTGTGTCGTCTAAACTAATTGATTTCGCATTTCCACGAAGCTGATCGGTTAACGGTTTCATAAGAGATGCGCATTTAGGTATGAACCGTCTGTAGAAACTTACGAGGCCGTTAAACGTTCGCAACTGCTTGATCGTGGTCAGTTCTGGGTAATCCAGAATGGCCGCCACTTTGCTCCTAAGAGGTCGGATGCCTTGAGCATCAATAGTGTGTCCTAAGAAGTCTAAGGAGTTGGTTACGATTTGTCATTTCTGAATGTTTACAGTAATGCCATGTCTTTGGAGTCGATCGAAAACAATGTCCAGATGCTGGAGATGTGATTCTCTGTCCGGACTTGTTATTAGACAGTCATCAACATACGCATGCACGAAGTTGAGACCTCGGAAGACGTCGTCTATAAACCTTTGGAAGGTTTGAGCCGCGTTTCTTAAACCAAAGGGCATTCGTAAGAATTCGTAAAGACCGAAGGGAGTGATGATGGCGGTTTTAGGAATGTCGTCAGTTGCCATCGGGATTTGGTTATAAGCTTTAACCAAGTCGATTTTCGAAAAGACAGTTGTACCTTTCAAGGTAGCTGTCAAATCGTGAATATGAGGCAGCGGGTAACGATCGGGAATGGATTTCGCATTCAGGCGCCGATAATCACCAGTTAGCCGCCAATCATTGCTGTCCTTTTTAGGGACCATGTGCAATGGAGATGACCATGGACTATTCGATGATCGAATTATCCCTAGGTCCATCATGTGGTCCAATTCGTTTTTAGCTAACCTAAGCTTCTCGGGAGCGAGTCTTCGAGCTTTCGAAAATACAGGTGGTCCTGTAGTCGTGATGTGATGTGTAACATTGCTGGTTACACAAGGCAATTTCGGTTGCGATTGGTATATCCTGGAGTATTTGTCGAGTAATGATTGATATAGGGGGTCTATGGTGTGCTTAATCGTGACTGGGGATAACCTGCAACCAGAAAAAGAAGTTACGCTAACGGATAAATTAGTGTTTCCGTCTATTAACTTTAGTGAGCGTGTGTCGATGAGTAGATTGTGGTGTTGTAACAGGTCTATACCAACGATTGGCATAGAGACATATGCAACCACGAAAATCCAGTGTATGGATTTGCGTAAACCCACGTCAAGGTACTTACTTACTTACTTACTTACGCCTGATACTCCCAATGGAGCATAGGCCGCCGACCAGCTTTCTCCAACCCACTCTGTCCTGGGCCTTCTTTTCTAGTTCTTTCCAGTTCTTGTTCATTCTTCTCATGTCTGTCTCAATTTCTCGGCGTAATGTGTTCTTTGGTCTTCCTCTTCTCCTTTGACCTTCAGGATTCCATGTGAGGGCTTGTCTTGTGACACAATTGGGTGATTTCCTCAAAGTGTGCCCAATCCACTTCCAGCGCTTCTTCCTGATTTCTTCCTCGGCGGGAATCTGGTTTGTTGTCTCCCACAGTAACTTGTTGCTGATAGTGTCTGGCCATCGGATCCGAAGTTCCTTGCGTAGACAGCTGTTAATAAACACTTGTATCTTCTGGATAATGGCTTTCGTAGTTCTCCACGTCTCTGCCCCATACAGAAGAACTGTCTTGACATTTGTATTGAAAATTCTAACCTTGGTGTTGGTTGACAATCGTTTTGAGCTGCAGATGTTTTTCAGTTGTAGGTATGCTGCTCTTGCTTTGCCGATCCGCGCCCTCACATCTGCATCTGATCCACCGTGTTCATCAGTGATGCTGCCCAGATATGTAAAGATTTCCACATCCTCCATAGCTTCTCCGTCAAGTGTAATTGGATTGGTGCATATTGTATTGTATCGGAGAGTCTTGCTTTTCCCTTTGTTTATATTGAGACCTACTGTTGCTGAGGCTGCTGCTACACTGGTCGTTTTCTCCTGCATTTGTTGTTGCGTTTGTGATAGAAGAGCCAGATCATCCGCGAAGTCCAAATCATCAAGCTGCATCCTGCCTGTCCACTGTATCCCATGTATTCCTCCAGATGTTGACGTCTTCATAATCCAGTCGATCACCAGGAGAAAGAGAAGGGGTGAGAGTAAGCAACCTTGCCTAACACCGGTCTTTACCTCGAACGAGTCGGTGAGTTGTCCTCCGTGGACGATTTGGCAGTTTAGTCCATCATAGGAGTTCCGTATGATGTTGACCATCTTCTCAGGCACGCCGTAGTGTCGAAGAAGCTTCCATAGTGTCGTCCTGTCCACGCTATCAAATGCCTTCTCGTAGTCGATGAAGTTGATGTACAGTGATGAATTCCATTCGATTGATTGTTCCACAATGATACGTAGAGTTGCGATTTGATCTGTGCACGATCTATCCTTACGAAATCCAGCTTGTTGATCTCGAAGTTGAGCGTCCACGGAATCCTTCATCCTGTTTAACAATACTCTGTTGAAGACTTTTCCTGGTATTGAGAGGAGAGTGATGCCCCTGTAGTTGTCGCACTTGCTAAGATCACCTTTCTTTGATGTTTTGATCAGAAGTCCTTTTTTCCAGTCTGTTGGTACATGTTCTTCGTCCCAAATCTTACTGAAGAGGATGTGTTGTATCTTGGCAGTTGCTGTTACATTTGCTTTCAGTGCCTCTGCCGGGATGTTGTCTGGTCCCGCTGCTTTGCCACTCTTGATTTGTCTAATGGCCATGCTGATCTCTTCAATTGTTGGTGGGCCAATATCGATTGGGAGGTCTGTGGGTGCTGCTTCGATGTTGGGTGGGTTCAGTGGAGCTGGTCGATTCAAGAGTTCTTTGAAGTGTTCTACCCACCTGTTTCGTTGTTCTTCAATGTCGGTGATTACTTTGCTTTCCTTGCTTTTCACTGGTCTTTCTGGCTTACGGTAATTTCCAGCAAGTTTCTTTGTTGTATCATACAGTTGTCTCATGTTTCCCTCTCTTGCAGCCTTTTCCGCTGTCATCGCTAAATCTTCCACATATTTACGTTTGTCGGTCCTGATGCTCCTCTTCACTTGCTTGTTTGCCTCTGTGTATTCGGCTTGTGCCTTGGCTTTTTCTGCTCTTGTTCGGCTGATATTGATTGCTACCTTCTTGTTCCTCCTTGCTTCAATTTTATCCAGTGTACCAACAGTGATCCATTCCTTGTGATGGTGCTTCTTTTGGCCCAGAACCTCCTGACATGTTGAAACGATTGCCTCCTTGATACCTTTCCAGCTGCTCTCTATGGTGGTTCCCTCTCCATTGAGTAGGTCATGAAAGGCCTCGAACCTGTTGCTGAGGGCTATGTTAAATTCGTTGAGTTTGTCAGCATCTCGAAGAAAGGCCGTGTTAAACTTTTGTGATGTTGTCCGCGCCATTGTCCAGTGCTTCTTGAGTTTTAGTTTCATCTTGGCGACCAGCAAATGGTGATCGGATGCTATATCAGCTCCTCTTCTGGTTCTCACATCCTCCATCGTCCTCCTGAACTTTTTGTTGATGCAGACATGGTCGATTTGATTTTGTGTAGTGTGATCCGGTGAAATCCAAGTGGCTTTGTGTATGTTTTTGTGTGGGAATATGGTGCCACCTATGACCAGTTTATTGAAGGCACATAGGTTTGCATATCTCTCACCGTTTTCGTTCCTTCCTCCCAGTCCATATTGTCCCATGACGTCTTCGTATCCAGTGTTGTCCTTTCCAACCTTGGCATTGAAATCTCCCATTAGAATGGTCAGGTCCTTGGTTGGGCACTTCTCGAAGATTGACTGCAGCCTATCGTAGAATTGGTTTTTAGCGTCTTCATCGTAGTCGTTGGTCGGCGCATAGCATTGGATGATGTTCATTGTAATGCCCTCTCTCTTTGTTCTGAAGGAGGCTTTGATGATCCTCGGTCCATGAGATTCCCATCCTATAAGTGCATTTTGTGCTTTTCTAGACAGCATCAGTGCCACTCCTTGTGTATGTGGGGCATTTTCTTCTTCATGACCGGAGTATAACAGAAGTTCCCCTGAAGACAGTCGTTGTTGTCCAACCTGCGTCCAATGTGTTTCACTGATTCCAAGCACTTCCAGGTTGTATTTCCTCATTTCCGCAGCAATTTGGAAGGCTCTGCCGGTCTCCCACATTGTCCGGACATTCCATGTACCTATAAAAATTGTCGCTCTGGCTGTAAGAAGGTGCATCGGCCTCATGACTTCCGAAGGAACTCGGCTTTCATCATGAGACGTCATTATTCCTTCTACTCCCAGGGCAGAGTTTGAATGGTTTGAATGATTTTTTCTGGTTAGCGTTTTTTTAGCGAGTTGATTTTCTACGGGATGGGGTCGCTAACCCCATGCCCAACCCTCCTCCTTTACCCGGGCTTGGGACCGGCAGTAGCCCCTGGAGGAGCTACAGGCGGAGTTCACGTTAAGGTAGACGTACCTTTTACCGTAAGTAGAGATCGGCTTTCCGTTTGCCGCCTGTAAACTTAAAACAGACTCGCGAAGTCTGTCCTCGGGATTTGCTGGAAGAACGCTAACTTCTGCGCCGGTGTCGACGAGTTGGCGAACTTTCGTAGTCACATCTGTGACGTATAACAGACGGCTGTGTTCGCCGGCTACGGTTGCCGTTAACGCGTGCCGGCTGGGAAGTTTCCCGAAATCTTATTCGTGTCAGTCGTTTTTGAGGTCGGATAATTGCAAGGTTTCCTGCAATTTCTGGAAAACTTACCGTACTGGTTATGATACCAGCACCAGTCGGGATTGTCTGTCTCTCGTGGTCGAGAACCAGATCGCTTACGTGAGGCGCTTCTACGCGGGGTTTTTGACCGACTACGGTCATTGCGAACTCTAAGATATCGTGTAAGCGTGTGACATAGTTCGGCCATGTCAGTCGAGGTCGATTGGGGTTTTTCTTTGACGGAAAAAACCTCGGCCTTAGAAGATCTAGTGATTTCCAAGATTCGATCGGCAGATGCAGCTAGTTCACCTATGGCATTGTTTTGAAATGAAACAAGCACTGCCTGCACCTGTTGAGGGAGTTTAGACAAAAAAATTTTCTAAATAGGCCATCATGGAAAGTTCGTTGGCCGATGACTTCTCTCATTCTAAGCAACATGTCCGTCGCAGAACCATGTTGCAAGTCGATATTGTTAAGGAGTTGGTCTAACCGTTGTCGATCAGTTAGGTCTCCTCGTTTTAAAATCGATAGCTTAAGCGATTCGTAAGGTTCGGAAACATCACTAGTGAACATACTAGGTGTTACGTACCTGTTAAACTCGCGCGGTAACGCCTTAACTACCGCGAGGAAACGTGTGCGCGAGTCCGTGATTCCGTGCACGCTAAAATCGACTTCTGCATAGCAGAACCAGGACTCCATATTGTCGGGCCAAAATGGCGTTAACTGAATCCAAATAGGGGGAATAGACCTGAACTTAAGAACCTTAGGGGAGTGTTCCGTCATAGTAATATAGATAACGAAAAATGTCTAAGTAAAATATATCCGAGAAAAAAAATCGCGAAAAAAAGTATATCACAATATATAAAATTCAAATAAAGAATAACAATGAATAATAATATTCCAAAATGGAACAGACTCACAGTATATTCACTTGGTGTACCAGATCACGTCGGGTTCACCAATGATGATGCAACGGATGTTCTAATTTTACAACTAGCTACCAGTAGCACCTTCTATATTCGATTGTTACCAGTCAGATAGAAATCAGAAGTCAGACGAGAAGAGGCAGGAAAGATATATTTGATTCGTTACCAATATATCGAGGACCTTTTCTATGAGTTGGCTAATGAAACGTAGGAGCTGTGTCCCACGCCGTGTTGAAACGTGATCTGGTGCGGATGCATGACCGAAAGCCTTCAGCTAAACAAGTCCACTTAAACACGTGGTCAGCATCCAATGTCGAACACTTAATGAACTATTGATTTTGGGGAATTATTTACAGCTACAATTTGATACCTAACCATTTCAGCTTATCGATAAAGCATGTAAGGTTGTCCCGATCAAAAGCCCTTGAGAAAGCAGGGTATATGACGTCAACCCTCCTCTTGAGATCAAGGATAATCATCATGAACTTGTCTAAGTGATAATGTGTGAGGAGACGGGATTAAAGAATTATGAGGAAAACGATGATGGGTGTTTGCTCTTTGATAAGCAATATTTCGATGACTGTTTTGAATAGCCTAGTGATGTTGTTCTTGTGATATGCTCGTGTTGGGGTGGCTTGGTGCAGCTAGTATGTTGTATCTCATTATCAGATTACCCCTTATTCTCTTATAGCTCAACGAGAATAAGCCCGTGTGTTTCAGTCTGTTCTCCTAAGATTTATGTTTTCGCCCTACCATCCACTTAGTTGCTTCTCTCTGTATGTGGTCTGACGGATTTATGTCTCTTATGAAGCAATGGAGCTGAAGAACATTGTGATCTTCAAGGTGGAGCAGTGAGTGCGTCTTCAACAGATTTGGAAACAACTCTAAGGTGACTGAACCAGGTTGTCTTTGCATAAAGGTTAGAGTCGCGTTTGCCTGGCTGCATCCCATGTGTAGTTTGAGCTGGTGTTCAGGCTCTTCGTGGTTACAAGCCTGAGATAACTCTCTGAGGAGACAATTGTGAATTTAACAAAGATCAAAAACAAGAGTGGATCCAAGGTTGTTCCTTTACAAACTCGTAATGTTTAAACCATCCAACACGCATACTCTATAAACTTTGATAAGAGACATCCTATCCTCTTAGCAGTTTCAGAGCAAGAATAAAGTAGGTCAGTGGAACCCACCTTCCCATCCTTCGTTATGAAAAGTACGTAAGATACTGAGTTAGAATCTTTCGCGAAATCGAGTGTTACTACATGAACTGGTACGTTTTGGTCTCAGCAGAGCGTCCAACTGTCCCATGCTATGAAGACATCTTGTGCATGTGACCTACCTTTCTCAAAACTCCTGATTGGATTGGAAACGTGTATAGAATCTTCTTCTATAGGCCAAGAAAGATCCACGACTTAAATTTTTCAGGTCAACTTTGCACTTGTGCCAGGCTCACCGTTCTACTTACGTGCTTTGCCCGAGTGTATTGTGAGGTGTTATTCTAAATGATGTATCTCATTTTCTCCCAATGGTTATCCACTGCTAACCTACACTACTCTCGTGCCCATGGGCACGAAAGAATATTGACTTCATCAATGATCAGTCACAACTACTAATTAGTCGAATAGTATTCACAGGAATGATTTATTTCACACCAGGTAACAATTAATATCGGTTCCCCGCAAACATTTGAATTGAAGAAACCTAGTCAACGTAATCATCAATTTTATTTGAGGTTCCGTATGCGTATCTTGACAGTCACGACAATCTTGGGACGTTCTATTCCTTCAGGGAGAATTTATTTTTCGTGAAAAATAAAAATGAATTTCGAAAATTCCAGGTTACTATTTCCAAGGAGACAGTTCCAAAATTAAACCTCGTACGGATAACAGTAGCCGATATTTATTTATTTTTGCACTATAATTCGGTATATTCTAATACAAAATAGTAGACCTCCTTATACTACAGTGAGATTGGTAAATAAGACGTACTCTTGCTGACCATGAGTATTACAAAGAAGCACCTACTATACTGTCACTTACAGCGGTTGAGTAGACTTACTTATAGAAGATACTTGCAGTGTAAACACTAATCGGGATTATGTTGTTGTTGTTGTAGATACCGTAAATTTATTTTAAACTGTAAACTTAATAAATTAGAATCACTATTAGCATGAAATCATCAGTACGCTTTTAATTTGATTTTGTACGTTTTAAAAATAAGAATAACAAAACATGATTATTGTGATAACTACAAAAATTACCGAAACGATATAAATCCTTCTTACTGAATTATGTTTTGCTCAGATATACGTCTTAACAAAACTGATATTCTGTCCTGAAATATATTTGACATTAAGGTCAGTGTCTTTTTTAGTTATGAGATTGAAAATCATCTGGAAATATTGTCTATTGACTGGAGATAAGACTGTCATAAATAACTATTACTTACCTACTTACTTACTTATGCCTGTTACCTCTCATGGAGGAGCATAGGCCACTCATCAGCACCAACCATCCAACTCTGTCCTGGACAATCCTTTCTAGTTCTTTCCACTTGCTATTCATCCTTTTCATGTCTGCTTCCCATTCTCGGTGCAGTGTGTTCTTTGCCCTTCCGCTTTTCCGGTTTCCTTCAAGATTCCAAGTCAGAGCTTGCTTCGTGATGCAGTTTGATTATCTCCTCAATGTGTGTCCTATCCACTCCCACAGTCTTTTCCTAATTCCCTCTTCAGCTGAAAGTTGGTTTTTTCTCTCCCATAGTGCGTTATTGTTGTTGGTATCCGGCCAACAGACATTGAGTATCTTGCATACACAATTGTTTATCAATACTTGAACATTTTTTATGATAGTTGTGATAGTTCTCGAAGTTTCAGCTCCGTACAGTAGAACTGTCTTGACGCTCTTATTCAAGATTCTGACTTTGATGATGGTTGAAAATTGTTTTGAATTCCATATGTTCTTCGACCGTATGAATGCTGCCCTTACTTCACCGATCGTTGCCTTTACGTCTGCATCGGATCCTCCTTGTTCATCAATGACCCTGTCCATGTACGTGAAAGTTTCCACCTCTTCCAGAGTTTCTCCATCAAGTGCGATTGGTTGAGTTGGCGCTCTGTGTCGTATTTGAGGATCTTGCTTTTTCCCTTGTGTATTTTGAGGCCTACTGATGCAGAGGCTACCGCTACACTAGTTGTCTTTATCTGCATTCGTTGGTGTGTATGGGATAGAAGGTCCAGGTCATCTGCTAGGTTCAAGTCGTCTAGTTGATTGAGAGTTGTCCATTATATTCCGTGCTTTCCTTGAGATGTGGAGGTCTTCATAATCCAGTCTGCCCCGCACCTTCTGAAGAATTTCGGCTTTCACGATGAGGCGTCATAATTCTTTCTTCAACTCGGGGGACAGAGTTTAAACGGCTTAATTTGTGCATTCTCGTCTGCGTTTTATTAGCATAACTGTTTTCTACGGAATTGGGTTGCGGACAGAATGCTCAACCCTCTTCCTTTACCCTGGCTTAGGGCCTGAAACAACTCTAGAAGAGCAACAGGAGGATTGGAAGGCGATTAGAGAAGGATTTAAATCTAGGTGGCGTCACCATTGTAAAGAGCAATAAGGTAAAGCCGAACCATGGCAGTGGGAACATGATATCTGATGCTGTTTAAAATGTGGGGCTTAAGCATCATCATGGTAAACATCTTTTCCCAGTTAGCGAACTTAAAAGTCGCTCACATCTGGTTGGCCATTTAGGTAATTCCAAGTGAAATTCAAGTTGCACTCAAACATTTGATCGTTTTATTGGGTATGATGGATCTCAAAAAAAGCTGTGGGTAAGATCTAGCATGTAGAACCTAAAGTGGAATCAGTGTTTATGAATCAAACCCAAGCCTAGGTGATGACCGAAAGAGGTTACAAGTTGAAGAAATAAACTATGACTCTAGGTGTGCGTTGTGAGTGACCTTTCAGTATTACGAAGTGGGCCGTCCAATATTTCTTTAAATACGTCCAGCAGCGTCTGATCTTAAGTCCTTACTCCAAGGAGCGAAGATAATGATGATGATAATAATAATGAAATGTACAGTTGAGAGTTCAGTTCGTCGTATTGATCTTTAGTTTTTCATATTTTCTAGTCGTCCTGTAATAGGAAGACATGGAAATGCAAGTGCAGGTCAAAATACACGTACTTACGTAGGGAATCGAAATAACGATGCCACAGATAGTCGGACTTCGACAATACGTCTGCCTGTAGCACCTTTTTAGCCGAGGGATACCAACTTAATAAAACCAGAATTCAGAATTGAACGAGTCCAAAGATATATTTGACAAGTTATAGATTTGCCGGAAATCGTTTGGTCTAAACTAGCTAACTCTTGCGCAGGATGCGTGGTGAGGCGTAGCATAATTGTGAGCTGGTGCAGATGCGTGAGTGAGTGCCTCCAGCTGGAGTGTATTTAGTAAAGCCAATAGAGTTAGAACCAATGTCACAGACACACAGAAATATTTATTTTGGGGATTCATCTGTCTTTAAAAAAACGCACAACGTACTCCATTATATGTGCGCATATAAACCATTTGTAAGCGAGAAATCTTGGTGAGTGTTAATGATCTACCTCTATCTATATTCCTCTCATTATAAGCTTTATTTTGATCTATAGACTATTATGATACGATTTGATATTCTTAAATTATACCCGATTTATTGATTACAGTCTCCCCCATTCATAGCTACTTTTTGTTTGATCTTTTAGAAATTTTATCCCCTATTTTGTGGTGTGATGCGGTATGTTTGACTGGTATATAAAGCAAGTATGTTTGAAATAAATTATTCGCACAGTGTAAGCTGCTATTGGCGTTCTGTACGCAACTGGACGGGCTAGGAGGAAAAAGGACAGATGAAGACGCTAGGTTGCTCAGACCGGTTGAACGTTATTGGTTTATTATTACTCACAAACATCTTATGGATACATAAGTGTTGTGAAGAAACCATTTCGGGTTTCTTCAAAAATGCAGTGATGCTTACGTTTCAATAATGTTAGCATTATATTTGCCATATCTGAGAAAGGAAAGAAAAATGAAATAAAATATTGATAATAGAATAGTGAACAGTGAATCTCGTACTCTGATGTACAAAGTCTGTGTTCGACCACTCCTCAAATACTGCGCATTTCTCCTTAGTAGCACGCGCATAAAGGATAAATTAAGACTGGAATCAGTACAGAGACGATTTACACCTCGTACTCCTGGAACTGATAGTGTCTTGACATATAATTCGAGGTGTAGTAAACTAGGGCTTGACCCTTTATAAAAGAGGGGACTCAAACTTAACCTTATCTTCTTTTTCAAAATACTTAACAAATTCTCCTTCACATCCATCCAGGCGATCCAATATACTAAAGCCTCACATTACGACATTCGTAACTCCTTGTCTTTAGCGAAACAAACATATTCTAGATCTTCTCTCTATAGGAATTACTTTACCTGTAAGTTTTCTAGGCTCTGGAATAATCTACCTCAAACTATCCGTATATTAAACTCTCTCCCATTGTTTGTTCGCTCAATTAATGCCTTTTGCTCCTCTGAAAATGCATTAAATGCTCTAGCGCCTGCAAGTGTATCTTACTCCACAAGTGAGATTATCGGAACTTTGAGTGTTTAACCTCTTACTTGCTATTATTGTTTTGTTGTTCCGTTCTCTTTGCTTTTATCTTACTTTCTCTAGTTGTAGATAATTATCAATAACTCGCTCTGGCACTGGAAATAACCTTACAGAACAATGTTGATTAATCATCAGGCTATCCGCTTAAGAGAAAATGACAAGTTCCCTGGTGTTGCATTGGCCTGCCGTGATATATGCCATATATAAACTACTTATCAATTACTAAACCAGCAAACATAAAACTTTCTTATATTTCATGTTTGTTCTCTACATTAAATGTTGCTTTTTATATCAATCTGATCATGCCTGTAAACTGGTGTGAATTCTGTAAATATTATTTTCAGAAGATAATATTATTATGGTAATAAATCTGGTTCTATGTAATTGAGAAGAACAGTGAATTGATTTTAAAGAATGAAACGAAGAAACTAAGAAAGTGGAAATAAAGGAGACGCGAAATGAGTAAATAGCTTAATAAGCGTGTTTCTCAACACAGAACAAGAATAAACGACTATGTATGTATCGCCAAATGAGTAATAAAAATTAAAGAAAAGAAATTAATAAGTATATAACTTATTATTGTAGTAAGATATGACTTTAGGATAAGGATTTGTGCAGTCATAGTTTGGAGTGATGCTATGAAAATCTCAATTAAGTGCAAAGGATAATCAACGTGTATGAATAGTATATGCGTAATGAAGATAAAACGAGTCTGAGAAGTTGATTTATGCGTAACACAAGTTATTGTCTTAATTAAAAACTTTATAATCTTAAGAATAATATCTATTTAGAAGGAAAAAAAGAGAGAACGAGGACTAAGATGGTGTAAGTTGTATTTGGAGTGTCGAATAAATCAGGTGGCAATCAGTCAGGCTTAAAGTCACAACTGACGAAATTTAATCAGTTTGCGATATGAAGTAAGACTTCACCTTTGATCTAGTACCCAGAGTAATTACGATATCTACCGCTGACGTAGAGCTCCAGACGATGATTGTGTTTTATGGTCTGGAACCACAGCGAACCTGTATCACTAAAAGTTTTTATGCTGTGAAGCGGCTGTTTGTTAGTTAATATGGAGTCGTGTATGATTGATTTTCATCTTCAGTCAGATGCACAGCCATCGGTTAAACGAATCTGAAGTTTAATGAGACTCAAAAATGGATAACATACCCAGAATTTGTTCCGTTCAGTGCCTAAAATGTTAACTGAGACACACTCGGAATCAAAAACTGGAAAATTATGATGGCCACTACTGTCAATACATGCACAACACTATGGTCAAAGATTGGTATTTGTGCATATAATTATGCAGTGTTAACTCTGTTTTAGGAATCGCAATATATTTTAACGATGCTCTTGTGTTTGATACAAAAGACAGTTAGAAAATCCTATTCATTATAAATTGATGGCAAAACTCTTTTTTATGGGTTCTGTTACGGTTGGTATCAAAAAGGCCTCAACCACCAAATCTGTCCTTTTTATTGCAGTCGGGGGGACTGGAAGAAAGGTATGAACCACAGCATAAAATTTTGATAAGCGAATTATTAGCACGGGGCAAGAACGTACTGAGGATACCACGGATATTCTAGTTTGGCAACCAGTCGAATAGAAACCAGAAGTCAGATGAGGAGAGGTAGGAAAGATATAATTGATGCGTTACCAATATATCGAGGACCTTTTCTATGAGCTGGCTAATGAACGTAGGAGCTGTGTCCCACGACGAGTCGAAACGTGATCTGGCACGGATGCATGACCGAAAGCCTTCAATTAAACAAGTCCACTTAAACAACGTGGTCAGCATCCAATGTCGAACACCTAATGAGCTATTGATTTTGGGGAATTATTTACAGCTACAGTACCGTAGTGTACATAGTCACTCAAAATATGAGCAAGTAGTTTTTGAAACGACGTTAACCACCGTTAACTTTTTGATTTTGATATTTGAACATATAGCTCACTTTGCGCTAGTTTGGAGTCGTTTGTGCGTCAGATCAAGAGGTACCATGAAATAATGCGCCGCCCTTATTAATTTTTATTTAAAAAACTTGATGTATTGAGGAAACTACATGTTCTACAAGTTGATTGCAATGTAATAAGCCAATATTAAGTAATGGGATGCATAACCTCTGGTTTCTCCTAATGGGCCTAGTACTCGGATTAGTTCCACATTACATGGGACAATAAACACACAACCGTTTTGGAAGTCATTCAAAACGAATTGTTATTGCAAAGATGACCAGAAATCGTCTTTAAAACATGTGAAATATACAAACTAACCGTATTTCATGAGGCGTCAGTGTCTACATCGTGAATAGATTAGTATTGCGTCTTACGTGGGTGACGGATGACCTATTAAATTACGTTGCTAAGAAAAATCTCAACAAGCTGAACTTTAAATTTTCCGTAACTAAAGAACCATCGACCGAGAAATCGCTATGGAAAAATAACGTTCAGATGTATGGAAGCTCTACTGGAACTGATTAATGCAATGGTGCTACAACTAGTCATATATAGAAAACACTAAAACAACGCATAAAATTAATCTAGCTACAGAATTCAAGGCAACAAACAGTGATTGAAGTGATCCACCAATAAAAATGTTTTAGAAAGTTTGCAGGCGGACAGTAACTACTTGGGACACTATCGTAGTCGTCGAGATTGTGCTGTTCCATTGTTTAGTAGAGTGGTTGACAAAGAGGGGATTTCCTTATAAATAAACACACCAGTGCTTACGAGATAAAAAACGTTTGTCATTACGTCAGCAATGTATAACAGACGGCTATATTCGCCGGCCACGGTTGCCGTTAGAGCGTGTCAGCGAGGAAGTTTCCTGAAATGTTTGTCGTGATGAAAGACCCACCTGAGCTACAAATCTTCTCCACTTGAGGTTAGAAAAATGAAGGGTTTCTTGCAATTTCTAGAAGATTTACTATAGGTGTTGCGGTAATAACAGTCAATAGAGTTATATGCTTCTCGTGGTCTTGAAACACATTTCTTTCGTGACGGGTTTTTTGGGGAGTTTCCAGCTGTCTGTGACCATGTGGAGTGTTAGGAATACGAGTGACAGCATTAAAATGATATACAAGTTTGCTCTGTGCCATTTGAGACAGTTTTCGACAGAAAAACTCCGGTCTTGGAGGTTCTTGTGATCTTCAGAATGCGAAGGAAAAATACAGCCGGTTCTCCTGTGGAGCTTTTGAATGAGACGAAAACTACTTTCACCCACTGGGGAAGCCTGGATAAGAGTTAACTAAAGAAGCCACTGTTGAAAAGTCATTGACCTACGACCTTAATTATACGTAACGACATTTCCGTTGCCTAGCAGTGTTGCAATTCGATACTGTGGAATAGTGGGTCTGACCTTAGTGGGTCTGCTTGGTCTTCAAGCTTAACTACAGAATTTTTAGTGTGTCGTAAGGTTTATAAACAGGTTATTGACTAGGTCAACTCTGACAACCTGTTTGTCGCAGATTATATCTACTAGGTAGGGTATTATATAACTTTATGCTTCTGGTTGAGTGCATGGATTTCAATGTATTAGCATCTCGTTCTACCAGAAGAAGATATACAAGGAGAAAGATATGAATGAAGGGGATGGTTAGTATCAGATCAGATAACACCTGTCAGAAGTTTGCAATACTGCAGATGTCCATCTACAACCACATTGAAAATGACCTCAAAAGATTTACCACACATTTTGCTAACTACCTTCAGCACTCTCTACAATACAACAAAGTCTTGCCTAAAAAGCTTGTGAAAGAATAATGGAGAACAGTAAAGAATAATAGGTGATGTGCAGGAATCGATAAATTGCAGGAGTAAATGGCGAGTAATCCCAAAAGCATGCAGCTTCCTTATGTAGTAATTCAAACGGTAAACTTTCTTCAGTAGCAATAAAACACAAATAAACCAAGAGAGATCGAAGGATACGGTAGCAGCAAGACAATTGACCTTCGACACTGTGCTTATCACAGATTTTCTATTGGCACAAGCATTATGAGATCTCAATAGGGTGTTTAGGTGTTGTTCATGTCTCAGAATAAAGTTAACAGTATGACATTTAGACGAATAAGTATGAGAACATGAACAACAGACCACCATTCAATAAGAGACAAAAACCCGTTTATTTCTATGGGATGTAAAGAGGTAGAAATTGGCATACATGCAGTGAGGTCATCTGCATGTGTTACAAAAGTGTTTTCTGTGAAAGGTGGCATTTTTATGTAGAGAAAAAAGAGAACAGGTGAAGTTATTGCTATGGGTATAGATTTCCCATTTTTATCACCAGGTACTTTCTTAGGTAAAGGGATTATCATTATCTTTCAGTACATTTTCGGTAGATGGTTAGTTTAGAGGGATCTGTTAAGGATATTCGTGAATGGATAACATAGAACATCAGCATATTTTTTTAAGAAGGAGGTTTGGGATACCATGAGATCCTAAACATTGGGATGAATTAAGTGACTAGAGACATTTTCGGACATCATTTTCAGTGAAGCTAGGAACACAATTATTCTTCAAACCAGTGGATATAGGGAGCATGACGTCAGATGACTGACGCACAAAAGACGTATTTAAGTCACAAACTTTTAGCTGGTTGTCTCTTCTATTCTGCCTGTCTCCTGTAATTTCTTTAAAGAGTTTCCACATACTTGTAGAGGTTTTACAAGAAAGGAGTGAAGATACGACTAGTATTGTAGTTTGACAATTAGCGACCAGTAGCACCTTCTATATGCGTAGCTTTTCACGCCCAATGGAAATCAGAAGTCAGACGAGAAGAGGTAGGAAAGATATATCTGACACGTTATCAATATATCGAGAAGCGTTTGTTCTTAGCTAGCTAGTGTATGTAAGAGTTGTGTCCCACGACGAGTCGAAACGTGATCTGGCACGGATGCATGACCGAAAGCCTTCAATTAAACAAGTCCACTTAAACAACGTGGTCAGCATCCAATGTCGAACACCTAATGAGCTATTGATTTTGGGGAATTATTTACAGC
Source organism: Schistosoma rodhaini (assembly GCA_944470415.2). NCBI lineage: Eukaryota > Metazoa > Platyhelminthes > Trematoda > Strigeidida > Schistosomatidae > Schistosoma > Schistosoma rodhaini. The sequence goes on from OX104044.1 coordinate 40,555,139, forward strand.
TACAGTACCGTAGTGTACATAGTCACTCAAAATATGAGCAAGTAGTTTTTGAAACGACGTTAACCACCGTTAACTTTTTGATTTTGATATTTGAACATATAGCTCACTTTGCGCTAGTTTGGAGTCGTTTGTGCGTCAGATCAAGAGGTACCATGAAATAATGCGCCGCCCTTATTAATTTTTATTTAAAAAACTTGATGTATTGAGGAAACTACATGTTCTACAAGTTGATTGCAATGTAATAAGCCAATATTAAGTAATGGGATGCATAACCTCTGGTTTCTCCTAATGGGCCTAGTACTCGGATTAGTTCCACATTACATGGGACAATAAACACACAACCGTTTTGGAAGTCATTCAAAACGAATTGTTATTGCAAAGATGACCAGAAATCGTCTTTAAAACATGTGAAATATACAAACTAACCGTATTTCATGAGGCGTCAGTGTCTACATCGTGAATAGATTAGTATTGCGTCTTACGTGGGTGACGGATGACCTATTAAATTACGTTGCTAAGAAAAATCTCAACAAGCTGAACTTTAAATTTTCCGTAACTAAAGAACCATCGACCGAGAAATCGCTATGGAAAAATAACGTTCAGATGTATGGAAGCTCTACTGGAACTGATTAATGCAATGGTGCTACAACTAGTCATATATAGAAAACACTAAAACAACGCATAAAATTAATCTAGCTACAGAATTCAAGGCAACAAACAGTGATTGAAGTGATCCACCAATAAAAATGTTTTAGAAAGTTTGCAGGCGGACAGTAACTACTTGGGACACTATCGTAGTCGTCGAGATTGTGCTGTTCCATTGTTTAGTAGAGTGGTTGACAAAGAGGGGATTTCCTTATAAATAAACACACCAGTGCTTACGAGATAAAAAACGTTTGTCATTACGTCAGCAATGTATAACAGACGGCTATATTCGCCGGCCACGGTTGCCGTTAGAGCGTGTCAGCGAGGAAGTTTCCTGAAATGTTTGTCGTGATGAAAGACCCACCTGAGCTACAAATCTTCTCCACTTGAGGTTAGAAAAATGAAGGGTTTCTTGCAATTTCTAGAAGATTTACTATAGGTGTTGCGGTAATAACAGTCAATAGAGTTATATGCTTCTCGTGGTCTTGAAACACATTTCTTTCGTGACGGGTTTTTTGGGGAGTTTCCAGCTGTCTGTGACCATGTGGAGTGTTAGGAATACGAGTGACAGCATTAAAATGATATACAAGTTTGCTCTGTGCCATTTGAGACAGTTTTCGACAGAAAAACTCCGGTCTTGGAGGTTCTTGTGATCTTCAGAATGCGAAGGAAAAATACAGCCGGTTCTCCTGTGGAGCTTTTGAATGAGACGAAAACTACTTTCACCCACTGGGGAAGCCTGGATAAGAGTTAACTAAAGAAGCCACTGTTGAAAAGTCATTGACCTACGACCTTAATTATACGTAACGACATTTCCGTTGCCTAGCAGTGTTGCAATTCGATACTGTGGAATAGTGGGTCTGACCTTAGTGGGTCTGCTTGGTCTTCAAGCTTAACTACAGAATTTTTAGTGTGTCGTAAGGTTTATAAACAGGTTATTGACTAGGTCAACTCTGACAACCTGTTTGTCGCAGATTATATCTACTAGGTAGGGTATTATATAACTTTATGCTTCTGGTTGAGTGCATGGATTTCAATGTATTAGCATCTCGTTCTACCAGAAGAAGATATACAAGGAGAAAGATATGAATGAAGGGGATGGTTAGTATCAGATCAGATAACACCTGTCAGAAGTTTGCAATACTGCAGATGTCCATCTACAACCACATTGAAAATGACCTCAAAAGATTTACCACACATTTTGCTAACTACCTTCAGCACTCTCTACAATACAACAAAGTCTTGCCTAAAAAGCTTGTGAAAGAATAATGGAGAACAGTAAAGAATAATAGGTGATGTGCAGGAATCGATAAATTGCAGGAGTAAATGGCGAGTAATCCCAAAAGCATGCAGCTTCCTTATGTAGTAATTCAAACGGTAAACTTTCTTCAGTAGCAATAAAACACAAATAAACCAAGAGAGATCGAAGGATACGGTAGCAGCAAGACAATTGACCTTCGACACTGTGCTTATCACAGATTTTCTATTGGCACAAGCATTATGAGATCTCAATAGGGTGTTTAGGTGTTGTTCATGTCTCAGAATAAAGTTAACAGTATGACATTTAGACGAATAAGTATGAGAACATGAACAACAGACCACCATTCAATAAGAGACAAAAACCCGTTTATTTCTATGGGATGTAAAGAGGTAGAAATTGGCATACATGCAGTGAGGTCATCTGCATGTGTTACAAAAGTGTTTTCTGTGAAAGGTGGCATTTTTATGTAGAGAAAAAAGAGAACAGGTGAAGTTATTGCTATGGGTATAGATTTCCCATTTTTATCACCAGGTACTTTCTTAGGTAAAGGGATTATCATTATCTTTCAGTACATTTTCGGTAGATGGTTAGTTTAGAGGGATCTGTTAAGGATATTCGTGAATGGATAACATAGAACATCAGCATATTTTTTTAAGAAGGAGGTTTGGGATACCATGAGATCCTAAACATTGGGATGAATTAAGTGACTAGAGACATTTTCGGACATCATTTTCAGTGAAGCTAGGAACACAATTATTCTTCAAACCAGTGGATATAGGGAGCATGACGTCAGATGACTGACGCACAAAAGACGTATTTAAGTCACAAACTTTTAGCTGGTTGTCTCTTCTATTCTGCCTGTCTCCTGTAATTTCTTTAAAGAGTTTCCACATACTTGTAGAGGTTTTACAAGAAAGGAGTGAAGATACGACTAGTATTGTAGTTTGACAATTAGCGACCAGTAGCACCTTCTATATGCGTAGCTTTTCACGCCCAATGGAAATCAGAAGTCAGACGAGAAGAGGTAGGAAAGATATATCTGACACGTTATCAATATATCGAGAAGCGTTTGTTCTTAGCTAGCTAGTGTATGTAAGAGTTGTGTCCCACGACGAGTCGAAACGTGATCTGGCACGGATGCATGACCGAAAGCCTTCAATTAAACAAGTCCACTTAAACAACGTGGTCAGCATCCAATGTCGAACACCTAATGAGCTATTGATTTTGGGGAATTATTTACAGCTACAGTACCGTAGTGTACATAGTCACTCAAAATATGAGCAAGTAGTTTTTGAAACGACGTTAACCACCGTTAACTTTTTGATTTTGATATTTGAACATATAGCTCACTTTGCGCTAGTTTGGAGTCGTTTGTGCGTCAGATCAAGAGGTACCATGAAATAATGCGCCGCCCTTATTAATTTTTATTTAAAAAACTTGATGTATTGAGGAAACTACATGTTCTACAAGTTGATTGCAATGTAATAAGCCAATATTAAGTAATGGGATGCATAACCTCTGGTTTCTCCTAATGGGCCTAGTACTCGGATTAGTTCCACATTACATGGGACAATAAACACACAACCGTTTTGGAAGTCATTCAAAACGAATTGTTATTGCAAAGATGACCAGAAATCGTCTTTAAAACATGTGAAATATACAAACTAACCGTATTTCATGAGGCGTCAGTGTCTACATCGTGAATAGATTAGTATTGCGTCTTACGTGGGTGACGGATGACCTATTAAATTACGTTGCTAAGAAAAATCTCAACAAGCTGAACTTTAAATTTTCCGTAACTAAAGAACCATCGACCGAGAAATCGCTATGGAAAAATAACGTTCAGATGTATGGAAGCTCTACTGGAACTGATTAATGCAATGGTGCTACAACTAGTCATATATAGAAAACACTAAAACAACGCATAAAATTAATCTAGCTACAGAATTCAAGGCAACAAACAGTGATTGAAGTGATCCACCAATAAAAATGTTTTAGAAAGTTTGCAGGCGGACAGTAACTACTTGGGACACTATCGTAGTCGTCGAGATTGTGCTGTTCCATTGTTTAGTAGAGTGGTTGACAAAGAGGGGATTTCCTTATAAATAAACACACCAGTGCTTACGAGATAAAAAACGTTTGTCATTACGTCAGCAATGTATAACAGACGGCTATATTCGCCGGCCACGGTTGCCGTTAGAGCGTGTCAGCGAGGAAGTTTCCTGAAATGTTTGTCGTGATGAAAGACCCACCTGAGCTACAAATCTTCTCCACTTGAGGTTAGAAAAATGAAGGGTTTCTTGCAATTTCTAGAAGATTTACTATAGGTGTTGCGGTAATAACAGTCAATAGAGCTATATGCTTCTCGTGGTCTTGAAACACATTTCTTTCGTGACGGGTTTTTTGGGGAGTTTCCAGCTGTCTGTGACCATGTGGAGTGTTAGGAATACGAGTGACAGCATTAAAATGATATACAAGTTTGCTCTGTGCCATTTGAGACAGTTTTCGACAGAAAAACTCCGGTCTTGGAGGTTCTTGTGATCTTCAGAATGCGAAGGAAAAATACAGCCGGTTCTCCTGTGGAGCTTTTGAATGAGACGAAAACTACTTTCACCCACTGGGGAAGCCTGGATAAGAGTTAACTAAAGAAGCCACTGTTGAAAAGTCATTGACCTACGACCTTAATTATACGTAACGACATTTCCGTTGCCTAGCAGTGTTGCAATTCGATACTGTGGAATAGTGGGTCTGACCTTAGTGGGTCTGCTTGGTCTTCAAGCTTAACTACAGAATTTTTAGTGTGTCGTAAGGTTTATAAACAGGTTATTGACTAGGTCAACTCTGACAACCTGTTTGTCGCAGATTATATCTACTAGGTAGGGTATTATATAACTTTATGCTTCTGGTTGAGTGCATGGATTTCAATGTATTAGCATCTCGTTCTACCAGAAGAAGATATACAAGGAGAAAGATATGAATGAAGGGGATGGTTAGTATCAGATCAGATAACACCTGTCAGAAGTTTGCAATACTGCAGATGTCCATCTACAACCACATTGAAAATGACCTCAAAAGATTTACCACACATTTTGCTAACTACCTTCAGCACTCTCTACAATACAACAAAGTCTTGCCTAAAAAGCTTGTGAAAGAATAATGGAGAACAGTAAAGAATAATAGGTGATGTGCAGGAATCGATAAATTGCAGGAGTAAATGGCGAGTAATCCCAAAAGCATGCAGCTTCCTTATGTAGTAATTCAAACGGTAAACTTTCTTCAGTAGCAATAAAACACAAATAAACCAAGAGAGATCGAAGGATACGGTAGCAGCAAGACAATTGACCTTCGACACTGTGCTTATCACAGATTTTCTATTGGCACAAGCATTATGAGATCTCAATAGGGTGTTTAGGTGTTGTTCATGTCTCAGAATAAAGTTAACAGTATGACATTTAGACGAATAAGTATGAGAACATGAACAACAGACCACCATTCAATAAGAGACAAAAACCCGTTTATTTCTATGGGATGTAAAGAGGTAGAAATTGGCATACATGCAGTGAGGTCATCTGCATGTGTTACAAAAGTGTTTTCTGTGAAAGGTGGCATTTTTATGTAGAGAAAAAAGAGAACAGGTGAAGTTATTGCTATGGGTATAGATTTCCCATTTTTATCACCAGGTACTTTCTTAGGTAAAGGGATTATCATTATCTTTCAGTACATTTTCGGTAGATGGTTAGTTTAGAGGGATCTGTTAAGGATATTCGTGAATGGATAACATAGAACATCAGCATATTTTTTTAAGAAGGAGGTTTGGGATACCATGAGATCCTAAACATTGGGATGAATTAAGTGACTAGAGACATTTTCGGACATCATTTTCAGTGAAGCTAGGAACACAATTATTCTTCAAACCAGTGGATATAGGGAGCATGACGTCAGATGACTGACGCACAAAAGACGTATTTAAGTCACAAACTTTTAGCTGGTTGTCTCTTCTATTCTGCCTGTCTCCTGTAATTTCTTTAAAGAGTTTCCACATACTTGTAGAGGTTTTACAAGAAAGGAGTGAAGATACGACTAGTATTGTAGTTTGACAATTAGCGACCAGTAGCACCTTCTATATGCGTAGCTTTTCACGCCCAATGGAAATCAGAAGTCAGACGAGAAGAGGTAGGAAAGATATATCTGACACGTTATCAATATATCGAGAAGCGTTTGTTCTTAGCTAGCTAGTGTATGTAAGAGTTGTGTCCCACGACGAGTCGAAACGTGATCTGGCACGGATGCATGACCGAAAGCCTTCAATTAAACAAGTCCACTTAAACAACGTGGTCAGCATCCAATGTCGAACACCTAATGAGCTATTGATTTTGGGGAATTATTTACTGCTACAAATCACTCCTCCCTGGTGAGGTAGTGATTCCCCTAAGACGTGACCAGCCAGAAGTTTAAACCCAACGAGTTTGTCGTTGGTAAACACTCTTCTGATAGCTTGCTTCTTTTAGCAGCGTCTGGTTGTCTTTCTTTACACTAAGAGACCATAATGTACAATATAGCAATAGAGAAATAAAGTACAATGAAAATTTCGGTTCCTTGTGAAACTTAGTCTTTCTTTTGCAGCCGTCCCGGAAAAGAGAAAAAAAAACGTGTAAGTGCATGTCGAAAATGCACTCGTACTTGCGTAAGGAAAAAAATAAACTAATACACTTGCAACAGCGTAAAAGCGATCGGAAAAAATTGTTTTTTTTGGTTTTTTATATATATAAAAAATATATAAATATAAATACGCTCATAAGTATAAGAATGTTTTTTTTGTTTTGAAATAAATATATATTTAAAAGAACCTATTTTCTATAATAAATAATGAAAAGGGAATTCGAGATTAAGTTTGTGTCCTACGTACAATAGTCGTTTAGATGTTCTGGAAATCTTACTATTCTTCCAGAACGCGTTGTTTTTGGTTAATCTATTGACGTTGACGAAGTATCAAGTTGTGTGTCGGCTGTTGTGTAGGGTACTACGAGTGTAGGAGCCGTGTCTTACGATTGTACCGAAGGAAATTCGACGTAGCTAGGGTTTCCTTCTAAGTACGTTGCTTTGAGTCGATCGAACTGATGCTATCGTTCCTGCCGTTCTTATCGACTACATAGTACTTAGGTTCACATCGAAGAACTTTGAAGGGACCTTCGTATGCTGATTCGGGGGGTCGTCGATGTGAGTCTCGACGAACGAAGACGTGTGTACTATGTCGTAATTCGGGTTGAACGAAAACATCAGTTGATTGAGGTCGAGTGTGAACAGGTTTAACTGAACGCATTGCGTTTGAAAGCCTATTCGTGTAAGAGTTTAGATCCATGTTCAATGAAGAAGACGAAGGATCCACGAATTCTCCTGGGAGTCGGAGTGTCGTTCCATAAACGAGTTGAGTTGCAGTGCATCCAATGTCAGCTTTCACTGCATTGCGGATACCTAGCAAGACGAGTGGAAGATCGTCTGTCCACTGTGAAACGTTTGTAGCTGATAGTGAAGCTTTAAGTTGTCGATGGAAACGTTCTACCAACCCGTTTGCTTGTGGGTGGTAGGCGATCGTTTGGAAGCGAGTGATTCCTAATAGTGAGGTCAGACAACGGAAAAGTCCAGATTTGAACTGGCGTTCACGGTCTGTAGTGATGGTTGAAGTGCAGCCGAAGTTTGCTACCCATCGTTTGACGAAAGCGCGAGCCACTGTTTCAGCAGTAATGTCCTTAATAGGTACTGCTTCTGGCCATCGAGTAAAGCGGGCCCTACCAAATCTAGATGAACGAGGTCGAAACGAACGTCAGGGGTTTTGAAAGAGCCTAGGAGACATTTGTTGTGTCTGATTACTTTAGATTTCTGGCAGCTTACACAGGAGCGTGCCCACTCCCTCATGTCTTTATTCATACCAGGCCAGCACAACCGTTCGGCTATGAGCTTGATTGATGCATGAACACTTGGATGAGAAAGATTGTGCAACATATTGAAGACGTTGCGGCGATAACGTTTTGGTACAATTGGACGATCCCTACCTGTAGATGTGTCACAGAGTAAGGTTTCCTTACCTGTTCCCATCTGCCTAATACTTAGTTTTAGAGTTGTCGAGGATAACTCATGCTGAAGATCAATGTCTTCTTTTTGAAGCTGAGCGAGTTTAAGAAGGTCGATTCCTTGGAAACTGTTCAAGGAACTTATTCGAGAGAAAGCGTCTGCGACTACATTGTTAGCTCCAGAAATGTGTTGTATGTCTGAAGTAAACTGCGAAATGTAGTGGAGTTGTCGAGACTCTCGCGGTGAGTACTTGTCTGAAGATGAATTTAAAGAGGAGGTAAGAGGTTTGTGATCGGTAAAAAGCGTGAATTCTCTTCCTTCGATGGAATGTTGGAAATGCCGTACAGCACAATACATAGCTAGGAGTTCCCTACCGAACGTGCCGTACCTAGATTCCGCGTGTAGCAACCGTCTCGAGAAAAATCCTAAAGGTTGCCACGAGTTGTTAACCCATTGTTGTAAGACTGCTCCGATTGCTGAGTCGGATGCGTCTACTGCGATACTAATGGGCGCTTGAGTGTCCTGATGAGCAAGCAGGGTTGCCTGAGCGATGTGTTCCTTAACTGTGGAGAAGGCTTTTCGGGCTGTGTCGTCTAAACTAATTGATTTCGCATTTCCACGAAGCTGATCGGTTAACGGTTTCATAAGAGATGCGCATTTAGGTATGAACCGTCTGTAGAAACTTACGAGGCCGTTAAACGTTCGCAACTGCTTGATCGTGGTCAGTTCTGGGTAATCCAGAATGGCCGCCACTTTGCTCCTAAGAGGTCGGATGCCTTGAGCATCAATAGTGTGTCCTAAGAAGTCTAAGGAGTTGGTTACGATTTGTCATTTCTGAATGTTTACAGTAATGCCATGTCTTTGGAGTCGATCGAAAACAATGTCCAGATGCTGGAGATGTGATTCTCTGTCCGGACTTGCTATGAGGCAGTCATCAACATACGCATGTACGAAATTGAGACCTCGGAAGACGTCGTCTATAAACCTTTGGAAGGTTTGAGCCGCATTTCTTAGGCCGAAAGGCATTCGTAGAAATTCGTAGAGGCCGAAAGGAGTTATAATGGCGGTTTTAGGAATGTCGTCGGTTGCCATAGCTATTTGGTTGTAAGCCTTAACGAAGTCGATTTTCGAAAAGACAGTTGTACCTATCAAGGTAGCCGTCAAATCGTGAATGTGAGGCAACGGGTAACGATCGGGAATGGTATTAGCATTCAGACGCTGGTAATCACCAGTTGGGCGCCAATCATTGTTGTCCTTTTTAGGGACCATGTGCAATGGAGATGACCATGGACTATTTGATGGTCGAATTATCCCTAAATCTATCATATGGTCGAATTCATTTTTAGCCAACCTAAGCTTTTCGGGAGCCAGTCGGCGGGCATTCGATAATACAGGTGGTCCTGTAGTCGAGATGTGATGTGTAACATTGCTGGTTACACAAGGCAATTTCGGTTGCAATTGGTATATCCTGGAGTATTTGTCGAGTAATGATTGATATAGGGGGTCTATGGTGTGCTTAATTATGACTGGGGATAATCTGAAACCAGAAAAAGAAGTTACGCTAACGGATAAATTAGTGTTTCCGTCTATTAACTTTAGTGAGTGTGTGTCGATTAGTAGATTGTGGTATTGTAACAGGTCTATACCAACGATTGGCATAGAGACATGCAACCACGAAAATCCAGTGTATGGATTTGCGTAAACCCACGTTAAGGTAGACGTACCTTTTACCGTAAGTAGCGATCGGCTTTCCGTTTGCCGCCTGTAAACTCAAAACAGACTCGCGAAGTCTGTCATTGGGATTTGTTGGAAGAACGCTAACTTCTGCGCCGGTGTCGACGAGGTAGCTAACTTCCGTGGTCACGTCCGTGACTTATAAGAGGCGGCTGTGTTCGTCGGCTACGGTTGCCGTTAACGCGTGCCGGCTTGGAAGTTTCCCGATATCTTATTCGTGTCAGTCGCCTTAGAGATCGGGTAATTGCAGGGCTTCCTGCAATTTCTAGAAGATTTACCGTACTGATTGTGAAACCAGCACCAGTCGGGGTTGTCTGTCTCTCGTGGTCGAGAGCCAGATCGCTTACGTGAGGCGCTTCTACGCGGGGTTTTTGACCGACTACGGTCATTACGAAATCGAAAGTAGCGTGTGAGAGTATGACATAATTCCGAGATGTCATTCGGGGTCGTTTGAGGCTTTTCTTTGACTGAAAAGACCTCAGCGCTAGTAGACTTCGTTATTTCTAATATTCGATCGGCAGATGTGGCTAGTTCGTCTACGGCGTTGTTTTGGAACGAGACGAGGACTGCTTGCACCTGTTTTGGGAGTATGGATAAGAAAAGTTGTTTGAATAGGCCTTCGTCGAAAGTTCTTTGACCTATTACCTCTATCGTCCTTAACAACATGTCCGTCGCGGAACCATGTTGCAGGTCGATATTATTGAGGAGTTGGTCTAACCGTTGTCGGTCGGTTAGATCTCCACGTCTCAGAATCGATTGTTTTAACGTTTCGTTAGGTTCCGAAAAATCAATAGTAAACATACTAGGTGTTACGTACCTGTTGAATTCGCGTGGTAACGTCTTAACTACAGCGAGGAATCGTGAGCGTGAGTCTGTAATGCCGTGGCCGTTAAAGTCGGCTCCTGCGTAGCAGAACCAGGACTCGATATTATCAGGCCAAAAGGGAGTTAATTGAATCGATGACGGCGGAGTAGTCCTTAACTTAAATACTTTAGGTGACTGTTCCGTCATAGTAATATTAAGAACATAAAATATTTAATTAAAATATATCCGGAAAAACTCAAGAAAAAAAGTATATCACATTATATAAAAATCAAATAAAGAATAACAATGAATAATAATATTCCATAAAGGAACAGACCCAGAGTATATTGGCTCGGTGTATCAGATCACATCGGCCTCACCACTGAAGATACGACTAGTATTGTAGTTTGACAATTAGCGACCAGTAGCACCTTCTATATGCGTAGCTTTTCACGCCCAATGGAAATCAGAAGTCAGACGAGAAGAGGTAGGAAAGATATATCTGACACGTTATCAATATATCGAGAAGCGTTTGTTCTTAGCTAGCTAGTGTATGTAAGAGTTGTGTCCCACGACGAGTCGAAACGTGATCTGGCACGGATGCATGGCCGAAAGCCTTCAATTAAACAAGTCCATTTAAACAACGTGGTCAGCATCTAATGTCGAACACTTAATGAGCTATCGATTTTGGGGAATTATTTACAGCCACAGGAGTTTCTGAGTAAACATAGAGTTGAGACGTCTAATCTCTCGGCTTATTAGACCTTTTAGCTTACGAGCTTTCATAGTGTTTTTCCTCCGTGTACATTCTTTCCTTTACCTTTCGTGGTCGTTTTAGTTGGGAAGATGTAAGTCGATCAAAACTAAAAAAATGGTTTCAATAAGACAACAAAAATTAAAAAAATTTAAGTTACCAGGTTATAACATCAGTTGTGTTTTCCAGTCAGTCAACTTTAAATAATTCCCAGTTATTCGTACTAAACATGTTTTTCAGATTTCGTATATTTATTTCTGAGTAATTCCTATATATGAACTTTTCGGTCTTGTGTAAGGGTGTATTATTTCGATGTTTTCCATATAGTTTTGGTAGAACACAAATTATACAGTGGTCCGAGTTAGATAATGGAGAACGTTTACCAGTCACATATGTACCCACATTATTAATGGAAAACGAAGTCTAAACGAGCATCTAAACGAGTACAAAAATCTACTACATTTCGGTGACTTTGTGATGTAAGGAAGCTACAGTCACATGAATTGAAATCACTACATACAACTGAAAGTGAACCACTGAAGGTAGTAACAGCGAATTCAGTGAATTCATCAGCGAAAACAGACTCAACGGCAGCCTAGTGACACGGAGACAGTGGACACTAACAGGCTTAGAGTGCATGCACACAGTTAGTTTCAAACTGGATCAACTTTCAACTACACGCTAAACTCAACAGCATTACACCAACTTACCGGTTTGCATCAGCTGCCTTTATTTTGGAATTGGATCATTTAAGTGATAAGCCTTCTTCAGGCTTGTGACTTCAAAACTAACAATGCCAGAAAAGTGAGTAACTGTGTTTTTCATAAGTATTTCTGGCAGTATATAAATGTTTGTTACAAATGTTTAAATTTACTGCTGAGTTCCGACCCGCTCTCTTCGGATTTGTTGCCCGTGCTTATCATGACGCAGGTGAAGTGTGTGGTTCGGCCAAAACGGGTGTCAGCCAAACGGCAGTATCACCACCAGAAGTTTATAGCCAAAGTAAATAAACAGCGTAAGAAGGAGGGTAAAGACCCATTGCCTGGTGTAAGGACCCCTAAATCTAAGGAAGTACCGGAGAAGCACGAATCACGATTTGTATGATAATTTATTTTGACATTCTTTTTTTTAAGCCGCGTAGTTATGTAACTCAACAGGGGAAGCGCAAACTACGTCTACGAAAAACAAAGTGCTTCTCTCAGCATGTTCGGAAGATTCGTTCTAGTATACAGCCAGGAACTGTACTCATTCTGCTTGCCGGACCACACAAAGGCAAACGTGTTGTCTTTCTAAAGGCTTTAAAGAGTGGGTTATTGCTTGTCACAGGTAGGTTGAGATATTTTTGTAATTGTTGCACAGGGCCTTTTAAATACAATGGTGTACCACTTCGGAGAGTAAACCAATGTTATGTAATTGCAACATCAACGCGGATAAATATTTCGGAGGTTGGGATACCCAAGCACATCGATGATGAATACTTCCGGCGTGCTGATCTTAAGGAGCACAAAACAGAAGCCGAAAAACTGTTTAGTACAGAGACAAAGGTGGGTTATTCACAAATTCACTTTGCTGACATTCATGTTGTCCTACCATATAAAAAAGCTTAAGGGTTGACAAATTGGCATATTCTGGATGTACGGCTTACTCAAAGTTTTCTTCTCTTTCAGAAATACACCGTCAGTGACACACGAAAAGAAGACCAAAAAGTTGTGGACAAGCAAATTCGTGCATCGATAAAAAGTCACCCTGACTCGAAGATTTTGCACGCTTACTTGCGTTCACTATTTTCATTAGGCAAAAGGGACTATCCACACAAGATGATTTTCTAATGTTATTTGGCAATAAATGTTAGTCAGGAGATTTCCTTTTGCTTACTGATTTTGTGTCATTTGATGTATTGTTACTCTGAGGGCGTTTCCCTTGTCCTTCCTGTTTGCAGGTAATTGTTGAGCGTAATTCTGCTTTCGGGCTTTAGCATGAAATACGTTATTGCGTTTATGATCTTCAACGCTTTTCGGTCAATTTTATTAGATCTATGTTCATAAACTGCGACTGCATGGCAACTTTTTGCACTGCGAAGGGCACAACGTATCGTATAAATATCGATAGTCTCATGTATGATGTCTGTTCTAGTTGAATCCGTCCGTACCTGTCTAGGTAGTCACCTTAATTTTATATGCAGTGGAGACACCGTGCCTGTTGTGGTATGCGGTACATTATCTGTATTTGAATGTCCATGGCTCAGACAGCCTTGTAATCCTCTAAAGCATCCGTTTTAGTTGAACTAAAGTCGGTGTAGTTGTCTGCCATTTTGCGAGGTTTGTTATATGGAAAGCTTACCTTATAGTCGCACTATTAGGCATCGTGGTGACAATATCATCCAGTGGGCAAAGTTACTGGAACAAGGTTTTCACTCCTGAATTCGTCCTGACGTTCGTGCTGTTGACTATAATACTATTGGATCTGATTCCTTTCCTGCGACTTGGCGCTGTAGGTAATGGCCTAAGAGATGTGTCATTGGAAGCCCTTCTCCTTTCATGATAGTATTCTGCCGTTAGAACATCCTTGCGTTTCACGAACTACATGATGCTGTTATCTTGTTTTATGGACAGATAGTTTTAAGACGTTGCATGTTTTCATTCTTCTGCGACTATGTCACGTTTCAACTAGTTTTGAGTTTCCAGACTTATTCGTGTTCGTAGTTATACCATACTCTAAGGCTAAAAGAGCGTGATTATGTATTCGAAGTCATTAACAGCCGGTATCGGTACTGTAGTTAGTTCGCCGTTCTTTTTCTATGATTGGATTATCCATTGTCAGGCCTTAAGATCATCACAGCAACCTTGTTTCAATTCAACAGTTCTTCAACGTAAACAGAATATCTGCTTGTAAGTGTGGGAAGTATTTTATAATTATTTTAAGCACGTTCACTGTCAAACGGTATTTTGCAGCCACTACTCTTCAGCGTGTAGCGGTTCTCTTGCCCTGACACAACCTTACCACATGCGTGTACATTAGGTGTCCCAGTAAGATCCAGCTTGTATTCATTCTCGGCTTCGTTATCGCGAAACATTATGAAGCACTGGATGGAATATAACTCCAAATACCCTGATAACTCTACTCAGTATGTAACATGCCATTTCTTTAGATCAGTATGTAAAGGTGGTAACTGCGACTGCTTCTGTAGCATTAGTTTCAAGGTACTGAATTTATCAACAGATAATATCGACATGTATATTGCTGATTTCGAGCTCTAGGTTGTAAGTAGTTTGTCGAATATTTATCAGAGCGTATGTCTTCCCTTGTGGTTACCATAATTTAAAAGTGAAACCTGTTTGTGGGAATCAGTCCCGTTTGAATATAGTTCTCCCAACGGATTATTATTTAAAAACATAAATATTGGTACGAGGAAGCACCAGGTGCATATGCGCCATACAAATCTCATTCGATTTGCTTGAGAGCTGTGATACTGCACAGGTGACCAAACTGAAGCAGGTGGTTTTCTTAGGGGGCCACACTCGGAGCCTTTGACCTAAAGATCTGATCCACAAGGCAGTGGAGCATCGTAAAGAGATGCAGTCCCATTGTAGCCGGTGATCAACGATTGATTCCTACGCCATTTGTTCCTTCAGGATACTGGAGCCCATGTGCACCATTGGTTTGGAATTAGGGTTTTCCAACTCCCCTAGGTGAATCCTCCACATCCACCAACCCGGTTAAAGCGCCGGACATTCGCTTTTCGTCCTCTTAATTTCGTAAACAACAGTAATGCCACGAGAAGGCAGTGAGTAGAACTTTTCTGGCAGAGGCTATATATTCGTTGGCCATGTGAGAGCATTTCGAGAGGGAGAGCGGAATTTTCCCACTCTGCCGTACCAGGGCATTTGTGGGCTCCCAACGGATAGTCGGAAGTGAGTAAATTTCGGGAAACCAGGGTGCACATGACAACTGTTCCTTATTTATTTGTGGAAGTCGTAGTAGTTTATTAAAGTTAAAGTTTATTAACATCTTAAAGGCCCTGTACACGAACACTTCAGGCAGAGTGAGGGCATACAACCACCTTTCTCCACTGTTCCATTCAAGCAGTGGGGTTAGACAAGTTTGCCCGATCTCACCATTCCTCTTCAACTTTGCCATCGATGACATCCTGGAAACAGCTCTGATGAATGTAAGTAATGGCGGTGTGGATATGTTGTGTTTAAATAAAATAAAGTAGAACCCTAACAGGCTTCCTTGCAGCGTCTTTCCTACGTTTAGTAAGAGGCAGACAGATATGTGCTCGCACTAGAGCATGATCTGAATCTAAACATGTGCTCCAGAATGAGCGTTAGTCTTCTATCGAGCCCCTCCATCGGTGGCTGATAGCGATGTGATCTATTTGGGTCAAACGTTGGGACGACTTCGGGGGTCGCCATGTCAAAAGATGTTCCTCCTTATGTTTAAAGTTAGTACTTGCAAGAAACAGGCGGTTATCTGAGCATAGCTGCGACAGACGGTCGCCATTACCTGTTCTTTGAGTCACGATATCATAAGACCCACCCACGTATCTTTCCCTTTCGCTTAGTTTACCTACTTGAGCATTAAAGTCACCAGCCACTGTTACTACATCAGAGCGTCTAGCTTTTCGGAGAAGGTCAGAAAGCTTTCTATAAAACGCATCTTTTACATCACCTGAGCTGCAGCCAGTGGGAGAGTAGGCAGAGACGACGAAGAGGCAACGACGAGTGTCCTTATCTTTCCGAGTCCTTACTGATCCGTTTAGTCGAACAGCACATAGACGACTGTCTACTGGGATCCAGTTTAGGAGAGCTAGTTCTGCCCTAGGACTCAATGCTATTCCTTACCCCTGCGAGGCCACAGAGAGCAGCACCAGGGCTTTCAGATACACGAAGCGTGAATCGAGTTGATTCTTTATTTCAATATGGTGAGGTTAAATGAATGACGCTACTCGGATCCTGTTTGCGCGTATCGGGGACGCAGCACACATCGATGGTGCGAGATTCTAAAGTCCTAGCTAAGGAAGCCTGTTGTCCTACTTGGTACAGTGTTTGGACATTAAAAGCTCATACATGTAGTTTAGAGCGTGGTTTCAGGAGACCAGGAATAACGTTCCGCGTCCTGGAATCGTTTGCCCTAGTGGTGCGAAGTGATAAAGGGACGTGAAGAGGGTTATTCATGGAGATAATAGAGTTATTAGGTGTAGGAAGGATTTAATTGTGACACACTTGATCTCGTGTGTTGTTACGAATATTAGGGCTGATATCACTTCCCGTCTATCCACATCGTGGAGGGGTATTTCTTGAGGGACCTGAAAAAGAAGTTGGATTAATGTTGGTCTTAACGACCTGGGAGCGTGACCGTAGAGCCCAAGGGACAACTGCTTGTGGCCGGTCGTGCACGGTCTTTTTGTGGGAGGTTTCTGACGTGTTAACCCCGTTCTTCAAAGGTCCTTACCGCTGGAGACGGAAATCCATGAGGTAAGGTGATGTGTGACATTTTGGGGGTCAACCTTTTCATACCCGTTCCTTCCTTGTAAAAAGGCAGCATCGTTGCAGATGTTGGTTGTCCGAGGGAAACGCCTTACTACTGTCCCACCTCTTTACAGTCAGTAGTACGACTTCGCCCTCAGACTTTGAGTTGTTGCTTTTAGTCTTACCGTTCTCCGATCGACCTGCCTGGCATGGTGGAACCTACAGGAACATATGTTCCAGCCAATATAGCTCTGTTGGGTCACCACGATAGGCAAACCCGACCACCACATCAAGGTAGCAGCTACGGTTGAAATTAAATCATAATTGTGTGGTTATGTACTTGGATGAATACGTAATAATGAAATTGGAGAGTTCGATGGCAGAAAATATTTATGTACGTATAACCATCACCTCTTATTCGATATGTTGTACTTGTGTCTATTCAGATAAAACTATGACGTGATCTTCAGTCAAAAAAGGATGCCAAAGGATTTCTTTTAAAATTATCCTGTTATTAGAACAATAAGGACCTCAACATACACGAGGGAAAAAGCAAGATCCTCAAATACGACACAGAGCGCCAACTCAACCAATCGCACTTGATGGAGAAACTCTGGAAGAGGTGGAAACTTTCACGTACATGGACAGGGTCATTGATGAACAAGGAGGATCCGATGCAGACGTAAAGGCAACGATCGGTGAAGTAAGGGCAGCATTCATACAGTCGAAGAACATATGGAATTCAAAACAATTTTCAACCATCATCAAAGTCAGAATCTTGAATAAGAGCGTCAAGACAGTTCTACTGTACGGAGCTGAAACTTCGAGAACTATCACAACTATCATAAAAAATGTTCAAGTATTGATAAACAATTGTGTATGCAAGATACTCAATGTCTGTTGGCCGGATACCAACAACAATAACGCACTATGGGAGAGAAAAAACCAACTTCCAGCTGAAGAGGGAATTAGGAAAAGACTGTGGGAGTGGATAGGACACACATTGAGGAGATAATCAAACTGCATCACGAAGCAAGCGCTGACTTGGAATCTTGAAGGAAACCGGAAAAGCGGAAGGGCAAAGAACACACTGCACCGAGAATGGGAAGCAGACATGAAAAGGATGAATAGCAAGTGGAAAGAACTAGAAAGGATTGTCCAGGACAGAGTTGGATGGTTGGTGCTGATGAGTGGCCTATGCTCCTCCATGAGAGGTAACAGGCATAAGTAAGTAAGTAGGTAAGTAATAGTTATTTATGACAGTCTTATCTCCAGTCAATAGACAATATTTCCAGATGATTTTCAATCTCATAACTAAAAAAGACACTGACCTTAATGTCAAATATATTTCAGGACAGAATATCAGTTTTGTTAAGACGTATATCTGAGCAAAACATAATTCAGTAAGAAGGATTTATATCGTTTCGGTAATTTTTGTAGTTATCACAATAATCATGTTTTGTTATTCTTATTTTTAAAACGTACAAAATCAAATTAAAAGCGTACTGATGATTTCATGCTAATAGTGATTCTAATTTATTAAGTTTACAGTTTAAAATAAATTTACGGTATCTACAACAACAACAACATAATCCCGATTAGTGTTTACACTGCAAGTATCTTCTATAAGTATCTTCAACTCAATTATGTAATTTCAATTTACAAATGTTATATGTAACCGTTGAGAGATCAAAACTAAATAGAATGATTTTCGTGTTATTATTTTCAAAATAGGTAGGTGTCCTTACTCTGGTTAAGTTAATTACAAGAATTATGTAAATAAAACAGGAATACCAATTATTTATTTACTTAATAATTTTCAATGATTTATTACTATTTTAATAGAAGTGAAGTTTTACTCAAAATTGATACATTTAAAAATTTAAGTTGTCCACTTTCAAAATCAAAATTTACGGAAATTATGAATTTGTATAAGCAGAACGTAATTTGTTACACAAAATATCATTAATTAAATAATCCATAAACATTGACATTTTTAAGGCTGGAGCTTGTTCCAGTTTGTATCCACATCTATATACATATTGAAACATAGAACCTATCAGGTCATACACTGAACATTATGCCATTTAGTTACTCGACATTTGTAAATCTTAATTAAAAACATTGAGATGGTTGAATATTGGTGAAGTGTATAATGAATAAACTCTCTTCTATGGTCAATAAGCAAATGGAGTTTCGATCGAATCAGTTTACATCATATGATATATTTCATTTTGATAAATTTAAGTTTTTGCAATGGTGTGTGCTACTGATGTCAATAGATATAAGTAGTATATATTATCAATCAGAAGTGAAATGCTTGAAGACAAAAGGTTGAAAAGATTAAAGAAAAGAGAACGAGAACAATGAAGTCTGAAACAATTGATTGACATTTTGCAGAAGGAACACTTAAGTTAGAGATAATTGAGTAATATTGTGCAAATAAAAAATTAAACTTTATGCTTCTCAAATTTTATCAAGATTTTCTGTAATATGTTCAAGCACATTCGATTGTCCCCACTTTAGTTTTCATTTACTACAGTAGTAGCTAGTGATGTGAAAAAATGATCTACTACTGGGAAAAAAGTATGCTAATGAATAAGTATATGAATCTTAATCTTCATATTAACCAATAATTGATAAATATCATTAAAATACTATCTTGTGAATAAATAAGATATAGTTGAAATCATAAATCAATTGAAGCTAGACCACCATGGAAAACCTGGAAGCACTGGATGGCCAAGTCGTCCTATTGTGGGACTCCTCGATAGTGCGCATCCACGATCCCGTCTCGCGAGATTCCAATCCAGGACCTATCAGTTTCGCACCCAAGCACTTAACCTTTAGGCTCGCGCGCGAGACTGATAGGTCCTGGATTGGAATCTCGCGAGACGGGATCGTGGATGCGCACTATTGAGGAGTCCCACAATAGGACGAATCGGTCGTCCAGTGCTTCCAGGTTTTCCATGGTGGTCTAGCATCAATAGATTCATGAATTCAACTATAAAATTACTGAAATCTCCACAAAACCCCTTCTCATTGATCAGTCTCTTATGGGCATATGTGCATACTGTGCGTATTGTCTAGATATAGCCTTAGCTGACGAGTCCCAGATAGGACGAAACGCGAGTCCTGGATTCCACTCCTGATCACTATCCATCTTTGCCTATAATGCTTGTGAATTAAGGCTATATCGAGGCAACACGCAAAGTATGCACATATGCCAATAAGAGACTGATAAATTGCAGCCCTAAACATCAATGGGAAGATTCAACCGATAATACTAAGTGAATTCAAACAAGGAATTGTTATCGAATCGAATTCTTCGTTTGTTTTAGATTTGTTAAGGATCTCATTTCATATAATTCAACTTAGATTAGTTTGTGTGTAGTTGGGTGACAGAGAAATAACGGAAATAAAAGTGTTATTATTGTAATGTAATATAACGTCACTTTTTACATTCACTGTAGACTCAAAATATAGAGTAATGAACCTATTGCATTGATCACCTGTCTTGACATTTGAAATTGAGTGCCTTTGTGATATCTCATTTTTAAGAAAATATTCCCATTATAAGCTGATTTTGGTTAGATAACCTCCAAAAATTCGACCTCACACTACTGAGAAGGATAAAAGTAGGAAGAAACATGTACCCAATCCTCCACAGATCTCAAACTATCAGAAACGAGTAATTTTAGTTGTTGAATAAAAAGTGAAAGAATAGTAACTTTGAATTCATTTCCCTTTATAATTTGAAACTAATTTAAGTCTCATCAGAGCTGGTTGTTTGAGCAAGTAAAGTACGGACCAGGGAGGCACTAACATTTACGAAGGGTCTAATTCTAACTTTATTAAGCTTATTACTCGTACACTTATTATTGAATGTGACCGATTATAAAAGGAACATGATAAGATTTGAAACTGTACTGTAACCACTTTTCTACTAGAACAGGGATTACCTAATACAAATTACCCACCTAAAAAACCAATTTGAGCATCAACTGACGTCAATTGGGTGATTGGTAAATGCTTAAGTGTGTCACGTAGTTTTTCCAACAATACATATGCACCACACAAAAAGTTGTCATTTCATTTGATTGTGTGAGGGCTATGATACTGCCCAGGTGCCCAAACTGAAACAGGTGGTTTTCTTAGGGGACCACACCAGGAGCCTTAGACCTAAAGGTCTGATCCAAAAGGCAATGGAGCATCGTGAGGAAATGCAGTCCCATGGTAGCCGGCGACCAACGGTTGGTTCATACACCATTTGTTCCCTCTGGATACTGAAGCCCTGTGCACCAATGGTTTGGAATCAGCGTTTTCCAACTCGCCATGTCCATCAACCCTGTTAAAGCGTCGGACACTCGTTTTTCGTCCTCTCAATTTCATAAACAACAACCCCGCCGCGAGGAAGTGAGTAGCACTCACACGCGTGGCCGTGTGAGAACATTTCGAGAGCGAGAGGGCGGGTCCTCTCCAGGTCATTTTAAGGCCTATTCTACAAAAATCAGACGTAAATAACTGCAGTCTGTTGACAACGGATTTTTATAATAAAAGGTGGGTTCATCAAACTAGGACAGTAATAAGATACCTAGGAACAATGAAATATTTAGTAAATTTGAAGTAATATTTGATATACATATTCACTTATAAATCTGAAATTTGTTAACGTATCAGAAAAGCCTATCAATACAAGGTTATAAAATTTCACTGTCACCTAAAATTCACTTCAGAGAAATTACAATAACCGGATATGAGGTGAAATTATTTTTATGTTAACATCAAATGCTTACAGATAAGGAGAAAAAAAATCTCCCCAACTGGTAATTCCAAAATCAAAAAAGGTGTCTAATGTACAGACATATTTTTTATCCACTTGACTATAGGTGAGAAAATTTCTATTGGGAAAATCAACTTTTATATATTAATGGTATTATTTATGTTCGGCAAGTTGAGTGATGTATTTGATAAACCTCCATTAGTAATCTAGGCAATACCACAGATGGTAACCTGTAAAAATGAGTTTTCATACGTGTTTCCTCCACTAGTTAATCGATCGAGTTATTATCACCACATAGGTTGACAACCAAATGAATTGTTACCAAACTTTTTAGAAGTATTTTTATGTGCCCGTTTTTTCCATTTAACATGTTCGTAAACTTTAGATTAAATTCATATTCTTATTCAAATTACATCGAAAGATCGTGTCATTTAGCTGCTTATTATTGTTTACGTATAAGAATGTAGAAGGTAAATCTACTTTGTGTAATGTGATCCTTCTCATGATCTATTTAGTGATGCCCAACATATTTCTTTGAATGTTTTGACCTTCATTAAATAAAATAGAATGCGTGGTTGAATTGATTTGTGAGGAAGATCATTTCCAAGATGACTTTGATAATAATATGAGATCCTCTTCATATGAGTTGTGACGATGTGCTTTCTGATGTTTTCCGACTATGGTTTTATGGTTGTGATCAATAAGATATGATTAATCCATTGCATTCTGTATTGCTGTCATTCTTGTTTTATTTAGACTACTGATAAATTTACTGTAATGACAATTTTTCAGAACTAGAAACAAGCAGTATTTTATTTAGGGTGATGATGAAAGCCTCTGAATGAAACTAGTCAGCTTAGAAGACATTTATCGACTCCATTCAAATGGTCAACATATCCAACCAAATAAATAGATCTTTTAACATTATCTAATCTATAATTTTATAATCATTAAATACGCATTATTTTCAATATTATCGTCTCAAAATAGTCAATTTATCAAGAAAATCCATGATTTATAATTTTGATTAACCATAGTATAAAATTAGCATTAGTAATGTGTTGTGGCGGAGTTATCATTCGAATTTCAGGATCTTATAGGTGATGTTTACCTTTTTTTAATTTCTACGTAACATTTTCCGATTAAAGAAGTAACAGAGATTTAAAAAATATTTCGCAGAATCAGTGCACAGTTTTCCGAATGTGTTTTTATGTATATGAATCAACGGGCATGTAACGATCACGACGTTTCAATATGCTGAACTGATAATGTTGATTATGGTGACAGTATTATTTGTTAATCATATTGTTATCAAATAAACTGACAAATATTTGGAAGAACTAAAAAACACGCCAAATGTTGTAGATGGGAAAAGGCAAGAAAGAAAATTCAGAATAACAATTTTTCAGTTTATTCACTGTCTTAAGATTGTATCATAATCTAATAAGATGTTGATTCGAAAAACAAACATGTCAGTTAGTGAGTGACAGATAATTACTTCGAAATAGTAATGAGTGAAATAATAACTTGTATGATAAATGAACATGGCATTTATTTAGATGGTAAAACATTTATGACAACCACTTTTAGTAATTTAATGTGTTTCTTGTTGTCTATATCTCGATCAGTTTTGTTGATGTAGAAGCATATTGTGTGACTTATCTCTTTACGAATAGGGTATAAAAATCTTGAAATAGACTTTTTATTCTAATAGAAAATTTAAACTGAAAACAAGATTTAGGGATTTGTTATTGAATTGCTTGAAAGGTATGTGGACAAATTCGTGTACCACTTTTATCATAAAGCAAGTATCACAACTTACTGAGCCTACTTGATTCTTGCCTTCATATTCACTTGCTTCACAATCAATCAGTCATACACAATGTGGAGATATACTCGCTTATCCTAATTGTACCACTTTATAAGTAAATCGCTTAAGTACCTCATTTCATACATTTACCAGCAGGTTATTATAAAATTTGTGTAAGCGGTATCTCATCGTTATAGTAAGACTAAGTGAATGATGGACGTAACTAAGGTAGAGCAATCTATTGCGTAAGTTTGACGTCTTATTACATGAAACAGTTGAATATATAACTGAAGCGTCTTTCCTTACTTGACTGGTTGATGTGAATGGGAAAAATTAGGACCGACAGTTTGGTCCTTATTTGATTTACGCATACGCAATCTACAAAACCCATATCCTACAATCGTGTTTTATCTAAGTGACATTAAGTGGTATTTTTTGGATCAAGTATATTAAGTGGAAGTACGTCACTTTTCTGAAGAGATAAACTTTTTCTATTGATCACAAGTCCTTCCTTTTGAAATTAGTCCTTGTGGCAGTGATTCGACTTCATGAGCAATTATTAGTCAGCCATATCGCATCATCTACTCGCAAACATTTTGTTCGAAGAATGACTTCTTCGGTATGTGGACAATGGTTGAGTTAATGTCGTCACATATATTAAGCGAGTAGCTCAAGTCAAAGTATTGTATGTAAATAAGGTGTTGAAATACTACAACAGGATGAAATGACTAGACAGACATGTAAAAGGTAAAATGGTACACCAAGTGTACGAAAGATAAATCATCAGTTGAAATAAACTAAATGAAGTTTCTCCAGAATTTGTCTTGTAGATGTTCAATATCTAACCATTAGGCTCGGAAGTTTCATCCGACTTCAATGACAATGTATATTAAAACCAATCCAATACTGTTTGTCCCCATAGGTATTTTGCTCGCGCCTTGACTTTCTCTGCTCGTGTTCGACTGTTGTTAATTGCTGCCTTCTTGTTCTTCCTTTCTTCAATCTTGCCAAGTGTTCCCATAGAGATCCATTCCTTATGATGATGCTTCTTACTGTCAAGATCCTCTTGACTTATTGAAGTCAGTGATTCTTTGATCCTGTAGAGCTCGGAACGTGTTGCTGAGACTTATCTTGAATTCTCCCCATGAGCTGAACATTATAAAAACTTATTACTACCCTGGTAATCCGTTTTTTGTTATTAGTTTTGTAGTATCAGTTTATCTGTTAAGCCCATATACTTTATCCTAGCTACTGGCCAAGCCAATTCGCCTGTCATGAGTCATATTTTTTATCTTGTTAATCATTTGCTTATTAACCTTGACTATACTTTTATATGAGCATATATGTGTACACTTCGTATCTTATTCATCGTATGTCTGTCACTCATTTTTGTCCGACTATAAATGTTGATTAACGCTTGCTTAAATCGAGTTGGCTTCCCAGCCATCTCCAATGCATGTCATTTCCGCCTCGTTCGCTTATTCGCCTGTTCACTCGCTCGTTATTATTCGCTCAGGTGTTGCTAACTTTCTGACCTGAGTTATTCGACAATAAACTGTAGTTGCTGCTATCCTTTGTCTTCTGATTTTACGCGCCGTTAAGATTAGAATTATAACGGTTATCGAAGTAAACGATTAACGAATTGCGGCACTACAGAATTGGAGGCCTCGCCGTACGAGCACAACGCAATAGTTTTATTTTGGTTAATATTTAGTTTTTGTTATATTCCTCTTCCTCCTTTCTCTCACACATTTCTGCTTACTTGTCTCTCTTAAATTATATGAACTGTCAGAATTCCATTCAATTATTACGTAACCCATCCTATTTGTTTTTAACTCCATGACTCCTTTATTACCTTTGAAATTATTACACAATTTGTCTTGTCTGTTTTTGAACTCCACTCAACTATTACACCACCCACCCTTTATGCTTCCTTCATTCTAATACCTAATAACCTCTGACCTTTCCTTGCATATATATATATATATATATATATATATATATATATATATATATTTAGTTACCATTGATAACCTTCTATCATTCCAATCCTTTACAATCAACTATTGTTCCACACTATTTATTACCCCAATGCTAAAATTCTAATATATTTTTGGTTGTAAGCAGCTGATGAGAAACCACGAAATATAATGAAATCATATTATTGTGGATCAGTATTTGTTCTGTCTTTATTTAAATTCATAAAGGGAATTAATTGCATGAAACTTTGTATTTCAATATTTTGTGCACACTCGATCGATAGTCATCTAGATGGAACAGTATATTTGTTCAAGAATTAAGGTTGGGGTGATTAGGTTGAACGAGATCTGTTTACTAACTATGCAACTTGAATAGTAGGGTATCAATAAGAGTCAGTTTTTGACCACGTATCTATAGTTATGTTGTTTGGTTGAAAATTAACAGCATCAGCACCAAGTGCTAAATATTTAACAAGTAATCAACTCAAAGGCATTATTTACAGTAACAATTTCGTTCAGTGCTTATTGCTTGCAGCTTGTGTATGTTACTTTTAAGTTTGTACTGGTTTATGTATATTTACAATCAAACAGGGTTTATGATTTAACGGAAGCATTTACCCCTAGTTTCTGATCATTATAAGATTTCAATGTATATTTAAATTTCCTATAAATGTTCATAAATATCGATTAGAATATTTTGAATAGGAAAATATTCTACATTGTAGTAGTTTATACTCCAGAGAAATCATGTTTTGTTTCCAAGGCATAAATTTTAAATGAAATCTCGAGTAAATGACCTTTAGCACAGAATTCTATCTAATTAATTGGATAAATTTTAAAGTTGAATGAATTCTTTTATTAATGAAGTGGCTCATTATACTGTTTTAATTATAAGTGATTAAGCTTACAATATCTGTAGCTGACATTTCGATATATATTTCCGAAAATGTGCGATTATTTCCCAATATTTTTCATTGCTAGGAATCGAAACTGATAATATTACAATGATCTTTCATTAGAATGACACAAGGCGGAGCTGTCAGCAAATACGTTGACATGAAAATGTCTATTGAATATTAAAAGTAACTAAGCTTGTTATTAATACGTTTCCTTGACGAAAAGAAAAAGAGTTGGATTCGTAACACAATATTTGTTATGAGCAAAGAAGGATAAGGGCTAGCAGTGAAATTCAGGACTCTCGTTCCGTCCTAATTGGGAATCGTCAACTGGATGAACATGCATTACAGAGTTGATGTTCAGCCTGAGATTCGAACCCAGTACCGTTCGCCTTAAACAACATCGCGTTATCCACTTAGCTACTGAGACTTGATATCCATTTGCTAGGGCAATTTTTTCCATTGCTACAAAAAACTAAATATTTCCATTTCATAAGAAAGCACTATATTATAAATGAATTGTGTTGATGAAAATAAATGAACCAGTGAATCAATATAAGATAATATATAATGAGTTGTATTGTTTAAAATCATT
This sequence comes from Schistosoma rodhaini, assembly GCA_944470415.2. Taxonomy (NCBI): domain Eukaryota; kingdom Metazoa; phylum Platyhelminthes; class Trematoda; order Strigeidida; family Schistosomatidae; genus Schistosoma; species Schistosoma rodhaini. The sequence continues at coordinate 40,581,940 of OX104044.1, forward strand.
CATTTGATAACTACTGTGAAGAGAAGATAACAGTACTTCCCCTTAGTATATTTACGTCAGAATTGATACACCCAGTGACGGTTGATTCCGATAAAGGAAATGAATTCGACTTACGTTGTTTGTTCAATATTTTGATGACCATGTCAATATCATTCGTCCATCAGGCACCTAATGATTGGACTTGTAAGCACCTCCTTCACTTATAGGTTTCGGAATGTGTTTCACAAAACATTTGACCAAACTCTTCTATCAGATTCTCACAAATAAATCAACAAGCATGTTGAAACAATTTAGGCGCAAATTTGATGACGACGATTAAAAAGTTTTGTCTAAATCCAAACTGACTGCCAACAAAGACTTGTTGAACACTTCGTCTATGTAATCCAAAAATTATAACTAAACAGTCTACATTGTTGTCAAATAACTAGTAGTAAGGTTACCATAAATTGAGATGTTGGTAAAATGCATCATACATATGGTTTGTCTGAAATCCATAAATCAACGTTCCACATTTCTCAAGTTATTCAGAAGTATTAAACAAAAGTATTGAGACCATTCTGCACAAATATAGGGACAAACAAATTTGACATTTCGTTGACTGGATCACACAAACACCTGAGATGAATTCATGATGTCATTTGGCATTTATTCATTTGTGAGAATACAGGTAAAGTAATTTTATCAGTGTAATGTGTCATCGGTCTTTACAATTTCTTTTGTTTCAGACTGGATTGAAACAACTTTCGTTGTCTACAAAATGATGTTCAGTAGAACAACCAACTTCACAGATATATTGACATAATAATCAAGGATTTATCGAGGAGATCTGCTTCAATCGAATTATGCTTGGATAACAGTGGAGAAATGAAATTGGAAGGTGAAACATAATAAATAATCCTTAACAGATCACTTGTCAATAAATGGACTGAATTCGTACAAGCATATTTAAGAACCCTTATTTCTAGTTGCATTAAACTCCCGTCTATCAGACTTCGTTATTTAAGGTCATGGTTTTTATATCCATTGAGGTTGTGTTCGAACACTTTTGAGGATTCGCATACTAGAATAAATTGTCCTCGTATTGCTCTCGGATTTTTAGTGGTAATCCAAGTGATAGTTGAATTCGGACTACAAATTAATTTACACAAAGCCTATTCGATGTATCTTATTTATATAGACAGAATAGGGAATGTGGAAATTTTAGGCCGATGCTATGAGAAGAAGACGTCTAGTTTCATTTTCAAAACAAGGGCGGAAGTAATCTTCTACCTAATGAAGTCTTTTTCAAAAGACAAACAGTATTTTCCCTGACGAAAATTTGGAAGATTGTTGTTGATTAAATTTTCAACCAATAATTGATTTCGCCCTTATAAAAATACCCACACAGTTTATCATCATATATATTACGTTATCTTTAGCTAATTAGTCTGTATCAGAACTGTCTTTAGAAGATGAAATTTACATTAATTGAAAAACCGTTTAGATATGTAATTTTTCCATTGCGTCTTGAAATATCAAACTATTCTGTCCATGGAATAAACATGATCAAAGGAACACAAATCAAGTCACAATTTTCACGTAAACTTCAAACTTATCATCATTTTTATAAACGACTCAGTTAAATATTCAACAAAGATTGGGATTTCGCGGTACCTTTGAAAATTTTCAGGTTTAAATCTATGACAAATATTTTGTTATGAGTTGTTGTTTGACCTCTGATTTCACAGCAAATCTTCAGATATTAAGTGAACTGTACCATTCGCTTGGTATGAGTAACTGCTGCGATACGGTATCAAAAATTTTAATTATCAAAAAATTGTACCAAATTTATCTGAAAAATCCCAAAGTATCTGTGTATTATTCAACTCAGATTTTTTTCCATATTACTATTTATCACTTGTTTATTTATATACCAACTTATCCCTCTGTTTGTCGTTCCATTTATGTGCGTCAATTAATCAATTCACTAAGAGCACAAGTATAGTGAAAATGATTATACAGCACAAGTAGTTTAACAAAAGCATCATATTACTAAAATTGTCGCAATTAATTATAACTTCTTATCTGAAAGCATCTTACCCAAAAAATTACTTGAATTTTCATCGTTTATACTTTCTCAAATTAGTAAAGTATAAATAAACTCCTCCTCACTAAACATTTTTTTATCCCTTAATTCAATAAATTTATGATTAATTTGTTTTCGTTTCCCTACATGAAATCCAAACTGAAGTGACATTTTCAAATTGTTTATAAGTTCACTAAGTGTTTTTATTTTTTTTTTTTACTTTGCTAACAACAATTCTTTAAAGGGAAACTAAGAATATACATTCGATTGAAATCAGAACTCAATTCAGTAATATAACAAATCGCGCGATTAATTCTTTAACTTCCAAAAAAAACATCGAGAAACTAAAAAAAATAAGTAATTTCATATAGCCTAGTCCAAAATGAGAAAAGTCGATATTGTCACGAACAAAAGTCATGTTAAATAGTGATGAGTTGTGCAAGTTACTTTTACGAAATTTCAAAATTTATATTAATTTTTTGAAAGTAACTGTAAATTAGTTTCTCGAACAAGACGATTTCTTCCAATCTCATTCACTCTTCATAATCTGCACACTGCATACATAAATGATGACTACATAAAACTTAGTCATTCAAGTGTAAAGTACAATAATTTCAAGTCAGATTAGTGAAAATATATAATTAAAAGTAAGTAAAAGGAACACTGATGAAATATATTGGGTTATTTATTATGTTTCACCTTCCAATTCCATTTCTCCACTGTTATCCAAGCATAATTCGATTGAAGCAGATCTCCTCGATAAATCCTTGATTATTATGTCAATATATCTGTGAAGTTGGTTGTTCTACTGAACATCATTTTGTAGACAACGAAAGTTGTTTCAATCCAGTCTGAAACAAAAGAAATTGTAAAGACCGATGACACATTACACTGATAAAATTACTTTACCTGTATTCTCACAAATGAATAAATGCCAAATGACATCATGAATTCATCTCAGGTGTTTGTGTGATCCAGTCAACGAAATGTCAAATTTGTTTGTCCCTATATTTGTGCAGAATGGTCTCAATACTTTTGTTTAATACTTCTGAATAACTTGAGAAATGTGGAACGTTGATTTATGGATTTCAGACAAACCATATGTATGATGCATTTTACCAACATCTCAATTTATGGTAACCTTACTACTAGTTATTTGACAACAATGTAGACTGTTTAGTTATAATTTTTGGATTACATAGACGAAGTGTTCAACAAGTCTTTGTTGGCAGTCAGTTTGGATTTAGACAAAACTTTTTAATCGTCGTCATCAAATTTGCGCCTAAATTGTTTCAACATGCTTGTTGATTTATTTGTGAGAATCTGATAGAAGAGTTTGGTCAAATGTTTTGTGAAACACATTCCGAAACCTATAAGTGAAGGAGGTGCTTACAAGTCCAATCATTAGGTGCCTGATGGACGAATGATATTGACATGGTCATCAAAATATTGAACAAACAACGTAAGTCGAATTCATTTCCTTTATCGGAATCAACCGTCACTGGGTGTATCAATTCTGACGTAAATATACTAAGGGGAAGTACTGTTATCCTCTCTTCACACTGATTGTTAAATAAATGATTTAGAAGAGTACTGCTGTATATAATGTCCGTTATTTTATTTGTGTAGAACATTGCATATACTGTTGGATGTGACGTATATTTGAAGAAAATTAAAATTTCAGTATCACGGAACTGTGTCGTTTCATTGGAGTATATTACCGACATTTATATTGCTTGTATTGGCCTTGAGGAGCCAGAGTGCATTGCTTTATGCTTACGCTGTTTTTTAGCAAATCAAATACTCCACATCGTAGGATTAGGAATAATCAATATCTTTCATTACAGTAAAACAGAAAGTTTTGGGAAATTAAGTTAGCTTAGTTTTTTTATAAATAGTATAACTTATTTCATTGATTTCCGAAGATTTATACACTTTTATTACTCATTCTGCAAATAATGTGAGCGTTTCAAATGAATGGATTTATCTTCATAACTTCTATGAATAATGTAAATTTTTAACATTTAATATTGTAGTTGACTCGTTATGGTTGTAAAACCGTACTATTTCCCGCAGAACATATGAGTTCCTTCAGTAATGTTCATATATCCTAATGACGATAGTCAATTATCCCAAAAATTAGGTTCATGATTTCTTGTTGACTCCTTTTAAAACCATAATATCAAATGAAGTGTACAAAATATCAAGTCACACTGCCGATCACATCATATAATTTGACATAAAGAATTTAATCACCATAAAGGACTGGACACGATGACTAATCAGTTTTCTTTTTGTTATTTTTACATTTAATGGTAAGAGTCATTTCTCGATTATGTGTAGAGATGTTCTAACCTTTAAATGAAACGTGCTATGAAACATGGTATATTAAGTCTAAAATATATAAAAAACTATTCGATATTGGATAAATTAGAAAGACACGGAGAAAAACTAACATATTTCAAATAATTGGAAATGTCCCCAAAATTAGTAAGACTAAAAATGCACCTTTCTCTTAACTACAAAAAAATGTAATTTTGTATCAATACTCAAATGGAAAGCTTACTTCTTCCCCATAAAACTGTCACACTCGAAATTTAATGTATTTCTAAGTTGTTGTTTTTTTGTTTAAAATGTACTATTAACAAGGTAGTCATTAAAAAAATATGGAGTATTAATTATGATTTTGAATAAATTTCCTTCACTTCATACATTTACATAGTGAAAATAACATCAGTAAATCATGTCAAGGAAAAGATCTAATAGCATGAGATGGTATTTTCAATCATGCAAATTTGTTTCATGTATGGGTTGGTGTCACATTTTTAGTAGACAAGAAAAGCTATTTAACTTCTCCAGGTGTGAATGTGAAAATCTGAGAAACTAAAATGGTAACTATATAACATACTAAGGAAGAACAGATTAATTTCATCAATGAGAAAATAAAGTGAGGAAATTAAGAAATCCTCTGAGTTATTAGAGGAAATAAGATCGAACTGAAAGAAGTGGCTAAAAGTATTCAGCATAATGCAAACAGATTCTCTCTAATTTTGACATGATATATATATATATATATATATATATATATATATATATATATATGATATGTGATACTAAGTCTCAGTATCAGTAATAAAAGACTACACAATCACTATATTGGTTATCACTCAGTGATCAATCAATCATCATTGTCATTTATCTTTACGTGAGATTTACTTTTGGTCTCTTCTGATCTTTATGTGCTTTGTGTATATCAAAGGACGTTTTTCATTTAACTTATTATATAAAGAGTTTACAGCTTCTCAGAATCACCCAACACTTTCAAGATTATTGAATTTATGCATACTACCTATTATTCTATACTGTTACCCATCATTTTTTCCCGAACTTTTGGTAAAATATGTTGCTGCGTTGCGTTGTTCCAAAGGAAGTTAGCAGAGTAAACGTTGATTCTTTCGATCTTATTGTAAATATGAATGTAAATAGACACTTATAATCTTGCAAACAACTAGTTAGTGTTTTTCTATCAGATGTAACTCGCCCATTACCCTTAATTCTTTCTTCTTGTGTTTCTTCTTACGGGAAGAGATGCAGGTACATTATTTACCTGCATCCCGTTCTGCATCGAAATACCGAATCTAGCAAATGTAATATATGACGTAAAGGTTTTAAGGTCTAATCTAACCAAAAGCTAATATTCTTGAATCTGCATAGATGTTATTTATTACTGTAAAGTTCCTTATTTTTTAATGAAAATCTCATTTAATCTTATTTGTTTGTATAGATAATTTTTATGACGTATGGAAACAGTAAGCAAAATGTGTTTAAAATTTTAATGCACCGAACATATATTTTTGAATAAAGCGGTTATTATTATCGTTATTACTATTATTAATGAGCTCGTATCTCCCTCACACACATATTGTATGTGTTTGTACAGACATGTACCTGTATCATACTGTAAGTTACTACATGTACTTTTAGTGGTTCAAGAGCTTTATACTCACCTTAACCAGTTTCCCCTTAAAAATGAGTGATTTAAAAGAAACTGAACTAAGATCATCCATTAAAGTAACTGTTATATACATTTGTATACACCTGTGTTGGAAGCTACTTGTAATATTTATCTTATTAGTCGTTCAAATCACAGTGAAATTACCAAAAAGGGAATCAGAATGTATGTTAAAAACCAAACGACAGTAGTCGGTTTGATTTGATGAAATAGATCATTATATTTCCTATATTATTATTCATGGCAAATATGATTATGATCTAAATAAGTAACAACTTGTATGAGTTTAGTGGAGTCAGTTTGAATACTTGGATATATCAACAAAATTTAAACAAGCAAAAGACTGTTATGAAATTAAATGAAAGTTTTAAAAACTGAATTGTGTTAACTTTAAAATTCTGTGCAGTAGCTTAGTTAATCTAACCATGAAATCTTAAATGTGTTTTATCTACAATTCTCTAAACTTCGATATTTCAATTGGTAGTATCTGTGACTGTGATGCCGTGTTGCACAGATCTGTAAGATAAGTAACACTTCCTCGATGATTCCAGATAATTTCTGATCATTAGTGTCAACTAACATTAGACCAAATTCCAAAATTCTATGCTGATTGCCACCAAAGATTTAACAGTAATATATATTCATACATGGTATCTGACGGTTCAGTTTATCTCTAAGTAGGGAACAATCATAATGTAGTGTACTTTTAATTGGATAAAGTAACCGATGAATATTGAACAATTGTTTGTCTATTTTCAAGTACGAACAAATTTCATGCAATTACTCGAATAAATAGTCACAAGTATGTATCATCAAACTGTCATCTTAAAATGTATTAGAAAATGAACGTATTCAAACATGAAATCAAAAAGTAAATTGAAATGAGTTTTTCGGATGCAATATATAAAAGATGAAAAGTATGTCCAGTGAAACAACGTAAAATGTAGAAAATAATATGATTTATTGTTTGAATATCTCATTGACATAAAAAGCTAAAGATTTTAGATCAAAGTACTCGGGATGTGATAACTAGTTTAAACGACTCAACATACCAGTACTCATTGTTTGCTTTCAGACGGTTTAAGACCAAGGCATTTGGTAATAAAATTTGATCAACACTTATGACTGAAAATATTAAACTAATTACTCCTAAGTGTTCAATCAGTTTAAATATCCAAGTTTTACAGGAGTTTAGTCATTCCTGGAATATTGACGCAACTGACTGTGATATTTAGTAACAAGAGATTGAATTCCTTTATGATTTGATATTTACCGGCAAGTGCCATTAAACACAAAACATAGGCTTAATGATTCCTAAAGAATACCTTCAATGAACTCTCATTACTCTTTAATAATACGTTAAATTTTTAAGTTTCATAAAGCAAGTAGAACTTACTATATAATAATTAAAGTTAAAATAACCAATGGAACGTAATTTTAACTGGCTTATTTCGATATTTTTTCCCACTATAACCTAATGTTTGTGAGTAACAACCACATGCCTCATAGATTAAGGTCAACAACAATTACTTCTGAAAATACATCACTGAGTTGATACATATTCAAACAGTTTTGTACCCGATAACAGGAAAAATGGTAATCGATAGAATCTAAGGCCATGGAATCGATCTTTTTAGTCTCAGACCGAATAAAACTTTTCCTATGTACATCAATGCAACATATCTGATGCCGATGATTCCTTAAAATGAGTTGGCGAAAACGTTATTAATGATAAGCTTAATATATTTCACGAAATCAATACTTTTTATCGTTCAGTTTATATTACTGAGCTTTATAGTTGACAAATATTTATATCGTATACTTGATTAAGTAACTGAATGTAGTTTCTATGACAACCACTAGATGAAAGCTAATATTGGCTGGAATAATGGTCTATTGACATCAAAAGTTTATTGGAGTATCATGAGATAATCTGACCTTGTTTTTGATAGCAATAATTAAAAACAGAGTTTATATTATAGAACCGTGTGAAGTGATCATAACAAAAGCATATATAAGTTATGCAATAAGTTTTCAATAGGTTTTCACTAAGTTTGTCAACTTACTCATTCAAATTTCTTCCGTGTATATCTGTTGTCTACATCAACAGATGTCCATTGTTATCTTTACAACAAATATACTAATATATTTTTTGTTTCTAGGAAATGAATGTATGTGTAATTGTTTACTTTATATCTAGTGTTAACATGGTAGCAAAATATTACTTATCGTATAGTATAAAATAATCTAGAATTAAAGTATGTAAAGAAGTGACATTGACATTAAGAACTCTACGACCGACTATCCTAAGTTGCATCATTGATAACTGTGATGGCATGAGTTTTTAATCAATGCAAATCTGATTACAGTCAAGCGGATTTATAGAAAATTCCAATTCATTGGGAATTTATAAAAGGCATACGATCTATTCTCTCTCCCCAAAAAATTATCTTGATGAGAATAAATATGTACATGAATGAGTAGTAAGTTTATCAGTTGAATCGTTTGGATTTGTAGTATTGGTGCATGCAGTTCAGTGTACTCTGTTACACAAGACGTTTATCTATTTTATTAAGAAAAAGCTTTCTTCACTCAATCGGATTAAAATATTTTTTCTTGTTATGAAATAATAAAAATTAGCTACCATATAAATATTCATCAATTATGGTAAGCAGAGATGGATAGTGGCTAGCAGTGGAATCCAGGACGCGCGTTTCGTCCTATTTGGGACTCGTCAGCTGGATGTACCTGCATCTCAGAGTTGATGTTCACTCTGGGACTCGAACCCAGTACCCTCGCTTCAAACGCCATCGCGTTATCCACTCGGCCACTGAGTCCTGATAGCCACTTGCTTGTGCGATGGGGTGAAGTTTGAATTCACTTAGTATTGTTTGTTTGGATCTTCCCATCGATGTGTTTAGGACTGCAACTGGTCAGTCTCTAATTGGCATATGTGCATACTGTGCGTATTGCCTCGATATACCTTAATTCACAAGCATGGTAAGCAGAGATGGATAGTGGCTAGCAGTGGAATCCAGGACGCGCGTTTCGTCCTATTTGGGACTCGTCAGCTGGATGTACCTGCATCTCAGAGTTGATGTTCACTCTGGGACTCGAACCCAGTACCCTCGCTTCAAACGCCATCGCGTTATCCACTCGGCCACTGAGTCCTGATAGCCACTTGCTTGTGCGATGGGGTGAAGTTTGAATTCACTTAGTATTGTTTGTTTGGATCTTCCCATCGATGTGTTTAGGACTGCAACTGGTCAGTCTCTAATTGGCATATGTGCTGACCAGTTGCAGTCCTAAACACATCGATGGGAAGATCCAAACAAACAATACTAAGTGAATTCAAACTTCACCCCATCGCACAAGCAAGTGGCTATCAGGACTCAGTGGCCGAGTGGATAACGCGATGGCGTTTGAAGCGAGGGTACTGGGTTCGAGTCCCAGAGTGAACATCAACTCTGAGATGCAGGTACATCCAGCTGACGAGTCCCAAATAGGACGAAACGCGCGTCCTGGATTCCACTGCTAGCCACTATCCATCTCTGCTTACCATGCTTGTGAATTAAGGTATATCGAGGCAATACGCACAGTATGCACATATGCCAATTAGAGACTGACCAGTTGCAGTCCTAAACACATCGATGGGAAGATCCAAACAAACAATACTAAGTGAATTCAAACTTCACCCCATCGCACAAGCAAGTGGCTATCAGGACTCAGTGGCCGAGTGGATAACGCGATGGCGTTTGAAGCGAGGGTACTGGGTTCGAGTCCCAGAGTGAACATCAACTCTGAGATGCAGGTACATCCAGCTGACGAGTCCCAAATAGGACGAAACGCGCGTCCTGGATTCCACTGCTAGCCACTATCCATCTCTGCTTACCATGCTTGTGAATTAAGGTATATCGAGGCAATACGCACAGTATGCACATATGCCAATTAGAGACTGACCAGTTGCAGTCCTAAACACATCGATGGGAAGATCCAAACAAACAATACTAAGTGAATTCAAACTTCACCCCATCGCACAAGCAAGTGGCTATCAGGACTCAGTGGCCGAGTGGATAACGCGATGGCGTTTGAAGCGAGGGTACTGGGTTCGAGTCCCAGAGTGAACATCAACTCTGAGATGCAGGTACATCCAGCTGACGAGTCCCAAATAGGACGAAACGCGCGTCCTGGATTCCACTGCTAGCCACTATCCATCTCTGCTTACCATGCTTGTGAATTAAGGTATATCGAGGCAATACGCACAGTATGCACATATGCCAATTAGAGACTGACCAGTTGCAGTCCTAAACACATCGATGGGAAGATCCAAACAAACAATACTAAGTGAATTCAAACTTCACCCCATCGCACAAGCAAGTGGCTATCAGGACTCAGTGGCCGAGTGGATAACGCGATGGCGTTTGAAGCGAGGGTACTGGGTTCGAGTCCCAGAGTGAACATCAACTCTGAGATGCAGGTACATCCAGCTGACGAGTCCCAAATAGGACGAAACGCGCGTCCTGGATTCCACTGCTAGCCACTATCCATCTCTGCTTACCATGCTTGTGAATTAAGGTATATCGAGGCAATACGCACAGTATGCACATATGCCAATTAGAGACTGACCAGTTGCAGTCCTAAACACATCGATGGGAAGATCCAAACAAACAATACTAAGTGAATTCAAACTTCACCCCATCGCACAAGCAAGTGGCTATCAGGACTCAGTGGCCGAGTGGATAACGCGATGGCGTTTGAAGCGAGGGTACTGGGTTCGAGTCCCAGAGTGAACATCAACTCTGAGATGCAGGTACATCCAGCTGACGAGTCCCAAATAGGACGAAACGCGCGTCCTGGATTCCACTGCTAGCCACTATCCATCTCTGCTTACCATGCTTGTGAATTAAGGTATATCGAGGCAATACGCACAGTATGCACATATGCCAATTAGAGACTGACCAGTTGCAGTCCTAAACACATCGATGGGAAGATCCAAACAAACAATACTAAGTGAATTCAAACTTCACCCCATCGCACAAGCAAGTGGCTATCAGGACTCAGTGGCCGAGTGGATAACGCGATGGCGTTTGAAGCGAGGGTACTGGGTTCGAGTCCCAGAGTGAACATCAACTCTGAGATGCAGGTACATCCAGCTGACGAGTCCCAAATAGGACGAAACGCGCGTCCTGGATTCCACTGCTAGCCACTATCCATCTCTGCTTACCATGCTTGTGAATTAAGGTATATCGAGGCAATACGCACAGTATGCACATATGCCAATTAGAGACTGACCAGTTGCAGTCCTAAACACATCGATGGGAAGATCCAAACAAACAATACTAAGTGAATTCAAACTTCACCCCATCGCACAAGCAAGTGGCTATCAGGACTCAGTGGCCGAGTGGATAACGCGATGGCGTTTGAAGCGAGGGTACTGGGTTCGAGTCCCAGAGTGAACATCAACTCTGAGATGCAGGTACATCCAGCTGACGAGTCCCAAATAGGACGAAACGCGCGTCCTGGATTCCACTGCTAGCCACTATCCATCTCTGCTTACCATGCTTGTGAATTAAGGTATATCGAGGCAATACGCACAGTATGCACATATGCCAATTAGAGACTGACCAGTTGCAGTCCTAAACACATCGATGGGAAGATCCAAACAAACAATACTAAGTGAATTCAAACTTCACCCCATCGCACAAGCAAGTGGCTATCAGGACTCAGTGGCCGAGTGGATAACGCGATGGCGTTTGAAGCGAGGGTACTGGGTTCGAGTCCCAGAGTGAACATCAACTCTGAGATGCAGGTACATCCAGCTGACGAGTCCCAAATAGGACGAAACGCGCGTCCTGGATTCCACTGCTAGCCACTATCCATCTCTGCTTACCATGCTTGTGAATTAAGGTATATCGAGGCAATACGCACAGTATGCACATATGCCAATTAGAGACTGACCAGTTGCAGTCCTAAACACATCGATGGGAAGATCCAAACAAACAATACTAAGTGAATTCAAACTTCACCCCATCGCACAAGCAAGTGGCTATCAGGACTCAGTGGCCGAGTGGATAACGCGATGGCGTTTGAAGCGAGGGTACTGGGTTCGAGTCCCAGAGTGAACATCAACTCTGAGATGCAGGTACATCCAGCTGACGAGTCCCAAATAGGACGAAACGCGCGTCCTGGATTCCACTGCTAGCCACTATCCATCTCTGCTTACCATGCTTGTGAATTAAGGTATATCGAGGCAATACGCACAGTATGCACATATGCCAATTAGAGACTGACCAGTTGCAGTCCTAAACACATCGATGGGAAGATCCAAACAAACAATACTAAGTGAATTCATCAATTATGTCTAAAAGCTCTAAAGGGAATTACAATAGGCTATCAAAAATGTATTCATTAAGAATGTACAACGATATTATCATTCTTCCCATAAATTCTAATAGCTGGAAAGTGGTAATATGGCACTAAATAGATCATGCTCTTTAGTTTCCATTGATTCTCTTCGTATTTAACGCTAATCTTTCATGTAAAGTATGATTAGCTAATACACGACTTCCTTCTATGAATTCCAGCTATACAATCACATTAAACTGAATGTATTAAAAGATTCCAGTATTGTTAACATTTAACTGACAAACCATCATCCCATGATGTCAGATAATTAGATCCCGTATGTTTCTTTCTTTCTTGAATTCGCTATCAACATTCTATTTGAACACTAATAGGTTACTAAGAGCTGTTATACGAAAGTTTAATCCAGAATTAACAATATTCAACTGGTGAATGAACAACGTGTTTGTTTCTCATTTATTCGTGTTTAACCGTTGCTTTTCTTTTTTTACTTTAAAATATACAAAATTTTTATTCAACTACTTAACAGAATTTCCACTTTCATGTTTGTTGAGAAATTTCCAGAGTGAGCAATAGTAAGAACAAACTATTACCAAAAGAAGTTGTTTGATATCTAGTTTTTTTTCAAGATAAGCTGCATATATTCTGTTCAAAGTTTACTCACCTCCAAGTACTATAAATGTCCTTGATGATGACAATAAAGGTTTGCAGTAACATTGACGTTTCAAGTTAGACGAATTTCAAAAATAATATCTTAGTAGACTTTTAAGACTACAAATATTATGAAGCTATGAAATGAACCTTTACATCTGTCACATTCTTAAAACATCTTCTACATTTCAGCTTTGTCCACAATGAATTATGTATTTTCACCGCAGAAAATATTTTGTTTATTACTCGGATCGAAACATGGGAGGAAATGACTATATTGAAACATTTTAGTCAGAAGTCAAAAATGGTAAACTATCACGGTAAATCTAATCTACTTTGAAAATTAGTTTGGTATAAACTTTTATCTTAGAAGTGTACAAAATGTATTTTTGTACAAAGATTTGGACGAGTACTGGATCCGTTTTTTTTTCGCTTTACGATATCGTGTGATGCAAACTTTAAGAAGAACAAACCTTAGATAATTCTCATAGTGAGTAGGATTTTATATTAAATCTTTGTTACTGTTAGCTTAAATTTTAAAAAAACTGTCGAAATTTTGAACGGTTGCAAAAACACATATGGTTGTATTCAATATCATGATATCGTTTGTCAACAGGATAGTATTATGAACGTGTGCATTTCATTTCCAATACATAATCAATTATTTTAAAGAATAACTTTTAATAAATACATGCCAGTTAATTTTCAGTTTTATTCTGAAATCTGATTTCGATGATGTAAAGCACGATGCATCAGACCGTGTTATCCCTGATGCTAACATCGGAGAGTTGATACAGGGGAAAAAATATAATTGGTGCGTGCAACTCTTAGTTCATAGTACATTCTTTATCACAATAGATTAATTTGGGATTTATTTTTATTTCAACGATTGTCTATAAGTATAATTTTTCTTAATTAGCCGGCCGTTTCTATGTATTTCATAAATATACAATAAAAGAAAGATGACAACAGTAACAAACTTGATTGCTGTTTTGTTACAAAAATCAATATAGTTCAAGGTGGACATTCTCTTCTAACAAGAATTTATTCGGTAAATGTATCTGATTAGTAGAGAATGTTTGTGTCATTATTAAAAACGAAATAGTGAAATCAACTAATGATCATTTAACATTAGTTGATTATAATCAGAAGGGGTTTTGTATTTAGTAATATTTTCATAGTTGAAAGCATAAGTCAATTGAAGCTAGACCACCAAGGAAAATCTGGAAGCACAAAGGACAAAACGGCCGTCCAGTGCTTCCAGGTTCTCCTCGGTGGCCTAGCTTTAATTGACTTATGCTTTCAATTAGTTGATTAGATTGTAATTTATGGTTAATAATAACTTATATAAGAACTTTCGTCTAAATTAGAGCGAATAGTTTCACAGTATTTGGGCGCCGAGTTGATGTAAGACATTAAAGAGGAATAATATATGTGTAAAAACTCAGCGAATGAATTTGAGGTAAATCCATTATTTCCTTGAGAAAGCTTGGACCAGATTGCCAAGCGAAATGTTGGATTTACTACAAATTCATTCGCTGATATTATTTCTATTTAATAATAACATTACTAATTCTCCTGTTTAAAACTAAAATGAAAACATTGACATAGTGGGAAAAATCAAAATGACAAATATAATAATCAGCATTATTTCTGGTCACTAACTAACAATAACAAATCATATTCAATTGTATAATCTAGGGTTTTATACAATAAACGAATATGTTGTATATATTAACCGGTACAACTCTTTAAATCAATAGTAGATTTCAAACACTTATAATACTAATTACTAGTCTGCTGTGCAAATGTAAACACTTTGTCTAAAAATCAGTTCATTTAACCAATTAATGTTATTATTATTATTGCCGGGACATTTTAAGTAGATGATCAATATACCTTTATATAGCGTTATTAAAATGATGTATGAATACAATTAAACAAAAGTTTTCGATTGCCATTACCGTTTGGTTGAGTAGAGGTTTGAAGACGGATAAATAAGAAAAAAAATGTTGTAATGACATGGTGAGTGAAGTAACGAGTAGACTAATAGGTGGAAGAGAAGAAAAAATTAAATATAAGCTTTGAAAAAAGAATATAAATAAATAAAAACCTTTAATTGTTTCATTTATTCATTTCAAAAGTAGGAGAAACTAAACGAATATACTTACAATATGTAATTAATTATGAAAGTTGCCGTCCAGTGCTTCCAGGTTTTCCAAGGTGGTCTAGCTTCGTTTGGCTCATGATCTCAACTATATAAAATTACTAAAATCTCCACAAAACCCACTTCTGATAATGATCATATGCTCACTAGTGACTGACTCCATAAGGTGTTTCCTGGAGTTCTAGTGGGAAGCAGTAACCAGTTTAGTTCAACCAGATCTCTTACGAGATATCAACTAACTGAAGACATTGGTGAACGATTGCTCAATTTCGTGGATTGGTTGAAGTTATACATTAGCATAGCTTGACTTTAGACGGAGATATCTTAAAACAAGGGAAAACTGGATAGCTGTTTACTCTTGATTTAAGAACTATCAGCACAGTGTCTGAGATTTCAATATGAAGTCGAATTTAGGACCTTCGTGTGCTGGAGTTAGCATATAAAATATACTTATTATATTAGCTAGTAAAGCAAAGTGTTTTTGGATTGAATGTGTATATAAAGTAGGGTTGAGAGATGTGTAAAGACATAATATTACAAACAAATGACACTAAATAAAATGTAAGGCAGAGTTTTATATTCAGTTTCTAAACTCTAAACATTTCCTAACCTTAACAAAACAATTTTGTTAGTCTTTTAACAAAAACTTTGGAAGTTCATAATGCAAACAAACTTTGTTGAGAGTTTGTGAAAAAATTTAGGTCGGATAATTGGAATGTAAACCTTTTTAAATCAAACGACAGATTCCTTCATTCTTTTTGTTAAACCGGTATTAAGTGATTGAAATTATTTAATTTTGTCAGCTTAATGATTTCTAATAGATAAACTAAAGTGTAAATTATCAGATATTTAAAGTTCGAAGGGAAATGAGGTATATTTATACGAATTTATATCTGATAACATTGATGTAATGGGCACAAAGTTAGTTGACCTAATACCTCAAGTATCAATTTTATCTGCCGTTTATCATATTCGTTATCATTATTATCATAAGAAGTGTCAAATTATTATGGTATGCCAAGACATATATAAACTAATCAATACTTAGATAGGAATCAGTTGTTTCATTAATTTTTACTACGCTTAAATGAACTAACTTGTACTTCTGTTGAGTTGTGAAATCTGAACTGAAGTTAACTTTAGTTCATACAGTTTGAAAAAATGGGTATGAACACATCTATGTTAAAAAAAGATGACGATCTTAGGTTTAGTTACTTGTAAAACTAGAAGGGAGCAGGTTTTATCCTTCCATTTAAGAACGACATTATTTTTTCATATTCTTACAAGCCATTATCAGACTTGATATTATATAGTAAATTACTTTCAACTGTTCATTACACATTATAAGCATAGATGGATGATGGCTAGCAGTGAAATCCAGGACGCGAGTTTCGCCCTACTTAGGACTCGTCGGGCGGATATGCCTTCATTTCAGAGTTGATGTTCACTCTGAGACTCGAACCCAGCACCTTTCGCTTCAAACTCCATCAAGTTATCCACTTTGCTGCTGAGTCCCGATAGCCAATAGCGGTACAGGGTTAGAGTCCTGGAGCAAACGTCAACTATGGGATGCAGGTACATCCAGCTGACGCGTCCCAAGTAGAATGAAACACGCATCCTGAATTCCACTGCTAGCCATCATCCATCTTTGCTTATAATGCTTGAGACTTCAAGCAATATGGAGGTAATTCGCACAGTATGCACATATGCCAATAAGAGACTGATCAATTGCAGTCCTAAACATCAATGGGAAAATTCAAACAGACAATACAAAATGAATATTCATTACACAGTTGATCTTAGGATTTATTTTAGATGATAGAAAATCAGAATGACTTTTGTTGAATGATTGTTGTATAGTTCAGCGGTTTAGATTTGAATGAAGTATAAAGTTAAATAATATCTACTTCCTTACTCTGTAACTTGCCTTCACCAATATACATTATGAGGTAAGAAAAAACATATCAGCATTCAATATTACTCAAAAATAAAACTTAATATACTTAGTAATGTTTGTATGGAGAGTTTAATGTTGTGGAAAAAATATCTAAAATAGCGATTTAAAAAGTACAAATTCGTCTCTTCAATTGGTTAATTTCAGAAAAAGTCACTAAGCTTTGGTAAGCATTGCTTTACACAGACATATGTGCATCATTTTCCATTGCGTTTAAACTAAAACAGCACAAGTGGAATTTGTTATGTAGTGAAGTGCTTTATTTTCAATATTAATACTAGAAAAAATCTGACGTTACATAATAGCAAAATGACAGATGGGCTTATGGTAATGGTCAATAATTCAAAGTAACTTAATATAGGTCACTATATATGGTACTATTTTTATTATTAGTAGTAGTATTAGTTGTAGCTATAATTTATACCCATTATTGTAGAATTATTAGTATGTATATGACCTGTTTTTATCGAGGCAAAACATGAATGCGTGACGAGTTAATTGTTTCTTACAGGCTAATTGGATTTCATATATTTATGGGTTATTCAGAATTCGTTTACATGAACAACAATTATTTCAGCACCGTATATTTTATAAAAAGTTCACTTTGTCAAGGTATAGTATGTTAAAACAAGTTTTAATAAATCACACTATTATTAATAGATAAATTGATATTGAATGTTATGCTTTATTATTCACTTACTTACTTACCGTTTGAAGCACTAAGTTTGTTCTGATTATAGGTGAACATTTTTATGTTTTGAATTTAACTCTTTAATGAATCTCGGTTTTTTTGTTCGCTCTGAGTACATTATTGTAACTAAGGCGATAGTGTGGAGATTTTTGCACAGACGGGAAGTGATTTTCATGTCAAAATGGTATCACATGGTACATTAGTCAAAACTTGGATGCACTAAGGAGATGATTCGTCTTAGTTTAAGACTTCTCAGCAGTCTATAAGAATAACGTCCATAAATACGTTTAATTTGTGATATAGAGTGATTCGACACCAAGTGTTCCGGATTCACTTAGTTGACTTCACAGGTAAGGAATTCCTGTTAGAAATTTTGGAGATTCATGTCATAGGTTATCTTCAGGGAGCACATGATTATCGTACACTAAGGTGGTTGTATACAGTTTGTAAGTAATTTTGATAAGCAAAGAAGGAGCTGAGGAGTAGAATGAAACAGCCATCTGTTGCTTATTTATATCCTATTGATTTACCAGTTACTATTAGTTTTTGACAGAAACTACATCTACAATATCATTCATTAGTTCATGGATGTTTCGATATGGTCAAATAACAATTATGTAAGGATCCTACTTATGTTAAGTGTAGGTTTTAATTATGCTCTCATTTCAATATAAGTAATCTGGTTAGCTAAGTAAACACTTTTGTACTTGAGTTTTGTCAAACTTCTCGTTTAAGGGTTTATGGTGCCAACCAGATACCCAAACAAACGCAAATGCAGTGTGGTTTGAATCTTTTATTAAATGAATGAAAGTCAGGAGTGTTAACCACTTGGCCATCAGTCCTAATGTTTACATACATACATATGTATAACCCTTGAAGGTGAATTTATAAATCCAATTAGAAGGTAATATTTTTATAAACATCCATTTTCATGATGGCACACCTTTACTCGTCAGATCTTGAATGTTTGGTGATAGTTAATAGGTCCACCTCTGTTATCTACCCAACTTGAAACTATCCAAGTAAATATTTATAATATACATCTATTAAACTTTACTCGCTTGGGAGGCTGAAAAGTAGATTATCTCTTGGCTGATGAAAAAACTTGATTTCAGAAGATGATAAAAAGTGAATAAATATACATGCTAAAGAAGTATTAACATCATCTAGTAAAACTAGACTTAATTGTGACTTGGTGCCTAGAATGCTTTCAAGCATTCAATCATTTATTTAAACACCATCTCATCTACTTTATTTTAATGTAGATGAGTAGCATAACCAGCTGTCAAACAAAAACGCTTAAGTTAAAGCCAAATAATTGTGTCTTATTACAAAGTTGTATTAAACATTGAATTAGCAAAAATAATTAATATTTGTCAGAATATCAACTATGTGTTGGTTATTATGTTACATTTCCCAGTACAACAAATTGGAGAAATATAAATAAAATTAGTTTAACAAAACAATTGTCATGTATTCTTACAATATTAGGTAATTAAACTTTGTAAATGTTTTTTTATTAGTACAATAAATGAAAGTTTCGTTTACGAAATGACCAGAAAAGTAAGTTTGTCATCAAATGACCTATTTTAAAGTTATTCATTATGTTAAAACGTAAATTTCAATCCTCGTATAAAGATATCCATACACCATTCAGCCTAATTAGGTATTCAATATAAGAACAAACTGAAATGACTGAAGGACGTTTTTTGTTTATAGAAAAACTTTCATTAAGTTGGGCTTCTTTCATTACTACTTTAAGAAGTGGGGCTCAGGATGATCATCTTTCTTAGTGGAATATTATGAAAAAAGGAAGATGCAGGAGTGATTACACTTGAATAAATCAAGAATTTCAAGTCTCGCTTTGAGCGCTACATATTTAGACCGTCGAATCGGAGCCTAATACTCAACATTCATAACTTTTCTTTAGTCAGAATATTGTGTGATTATCATTCCATCTCAAACTGAGAAGAAACAGAAGTCCAATGTTTCCTGGTCTTCATTATATCTTTTGGATTCATCAATTTATGATAATAAATCGAAAGTTTTATTAGTTTCCTACCTCAATAACAATATTATGCTCAGTGTTGAAGAGATGTGTTGCCATGTACGTAATAGAAGTGATAAGCCATATGAAAAGCCTAGATAATCTACTTGCGTCCTAGATTTATAATGTATTCAGCAGTCTTCCTGAGATACGGACGTCTTCATAATCCTGTCTGCCAACAGTCACAGAGAAATAGACGAGTGGAGGCAACCTTGTCTGTTACCAGATTTTACTTGACACGCCTATGAGCAACCCACCACAGATGAGTTTGCAATTCCATCCATTATAGAGGTTCCATGTGATGTTGATAATCGTTTCAGGTACTTCACAGTGTCAAAAAGACTCAATAGGGTTATCCTATTCACTCTGTCCATCGTTTTCTCATGATCAAAGAAGTTGATGTTTAGTAATCAGTTCCATTCACTTGGTTGTTCAACATTGATTACCACTGTGACAATTTGGTCGGTATGTTATCGATCTTAATGGAGTCCGAACTGTTGATTTTCATGTTGAGCGTATACTGAATCTCTGATCAGGTTCAAAATCACTCTGTTGAAAACTTTGCCTGGTGCGAACAGTAGTGTGATGCCATGTAGTTCTCACATTCACTAATATTGTATTGGTATCTGGATGAGGTGTCCGTGTTTCCAGTCTTCTGGTACTTATTCTTCATCTCATATGTTGCTGAGAAGAACATGAAACATCCTTTAGGTTACCTCTATATTTGATCTCAATGTTCCAGCTGGCATGTTATCTGGTCTTTCTGCTTTCCCGCAGTTGATTTGTCTGATGACCTGAGTGGTTTCCTCGATTGAGATCAGCGTTTGTTTCTTCGATATCCGGTGGGCTCAGTGGAGTTGGTCTGTTGAAGAACTCTTCAAGGGCTTTAACCACCTGTCGTCTCGTTTTCGAGCTCCAGTGAGTGCATTAAATTCTTCGTTCCTGAATGATTACTATGATGTTCTATATTTCCCTGAAGCCTTCTTTGTTGTGTCGTACTGTTCTTCTACATTTACTTCTTTATTATTATTATTAATAATGGACTTGTTAGTGGCTTGTTTCGTTGTATCCGTCAAGTCTTCTACCTTTTTCTGATTGTCATCTCCAATACTCTATTTCACTAGTTTGATTGTTCCCGTTTATTCGCTCTGAGCTATAACCTTCACTGTCCTTGTTCGATTGCTATTGACCTCTGTCTTCTTGTTTGTTATCTTTGATTCATGTCCAAACTGTTGACTGAGATCTGTTGTTTATATTGTCACTTCTTGGGGACCCAGCCCCATTTTGCACGTAGTAGTATTTGTTAATGTTCCTTTAATCCCTTTCCAACTGTTCCACATTGTAGTTCCCTCTTCTTCCAGTATATCGCGTGAGACTTGGGGCTTTGTCATCAAGAATTACCTTGAACTCGCTGAGGTTGTTAGCTTTTCTAAGGACGGTTATATTTAATTCTGTAACGGTGTTTGTTCAATTGCAAATTGCTTGTTTGGTTTCAAGTTTAGTTTGACCAATACCTAGTGGGAATGTGAAGCTTTATAAGATCCTCTCATCGATATTACGTCTTCCTTGCCAGATACAGACCACCAGAATTGTATAGTCATCCAGGCGTGATCAATCTGGTGCTCTGAAGCCCACATTGGTTGTGGGAAAAATGGTGCCAACTATACCTATGTTGTTGAATGCTTATATAATTGCCAGTCATTCAACATGCTTGTTCCATTCTCCCAGTCAGTTTCACCACACAATCTCTTGACACTCCTTATTGTCCATATCAACGTTGGAGTTAAAGTCCTATATCAAAATGACTGAGTTCTTCCCTTGCAATTTTCCTAGAATGAACTCCAGCCTCTCATAAAACTGATCTTTATCGTCTCGACCCCTGTCATTGGTGGGTCTATAGAATTGTAATCTCTTCTTTTCTTGTTTTGAAAGATGCGTTGGTGATCCTGGAACCATGAGTCTCCCATCCTATGGGCGCTCTTCATATTTCTTTGGACAGCATCACTGTAACGTCTTGTGTATGTTAGGCATCATCTTCTTCATGACGGGTATACAACAATATCTCTCTTGAAGTCTTTTCTGTGTATATTGTGTCCAATGAGTCTCAGTTATCTTACGCACAACCAATTTGTAAATTCTAGCTTCTCTGGCTATTTGGAGGACCATCTTAGTTTCCCGAACCGTTCGGACATTTTAATAATTGATCTTGTTTTCAGGAGGGAGCATTAGCTTTCTAAGGAGTTTATATTTGACTACTAGAAGTGATAACTTCTTGATTTGAAGACCCGTTCACTCCTAAGGAACAGTTTAAACAGTCTAAGTGACATTTTACGTTAGCAATTTTTTTTAGTGAGATTCTTGTTTACAATGTAGAACGTCTAAGCCTTCCTCCAGCCCTCCTCATTTACCTAGGATTCGGACCGACAGTAACCTTAACGGGCTCTAAGCGAAGTTGGATTACGACAGTTTTGTATCAAGAATTGGCTAATTCTGTCACTTTATGACAAAAGGTAATACTATATCATCCTTTTCTTCAATACATATGATGAATATAGCCAAGTTAAGTAATTACTCAATTAGAAATCACTTTTTCGAAAGTCGCAGGTACTCCTTGTTGACAAGTGTCATCTAGGCTTAGGGTTTCTTGTTATCCATCTCCAAACAAATAACTTTAATGGAAAAGGTGAAACAAAATTTCGGAACCAGATTGAACAGTGTGATTTTAAAATCCTTATACTAGTTTCAAAATATTTAATAAGATGATATTGGCCTACTGCTTTACACCACCAAAATATTGTTTAAAAATCCTTCTTTTGGGCACAAAGTTTGAACCTTTGAAGGAATTATAATTGAAATATTTAAAGATCATTTCTTTGTAACACTCAGTCAGACATCTGACTGACGCACTTACGGAATTTATTTATGAAAATATCATGTAAAAATGATTCGACATAATTGAGTAAACTTTATTAAACAGCTACAAATCCTTTTCGCTAAGTGATCAAAAACTTACGGGTATCATTTCAATATCAATAAGATAAACCTTTTGATTATCTGTGGTATTTTAAAGAATGATTACGGTGAGAACCTAAGTTCATTAAAGCCATGAAAGCTAAGTCATTCTATATTGTCCAGTAAAAACTGATAAGAAGTTTTCTACAGTGTCTTTACTTATTTATAAAATGAACTTTTTTATTTATTGAAGTCATGAGACATTTGGATCGTAGATAACGGTGAAACCTAGGATACCTATATTATCTTATTTGGGACTCTTCAGCTGAGTGCGTAGCATCACTACACCGATGTTTACACTGCGACCAACTCCGTACATCAACTAGTTTTGCACTAGGCTATTAAGTCCCATAGACAATAATTCGTTTATGTCAATATCACGGTAATCCGCATATATACTAATAGAGACTGATCATTAGGTGAAATAAATATGTACTAGGTTTCATTGGTTCTCTTAATATGAAAACTGATCACTTGAAGCCCTAAGAATCAGGATCGGGAAAATTCATTCTCTTACATATTCAAACTGGAACTTCTGATATACATTATTTCAAGCCGAATCTAACACTTCTTAACACTTATCAAGGTACGAATAAACGTTTAGAAGCCTTCTTATATCCTTTCGATATAAATATATATCATACATAAGATAAATCTAAATTACCTCTTATATAGGCATAATTGCAGTTTAATCTTTAATGTATTCACTAAACGAGTATTTGATATAACCTGATTTTCATTAAAAGTATTGTTTTTACTGAGAAAATGTATGCATCCATACATTTTACTTTGGTAATTCATTATCATCAGAAGGGGTTTTGTGAAGATTTTAGTAATTTATAGAGTTGAGATCATGAGTCAATTGAAGCTAGAACACCATGGAAAACCTGGAAGCACTGGACGGCCGTTTCGTCCTATTATGGGACTCCTCAGCAGTGCACATCCACGAACCTACTCTCGCGGGATTCGAACCCAGGACCTACCAGTTACGAGCCAGAGCCCTTAACCGATAGACCACTGAGCTGGCATCCAACGGTGTTAATGTCTAACTTCAACTGATTCACGAAATTGAGCAACCATTCACCAATGTCATCAGTGAGTTCCTATCTCACAACAGACGGTGGAGTTCAACTAGGTCTGTTGTGAGATAGGAACTCACTGATGACATTGGTGAATGGTTGCTCAATTTCGTGAATCAGTTGAAGTTAGACATTAACACCGTTGGATGCCAGCTCAGTGGTCTATCGGTTAAGGGCTCTGGCTCGTAACTGGTAGGTCCTGGGTTCGAATCTCGCGAGTGCGGGATCGTGGATACGCGCTGCTGAGGAGTCCCATAATAGGATGAAACGGCCGTCCAGTGCTTCCAGGTTTTCCATGGTGGTCTAGCTTCAATTGACTCATGATCTCAACTCTATAATTCATTATCCCTCAATATCCTTATAAATAATTTCCGTTACCAACATATACGAAAAATAATATTGAATAAGTTCACTTAGTATTGTTTGTTTGAATCTACCCATTGATGTTTAGCACTGCAACTGGTCAGTCTCTGATTGGCCATATGTGCATACTGTGTGTATTACTTCGATATAACCTTAATTCACAAGCATTATAAACAAAGATGGATGATGGCTAGCAGTGGAATCCAGGATGCTTGTTTTCTCATATTTGGGACTCGTCGGGCAGATGTACCTTCACTTCAGAGTTGATGTTCACTCTGAGACTCGAACTCCGTCACGTTATTCATTCAGTTACTGAGTCTTGATAGCCATTCGCTTGTACAATGGGGTGAAGTTTAAATTCACTAAGTATTGTTTGTTTGTTTCTTCCCATTGAAGTTTAGGAATGCAATTGGTCAGTAATTATGTTCTAACTGACACCATACTGCAAATAAACACTAGGTGCAAAACAAAATGTATGATGTCTCATAGCTGTTTTTGTCAAATCTCCTTGTTTACTCTCTGCGAATGTTTATTTATGGACAATTAGTTTGTAGTTTATTTTTGTAATGAATGTTTGTTTTAACATTTTTTTTCAAAATTAATCTTGTAAAATTTATTTTCCCTTTCTATTATAAATAAACACATTAATTATGTAGTGAAGGTAATCAATCCAACTTCCGGTTAATAAATTATTCCATTAAACATATCCACGTTTTAAAAGGGTTCCAGTTAGTCAACGATTTACTTCTTATCGAGAAAGCTAAAATGCAATTTGCAAATAGCAAAATTATGTATGATAGAATTATGCGAATACGAGGATGATGGTGATGATGATAAAATAGAACCATTTTTTTGTTTGAACTGATTTGACGTAACAAAATAAACACACTACAATGTTTAGTGAATTTTCAACGTTATTAAACGATACTTCATTTTGGCATAAAAAGAGAAAGAGAAATTTAATATTCAAAAGGGTGATGATGAAAACAGAATGGATTAGTCCATTATTTTTTTAATTTTCATTATTTGAAGTGATTTAATACTTTGTCAAAAGAAAAAAAACGATGACACAAGGAAGTAATATATAATCTCATGATACAATTCAACATCTTTTTGGCATAATGATGTGAAAAGTTGAGTTGTTTGTTCATATAATTACCGGATACAATGAATAGTTTATAATTAATTAGTTTGCTGTTTTAGATTTGTTCTTTAATAAATGAGTATAAGTTCTAGACTTAATTTAAATGATCTATCGCCATTCATTTTTAATGAGAAATATAATGTGAGATAAACAAGTGGCAATCATAACATCTTCCTATTATATAAAAAAAAGAATTTCTAGTCAAATCGTCCTTTGTTAATAGAGTATCTATTGTAGAACATGCATATTATAAAGTCGTTTTTAGAATCTGAACAACTAACGTCTTAATAAACTCACAAGCACGTGGCTATCAGGACTCAGTAGCTGAGTGGATAATGCTATGGCATTTGCAGCGAAAGTTACTGGGTTCGAGTCTCAGAGTGAACATCAACTCTGAGATGCAGGTACATCCAGCTGACGAGTCCCAAATAGGACGAAACGCGCGTCGTGGATTCCACTGCTAGCCAATATCCATCTTTCCTTATAAAGTCTTAATAGTTTTAACTATTCAACAACGAATTCAGTGTAAGCTTATTTAGGGAACTAACTAAACTCAAAACTTATAAAGATAAATAATGACAAAACAATATAGAACTAAAAGTTTGTTTAACCATGTTCAAGTGTTTGTGAAAAAAACTGTTTGTGAAAATCTGACTTAATTGATGTTTGTTTTTTATTTATTATTCAGATTGTGATGATTTCGTCATACATGTAGGGCTTCATCGACTAGTTTTTTTATATATGGTAAAATATTTTGAAGTAATTTCATTTCCATCGAAGTTAACTTCATCTTCTTTCAAATGCACTGACTGCCTGATGTCTAGGTCATCTGAGTATTAGGGAATATGTTTTAAACACATTTTACATCATTTAGTCTTCATGATTAACTATCTGGGTGCCTCACACAAATATACAATATCATACGTACTGCATTCTGGAGGCCTCGTTTCATTCTTTCTCCTCTCTAATTGCATCCTTGCCTTTTAGTCAAGCGAGACTAAGAGTATCGTTATGTTTAATTATAAAAGAGATGGAACAGTAAAATCATTTCAGTGCATCAGAACATTAGGATGTCAAATAGTATAGTTGTTTCATTGAGTTAACGTCAGCTCTCTAACTATTTAAATCGTCAATTCATAACAAATATACAGTTTAAAAAAACAAACTATGAAATTGATTGGTTCATGGATAGTTACAAACAGTTCTTAGTAGTTTTCGAATTGTCTCTTGTTCTTAAATAATGATAATTTCTTCTTCAAAACTTCATTTGTAGATCTTTAAATTCATCGTTAACTGATATCAAGACATAAATATGAATTTCATTTTCATTTGAGAGTCATTTATCACCAGCTTTGCGGTGACTGCCTATGGTTACTAGGCTATCAATTTCTAACATTAAATTGGATTTATAAATGTATCATCTGATGAAAATTTATTGGAAAGAACATTCTTTCCACATATTTCGTTGTTCAATAAAAATCTTTTTAATGATTACCGAGTAATAAACTGAGGTTGAAGAAGATGACTTGGAGTTAATTCAGAATACCCCCACATATTATAGAAAACTCATATGAACAAAAAAGAACCTCAATACTGAGAAATATACAAAAATTATATGTGTGGTATTGTGAAAGACTGTTCATCAAACAGAGAAGCATAAGGAAAGTATTCATCTCGAATACGAAAAAACTGATCAGTAAAACTTAGATTTACGTACGAATAATAGAGGCAAAATTTTTTAAAATTTCCATTCATTGATAAACGAAGTAAAGCTTAACAGATAACTGGCAATAAAACAAATATGAGGAATGGATATTACTGTTATTATTATTAGCTTGCTACAAGTATAATTTTGGGTAGGCATTCAAGCTGTTTAGGAAAAACATCTTTTAGGTGGGAGACAATAATTAAGAAGGAATTGGAACTCAATTTCTTGAAAATTCGTTTGTACATTAAGTCATACTTGGTGCATACCAAATTGAAATATATAACTTTTGTTGGATTACTACTGCTACTACTTTTAATAGAAACCAAAGTGACATCTCAAGTCCATGTTACTTGCGTCCTGGCGCAATCATCAATGTCTGTCATTTCATTTCCTTTCTGCAAATCAAAACAATGTTCTATATTGGAATAGTCAAAAACGGTATTGTATTGTTATCTGCAGGGGATTAAGTTCTTTTAAGTTCCAATGATAAATCAACAACAATTACTATTACACCAGATCTTTCAGTGGCTATTCAAAATTAAGTGTAGGGTTCAATGATACAAGCATATATCATATAAAAAAATGTATCTGAAGTTAAAAGATGATTTAGATGAATATAGACAAGAGATAAGAAATTTCGATCTATTATGTATATATATATACATATATGTATGGTGAATCTTGACAAAATTTGCTTTACAACTGAACAGCTGTTCATTGTTTCATCAGATTTTTGTTACTACACAAAAAGCGATGTGGTCAGTATTCGGAAATGTTATATTTTCCACAAAAAAAACAATAATATATTATGTAGTAGGTAGTTTACACCTTTCCATCTATCATTGTATATGAATGAATGAACTAAAGTGATTTTTTCTAGTGTGAAACGAACTACATAGTTTCCTTAAAATTACGATCAGTAATATTTCAATCATATGGATAATTTTGTCTACTTTTTGTATACATATGTGCACTAATACATTCTGTTAAATTTAGATACTTTTAGACTTACGGACTTACTAATTGGACCAGTGGAGTTTACGTAAAACCAAATTTCCTATAGTATAATTAAAAGACAGAGTTGATCTGAAAAATGTAGTGTATTTGTACTATACATATACTTGTCAAGGCAATTTATATGAAAATTGATCATGGCCAAACAAATAAAAGTTAGATTAAACAAAGAGATAATTTTAAATAAAGGGGAGAGAAAATTAACATAGAATGGGAAGAATAGAAAATGGTCGCATAACCCTATGCCATAAAATGATTTAAAGATTACCAGGACAATCTGAAGGTTACAACAAATTGTTTCTGTACACATAAGGGGGTTTGAATTTATGAATAGCTAAGGCTTCTATAAACCTAAGAACTCGTCCTTAACACTTTTTAACAAACGTTTAAAAAGCTGTATTGGTGTCCATTCTGTACCCAGTTTCAGTCATATGCTTTACTATCGATTAACATGGTTTTCCAATTCTCACGTTTATCTGATTATTTGATCTAAACAGATTTTGAAACCATCCAGGCACATGTTCCATAATCATTGATTGCATTTTTCGATTACTCCTCCCTATGTATATGTTTTCACAAAAAATATGTAAATTAGTAAATTCAATGGGATTTGACGTAATTGTTAGTGCAGTGTCTGGGACTATTTGGAATCATGGGGTTAGTCGTTTCAGTCACAACCAGTTTAGCAGCATAATGTGTCTTATCGATCGCTGCTTTTAGACTGCCTTAAAATCATACTGCTAGATTTACTCCTAAATTGTAGAGAGATATAAATAGTTTTGTTTGGAGCAGAATTAAAGAGATATTTCGATGTTGACTAACTTTGCACCTATTTATAAACCTTAGTGGATAACCGTTCGAAATTAGTGCATCATTTAGTTTTGCATCTTCTTCAACCATGTCTATGGCACATATTCTTTGAATCCTGTTGTAGAGGCACTATACCAAGCCTCGTTTGTGTTACAAGGGACAGAAACTGTGGAAATTTAAATATTGACCATTTCAGGTTGGCTTCCTATAAACTGACCGCCTTATAATTTCATCCTCCCTTCGACCCAAAAGTATGTCTAAAAAAGACAGTCAGTTATTACTTTCTTCATTGCAGGTCATTACGATATCATTCTGTACGCTATAGAGTTTATCTCATAACCGAGAAAGATCAAAATTTTTATCACATATAACTAATATATTATCCATGTATCTCTTATACAGAGTTACCTCATTGGTGAGCTCACGCGTCATATTTTCAACATATGACATAAATAAATCAGCTAAGAGAGGCCCTAAAGGGCTACCCATAGCAGAACTATCAGCTTGTCGAAAATGTTCCCCTTCAAACGTAAATCAAGCCTTTGCAGTAAATAATAAAAGTAGTTTTTCTCGATAGAGTAGACCCGAATAGGAAAAAGGGGTAAACTACTCGATATATGGTCACAAAGGAAATCAACAGTCTAAGTTAAACGTACATTTAAAAAAAAAGAGAGATTGCATCAAAAGAATACATAATCTTTTCTCAAATACGATTTCATCAAGAAGATCAATTAGTTCGAATGTATATTTTAAGGAAAACTTACATAACTTATAACGGATTGGGTTTAGCAACTCAGCTAACCACTTCGCTAGTTCATGTGTAGGTGAACCACACATAGACAATATCGGTCGTAATGGATTATTAGCTTTATGGATTTTAGGTAGTCTACATGAATTCGGAAGTACAGAAACGGTAGGGCTTTGGGATAGTCAATTTCTCTTTGTTTGTGACATTCATTTTAGGAAGCTTTATTAGATTGGAATTTACTCTGGATTCCAATTTTCCAACATTATTAGATGAGACGTTCACCAGGAACTTACTCTGGTCACCGCGTTTAGATAACGTTTTTATTTTATAGTCACATTTATTCTTAACAACCACCCCAGAGCCTTTATCGAATTTGAGGATCACAATATCTGACCCACTTCGGGGAATTTTTTAAACGATAAATGTTTATAAGTCAAAATATTCCTGTGTCTGATTTGACAACCGTGAAACTAGTGGTCAGTACCATTTAATTGATCTTCATTAATTTTCGTATAAAAGGCTTTGACAAGTGCATGTGCGACCAGATGGTTCGAAATGTACAACTCATATACATCACATCTTATTGTTCTATTGAAACTAATTGCTTTAAAACTGAAATATCATGAAGTTTATACAACTGGAGGTCAATTGGTTTATTTATTCACTTTGGTGTTCTATGAGGATTATGTACGAGGTAAATCTGAAGAAAAACTAAAATCAGGCAGCATTGGATGGCTTTTTCCCCCTTTTCTTAATTTTCCCAATGGTCTCATTCCGAACTCATACGAGATCTAACATAAAATGTTTAAATTATACAAAATATCAATTGAAAACCATTATTTATTTATTATTTAATCGTTTAGAGGGTACCAGTGATTATATTTTTAATAGATTTCTCAATGCTTAAGTGGGACATCTTAACTTTCAGTCGGCTGTGAAAAGAGAACTAATCGTTTATGATACTGGGTAGAGTTTGTGTTACATCCCAAATCGTAGATTTATAGATTCAGACTGATTGGCTGAATGGTCTCATCCCTACTTAGAAATATACACTACTAAAAGTTTTCGGACTAGAACAAATTCGAAACAGTTATATTTAATTCTTAAAAACTAATGAATAACGAAATAACTAAAAAGTTTATTCAACCATAAAGTAAGATAAGTAAGTGAAGCTTCTCGTATATTTATAAAACCTACTACCGTCAAAAGAAAGAAAGCCGCGAATATCCAGCCGATTTGGACAGTTTTCCCATACAGGCACGTCCAACATATCCAAATCTTACTTTACCGACGCTCACACAAATTTTCTAAACTGCAAGCTGTAAATTTAAAAATTTTCACACCTACCTAAAATATGCACAAATAACTCAAATGTGTCTCATCTTTGACATGAATAGATTGACATTCTTTTCATAAATTTCCTATATGTTTTGCTTTGTTCCTGTGTACTATATACAGTTGTGCTGAATTAATTCGGTTATTCATTGAAGGAATGGTCTACACTGAGTCATGAAACGTCAAAAGTTCAATTTCCTACTTTATGGAAAGTTACAAACCCACTATTTTGTCGTTATAAACAACCTACTTTGTGTTCAATCTATTTGAAATTATCACCTCAAACCTCACTAACAATATTCACATATAGCAACTAGTTTTCATTAGTTCTCCAGGCGATGAATTTTTGGGCAAAAGAAAGTAATAATAAAAATTTATCCATTGATAATTTTAAATACAACAAGATCGACAAAATTTGCAGAATAAACTGAAATCATTCTATTTTAACACTTCTTATGAGATTAAAATTACAAGAAGTAATATAATTAAGAAAAGAAGGTTTGACATTACTGCATGAAGTTGAAATGGATGTTCGCAATGCAACAAAAATCATGATAAAGGGGAAGAGGATATATGATATGTGATTAAGCAACATTAAGATTGATGTCTACTTAAGTTGAAAAATAAGTGTGGAGTAGAAGAGATGATGTTATAGTTACTGACAGTCGGATTTAAGGAAAAACGATTTAGCAGTCGTAATAAAATTAACCAACAATTGTATAAATATTCAAGATATTTGGAACCAAAATCAAATTAATGTGTGAGCACTAACAAGATTACTTAAGAAATGAAGAGAGGTTTGAAAGACGGGAAACTGATTATAAAGCCTAGTAGGATGTTAAAGTTGTGCACTTTTGGGGAGACGATACATAAATAATAGTCGTGACCGTTTAGTTTGATTACTTTCTTTTCTTCAGTTGTCTGTTAACGCTTTTCTGTTTTCTTAGTGATATTGCTCTTACATTTTTTAATTCGTCAACCACTCTGAATCATCGAGAACTTGAAGAATTTGATACTTATAATCTTTTCGATTCATTAAACCAACATCTAAAAGAATTGAAGCTTTTATTCATTTTTGGTCTTAATCAACTTTATTATGTTATGCCTACTTAATTTTACCGAAATATTTTGAGGGAAATAATATCACAAAATTAATTAATTCATTTACAGAATAAAAAGCTTTTAACTTCTGTGTATTTATGAAATAATTCGCTAGCTAATCCCTTCAAGCATTTAAAGGTAAATGTTATTAAGCGGCTACTTAATAAAATAACAAAAGTAAATTTATTAAGAACCTTAACATGAATTGGCTATGATAAAGTTGAATTCTTTATCTATCCATAATGATTACTTGATTTTCAAAGTAAATTGTGTCCTGCTTTTGCATCTGTTCTAGATGCCAATGATTTCGTTTGAAAAAATGAAGAAAGCTTGGTAGTCACATCAATCAGTTCAGTGAACTCGATCCTATAATAAAACAAGTATTTCCCGCGAACATTTCTGAAAACAATAGGAGAGTAAATTTATTTACAAGATTTTAATTGGAAAAGACTGAATCAGAAAAAAAGTATTTAGAACTGATAGTGTGGATTTTTCTTGTTTGGATTTCAAGGATTACAGCTGACTCAGTAGCTAAGTGTTTGAAGCGAACGGTACTGAGTTTGAGTCCCGGAAGGAGTATCAACTCTTGTATGCAGGTACGTCCAGATGGCTGGTCCCAAATAGGACGAAACGTGAGCCCTGATTTCTACTGTCAGACACTATGATCTTTACATATATATTGGTTGGGAAGATATGTCGCTCAGACATACTTTGTGATAATGCTAAGTTCTCTTTGTTGAAAGGTTTAACTAAAACGTTTTTGTCATAGTTCTAGACAATATCATTGGTGATTACTTTGAGGATAAGTGTGCATTCTGCTTACTCTAAAAGCATCAAATCAGTCCGTTTTGATGATCTTGTTTTTGATTAGTTATCTTTATGGATTTAATCACTAATGATATTGTCCAGAACTACAAGAAAAGCTTTGCAATTCGACAGTTTTAACATATGATAGGAAAAGTGTAGTTATGTGAATTGCAAGCTGGTTAATGTTTAGCTTAAGCAAATGAAAGTGTTTAATGTTAGATGTATAACCTTTTATATGTATTAATAATATTTCCTATAAAACAACATTTCCTCTATATATGACGGATCATTGAGTTTTCAGTAACAACTTAATAAGCGAATATCAATCTGGTGGTCTATGGGTTGAGCTAACTATTTAAATCAAATATCCAGTTACACTTTGACTTGTTGTTAAAACAATTGTGGACAAGATGGGTTCAAGGCACTACTTCTCTAAAGATCTTACTTCAATTCAACGAAACCGATACACATATGAAGAATAAAAATTACATTATTTAGTGCCATGTTTCGAGAAGTTATCATTAATTTTGTAAATCATCGAGATATTTATAATAATCGTTAATTGTTTCATATATGATGGACTTCTATGTGATTTTCAATTATAAATATATCTTCATTGTCAGGATGAAAATGTAGTCACCGATCTAAGGAGAGTAGTATTTGTATCTTTCTTTTTACACGATACTTCAACAGTGGTTAGCTATGCTAGTACAATTATTCACGATACGGTTTTAACGTTTTTCATATTAGGAAAAGCAACCAATTATCAAATCAAATTATTACCTGAGATTTTTGTCGAGTGATTGTTTCTATGACCATTTGCTTGGTTTTTGTTGATATTTTAAAATGTATTGCTGTTACAAATTCTAAGAAGTTTGTTGTACAAATGGACTTGGTTTTTTTTTAAAAAAACTATTTTCCAGTTTGCCTACCATTACTTATTCAGGTATGTTATTTGTAGTGTTTTATGTGAAAAAAAAAATAAAACGAAAAATGTACATTTCCTGATGTTTAACAAACAGGTGAGTATGACAGGTTTCTGAAACTACAAAAAAAGTTTTATTTCTCGGAAAATTCGCCATTAGTTGAAATTTCAAAATATTTCAAACACCTGTCTATGAATGTGAAGAGAAACCTTTTTTTCATTCTATCACTTTATTAAAAAAAATAAGATTGATATACCAAAAGGCAGAATGGGCAACTGATTGGAAAGCAATCATTATGATTAATTTTGAAAAAGGATTAAACAGAGAAGCACTCGTAGTTAGTAGAAAAAAAGATAATATATATATCTATATATAAATATTCTTCTGTAGTGGTGACTATGTTAAGATATTAACGAACTGTCTTGCAATGCCAATTAACATAACATTTTATTCTGTATACTTTGTAACTGACTATGATAATAGACATTTACAACGTTATAAGCAAAGGTGGATAGTGACTAGCAGTGGAATCCAGGACTCGCGTTTCGTCGTATTTGGGACTCGTCAGCTAGATGTACCTGCATCTCAGAGTTGATATTCACTCTGGGAATCGAACCCAGTACCTTTCGCTTTAAACGTCATCGTGTTATCCACTCATCAAGTGAATTTAAACTTCACCACACTGCACAAGCAAGTAACTATTAGGACTCAGTAGCTGATTGGATAACGTGATGGCGTTTGAAGCGAAAGTTAATGGGTTCGAGTTCCAGAGTGAACATCAACTCTGAGATGCAAGTGCATCCAGCTGACGAGTACCAAATTGGACGAAACTCGCGTCCTGGATTCTACTGCTAGCCACCATCCATCTTTGTTTATAATGCTTGTGAATTAAGGTTATATCGAAGCAATACACACAGTATGCACATATACCAATTAGAGACTGACCAGTTGTAGTTCTAAACATCATTGGGAAGATTCAAACAAACAGTACCAAGTGCATTTTTACAACTATATTTTATCTCACGGCTTTCAAAAATCTTCAATAAATACAAATGGCTTTTATTATTTTAGAAATTCAATTACAATTTTGTTGCTTTTATTGTGTCAATTGATCATTGAATTATTAAATTATATATTTTATTACATTGTGAGTTAGCATTCTCCTTAATTAACTAATAACTGGAGTATTTTTTCTTTTTCTTTTTCATTTCGGCTATAAATTCAACTAAATTTATAATTCACTATCATTTGTAAGCAATGCTATCAAATTTAAATATATGCGTACTACGAAATTTCTCTTGTTTATTGTTACTTATCGGCCTGCGACAAGGTTGTATAGTTGGTAGACTATTACCATTTGTGTTAATTGCTTATAAATCGTATCCTCTGACATATAAGATATTGAATGGGCTGTAAATAAAAGGAAACTAAACAAGATACTGAAGTCATGGATAAATAAAGAAGCACATAGATGTGTATCTGTGTTTACCAATCTATAGCGTAATTGAGTCAGTGTAATTTGGCAATTTTCTAATATATCGTATATTTCAAACGTTCTGAGTGAAACCATTCCATTCTGATAATGGATAATGCACCAAACAAAACTTAAAGAATAACTTTAATTCTACTATATGTTGTAGTTTAGGCCTGTTGGTACAAATTTTGTGATTCAGATTAGTGAACATTATTTTACGAATATAATGAAGTACATTGTAGTAGTAATAATGTAGTGTATGCTAATTATGTCTGTCGACATAAGTAGTACGTAACATTAATCAAAAGTTGAATGCTTGTCAAACGAAGGTTAAGATTGCGCTGAAGAAAACAGAAAGGGGAACAGAAAGCAATTGAGAATTGGAGGAACCGTGAAGTTCGTAAAGGACAATTGATGGAAGATTTGCGAACGAAGTACTGAATGTATGGTTTTCATATATAAGCATCTCTGTGCAACCAGTAAAATTTCAAGTGTTTATAGGTATTTTCAATCAAGTTCTTACTCGTGATTTTGAATTATAAAACTTTTGTGAATGAAAAGGCTTTGAATTCTGACCACAGAACCTGAACTATTAAGATTTCTGAATCTTTAATATAGCGAAAATGCACTGCCATCCAATCAACTTGTTCTAACGCATTTTAAGTTGTAAATTATTTTAGATTGATTAAGAATACTGAGCAAGAGATTTGATAAGACATATGTATAACAATTGAAATAAAGGGATGAACCTCTCATTTCCAAAATATTCAAAGTTGATAACTGTTTGTGGCAAAAAACACACAAGTTTTTACCAATTACGGCATGAAGAATCAGTTTTATGTACTTTATTTTTCAGCAGTGCTATAACAAAGAATGAATGAATCCATTTTGTGAAAACATTTTTCAATCAGAAACTCATGAGTCCGAAGACCTATTTGAGGGACTTAGTTCTCAGTATTAGTTTTAAAGGTTCGGAATTATTATGTAGCTGATTAAGCCGTCTTACCGTTTAGAAAATGCATAAATATATTCCGATAGTGGATTATGAACTACAACTTGGTTCTATTCATAAACAGTATTCATATGTTTATACCACCAGAAATTATATACAATTTGCTAGAAAAAACAGTTATGCACCATAGTAGGTTATTTGTGTAGAATGAATGCAATTTGAGTTTGAACAGCGATGTAACTGAAGAAAATTTCACTTACGAACTCTTGAATAAAGTTCTAGGGATCCACATTTATTTTTGTCAATATTCATCAAAAATATTTTTCTCCATTTTTATCAATACCATAGTATTTAGATAAAACGGAATTCAAAACGATGAACTGGTAATTACCCAAATGAACAACTGTTGGTTCAGTGGTACTCAATAAAACGTCCAAAACAATCCTTATGTGAATAACACGTTTGTGAATCCAAGAAAGTTGTTTAAAGCAATATTTTT
Source organism: Schistosoma rodhaini (assembly GCA_944470415.2). Taxonomy (NCBI): domain Eukaryota; kingdom Metazoa; phylum Platyhelminthes; class Trematoda; order Strigeidida; family Schistosomatidae; genus Schistosoma; species Schistosoma rodhaini. The sequence continues at coordinate 40,618,862 of OX104044.1, forward strand.
GTTTATTTTTTAAAATAATATTTTGAACGATTAATTGTTGGATGCCAGTCAGCCGTCAACAGTATTTGTTTTTATTTTTTGGAAAGATATATCTCTCCCGTTTTTCTTTAAAATGGATTTTTAAATAGGCATATTTACTGACCAAAATAATGTATATAATTTCTGCATACAACACTTCATGCATCAAAGCCATCATCATACCGGAATTTTATAACTATCATTTTGCTAATTCACAGAGCGATGGTGGTTGTACTGTTTAAATAATTTTCCAGAATTCTTATTTCTTATGAAGTTAAGTTTCAAGATCAATGGAAATCACAAGAATTCAAAAGTGTTTCATCCTAGATCGGAAAACCACATCAGTGAGTACATACAACACACCACAAGATCAAACACAAGACTCTTAATTACGGAAATGAGAACGAAAACGTTTATATATACATATAGTCAATTTGCCAGTTAATTAACGTTTTTTTATTATATCCCCTTTCGAAAAATCACATGGTAGAGGATATTTTCTTTTGTATATTGGTAAACTTTAGTGTACAAATTTTATTCAAATTTCTGTTTCAATTCAAGCGAGAATTTATAGTTCTCAATAAATGAAAATCGAATTTTCAAAGAATCTTTTCAATTTGTTGACCAATAACACAATCATTAAAGCAAAATAACTGATTTGTCTTTGTATAATAAAAGTAATAATCAATACTTTCAGAATTATTTACCCAACCCTAATTTCAACTTATCACTTATACAACCATCCAGTAAAATTCAAGTAACTACTAACCATATCAATAAATTGAAAAAGTAAAAGATTAACTGATGAAAGAAATAAAATATTTTATTGTATTTAGTTTATTATCAGTATCTTAAAATGTTGCACAGGAATTAATTGATAAGAGGAGGTTGTGTAATACTACTTATAAATTTACGAATCAAGCAGAATTGATAATAAGGGAATTAGTTTAGTAATAACGACGAACAGAATATAAAATTCATACAAAGGTTTTGGATAAATGCGGAAGAATTAAACAAGTAACATTGTGATATAGCGGATGATGGAGAAAAGTAATTAGGAACTTTACATATAAACAGCTGGTCTTTAATATAGACTTTGTTGTAGTAAACAATGAATTCGAAATCATCTTTTATATTCCATCATTTTTTTCCACCCAGACCACAAAATAAATAAGAACAGTACACAAATTGCTATACAAATAAACCGACCAATTATATTAGACAAAAATGTTTGCTACACCTCTGAATACATTACACACTAAGATGCTACGTTGTGCAAGTGCTCTTCACCACCAAATTATCGATATCTTAACGTCATATTATTTCTGGTTGAGAATAGAGATTGGATGAGGAATTTATCGCTAATAAATACTTTTTTATCAGTCCCTAATTTTACTAAACGGTAAGAAATCTGCTCTTATTTATTACCATGCTTTTCGCAAGTGAAAAACATAACTCCATTAGGAGTGGTGCAACCTAAATTCACTTCAAATTACTCGGTGCTAACAATTAGTGTATTGACTTCAAACAAATTACAGTAATAAATATTTAACATGTTATTTATTAAGTTTTAAGATAAAAGGTATAATATTCGTTGATTTCTTTTAACTTATTACAAAGAAAATGAAGATATTATGTAAAGTTTTTAAGTCTGTCGTTCAAGCCAATAAACACTATATACCAGTAAACCATATCCTAATTTATGAAGAAATGTCAAATAAATGTTATGAATTTAATATACTTTGTGCCATAATACTATTTTTCTAATAATACGCTGTTGATCATAATAAATATAATGAACTGCAGTAGTGTAACACAATTTTTCAGATGCATGAACGAAAGGATTGCCTTGGACAGGGTTGGATAGAGAATGCTGATGGGTGGCTTATGCGCCTCCACAAGAGGTAACAGAAATAAGTAAGTAAGTAATGAACAAACAAACACTAGCAAGCGTAAAAGTGTAGTTCTACCTACATTATATTCTTTCATAGATAGTTATATTAACTGTAATAAGAATAATAGACTATTGCATATCACAAGTAGTTATCCACTTTATCAAACAAGAAACTCAATTCATATTAAACAACTTTCTTCTTTCTGTGTAGTTTGGTAACTAGAATGTACTTTTCGTGAATATAAGTATAACAAAATGAATTCGCATCCAACTCATTTGCATAATTTATATGACAATTAAACATAAAACAACCATTTGTATTATCTATTTTAGTGTACTAATAAAATCATTAGTCAATTTATTGAACGAAAGAATCCTTTTCGATGAGTTCATTTTTAAAAACTACACAATGGTATATATTTGCGGCAAATTATGGGTCAAGGAGTAATTATGTCTGTTGGAATTTGAGTAGTCGTTATCAAGAAATTTGACCACATTATTTTAAATAAATAAATAGTTGTTGATGGTGGAAGTTTAACGGAACACAAAAAACATCTATAAGGTGAAAAGTGTAAATTAGAATGAAGTAATGTAAACGGTAATTGGGAAATCTTGATCGAAAAGTGTCTTTGTAATAACAATGATGAAAATAATAACAGTAGTAAATTAGAGTAATTTGAAATAGTTTTTAAGAGCGTAGGATTGAAAAGTAAAAAAGAAAGGGAACAACTTAGTAAGCAAGATGAAGTTACAAATTAAGACTATAATAAAGAAAGGAATCTTACAAATTGATTTCAGATGACACCCAGTTACAAAGTTTGGTCAAAAATGTAAAAAGCTGTACACCTTAACTTGCCTCACACTGGTGAAGCTTTAATCATCTATTAATTAAAACACAAGTTGTCTGTACAAACTTTTGTTAATTTTAAAACGGTTTAGTCATTCAATCTCGAATTTCTCAAAATAATGTAAGGTCTCATTAACCAGTATACTTTTACATTTACTTTACCACTAATGATAAGATTAAGGTATCCATTAATATGAAGCTGAATGTATACTACTTATATTGACAGATGGTTAAAACTTTATCACATTTAAATGATTTAGTCTCACAAGTACTTTTGAAGCTGATACCTCCATTCGAATAATGTGATACATACTATTTATAATTATTATTTTTATTTGCAATCAATTGCACATAATGGGGTTTATTTACATTGAACTAATTGGGATGAAGCAATTTTTAAACTCAGTAATCCTGATGTGGTTCCGTTACTGAATTTTGGATACTTTTTCATTGAGTTATAATGCTTGCTTTCTAATTAGTCTTGTTCCACTTGAACTATCCCATCGTTTTCATCACATGAAATGTACTTGAAGGTAAATCATTTTCTCATAGTTTATCCTTCTGCTAAGTGTTATTTTTCTTCATCTCTATCACATCTTTATGGTAGTGATTGTATTTGAATAAATAAGCTTATTCTATGAGTCCGAAAAACATTTCAGTAATCTCTTTCTTTGCCTTGGTTGTTTAACTAATTACACTTTCTATTTTATTGCTAAACAGCTATTTCTAATAATAATTATCATGTTATCATTATTAGTAACTGTCAACAACTCGAATTGTAGCTAGTTAAATGATAGTAAACATTTCTGATGTTTGATTAATTCTTGATGAATATTTTGAATTGAAAGTAAATAAACTTGAATCAGGCTTGTTATTTATGAACGAATTACACTGAAATTTTAAGTTTTATGAACAATTTATTACTGTAATAAATATAATTTGCTTAGAATAGACTTAGCTAAAATCGGACAATCCTACAGTTCATTAGTAAATTTACTGTTTCAAACATTAGTCTTATGATGAGGTGGTTATAAATAAAAAAATTATTTTCATGGAGGTATGCAACCTACACAATTTTATATTTTGTTTATTCCGATGTTAACTACATGATTTATCCCTTTTCTTCAGTCTTTGCTTCAAATTAATTAGATCATATTTGAATTTATTTGGTAGCTTTATGTAAGGATATTGTAAGATGATTGACACAGCTGAATAGGTTACTTGCTTCTGAAAGCATAAAAATAATTTTGTTGAGAGTAATCGAATAGATCAGAGGGGGTTTTGTGGAGAATTTAGTATTTTCACAATTGAAGTTAGACCACCATCGAAAACCTGGAAGTACTGGACGGCCGTTTCGTCCTATTATGGGACTCCTCAGCAGTGCGCATCCACGATCCCGCACCCGCGAGATTCGAACCCAGAACCTACCAGTCCCATAATAGGACGAAACGGCCGCCCAGTGCTTCCAGGTTTTCCATGGTGGTCTAGCTTCAATTGACTCATGATTTCAACTGTGAAAGTAATCGAATAATTTAATCATTTATGTTTAGTTACACCAATGAGTTTCCAATGAAAAATACTCATTATCCCAAGAAATTCAACTTTAATAACATTTCTCATCATTAGTGTTTAGTGCATGAATTTCTTTAATATTCGGACTAAGATTTTTTTAAGTTTTTCCGAAATTTACGGTTTTTAGCCTAGGTATGGGTTTGACGCTCTTTTGTTGAATAAATAGACAGTTAATTTATTAGAAGAAATGTAAAATGAGAGTGTATATTACAACTTTTTGTAGGTGGTTAGTGGACAAGCTAGATATTTTATAGGCCTACAACTACATCAGTTTCAAAAGCGCTCAGAAATATATATTGGAACATATATATTTTGTGAATGGGAAGCATATACGATATATTAGAAAAGATTTCATTTTCTAATGATAACAACACCAACTTTCTTACAATGGATTTCAGGCGTTTTCAGTTATTTCCTCACTTTTGCCCTAACCATTTTAAAACATACTCTACTTATTTTCGGTTATCATCTGATAATGATCCAGGAAACTGTCAAGGCTCTTTCTGAAGCATTGTGTGGTCGACTTCCATAATATGTAAAAAGTATCAAGTAGCGCTGAAATTCATTTGACTCTCTGTCTAAGCCTTTAAAATGACCTTCAGTATTTTTATTTCCTCCAAAACTCAAAGTTTTTGTTGTTCAATTGTCCTATAAATGCAACATGTACATTATCCTTATCAGTTCAATAACAAAATAAAATGATTCCAGATATCTGTTTACTAATAACTTCAATTCCAAGTTCTCATCAAGAACTGAGATCGTTTAAAAAGTTACGGATTATCTGTTTCGTACTAATTACCAACTCTTTGTCAGTATGCACATAAAATTCCACATGGAACGAACCAAGGTCTTTCAAGTCTCACGATGACCATAATTTCTTTCAGTCTGTGATTTAAAATCTAATGATTTCCATTTGTAGAACTTGAGTGATGAAAGCTTTATTTTTTGTTCCTTGGGGAGTTACACAGTAAAATAAATGAAGTCAAAAGCCCGTCATGTATACAAAATTACAACATATAATTTTTTTTACTTAAATGATCTTTGAACATACTTAGTAACAAATAAATCTTAAACACAATCACTTTTATACAAACAATCATTGCTTAAAATAGGATCTGATAAAAACAAATTATCATTTGGTTGAAGATTAAGTGATTCCATTTTCTCGTTATCTGCTTCAACTACATCTGTGCTATTCTTATTAAACTGATAATCATTTAAATTTTGTCTATTTATTAGTTTATCCTGATTTCGTATAGTTGAACTACATTGACTATTGTTGTTATTATCATTGTCAAGATTATACTGGTGAATAACAGGTTCAGTAAACTGTAAATGAGTACTCTCGATCTTATCATGGTCAGTACTATAAAATAGATCATAATCTTGGGAGTTAATTTGTCTCATTTCACGATAGTTATTTGCATTATCATTACTCGGTACTGCAGGATTTGGTATGTAGAATTTTTTGTCTTCTCGTTTTAATGGACAAGAATCAAGTGTACACAAATAGGCTGAATGACATCTGAAATAAAGATAAGAAAAGATTTATTGATTTAACTTATTCACGCAAAACAAGAAACAATATGAATATAAATATCATCTACCTAAGCGCCGAGGCATTTAAATCACTAAAAGCGAACTTTCAGTTTTCGCATACGTCTTAAGTACAACATGCATGTTGCTAGTCCACTTACAGATCAAAAGTGCCATGAAAAAAGTTTTGATTAGGTCAAAAAGAACAGCCAGTTAGTGTGGTTACAAATGACCATGAAGTTTTCAAAATGTTTACAGGAACTCCAAAAATTTATAGTAATTTATGAGTTGATTAAGTCAACATAAAACCTATACATCCATCGAACTTGAGAATTCAATATCAATTATAAAGTGCACTGATTAATTAAGACATACTCAGGCGTTTTTTAACTTATGTCGGATTACTTCCTCATAAACAACATGATAACATTTCGATTCAAATTTTTTGAAACCAACTTCCGAGCAGTGAGTGCTTTTATTTGCTGCTACTACTCAAATATTTGTCAGAGAATGTTAATTCGATTATCAATTTAAGAACATAGTCTTTATTAAGAATATAAATATCACAGTATACATGAAAAACAAGACAAAACATGGTACAGAAGCCTACTGATTCTCAGAAATGTAGTTTTAGATGTTAATACAAAGATACAATCACGTAAATGCAATACGAAGCTGGAAAGTATTTTTACATTTTAACTAAACTTTAAAATCGATGGGAAGATCCAACACAAACAATACTAAGTGAATTTAAACTTTAAAATACTAGATGATTAGATAGATGTGCGTCATATCTAATGATGAAATAAAGACTAGTGTAAACTAATTAATGAATAGAAATCAGGTTAGGCGTAAATAGTAGATATGAAATGGCAAGGTTGAAGGAATGCTGTTCAATAAAGCAAACTAAGCTTTGTAGCTACATCTAAATATCATCTAGACAAATAGAAAATATGCTACTGGTTATTGTTCAACTATATTATTATCCATATTTGAGCAAAACACGATCTCTTTGAGGTGTGATCAAGCAAGCGAAATGTATTACTGTGGAACCAAGTCGCATAGCTTTGAAAACTCTAAAAGGTATAAATTCCTTGAAAATTGTAACGCTCAAAGTGAACAAAATCTAAATCTAGGATTTTCTCACAAAAAATCATAACTGTCAAACGTTTATTATTAATAAACGTAACAAACTATTAGTTAATTAGTTTAAAATCAAAGCTGTGAAAGAGTTTATTATTACTAAGGAAGTTTTCACGATAGATCTGAACATCTTTATTTAATAGGATTATCAAGTGTTAGATGAGTCAAAAAGAAATAAAAGTTATCTTAAGCAAACAATATTGTCTAATAATTCGATAAGACGAAGCTGTTGATGACCTGAAAAATAACCTTGTTGATTTTAATTTCTTTATCATTCTAAAGATACCACTAGTCATTAGTTCAAGATTGTTTAGTAAAAAGTTGGAGTAGAGGAAGGACAGATAGATTTTCGCCCTCCTTTATAAATATGACAGACTCTTCATCTTTGGGTTTTATTAGATGTTATCAGCTCAAAACAGTCTATTAGACCAAAAGTCCTTACGATCAGAAAATTTTTAATTCAATATAAAAGACTAGTGTTTACTTAATGGAATGAGAGGAAAATTAAAAATTTGAACGTAAAAGGTTTGTTGGTGTATTTTATCGAGATCAGCAAATGTATAATGAAGCTCATGCTCTATTATTCTAATTCGACTATTAGAAAATGTTGTAATTTGAAAGTAAAACGTTTTTAAGCTTATAATATTGTGAACAATCGTTTTTAATCTTTTATTTACCCAAAAAGTAGAATACAATTCAAGAAACAAAAGACTGTTGACTTGAAATATGGCGCCATTCATTTCAAAATGCCATTAAATTAATTTTTTTTAAAGAAATACATTTCTGTCTCATAAATAGTATTTGTCTAACTCCTTACAGCTTTATATATTCATCTTCTCGTGTGCAATCTCTTTTTTCAAAGATCATGGAGTTATGAAATATGAAAAAGAACAATACAGTAAATCAGTTCAATAACTTTTAGACATAATAAGTCACGAGTTTAATTGTTCATTATGTGATTCCTTTTCCTATATAAAAGAATACAAAATGATAATAAACAATCTTAATGAATGATTATTTGAAGAAAAAATTAGGATTTCAAGAGCTCTTTAGTATGTTCTATTGTAAAAGGAAGTGAAATATAGTATAAAGTAAGTTGTTTTATTATTTTTTTTCAGAATAGCAGTAAACGTTCTTTGAATAGACGTGTTCATTTCCTAATTATAATAAGACAAATGAAGTGCCATTAAAATTATTGTAATAATATTTCAATTAGCTTATTCGCATATTTCAATGGTCAAGAAGTCCCATAGAATGAATTGTTTGACTTTATTTCACTGTTGCTATGTAGTTATGAAATAATCAAGTGAATGTATAGATTGTGAAACTAATATCTGTTACATAATATCCCATTCCAGATTTTTTTTTAAATGTTTGAATAACCTTACTGTTAAGTTTATTCGCATGACCGTATGCGGTGACCTAGATCATTTAAAACTCAACCTTTTCATGTTCCATGATAGTTGTGGACAGACGATGTTCTACTTCTACACAAATATTTTCTTCCAAAAAGCCAGTGTAACTGAGTAAAATATGTAAAACCTTACCTTTAAATTTGCTACTCGAACAAACTTACGCATGAGTTTGATGCTTACACAATGCTTTTAATGACAACACGGACATAAAAAATTTAATTGGTAAAACAGTGACTGACTGAAATTTACTAATAACTTGTCATCATATTACTGAATTTTTTCCTCATCAAGTTTATGCACTATTCATTTTTTTTACTTAAGAATGAGATGAATTCTACTTTAGAGATAGGAGGTAAAGTCCAACTCTCACGCTCACATCATGCCTCCTGGACGGTAGGACTCAGTCCCATGAACTGACGGAAGCGGCGAAGCTGGTGGTAGAGATCAAGCTAGTCACTTCCAAACGATCATGACGCATATAAAAAACATAGCACAACTATCACGGGTGGTGATGGTTATTAAACTGGAGAAGAGGGGAAGTTACCTTTACCATCTACCCCATTTATATCCCCCGTGTCTACAGAAAGACGATAAATGAGCCCGGAACTGAAAAGCCAAAATATGGTCTATTGAATGTTTGGGGATGTGAGCAAGAAGGTAGACTTCATCAGATAGTTAGTCAGCTAACTGAACACCGCTATCACATAGCAGTATTGACAGAAAGTAGATTACGATCTAAAATAGCAAACTTAGGAAAAACACCTGCTACAATAGTAATGCAAACGTAAATGAATATCTTAATACTGGTGTAGGCCTCTTCATCAATGACCAAAAAGAAATGATGGCGACCAACTATGCAGAAAAATATGTGCAAATAATGACCATTCACATGTACAACAAAACAACCAGGCAAACCTGTAGCCTGACTGGATGCTGTTTCTCTACAGGAGCATCAACTGGTGACATTATAAAGGAACTATTCTAATTTGAACTACAAGGAACAATACAACATCTTCAAAAGCCAAGTACTCCAAAAAATCCATAGTTCAACAATAGACCATATGACAATTGGTTTCGAACTGACTAATCACATTAGTGCAACCTGGACATTATCTCATATAGAATATGCTGACGATCAATGTCTAATCATTATAACAGCTGAGGAAACTACCAAAACCACTTAACCAAAATAGGAATGCAAATATCCTGTAACAAAACCAAAGCCATGGTAATAAGTAAACAAAGCAGTTATCTTGAAGTGATAAATAACATCCACAAACTTGAAAAATCTACATTAAATTATCTAGGATTAGTGCTAAGAAATGATGAGACTTTCAATAAATCATTCACAACAAACATCGATAAAGCTAAAACAATAATAGGACGAAACGTTCGTCCAGTGCTTCCAGGTTTTCGATGGTGGTCTAGCTTCAATTGATTCATGATTTCAACTTTTAAAACAATATTAATCAAAAGCAGACCAATAATACAAAATTCAAGGTGGTGGATTTCTCAACAACCTTGTAAACAGAATATGGATTTATTTACTACACACTTTGTATAGTTTAACACGAAAAATAGCCTAATTCTAAACTGCCACTTCAGACTACCAGTCATACTGCTGACAGAGAAAAGTAGTATGTAGCACAAACGGAAGTAGAATACATGCTTGTAGTAGATTGGGAAGATTAAATTGAAGTAAACAGAAAGGGAAACACAAAGCAATTACAATAAAAACGGAAATGAAAGAATCGCGAAGCATGTAAAATACAACTGATGGAAGATGTGCAAATTATGTACTTAATGCATTATAATTTATGTTTTATGAAAGCGCTCTGTAATTATGTATTAAACTATAAATTAGTCTTCCCCATCTGAGTGTTCGTTCACTACAACACGATCTGCTTTAAATGGTTATATAGGGTGTTGGTTTTGCAGCTGGTTAAAGCATACACACACCTACATCAGGTTGATAGCAAAGCACTAATCGAAATGCACTAAAGCAATAAATTTGATTCGTTGAATACGTTTTTTCTTACAGTCTGAGGCTGAGTTTCAAAGAATAATAAATTTGAGTTAAGAGTAAAAAGTATTACAAGTTACTTAATTCTTCAGTAAAACGTTTTCACTCTTGTAATTCGATTCATCCTCTTAAGTGATTTGAATTAGTTCAATGATATTTAAAACAATTAGTCCCTTCGATAAATTTCGATAATGCAATGAGGTCAATATTTCACCAAAAACCTAAACGGCACATAAGCGATTATGTCACATCCCATTGTGTATATCAATTTACATGCATGTGCGGATACACGTACATGGGGAGGAGCAATCGTGATCTGCAAATAAGGGTGGCGGAACACATACCTAAATGGCTGCAGAACCAAATGTATTCCAATGGTCAAATAAGATCACAGACCATTGCGAAACATCTGGTTGAAACTGGTCATAAGGTTGACTTGAAATCAGCGTTTGTAGTGTTGTACAAAAGCCTTCAAGGACGTATAATAAGGTTTATTGAAGCCTTGGCTATACAGAAATTTAAACCCCCTTTATGTGTTCAAAAACAATTTGTTCTTACCCTTTCCCTACCCTGGTAATGCTTACTTATTATCCAGAGTAGTCATCACATTGTAAGCAGAGATGGATAGTGGCTAGCAGTGGAATCCAGTGGCCGAGTGGATAACGCGATGGCGTTTGAAGCGAGGGTACTGGGTTCGAGTCCCAGAGTGAACATCAACTCTGAGATGCAGGTACATCCAGCTGACGAGTCCCAAATAGGACGAAACGCGCGTCCTGGATTCCACTGCTAGCCACTATCCATCTCTGCTTACCATGCTTGTGAATTAAGGTATATCGAGGCAATACGCACAGTATGCACATGTGCCAATTAGAGACTGACCAGTTGCAGTCCTAAACACATCGATGGGAAGATCCAAACAAACAATACTAAGTGAATTAGTCATCACATTGTTTTTGTGTACTTTATTTATTTTCTTATCTTAACCTGTTTAGTTGACCTTTTATTTTTATATATAAATGTTCCTAAAACGGATATTAAGCGTGATCAGATTGTTCGAAATGTATTGCGCTAATATATCACATAATTCTGATAAACTTCGTCTTCTCATTGCACTATCAATGACATTTATTTGTTAAGTCAACTAAGAAAACTAATCAAACAACTTTTTACTGTGATATATTTGTATTTGAGGTCAGAGATTATAATGTTATCTATAAAAAATCCATGCACCTAAGTTCCCTACAGGGTACAAACTATCAGTTAGACGTCTTTACAACCTTGAATGAAAAAACAATGATCGTCCGTACTCAAAATGTTTATCTTATTCCTTTTTGTGAATTGCTTTCTAGAAAAGTAACTATTTTATAATTAAAAACGTGTTAACTTACGTATTAACAGGTACAGTTGTATTGTTCTTCTCATTTTGAGTAAAGAGGAAGAGGGGGTTTAAAACTTTTTCTCGACCACAGTGTGATTCCTGTTCATTACTAATAAAACTAATTGGTGTCACTGAAGAAGAATCCAAAAGGTTTTCACGTGGGACATTTAAATTTAAATTTTTTTCATTAAACTGTGTTATTGCTATTTGTTTAGACTTTAAAGGTAAATTAATGGAAGCAAAATCGTCGAACGCTTTATCATTTGCACCATTTTGATAGTTTTCACGAATATTATTTTTTTTAATTGAAGAATCACATACTGGCGCTGTTCTTGATTTAATTGTATTTTCCGCTTTATCCAACTCATCTAAAACTGTTATGGTTAAATCTACACCATCAGGATAATGCCTAAACCAATGCATTGCTGTTAGTTGATCCCAGCCATGTACGCACTGACCATTTAGTGATACAACTTGCTGACCAGATCGTAGACCAACACGTGATGCTGGTGAATTAGGAAGGACAACATCTATTCGAAGTTCCTGTTGGGTAAAAAAAGCGAACGATATGTATCTAACAATAAAATATCATGTGTGTGCACTCAGAAAGTCTTGTAAAATTAATAAGTTAGCAACGAAATATAATCTGAAAGAAGTAAGATGATCAAAACGTTTTTGCAATAGAGGGGTTAAATGAAATGTAGGGACATCAGAAACAATTATGAGTAAAATCATGAGGATATGAAAAATATTTAAAGACAGGAAGATATTTTTGAAAACCAAATATAATAATAATATTAGTTGAAAGCCATGGTGATGATAAGAATAAGGCATACTTCTTTTATATCCTCAGTTCTGGCTTCAGTCCATGGATAGCATGAGCTTCTGACGTTTTAAGGAGTTTCGTACCAAGAAATCTATTTAGATTTGGACGAATTGTATAAGCAACTTTAAAATCGACTTGTGAATCAGCAGAGTGATTAGAGTCGATTAGATGCTTAAGATGAAAATTCCTACTGCTTTCCAGCTTAGATGTGAAATAGTATGGTAAGATTGGGGTTAATGGAGATCTCATTCCAATCCCACCGTTGGATGCCGGCTCAGTGGTCTAGAGGTTAAGCGTCCGCGCGCGAGATCTAGGGCTCTGGGTTCGAGTCCCGCGAGCCGGATGGTAGATGCGCATTGCTGATGATTCTCGTACTAGGACGAAATGGTCTTTCAGTGCTTCCAGTTTTTCAATGGTGGTCTAACATCAATCGATTCATGAACTCAATTAAAAACTTAACAATCTCCACAACCCCATACTCACCTTGAATACTTGGAAGGAATTGTAAATTGAATACGTTTGAAGTAGTAATAATTGAATGAGACAGAGATAATATTGAGGTCAAAGAACATGAGTACATTTAATATTACTGTTTATTATTCGTACGATACTTGAACAGTAGAAGAGACAAATATTAGTTAATCAAGAAATAACAGAAATGTTGTTATGTAGGCTAGCAAAAAGTAATTTAACGAAATAAATGTGATAAAATTTCTTTGTCAGATTAATATTCAGGATAAATACAAATAATGTATGTTGAGTGGTATAACGATATATGCTCTTAATCATAATACAACTTTGTTCTTAACATTTGATTGTTTCAATGTGGATTTCCAATGTTTGAGTTTGTATTTGTGGTTAGTGAGATAAAACATGTTGGTAGTGGAGTATTTAACTAACAATCCTAATAAATGACCATAAAAATTATATCTTGAGTTACTTGAAGCTAAATTTGACGACAGTCAAATTACGACCTATTAGTACAATGATAAAGAGCTTGTTTGTAGATTTAAATGCCATTGATTCAACTACTGAACTTGTGATAAAAATATGTTTCCATGAACAGTGTAAACAATACGAAAAAGCTCAAGGGAACAGTTTGAATCTATCTAACAAATGAACTGTTCATGAATATGTTCTCTTTTGTGAAATATTCCTTTCAAACTTATTAGTAAAATCAAATCTTGAATATTCCGTGGTCACTTCCTTCAACGATTTGACCACGTTCAGGTATTCAAACGTTATTTAACCTGCTCAAAAGTGACCGCATATTATAAGAAAATTATCTAGATGATAAAATTAATGTTTCATTTGAACAAGCTGTTTATATAAAGAAACTCATGAATAGTCAATCACTCACAAACAAGTGTGAACTATAAACCACCAATGATCATTTTCTTTAAAAATATTTCTTATTTCAAGAGAAACTCAGTTCTAAACTGATTATACATTTGGCATATTGATAGAAAGGCTTCTAAATAAGTTGTTTCAGTGACAAATAAAACTTGAAAAACTCTTTTTTCATAGTTGAAATCATGAGTCAATTGAAGTTAGACCACCATGGAAAACCTGGAAGCACTGGACGACCGTTTCGTCCTATTGTGGGACTCCTCAGCAGTGCGCATCCACGATCCCGCCTTCGCGATATTCGAACCCAGGACCTACCAGTCTCGCTCCAGAGCACTTAACCGATATTTGTACAAATAACATATATTGTTTGAAAGTTAAGTGAAGAATGATTCAGCTGCAGTTGTTACTAGTGTCTAATAATCATTCAATATATAAGGAAATGACCTAGTAATGCCCACTTATTCAAATTTTATTTAATAATAACAGTATAAACAAATAATTTTCTGTAGCATCTAATACATTAGTTGCCCAAAATTAAAGATATAGACCTCTGAGAATTCGTTCAATAGCCCATGGATGATTTTAACTATTAAATCCAATCTTAAAATTATACCATTTGAATTCCAAAAAAGATTTAATTGATATTACTGCTGATGGGAAAATGGGCTTCAATAGAAATCTGCCTTCTTAAAGCTAACCACATTTCAAAATTACTGACCGAATTTATTATTTTCCCTATAAATTTGCACACAAATGAAAAGTCATTGAAACTTTGACAGAACGTCATATGACTTTTGACTATGAAACGAACAAAAAAAATGAATCTGTTAAAAGCATTGTGGATATGTAGTGTATTATTATAAACCTAAAATCAGATATTCATTTTCTATTTAATCCCACTGTTTTTAAGGACAACACAATGCGTAATCTAAAAGTAGGGATAGGTTTCGTTTACTCAAAACGCTTATGTGTATCTATGCTTTTCAAGTAAACATCTTATTTTATTGAATATAAACTGTGCACAATTCAGTGACTTTTTCCATTCCAGATCAAAAAAGTAAAGCTACAACGAGTGTTTAAGACGAATGACGGTATTTATCATTTCCCTATCACATTTAAAATTTCAAAATAGCTTGTATAACCTGATTCGATATCCTCATTGAGAATTTATGAAGATTAAAAACAAATGATGAATTTATGATGGGAAATAGGGTGATTGGGGCGACTTTTTCCGAAATCAATTTTTCTGTTTACTTTTTTCATATCTTTTCGTTAGAAATGCAAACCCAACTTTCACATTGATAGAGACTGGTCAGTTCCTTGCCTGGACGAAGCAACGGCATAGGTAATATGCTAGATGAGATCCAGCAGTTATAAACCTGTAAGCTATGTTCCTCCATATTTTGCAGAAGCTGAATAGTAACACTTTAGGTCCCTTTATAACTGTACATATTCGTCGTTAATTTCGTTTGCTTATATTACACCTAACTGACAAAATAGTTCGTAAACTAATCAATTCCAGTTGTTGGCCAAACTTACGTAATTCGCATTAAGGACATTTCTTCTGACTAAAGTTTGTTATTTTATAAATTAATTTATTCTCTATCCAGTAAACGAAATTTCTAACAACGATACGTCTAGCGTTTCCGTTTTCTCAGAAGACTGGAAATGCCGCGCAGTTACGGATAAACCATGAACATGGAGTATTAAATCACTTACTACCCTGTTACCAGGCACAGGCTTTTCGAAGCCAGTTACATGAACAAAAGTTCTAACACTTGGATCAATTATTCATAGAGAAGTGCTTAAACTGATAATCCATTACTTCATAATAATGTAACTAAACATTTAACATCGTTTTCCAATGACTTACTTCCTTGAAATGACCTATACACAAACCAAAATCATTTTTGTTTAGAAATGTAATCAATCATCACGTAAAGACGTGTATTTTAAAAAAAATAGTCTGTTTATCAGACTTAACCACAATTTAGAAGTTTTTCCAATAGATGATTTTGTTTAATGATTTCGGTGTATACCAATGAGCATTTATTATTCCGTATAAATTGTATCATTTGCAAGTTGTTTACTCGTTTTATTTAGATTTAAAGAATTTATTCACTTCATTATTTCAGTTAAAACTTGTGCTTAACACAATAAAACTGAAAGAATTATACTAGAAAATTTCAGGATGTGGTGTGTTTTCAAATGAATTTTCGATGTGTATTTAGATCTTTTTTGACGTAGTTACATAATTCCAACTTACTTATATTGAGGTATTTTTCAAACTGACTTTATCATAAAGACTCCAACTAGCATAAAATGGTCAGTAACAGAAACTTCTCAAGAACGTATGCCTTGAGGTATATGTTACCTTGATCTTTTACTTTGATGATGAAATGTTTTCTATAATAAAATCATGACTGACGAACAAGAAAGAAAAAAACAGTTGTTACCTTTATTTTCAATTAGAAACCGTTGTTATATTTATAGAAAACAAACAGTAGGACGCTATTGAAATAAAGCTAAACATAAACTAAGAACAAAGACAGACTCCTTATTTGAATTTATGATACAGTTAATAAGAAATTATTATTGTTTCTAACAGACTTACATTTTTACAACTTTTCAATTTTATCCCAATCTTCCCATTTTGTTTACGAATAACAGTCGTAAGAAGATAAGATGTAAACGGCCTGAGATAATTGAAAGATGCATATGTGAAAGAATAAAGATTAATTAAAAACATAGGAGTACATGAAATGGTGATTGCATGAATAAATCTAATAAAAAAGATTATGCAATATTTTGCGTAATCCCTACTCCTCCCAATGATGTAAATTGATCCATACAATTATATGTCATTCGGGTTTGAATACAAATAATTACTATAAATGTACGCGAATTCGAAAGAATATCCTTTTGAACAGTGTATATAGATTACTATCAAAAGCTAATGTACTGAATAATTCTGTGATTTGAATTTTAAAACGTGTTACAGAATTCATATTAAACCAAAAAAGGAATGGTACTCAAGAACTTTCCGTACTTCTGCTCTCACATAACGATTCAGACACTATGGAAAAGTAGAAATATATGCAGTTAGTTTCCGATGTCATGTAACAAAAAAATAAACACTATTTGTGTAAATTTCTTGTAATATTCAACTCTTACTTATTACACCTTACCTTCTGGTATAATACTGATGATTTGGATCTCATACAAAGTTGGTGGAGTACAACTACAAGATGTACGGAACTATAACTATACAAAATATTAAAGTTCAGCTATTTTTAATAGTTTTTAACTACTATATTCAAGCACTTTTCAATATTTACAAGAATTTGGTGAAAAACTGAAGTTTACTTTGAATACGGTTGGTATTCAGATCATCTGTTTTTGGTATGTAAATAAATATATTTTGAAAAACGTTTATAGAAAGGAATCAGTCGAGATGTGAGGTAAAGTGCTTGTTTATTAGGTGATTAGAACCGTTGATAAAAGCGATGTAATTATAACATAAATTGAATCAATCAATGCTGGTGCTTTAAATATCATCATAGACTTGACAAATGACGCGAATTAATTTTTTCTAGAGGTGATGACTCGACAAAAATGATTTTCCACAGTTAATTTAAATTATGTTACATCTGAACTTGATGTTTCAGTGTAACAAATATTATTGAGATTTGTATCTATTTTTTTATAATGCCTTTAGTCACTTGCGAAAATGCTTGAAACTATACACTTCAGTAATTTCAGTTTGGAATTTTAAAGGTATTATCTGATACTATCCAAAACTAAAGGTTTTGAATATCTGTAAGATACGTAAGATATAATTTCTCTCCCTGTATAAGAAGGTTTGAAGACAGAACACCAAAGATTTGATTTTTCTGAAAAAAGAAAAATGTGAATGTTGATGTTTGAATGGTGACCGGTATTAGAGTCTTGAAAGTACTCTTCTTCCTGTTTCGGACATATCATCTGGATGCACCTTCATCGTAGTGATGGTATTCAGATTGAAACTCGAACCTTGTACTTTATGCTTCGAATGTCAATGAGTTATCCGTTATACATTGAGCTACAGATTCCGAATGCTTAGCTGTTCATCCAAGAGGTATAAAGTTGATTTGTGAGAGTTTTCATTTTCCCCGTGACCGTGTTAAAGAATATGTAGTTGTTAGTGATAGACATTTGAGTCTGGATTACTCAAACATTTTCTTACAAAATCCCAACTGATGGAATTATGAATAATATACCCCACCATCTTCATTTTATTATTTGATTTTACTTTACCACTAGGTACCCAGAACTATTCACTTTGCATGGGTGGTTGAAAATTAAATCTCCAGTTGTGACAATTATTTCTATTGGACGCATTTATTGAACCTAGACATAAAAATTATTATATCTTCTGCTATAACTGACTGTATATTACTCTATACTTGCTAAACGTAAAGACATCATACAAAATGGTCCAAAATAAATCTTATCAGGATAAGTTAAAATCGTCTTACAAGTCGAAAGCAAAACTAATTTAATGGCAGTATAAAATGTAAACATTCATGGTTTTATTATACCGAAATTTCCATGATTCATCTAATTATACTGGATACCTAGTAAGAGCGGTGATATGACTTAAGTGCCATAAGGAAAATATTAAAACGCTCACTGCAAACAAATCACAGATGAGAATAACACAGTTCATTACACTGAACTAATTTATTAATAAAAGTCAAGAACTGTTGTGTTCACTTGATGCTGAATATTCATTCTTCATGATGCATAATATTTGATCGGTAAGTGCCAACGAAATTTTATGTTTAAATGTTAAGAGGGTTCAATGGAACAAAGAAGCAACTGATAAGATCATGAAAGTGAATATTATGATTAGATAGTGGAATAATAATAGCGATAGCATGTATTAAAAGTTTGTCATCATAAAATCAGTGATTAAGACTGAACCTCTGTTCAATTATATTCCTGAAAAAGTCACTGATATTTTGTTAAACATTTTGATTGATTGAATTGATTTAACAAAATTCTAAACACATTTATTCTAGTATACAAGAGTGAGTGATATGAGTTTCTTAAACCGTCCTTTCTCCACTCAACACTTGTAATTCGAAAATGTAGTCACATTAAAAAGCTGAAAACAAAGATAATAGGGTGGTTTTCTATGGAGATTTTAAGTAATTTTTATATATAGTTGAAATCATGAGTCAATTGAAGTTAGACCACCGTAGAAAACCTAGAAGAACTGGACGACCGTTTCGTTTTGTGGGACTCCTCAGCAATGCGCATCCACGACCCCACCTCGAGATATTCGAACACTGCACTTACCAGTCTTGCGCTAGAGCAATTGACCACTTGCTCCATGAGGTATTTCCTGGAGTTCTTGTGAGAAGCGGTAACCAGTGGAGTTCAACCAAGTCTGTTGGGAGGTATCAACTTACTGAAGACATTGGTGAAATGGTTACTCAACTTCGTGGATTGGTTGGAGTTAGACATTAACACCGTTGGATGCCGGCTCAGTGGTCTATCGGCCAAGTGTTCTGGCGCGAAACTGGTAGGTGCTGGGTTCGAATATCTCGAGGTGGGATCGTGGATGCGCATTACTGAGGAGTCCCACAATAGGACGAAACGGCTGTCCAGTCCTTCTAGGTTTTCTACGGTGGTCTAACTTCAATCGACTCATGTTTTTAACTATAAACAAAGATAATAAATTATAAAATGTTTATGAAAAATGGAAAATTCTATATCTACTCTATATAACTTAGGACTAGATGTTGTATAAAATATTGTGAAAGCTAGAGAGAGTAACCATGTGGTATCTAGTTAATTCTGTACTTAATTTAAAAAAGGGTGGTTGGTCCCATAATTAAAAGTCATATAAACTATTTTGTTCATTTGCAAAAAAATGTTTTAACCTTGGTAGTGATTTTCAAAGTTATTGGATTTCTTTAACCACTCTAGGATTGTTCAGTACTTGTAAGTAGTTCACGGACGGTATCATGAGAAATTAACTCAATGGTTAGTCATCTCATATAATTCGTACTATTTCACTATTTACTAATAATCTTACCATGTTGCATTTTATTATTTAGCTTTGGGAAAAAACGTTTGATCAAGCTGCTTATGGTTGCTAAGATTACATCATTTTATTCATTTGTTTCAAGTAATTTCAATGGTTCATTCAAATCAATATTGGTTTTGGAATTAAATAGATATCACCAATTTGATTTTCGAAAGAAAACGCCAAAACTATTCTACTATGGTAGTAAACATCTTAATTGCACCTTTTTTGTTATAATAATATTTAAGGGTATTCTTCATTGAGAAGTAACAAGTTCTTGGTAGAATCTAAAATAACTCATTATGTCAACTTTCTATAATTTTACTTTTGTATCACTAAAATAAAGACCCTAAGGGTAAAAATTACTAGCCACTTTAAGCAACTGAATGATAAGAAGAATCTTCAAACACGAAACATTAACTATAAGACAAACAAGCAAAAATAGCTTATTACACTTAATAAATAAAGAAACAAAGTACATGAAGAGTTACAGTAGAACACACTAATTCCCTATGTAAAATGTGTGATAAAAATGCAATAATAAAAATCAAACTGAGAAATCGATTTCATTGCTAGATAAGTTTTTCAGTCTATTTATTTATGTTCACTGCTGTCACTACAGATATTGTGGTGTGGGCTACTTATATCCAAACAAGTAGTATATAACGATGGTCAGGCATTGAGTGTATTTCAATAGAAAATCGATAAGTAGAGAACGGGGACGTGACGCAATTGGTATGCAAATGCATGAACAATAATACTCGGAGACTATAGACTGATATTTGCTAAAGAAATGGTCAAGATTGAAAAAACTGATTTATATTTTGCAAATTAATTGCTTACTGTAGGGTTGTCAGATTTTAGTGAGATATTCTATAATTTCCTTGCCAAACACATTCGATTGACCCCCTTCGTGTTCTCATTCACTACAATATGAGGCGTACCTACTGTCTTAATTCATTTTCCAAAAAATGTAATGATAGCTTATATTTACTTCACCAATCAATAACAGTTTTGTGTAAGGATACAATCTTACAAGTGAATACATACTTTTACTCGACTACTGATTTGACCGTTACATCTTAACATTTCATGGGAACTGTATGGTCTGATTACATAGGTTAAAATACTTGTGAAGTTATAATAAAAAAATCTATGGATAAAAATAATCAATTATTTTGATTAGCTGTAATGGTGATTCATAGAGACTGTAGGATTTACACAGTTTTAGGTGACGAGATGATCTTAGCTAGACCACCATTGAAAACCTGGAAGCACTGAACACCCGTTTCTTTATGGTATAGAACTCCTTAGCGGCACACACTCGCTACTCCACACGCGAGGATCGGACCCAGGATCTTTAGTCTCGAGTTCGAACTCCTAAAATATTGACAACCGAGCTGGCATCCAATCGTGTTACTGTATAACTTAAACCAATTTATGATATCGTTCAATCTTCATCCAATCCCTGATGTAGACAACTGTTTCAAATTAGCACCGATATACGAACAGTTGTTGAAACAGCAGTAACATCTATTGGTGATTTAAACCAAAGGGTTACAAAAACCAATGGATTTTTTCTAAGTCTATTGAACTGATAGATCCTCGTAAACTCATCCCATCAGGCTTCGAACACGATGAAGGGCGAAAGGAAAAGAGATGGAAAAGGCAGCAGCTGTAGGCAACACCAGATAACTCTTCAGACTAATAAAAGAAACTGGGATTAAGAAGTCAACTGTAAGCGAGAAAAAGACGGAATCCTTATCTGCTCTCAATTCAGATGTTTAGAACGATGGGTGGAACACTTTAGAGAACAGTTTAGCTGTCCTTCAGCTACTTTACAGTTACCCACTATTCCCAAACAGTCTGAATGGAACATTAAAGTAGGTCCCTCAACTCTAGCTGAATTTCAAAAGGTTACATCTAATCTGAAACGAGGAAGAGCAGCCGGTCCAGGTGGATTGGCTTTAGAGGTTTTTAAATATAATGGTCCAATTTTGGAGATTAGGATGACTAATATGTTAGCTAAAATCTGGAAGTTGGAAGTAATCTTATCTGACTGGT
Organism: Schistosoma rodhaini; assembly: GCA_944470415.2. Lineage (NCBI taxonomy): Eukaryota > Metazoa > Platyhelminthes > Trematoda > Strigeidida > Schistosomatidae > Schistosoma > Schistosoma rodhaini. The sequence continues at coordinate 40,641,004 of OX104044.1, forward strand.
AACAATCACTGATTGTCCCAATATATAAAAACGGGTCAAAATCATCCTTTAATAACCATAGACGGATTAGTTTGACAGACAATTGTTATGTATTTGACCTGGGCTGTAGCCAATTGTTACGTCTGACCGATTTTGAACGCTATATTCGCTTCCCTAGGCTAGTTCCTTACCCCCGAGCTAGAACTATACACCGACTTGAAGACCAGAGAAAAGGCAGGAGTATCAGAGAAACACTTTACTACAGGGTTCATTTATGTACAGAAAATACAGGGGTTTTATAGTAATTAAGAGACCTTGAGTTTCCATAGTAGTAGTGTGTTAAACAGCCAATCAGGATCCCGTTATTTTAGTAGCATAGCTTCTAATTAATCGCTGATTGGTTGGGGCTCTTTATGAGCCTCTGTAGGCTCTGATAGAGTTTACTGTAAGCCGACTTAGTAGTAGTTTTTGATTCTGTAGACCAAGAAGTTCTGTGGCAGTGTCTGCCATTGAAAGACGTACCTCAGATGTACATAAACCTTGTGAAGGCTCTTCACTCGAAAACCACCAGTCGACTGAGAGCTTATGGCGAACTGTCATATGATTTTACAACCTCAAATAGTGTCCGACAAGGTTGATCACTATCCTTATTTTTGTTTAACGTCATTATAGACCTACTGCTGAAAATAACACTCTCCTCGACTGAGTTTTCGGACACTGATCTCGTACCAGGAGGTCCACTTATCGACTTAGAGTACGCAGATGACATAATCCTGTTTGGTGAAGATGCTGATAAAATGCTGAGTCTTTTGGTAGCACTAAGTAAGAATGCCAGGATGTTCGGGATGCGTTTCTCCCCCTCTAAATGTAAATTGTTACTCCTGAACTGGCCTGTGTCAACATCGGAACTAAGGATAGGGATTGAAGTAGTCGAACGCGTCGACAACTTCACTTATCTTGGTCTGATCAGCCCTAATGGGTTGGTGTCTGACGAAATGTTGGCACGGATTCCAAAAGCTTGTTTGGCTTTTGCCAACTTACGTCACCTATGGCGAAGACGAGATATCCGTCTATCAATTAAGGGACGAGTATACTGCGCAGCAGTTCGCTCTGTTCTACTTTACGGCTGCGAAACGTGGCCATTAAGAGTAGAAAATACTCGTAAGTTACTAGTATTTGACCACACATGCCTTAGAAATATTGTTCGCATCTGCTGGGATAACCGGGTAAGTTATAGTGAGGTTAGACTCAGGATATTAGGAAATGATGGTAAATCAGTTGATGAGGTGATGAATCTTCATCGACTGAGATGGTTGGGCCACGTATTACGTATGCCTGAACGTCGATTACTACGATGCGCAATGTTGACTAGTGTAGGGGATGGTTGGAAGAGAGTTAGGGGCGGCCAAACCAAAACATGGCATCAGTGCTTGAAGTCACTAACTTCTAGTCTGAGCCATGTTGGTAGATGCAGACTACCTGGTTGGGGTCCGCGTGACTATCGTAACCAATGGTTGGAGACTCTGGGTGACGGCTCAGAATCGATCACAATGGCGTAGGTGTATATACTCTTTATCTTCCCTTAAACTTCTAGATTAAAATTACTTTATACCTTTTGTTCTACGAACTAATTCTTTTTCTCTGTATTATATCCTTATATTCAATTTTTCTTTTATATATTACTACCATTGAAGTAACTATTTCTATGGATTCGGTGTTCATCTTGTTGTACTAATGAGATGTGGCAACTTGGACCGATGCATATATGTACCTGGCCCTATGTTGTAGCTGACTGACTCCAATTACAATTATTTTATTTTTTTCCAAATTCTATAAAACATTTTAAACAGTCAGATGGTACTAATCAAAAACAAAATATCTGTCTCCAGAGTAAATTAACTTCACATATAATGTATTTTAGGCACAACTGACATTTTCCTAGATTTCATGTATAATTCTAAACAAAATAAAAAATTAGATGTTGTATATTCTCTCAAAATCTCACAAAGATTTTCTTTCATTTCTAATTAGGAATAATTACAAACATTTTCAGCAGTAAAATCAATTGTATCTGCTTAATTCACTCCTTCTTTGTTTTTTTAAAACAAAATGAAAATCGGAGGGAAAAAAAGCGCACTTAGAATCTTTCTTTAAATATCATGAAGCGCATATCGATTAAGAAAATGTTTGAATAATGCTGGGTTTTTTTATATTTTAATCAACTAACATGCATTAGAGAATTAAACTATAAAATGGAAAGCATTTGATTCTACTTATCATTTTTTGGTTATTAAAAAATCCATTAGTAATCGAGCAAAGAAGTTAGAGTAATAAACAAATGTCATGGATTGGTTGAAGTTATACATTAACAACGTTGGATCCCTACTTAGTGCTCTAGAGGTTAAGCGTTTGCGTGAGACTAAAAGTCCCGGGTTTGAGCCCTACGTGTGGGATCGTGGGTGCACACTTCTGTGAATTCCCGTACTTGGACGAAACGACCGTCCAGTACTTTCAGGTTTCCAATGGTGGTCTAGCATTGTCCAACTCATGATCTCATTTAAAATAAACAAACGTCTGTACTTAATTTTTGAAATTTCGAAAATTAATTTCAACTGTTAGTTGTTAAAGGTTCTCTAGACTAGTTTTCTAGTAACACCGAGTATTGACTGATCAATGTTATTTTTTCTACGTTCGTTGTACTGATCAAATTGTATCAATCATGTTGTAAATTTAATTACTAGTCTGAATGATACGATATTGGGTATCTGCAATTATGGGAGAATTGCTGATCAATGAATAATTTGGACTGATGTCATTAAGTGTTTGATAAATGTCAATATTTCACCTACACAAAGGCTTAATTGACTCTTGACTAGCTCAGCGGCAAATACGACCGAATGAGGCAAGAATATTAGGTTTCTTAGGATTACAAATGCAACCTTCTAACAAGTGTCAACTGACAAAAAGTAGGACAGACATTCTATTACAAAAAACGAAAACATTTAAAAATTATTGCAAACACCTAAATTGAAAAGATCTAGTCACTTTGCTTTTTGGTTTTCTGTCTGAGTTATTTTATGTCTATTATAGCAGAGTTTATTAAATTCATTAAATCCCTAAACTTTTGAATTATAAAAACGTTTTCTATTAGAATGAGTACTTTTCATTGTTTATGAATTTGGGTAGATTTTAGGACTTAGAAGAAACAGGAAAGGTGTAACCAAACATTTATTTTGTTGATTATTAGCATAATGATAAAAAACCTAAATATTAGTAATTACTATCTATGAGTGAACGGTTTCGAACTACGACAGTAGCTCGAAAAAATGAACGCAACCATCTATTTAGTGCATCAGATTATTTTGAAGTAAATAAGCTTGGTGTTGCAATGATCAGTTTTCAGGAGTATAGATTTTATTAAGAAAACTTGAGAAAATATCTGCATGGGCTATGAATCTAACACATGGTTTCAATACTGCCATACATGTCATCTCCAAGTTATTCACAAAGCCTCATGAGCATGATTATTTCTGCCTAAAGACACGTAAAACTGGTAGTTTGTGTGTGAAATATTTTTCTAATAAAAACTATACTTGTTGAAGCTAATGTATAAGAAAACATAATAGATAACAGAACTTTAATTAGTAGTCAATATGTTGTTCACTTAAATGCTGCTTCTAACTTAGCCCTTTGGAAACTAGAATATCACGCTTCGTAGTGGAATAACGAATCTGTCAAGAAATAATTGTTAAATGATAAGCGCTTAGTGTTTTAATAGATGGTAGGATTTGTAAAACCAGTGAGCATCCTCGTTGTAAAGAGAATTCACTAGAGAAGATGCCATACGGAGTCATCTGGTTGAATTTTTCCTCAAAACTAACGACAACACACATTTTGTAGATATCAAAGCCTATTAGCTTATGAAGTTCCATTTTTCACTAAAAAATCTATTATCGTCTTCAACTAGTCGCAAGTTGAAAAAAAAGATCTGTCTCTGGCTGTTTTCACTCCAATGAATACGATCAGTAATTTTCTGAACAAATAAATAATTCATTTAGAGTCATCCATTTCTAGCTAAACATTGGCGTTGCATTTCGTTCATGTTCTAAATTTATATTCACAATTCATTTCTTTATTTCCAATTTATTTCTATTCTTCATTAGAGGAAATAAAAACTATGTAATTAGGTTTTTGGGCATAATTACCGTTTTATTGATGAAGTTGCTTTATCGCATTGTTCTTCAAGTCTGGAGGTTAATTAGGAAGATAATCTAAGTGCGTTTAAAATTTCTTCACCAACTATAAAATAAAAGTGTTTGAATGTTCATTAGAAATAGTGTTAGAAGTGTTCAATGGCAGTACTTATGAAAATTTGATCATAATACCTAGAGTACATGAGTTAACGAAGTACGAATGTAGTGACCGAGACTACTTGGGTTGGATTTTAAGTGACCCAGTAGAATATCTATCAATGATAAAGGTAATATATATGGACTGCTATCTTATAAATTTATTCATGTTTTTTAGAAATACATGGTAAAATTTGTTTCGATTTCCCAAAGTTTCTCGTATAATATATTTTAGGAACAGGAACACTGTCATCCTGATTGATTTGAACAGCATTCTAAAAGTTCCACGAAGATGTAGAGAGACTTATTTACATAGTGATTCTGTTATTAGCATTCTTGGAGTTGAGAAGTCACTCTATGTTAATCATTTAACTACATTTCCAAATAAATGGTATATGAAGCCTCTACATACGAAGTCAAACTCGAAGCCTAACGTTTGTAACTCGGTATATTGCATCGATTAAATGTTACATAGGAAGTCGCTTCCGAAATATTTATAATATTCTTTTTAGTATTTTACTAAATAATTTTGTAAAACAAAGCCTTTTACACCATAGCTCTTTGAATAATGTGGTAGATTCATTGTGTACCATACATCAATTGCTTTACATATGAAGAATGATAGTCTACTTATTTTAATTTTGCTAAACGGTAACGATTTCATTTTCACAGTTAATTAACAAATTACTTCAAGCTGCTCATTCTATTCTAGTTAGGTTTGTGTGTGTGCATTAACTTACATTTATACACTGTTGCTAAGTATGAGGAAAAAAGCATTGTTTCAGTAAAGGATAATAACTCAACTGAACTCAACTATATTGTAATAAATCAACGTAAGTAACATGTTCATTCATTCATTCACATTTACATTTATGTTTCATATTCTGTTCAGAAAGCAGTATTGTAACGGAAATATTTACTTCCAAAAAAGAATTAATAAGTGTTCGAAATGACAATTAAATTAAACAATACAGTCTCTTGGTTTCTAGGGTACATTTGTAATTTGAAAAAATGATTCATTAAAGAAAACTTAGTTGTGTACTATATGATGAAGGCTTACTAAACTAGAAAAGTACTGCTGCTAAATATATATAGAGAGCGACATTGGTAAGTATTATGTACTAACTACACCCGTTAGATATTTGTTTTTAATTTCATAGGCTTCGATACAATAAATAATTTAAGCAGAGATGGATAGTGGCTAGCAGTGGACGAAACGCGCGTCCTGGATTCCACTGCTAACCACTATCCATCTCTGCTTACCATGCTAGTGAATTAAGGCTATATTGAGGCAATACACACAGTATGCACATATACCAATTAGAGACTGACCAGTTGCAGTCCTAACTCATCGGTGGGAAAATTCAAATAAACAATACTAAATGAAATAAATAATTTAGTTTTGATTGTTGCAAAAAAAGGATGAATTAAAGTTTATGGAACTCACCTGGTTTGATAGTAAAGGTATAATGGACCGATTGATTTTCTTATGTAGTTTAGCAATTCGTCCAGAAGCATTTGATCTGTCTCTAGTTCATTAACGCGAATTAATCGATCACCAACTTTAAGTCCAGCTAGCTGAGCTGGTGATTTTGGTAGTATCATTGCTATATACGTTACCTAATATGTTGAACCAGAAGAAGGATAAAAAGTAATTTGGTTAGTACAATGTCAAAGATTTTAAATATAACAGAGTGAATATTTGATACAGTGGTTGGTGTGAGTGGTGCGTTTTCTATTAAAAAGAATCCAGTTACAATAGTGATTACTTTCAGTCATAATGTACAACATGCTCAGAAAAATTTTACAATGGTATTTAAAATTTTTATTTCTTTGACAAACCAATCGTTTTTACGGTTTATCAAATATTGGTTTCAGGTTTTTGTCTATTTGAGGAATGTGGAATATTGCAGCTATCAAACGAGCCTTCTTGCATATATTTAAAGAAAGTATCTAACTAAGTAGAACACTAGAGTATGTAACAGCTATGCATTTCATACATCAATATGCGCCTCAGGAAGAGGAGGAACAGGAAACAGGTCAATATTTTAAAAAAGCGATATGGATTGATAGATTACTTATATGTCAACATAAAGCTAACCACGATGGTATTATTATATACTAACCTCCCAATTTTTGTACGTCTGGAAACATTTGGATCGTATTCCTATATCCTCAGAAAGATGTTAATTTCCATTAAAAAGTTTAAACACCTTATCTTTAGTAATCTATTGTTCACTGGAATTAGAAATGGCCATAACATTGGAGAATGTCTCCATTTCATTATTATCTGATAATAATTGCTTTATATTCATCAAACAGTTTATTTGGAAATAATTAAAGTCGTTTCATAACTTTTCGAATATGAATCAATCTGTTGATTTTTTTTAATGAACTCTATGCTCACTCTCTAAATAAAGCAGTTTATTTGATTTAAAAAGAATATCTGTTCTTTTAGTATGAACCAAATATCAAATTTTGAGTGGATAGATTACGTCAGTGGTACTGATATCTTCAGACTGATTAATGTTTCAAGCGTTATGTTCACTGTGTGGTTTTCTTTCCAATACAACATTGAAATATTTAGGCACATTCGCAACCGTCTGGACACTGTTCTAAAAGTTTTAGCTTTATGCTAGAATTATTTCAGCGCACCTCACTTTTCAGTAAAGTTGTGATTAGATATATAAGCAAGTAGGCAACAAATGTTTACCCGGATAAATATAATAAAAGAAATTAGAAAATGTATAGAAGCAATAATATGGTATTTGATAACTTTTCGTTCAAACAAAACATCCAGATAAAAAATGACAGAATATTTAGCATGTTTAAAATTAGTGATATATGCAAAGTAGACATTGGACATTGTTATTATTGCTTAACGCTTCGTTAAACCCTACGGTTATCTTCGCTTCAGCATTATCATCTGTTTTAAACACTCATTCAACTAGTCGTACAGTATCTATTTCGAATTTCTTATCCGTCTAACTGACAGATTAAAAAAATTATGAATATATTCAGCAACAAGCTTCATATATTTAATAATTTCTATCTTTGCTTTTTAACTGTGATCGTCCAATTAAGCGAGTTATGGTTGATGACTTTGCAAAGTATTTTATTCAACAACCATAGTTGTGACAATATTTCTTTTTATTGAAGTTTTCTATTTGTCTCGGAAGAAATGATCCAAAAGCTTTTTGACTCGGATCTTATTTTCCAAATTCAGCTATCCTCATATACAAGAAAATGTATAGCGATCAGTTTTAACTTAAGAAGGTTATTTGATGGCGAAGTTGTACTCGACTAGATGATAATACCATCACAACGTGTCAGAAAAACAAATGACTAACTGACTTCACTGACTGTATTTATGAGTTATGTAAACACTCGGTTATACGATTTTATGAGTTCATCAGTGTCATTTCATCATAATAGATTTATTAAATCCTTTCCTACATCTGCAGCTATAGAAACCTACGTTTAGAAAAAAAATTGTCTTAATATCAAGTTGAACATCTAAATGAAACTACTTGATTCATACTGTCTACGAAAACAACTAGAATTTAGGAAAAATAAAAGAATACCTATCAAACAGAAAAAACAATTTTTCAGTTTGTGTTTTTAGTATTTTCCTCAATACCTATTAACGTTGAGATAGATTTCAATTAGTAAGCTGTAACTAATGGAGATAACTATTTGACAAACGAGACGATACCATTTTGGATCGTTAACATTCTGTATAAAAGTGATTTGAAATTTGGAATTTAAGCCAACGAATTCCTGTTTGATGATCATAAGATACTGTGCTCAATACTGTGTAAGCTTCTATGTTAAACGTGATGGTATAAAGTTGAACAGTATTACTGTTAGGTTGGCTTACAATAAACTCTATCAGAGCCTCCAGAGAGGCTCATAAAGAGCCCAACCAATCAGCGATTAGTTAGAAGCTATGCTACTAAAATAATGAGGTCCTGATTAGTTGTTTAACATACTGCTACCATGGAATCTCAAGGTCATTTAATTACTATAAAACCCCTGTTTTTCTGTACATAAATGAACCTTGTGGTAAAGTGCTTCTCTGATACTCGTGTCTTCTCTCTGGTCTTTCAAGTTGCTGAGTAGTGCTAGCCTGGGGTTATCCGAATAGCTAGGATCCGAATAAAGCATTCAACCTACGAGTCATAACAATTACGCTAGATGTTAACTTCCACTCATTTTATAAATGATACCAATTCGAGGGGAAAATTCCACTTAGACTTCTTAAACTTATTTATAACTTGAAAAATAAGTAGTTCATGACTCTTTTGAGGTGTGATGTTTCTCTCTTGATTGTTTTGTATCCATAGTTGTAAAATGATAATCCACAGTTGCTTAAACATTGTTGCGTTAATGTTAATATTTACTGTAAAACTCATTCAGCTGAGCTATGATTTATCAATGATCTTCGATATTATTCATTTTCTGTGTGCTACCTTGTTGAATATGTTTAAATATTTTAGAATTACCGTTAACCAATCAAAATTGAATTATTTAAAGTTACTAAATGAAAATGCCATAACAATGCCCACTTTTTAGTAAACAAAAACACAAGTGGGGACAGTCGAATGTATTGAAACAAAATTACAGAACGTCTTAGTAAAATCTGAGAACCACACAGTAAATACTTAATTTGCAAAATGTTAATCAGTTGTCTCAAATTTGACTGTTACTTCTGCGAATATCAATCAATCGTTTCAGACTTCACTGTTCCTTCATTCTCACAGCAATCATTCACTGTTTTCGTTCTCTTCTCTTCGATCTTCTTAACCTTCTGCTGCCAGGTATTTCACTTTCGATTGATGATACATACTACTTATACCTATCGACATCTGTAGTGCACACCACAACTTTATACATCGTATATAATTAACCTTGAAGTAATTATTTCCCACGTTAAATGATATTTGTAGTTTGGTGTGAAGTCGCTATTTAACTTTTGACATACAACTTAAGAAAGCTGTGTAAAATGTCAAACATAGTTAAAAAATTCTTTCAAAAGGTTAAGTAAAAACATTTTCGATGAAAGTGGTATACTTACTTGTCTAATACCTTTAGTTCTTTCTAATCGCATACCAAAACGTTCTGTTGTGTCATGACGTTGTAGAACAACGTTTCTATAGGAATCGTCTTGATTAGTGGAATCGCTACGCTGAGCAGATAAGTCACTTGGATGAAGAGCACTGGGTATTGTTGTTGATGTCGTATTAGTGCAATTATTAGTAATATTGTAGTTTATCTGTTTAGTGAATCTTTGACTTTTTTCTAAACTTTCATAAGCATATTTTGAATTCTGATTAATGTTTAACTGTTCATCGATTTTAGATAGTAATGAATAGTTAGAATCTAGACCGTCATTATTATTACCAATGCGAATTAAGTGATTTTGATTAGACTCATTTAATATTGTCAAATCAGAGTAACTTGGTGGCGGTGTTTCAATGCGTTTGGCACTTTCACAATGAACTTCATTCAAATAATGTTTAGGATCACGTTTGACTAAACTGTCTGGTTCCTGTAAACAAAAATAACAAAATCAATACTAATATTTGGAGCTAATGAAATACCTGAGAAATTAATTCTAACAATCATGAAAATAGTCATATTTAAGAACTGCTACCTAATAAAATGACCACAGTCCACCTGAAGATCTTACATAGTTTTACTGTCATTAGTTGAAAATTGAGCAGTATACAAATATCTTAGATGGCATAAAGATGATGCTCAAACCGTCTTCAATAAACCGGATTAAGCAGGGATCTATCACTTACCAAACTCTGGCTTACGAGCTAATTAGCTATACATAATTTCTACTTAACTTCGGAATTATTTGATCCAATCAAACAGCACCGTTCTTTTTCGTTTATATTCAGATCCATGTTAGTTTGTATCAGATGTTATTAATTACTCCTGGAAATCTCAAAAAGTCAGAGAATACCAACGTTACCTTCATTCATCCGGTAATCCTGGCAAATCTAAATATTCATTCCAAGTCGAACTATTTACCGTCTAGGTTTTGGATAGTCAGTCCATCAAGTTACAAGTAATTTTTTCATTTTTTGAAAAATTTCCTGTGTACCAAAATCAAACTTGGGAATGAAACTTCAGTCTGATTTTCATAGAACTTGGTTAGCCATTGAAAGTATAGAAGCATACTAAGCACTCAGCCTAGTAGTGATTTTACATACTACAAATAATAGTTTATTTTAAAAATATTGTCTCGTAACATTTTTATTGATATGTCTTTCTACTTAAAAGGTCTCCATATTTTCTCGTCCCGGGTTCATAGGCTGGATTAATGTCCTCACCACATCTAGAGTGTAAAAACAAGGACAGATGTGTTGGGTGTGATACTGTTCTAAAATGTCCAATTTCCCGCGAACATTTATTTCAAATCAGTGAATACTAAAGAGTTTATGAGAAGCTCAATTTTTTTCTCACAATCCTTATTTAAATTAGGCTCAAAACCAGCAGATTATGAAACACGATTATTCATTTCTTAGTGATTTAACTTGAGTTTAAGCGATAAAACTTTCCAAATATATTCACTTGTAGTGACATAGTTGACGTAACATTATTGACTCAGGGTCAATAGATTATATTCTAAGATCTTTATGAACATAGAGTCTCAGCAAATCTATCTGCAGACTGTTTTACAATGACAAAAAGTGAATTACTTAATCTCATAGAAAAAAAACACATTGAAAGTGCACGTTGGTTTTACAAACAAAAACCGACATTTCTGAAGAACAGCGAATTCACTGTATTTAGTTAACTTATGTTCATCTACATACACCAATTCAAAATATCGTTATACCTGATGATTAATAAATAAATTGTTTTTTCGAAGCCGGTAAACTATTTAGAAATTAGGTATAATGTAGTTTTGATCTAATAGTCTGAAAGCAGTTTCTATAAATAGTTAAAACAATTAAGTATGATGCACACTATGATAGGCAGAAGTTGATTTTTGTCATAGTTTTTTGGTGGAAAAGGTAATTTAAGGGTAACTAATAACTTTTTAGAAGAAAATTCAGATTTCAACATCTAATTTTCATAACCATAGAAGGTTTCAGTATGGTATAGTAATGAGGTTTATTCAGTGCAGTCCATATCTACATATCAAAGAAATACGTTGTGTCTCGTCAAACAGACAGTAATCAAAAGACTAACATAACCAACTCATTCATGAAATTCAGTGAATAGTCTGCCATTTTCTGATTGATTAATTACTTTTTTAAAATTCCTTGGTATCTGAATGCATAGAATTAACTCAACTTCAAGTCTGTACGTAGATGGAACGATAGAACTGAAATATATAAATATTTCATCATATCTTCTGTAAACAATGTCATTCACGCTTTGTCTGAATCATTTACTGCAAAACTGGATAAGGCTTCAAAAATGTTATTCAACCTAATTTATTATTCTGATAAATTTAAAAACAAAACTTTTTGAAAATAAATTAAAACGTTAGTAGGTATAAGTTCTAAGTTATTATTCCTTGTGTTCAAATGTGTTCCCATTTATAAAAAGTGTTTTCGATTCACGTGAACTTATTATTTTTATGTCATTGTCTTCTATTAGTCTGCAGATCAAGAAAAAGTACTTGTACTATGATAAATGTTACGCCCCTGAAATTGTAATTTAAATCTAAGCAGAATGTATCATACGGCAGTTTACAGAACGATGGAATACTAGAAACTTCATAAAACACCTTCACTAGTTATGTTCTGGGTTTAGCAATTAGTAAAGAGGTGGAGAAACTTGAAAACTCATCTTGTAATAACGATTAGTAAATCCAAGCTAAGGGCCTTTGAGCGACTGGCACTAACAACAGCATTGAAAATCTATCTATACTCCAGTATGGGATCACAGACTACTGTCTACAACACTTACTTGGTCGATAAGATTGTATCAGTACATAAAACAGGATGACGTTCAATTTATTGCAGCTTAGTGATTAATTTTTTATTTCTGACCTCAATTAAGATTTGGAAAAGAAGTGGGTTTTGTGAATTCACGATTTACTGACCAAATTTTAAAAAACCTTTCTTCATCAGGTGAATAACGTTTAATCAATAAAGAAATTATAACGTAATATGAATTAAGTTATCGATAAACACTTTCATTTCTTTAATTTTCAAAACAATTTTTTCAATCTAACCCACTATTTCAGTGTTCGGTTTTGTTACGTCCTCAACTTGATCACGAAAGAATACTATGTACAGTTAATGGCATTCAAACGTGTAGAAACCCACAGTCGCAAATCGGAAGACGTAAGAAGCAGAGAAAGTGATTGTTAGGTAAGAAACAAAAATGTGCAGAAAAACATAGGTATTTATAATGTTAGTCTTGACGATTACATCATTATAATTAAGACAATTCATAAGGAGGCAATTTATGATATTGTCCAATCGTAGCATGCTACGATGATATTCTAGAAAGCTATATCACGTTCTGACTAGATTGAATCTCTTCGGTTCCTTTAGAGCCTCCGAAGGTTTCATCATGCTTTCCGAAGTCGTCCCAACAGATTTCACAATATTAACTAGAGTTACTAGCGAGAGGTATTTTTATTGGACGATTTGCATTCAACCATTCAACCTACAGCTAAAAATGGGACATATTTAGAGGATCCTGTTAGCCCAACACTAGAAGACTATTTTGCTGCCAGTTTAGAAGACGACTGATGAAATACAACTATACACAACCTAAATCAGCATTGAATGATGTATGGATAATATTTCTACGTTTTAAGATAATAAGTGTGATTTAAACTATATTCGGTAGACCTTCGATAACTGTAACCTGGAGATCATATTTGGTAATGAAGTGGAAAATAATCTAGCGAATTAATTTGACGATAGTGAAATAATGGAAACCGTGAGAGAATACTAAAATTTGTTTAAAATCCTTATTTGTATGATCACATATCAAGCTTTCAGAACAGATTTCCTATAAGTAGAAAGAGAACTACGATCATATATTTTACTACATTAATATTGAGAATTACCAGTCACGATGTCATTGATGAGGAGTTAACACGACTAAGAAAAGTCCGTTCCCAAAGTAGATATAAATCAAGGTTTTTTGGAAAGCATATAATGTCCGGGTATCAAAAACAAAAACGTTTTATGTCAACATTGACTTCTAGTGTGACAAAGCTGCGTACATCTTAAAGAGGGTGATTTCAAATTCTCTCAAAAACATTTTGAACAAATTGAGCATTAGGTAGATTGTTAGAAATAAATAATATATTTGTAATATCCCAATGAGTAGAAAAATTAGATTTTCTGACGTTTCGTGAGTCAGTCTAAGACACTTATTCAGAGAAGTGGCTTTTGAAATACAAAAGACATAGTCATCCAGCACATGTCGCTTCACATATTGACCGTTAAATATCAGTGAAATTTCCTGCTTCATACTTCTTCTGGTTGTCAGTAAAATTAATGTTTTCGTTTCTTCAACCTACATTTGATACATTTTGTAGATACTTTCCATACACAGACATACCATTTACTGTTAACACTAAACTGTATTAATAAAGCCACAACTGATGAACCATAAAAACAAAACTTACATTTTTCCTGTTTAAAAAATGATCATTATCTAATGGTACTTTGCCTTTGTTGTTGTTATTATTGTTATTGTTAACATAATCAGCGCTTTTGTCATCCAAATTATCAACATCTAGTTGCTTATTAATCGATTTGAATTGTTGAATGTTCAATTCTAACTGTGATAATGGTAAATTATTTAGGTTATTGCTATCTTTATTAATATTATAGGTTTTTTGATAATATGATTTATTTTGCTTAATCAGTAGGTTTCCATTTAAGTGATTTTTTACATTCGATATTAACAATGAATTAGATGACGGTATAGTTGTTTCTTTTACTGGATTCAAATGAAATATAGGCTTCTTTTTTAAATATGGTGAAGTAATTCTTTCCGAATTGAAAACAGTATGAAGTAATTGCGCCGGTGTAGTATGTTCTTTCTTCATAAATATTGGAGAACATGGAGCAGATTGTGTTGTACATAAGTGATCCTTTTTAATACGATTGATTGGTAAATTGAGAATAATTTTATTAAATGCACCAGGATTTTCATGATTTTTATTATTAACGCCAATTGAGTTTGACGATCTGTTTGTAGGTTTCTATAGTTAAAATAGCATTTATAAAAAAAAAGGCTGTAATTGAGAAATTCTGAAAACCAGGAGATTTTAAGCAACTGTTATGCTTACGTTTAAACACGTCCACTTGCCCACATAATCGCAATTTTGTTTTTACTTTGAAGCCAAAGTTTCATACAGAAAACAGGCTTAAAAACGTGATAGCATTCTTTTGTTATCTTCCTCAAAATCTACCAACGGTCATTAGAAAAGTGCAGTACACTTTATCGATATAGGAAGTGGGACTTTAGTACTACAGTTTTTATTCCCAGAACTACGTTTTTTAACGATAGAATGCATCCCACAGGCTAACTGGTGACTTCAAATATTCGCTGATTTCGTAAGTATCATTCGGTTATTCAAATATTTTAACTCACAAAAATACAACTATAAATTAGGTTTAAAAGACTTTTTTATGGAATCTAACAGTTTAATTAACGATGAACGACGCCGAATTAACAGTAAGAGTTCAATTTATCTGTAAATAAATTAATATATTTTTTATATCCCAATGAGTGGAAAAATTAGATTTTCTGACGTTTCAGGACTCAATTTAAGCCACTTCTTCAGAGAATAAATAACCAAATTAACATTAATCCCAGTTTAAATAGTACAACAAACAACACGAATATTATGTCATCTCTCATCTAAGCACAGTGAACGTAATTTCGTGTCACTCAAACTAGAAATCATTTGGCAATCTGGTTGATACCATTCGTTTATCGCAAAAAACTAGAACAAAAAATAGTATTTCATCACTCCTCGAAAGCACTATGATGTAAGAGTTAAATACTGGCTACCAAATTAAATCGCCACACTTTTTCCATACTTCCATAACAAAATGTGGTTATGTACTGAGTATTTTTAGGAATCCAAATGCAAATAAACTTCCGTTTAATAATACAGGCCAACACGAATCCTTTCATAAGTTCATTTGAATTCATTTATATTATTATTGGCTGGATAACTAAGTCAAAACATGAATGAAATCATTTTATTTTCGACTTCATATAATGAATATTCTTTTTTGTTGTTGGTGTAAAATAAATATTCCAGTACTTTATTGAGGTCATTCCCCAGTGTTTGACCTGGTGGAGTAAAATGTGTTTTTTTAATAATTGAAACACTGGATACTATACACGTCTAAAATCCATCTGCTGTTCGATGAGGACAGTGGATAAAAAGACGAGTATGATTTGCTATCATCGTATTACTCTCTCAAAAATGAGGACCACTTCATGAAATTCAAAATAGTATGATTTTATCTTATAGTGGTATATAACATATTTTATTAATTGATCCAACAGAAATATCTTCATCTTATCAACTTCAATAATGTACATATTTGAACAATCACGGAAATTCACTTAGTATTGTTTGTTTGGATCTTCCCATCGATGTGTTTAGGACTGCAACTGGTCAGTCTCTAATTGGAAATGTTTACCACCACATGATGTTTTATGAATTTCATGTTCCTCGGTAATTTTGAGTAGCTTAATTGTTTGCGATTAATAAATAACTGACATCAATACTTTGTGTTATATGTCTAAGTAGCATCCGTTAGCCGGTTGTTTAATAATTATTTTTCTAAAACGCGTCCATCAGAATATGGTTAAGGGATTGGTTATTTGAGTTTTAACTCATTTAATCAATTCATCCTCTCATTCACTAAATAATGGTCATTTAGGTATTTCTAATAACCGTTAGTTACATTATAAATAAAAATCCAATGAAGACTTTCAAATTACAACAATGTTTACATGAATAAATTTCGATCTAATTTAAACTTCACCATAGTATCAGACAAGATCATGATAGTTTATCCAAACGCTCTTTGTCGTGATCTAGAAACCTCAAATATCATTATATATTTTATGAAACAATCGATTGAACCTCAACTGTAGAATGTGAGTGGCAAAATCTAATACCAGTATTTGACAAAAACAATACATGTGATGATTTTATATATTATTGAGGGACGTCTACCAAATACATCGACTATATTTGTGTAAATCAGAATAAAGTCGTATGATCGGACAGTTAGCTTCATCATGATATTTAGTAGCTGGTACTATGTGAAGCTTATATAGGCTATTCTAGCTTCTGGACAGACAAATTTATTCATTTTTCTCAAATCACTTATTCGCTTATTAACCCTATGTGTTAATCGCTCACCTTATACATAACGTGTATTTAAATTATTTTTTTTCTGAATATAAATATTGAGTCACTCCTGATCTAGAAGAGTTGGCTCACTCGCCATCTCCTCTGAGCGTCATTCCGTTTCATTTCTCTACCTTTGCTTCATTTCAGTGATTTTCTGTCTGGAACGATGGATGCGCTAAATATACGTATTCGAAATTAATTCTCGTATTTGGTTCATCTTAATCCGATATTCTCTAACTCGAATTAAGTCGATAAAAATATATGAAGGTTAGTGGCAAGTATATTTCAATAACAATCAGTATACAATCTGACTGGAACCAGATATAGGGTCAAACAAGATCTTCCTTTTGTTTTGCCCTAGTTTACAGTAATATTTTTATAAATAAACGTGCAACACAAAACATTTTTTCGAATATTTAACGATTATTCAATAAGTTGGAAGCGAAAACTGATTATATGATGACAGGAGTAGGAATAATAAAAGTATCACAAATAAATGTTTTATTATTCGAATCTTGTTCTGAAGTTGTCCGATGCATTTCGGATATTATGCTAAAATTGACTTTGAAATACTGAGATTTTACACGTAAGAGATACTAATTAGGATAACTGTTATAAGGCTCATCAGTGTTCGTTGCTGTCATAATTGCGATAATAATAATAATAATAATAATAATAATAATAATAATAATAATAATAATAATAATAATCTGACCTGATAATCAGCCGTTCTATCTAACTGAAGTAAAATCCACGGATACTACTGAGAATCTACGAGTAATGTCAAGGTCTGACAAGTGTTTACTAGTAGAAATGAATTTGCTACGGTGTCTGTGATACAAAGTTATATGACAAATCACCGCCTAAGCAAACTTTACAACTGATGTACATTTTATTTTTCCATTCACCAGATGATAATCAGTGTCATTAACGTTTTATTTTCAAAATTTCTAATATAAAAATATTGTCTCAATCTGTCAAAATTTCTTATTGAATTGTCTATGGAAAAACAAAAAAGATTACTATAAATGGGACTCTAAATTTTTTGAAACCCTGTCTTTAAGTAATAAATCAAATGTAAATGTTGTTTGTTATCTGTTGATACAGTGATCTACTAATAACGCGGTAACAAGTTAAACAAGACTGTACTTTAGTTTGTGTACAAAACATTATTTCTAAAATACTGAGTGTGGTTCTACTTAAATTTTCAAAAATACAAAGGATTCTCTTCTGACCATTTCTATGTACAGTAGTATGCATAGCCATACATATCATAAATTTAACATTATACTAAAATAAATGATATAATTCATAAGTCATCACCAGTTTTTATTGTTGACTAATTTCATATTTGACTATTATAGTGATGCAATTTTATCGCTAGTTAATGAATGTTAATTCACTTAGGAGCTTTTGTTTCAAGTAGCTGTGTTATCTATTTCAAATAAAATATGAATAAAACAGAATGTTCGCTTTAAAATGAATAATATAGGGTGTGTGAACATGTATCAAAATGGTTGCAGAAACAAATAGAATCAAATAACCCGATAAGAGTAGAGGATAAACATCCTCTATTGCCAAACACATAATCCAAACAGACCATAAGATTGATCTTAACTCGGCTTTTGTGATGTTGTATAAAAGTGTTAAAGGGCCTATACTAAGGTTTATTGAAGCCTTAGCCGTACGAAAATTCAAGCCCTCTTTGTGTATTCAAAAACAGTTTGTTCTCACTTTAAACCTACCCTGGTAATATTAGCTTATTATCCAGAGTGATTAGGTGTCAAATTGTTTTAACATTATTATTATTATTATTATTATTATTATTATTATTATTATTATTATTATTATTATTATCTGTTATATCTAGAGCCTTGATTCTTAATATGCCGCGAACTACTTGTCTACTTGAACGATAGAACCCGCAACGTCGCAAAGAGAGAAGACAAAGACTGGTAAGCAGGAAGTTTATTGCCCCGAACAATGTCAAAATATAGCACAGAAATCTCGTGTATTTATAGTTTTTGGCTGAAAGTAAATTATCATTTAGGTCAACCAATAAGCACATAGGTATCAAACTAATCCATCCAATGGGGAAGCTCCACGTTGGCATTTCTAGAACAATCCCCTAGCCCTGATTGGATGGAATGTCTGCGGCTCTTCCTGGGCTTCCTAGAGCCTCCTCGACTTCACCTGTGGACCATCCTCACATTATCCCTGTCTCCTTTTACCCCCCACTACCAGTTTAGTTGACCTTTTATTCTTATATATAAATGTTCTTAACAAGTATATGTGTGATCTGATTGTTCGAAATGTATTGCGCTAATATACCACATAGTTCTGATAATCTTCGTCTACTTATCACACTATCGAAATTTATCAAAGGGACTAATTGCTTTGATTACTATAACGCCAGACTTAAAGTTCATTTGTGGAGGATTAAATCTATAGCGTAAATATTACACATTCAAAGTCGCAATTCAAATGCCATAACCACTGTACATAAGGAATTATTTAGAGTTGACTTTTGCATTTTCAGTGTATTTCAAAACTATAAAGTCGGTTAGTCAACTACTCTTTTTAAAACCGTCCATATTATTTCAAACATTCTATTTTGTAAATTCATTTTCGTTTTAAACTATAGATTAAGTTTTCCTCACGACCATAAAAAAAACATTATTTCTACTTCGTCAGCTCTTAGTGTTGAACTGTTATTGTAACATGGATTGGTAAACGTTTTTACCAGTTCCTACGCTGCTTTTAATCAACTAGACGGCTATAAATCACTCAAAAATCAAAATCACGATAATTTAAGTAATTTGAATAACAAAAGAACCTAACCAATTTGTAAGTCACTTTCAATATCCTCGTTGTTGTTATTTTGTCTACTACTTGGAATTAACTGCCATTTTCACGTATTTTCAGTGTGTGCATGCGTCTAATTATGCTTGTTGTTAATAAAATATCAAAGTACTACTTTTCTAGTGCTAGTCCTATGAAGAAGCAAATAAGTAGTTTTTCATTGTCACCGTATTTTTGTATCCATTCTGTCTTAATATAGCCTTAGAACAACTTTAGAATATTATATGATTCAGTCAATTTAAACCCATTCTAAATGTCAATATCATATATTTAAACTGTTTCACCTTATTAATAGACACTGGAAATATAGATTCTAGTCTCATAAATGGAGGTCAATACGTTAGTTTATACAAATTGTAGAGATTAGATGACATTGGTTGCTTTTTAGCCACATTTGAATTAACCAAAAATGAACTGATTATCGGATAACTCTATTTATATGTATTTATGATCCCTTTTAAAATATATGGAACAAATCTCTAGAATAAACCACTTCGTGTGTATAAAAAATAATGATTTAATGAATGAAAAAATAGATATTATATGAAATAATGAAGCAAATTTTGACTCATAACGAACTTGTGAGAAAAACCCTCAAATACTCTCTGTACACTGAACTATAAGTACATAATATCTTAAGTAAACTACTTTGATGAAAACGCTCGTCCGTTATGAAAGTTGAAGTTATTAAGACTTGATATTTGTATAAATGTTTGTTGAGTTATTATTCACAGAATATTTTGTCACTATTTATGATGAATTAATGACTTTGTTTAATTCGAGAAAGAATTCTGCATGATCGAGCACAAAATTTAACTCATGTTAATACTACCATTCCTGAATGTATATCAAATATAGTACCGAGGTCATCAAATAATGAGCATCGCGTCTATTCAAACTTATTTTGAACAATAAATACATCAGATGTTCCTTGCATTTAAAGAAAGAAATTAATAATGCACTGTGAAAGAATAAAATCAACTCTTAAGTAACACTGTTCACTATCAATCAATAAACATGTTAAAATAATGCAGGAATAGGAAGTAGTGGTTTTCGTGTATTAATGAGCATGATAAATCATAGATAGAGTACCCCCTCTTTATGGTAAAAAAAACTACGTTGCGAATGTTATGTTAATGGTATTATGTAAATGATAAGTAACTGTAGTAAATGGATATTTTATTTCATTTATTTTATTTGAACACATAAATATTGGTACAAGGAAGCACCAGATACAAATGTGCCATACAAATCTCATTCGATTTGCTTGAGGGCTGTGATACTGCACAGGTGCCCGAACTGAAGCAGGTGGTTTTCTTAGGGGGCCACACCCGGAGCCTTTGACCGAAAGATTCGATCCACAAGGCAGTGGAGCATCGTGAGGAGATGCAGTCCCATGGTAGCCGGTGATCAACGATTGATTCGTACGCCATTTGTTCCCTCAGGATCCTGGAGCCCATGTGCACCACTGGTTTGGAATCAGGGTTTTCCAACTCCCCTAGGTGGACCCTCCATGTCCACCAACCCGGTTAAAGCGCCGGACATTCACTTTTCGTCCTCTCAATTTCGTAAACAACAGTAATGCCATGAGAAGGCAGTGAGTAGGACTTCCCTGACAGAGGCTATATATTCGCTGGCCATATGAAAGCATTTCGAGAGGGAGAACGGACTTTCCCCACTCTCGGCCGTACCAGGGCATTTGGGGGCTTGGATATGCCTCTGAAGTTTTCCCCTCGGAAACCCCTTACTATCAATATGTATGAATTTATTGAGGTACTACTTTGAACATCTCAGTTGTCCATTATATTTAAACACTGGTATACTACACAGTTGTCAAAGAACAAAAACAATAGTGAATTTCTCCTCATTTATACTTCACTCATTATTCGTGAGATTAATTTAATCTAAATTGATTAAGGCAATTATTTTTGAATTATCAAATTTGATGCATAAAACTATTCAATTATAGAATATAAAAAAAGAGGAAACTTGTTTAACATTTATAGGTATCATTACTGTTATGATTTGACCTAGGCTATAGCCAATTGTTATGACTTGATCAAGGTCGTCGCTGATTCGTTATGACCTTACGAATTTAACAAGGACGTAATTCTCGTAAATGATCCACCAATAGAATACGCCTTCTACGACCTTCACACTGTGACAATGACGTTCGATTAATATGAGTAATCTAGCGTCCTTATTGGTCCTTATCCGCCTACCCGTCCACTTGAGTCCAGAACGCCAATAGCAGCTGCTGTAATGCGAATCGTTTATTTCAAGCATACTTTATCTATATACCAGACAGGCAGACCACACCACACCATAAAATAGAAAATAATATTTGTACAAAACCAGGCCAAATGAAGCTGTAAGCGTGGGAGACAATAATCAATAAAACTGAGCATAACGTAGGGACAGTAAATCATATAGTAATAATCAATAGGTCAAAATGAAGCTAGTAATAAGATGAATATAGATATAGATAATCCAGTTACTGAATAGTTATACCATAGGAATATAAATAGATTAATAGTCTAATAAGAGGTCCCGTAAGTTATCAGTACTTACTTTTTCCTAGTATATAACACCTCCCCTTTTTTGAAGCATCATGGATAATAGCGATCCTTGGGATTTATTTTTATACGATTAGGTTTCCGCCTGATGCGCTGCGACCGCCTTGGGAGTGTTGTACACGTCTTCTTTTTATTCGGGTCCTTTTTAATTTCATCATCCGACTCGGTTAATATATTTAATGGTATATCATGCTTTCTATCACTTTCTATCTCCCACTCCTGTCTGGTCGGCTGTATCTGGTTTGCATGTCGTACCCATATCTTTTGTCCAACTTTCACTTCATAAATAACTTTCCCTTTTCTTCGGACTATGATGCCAAATTTCCAGGTTGGCTTTACTCCCTGGAAATCTCTTGCCATTACTGCTTGTCCCACATTAAACCTTCTGGGTAAGGCACCATGCCTTTTGTTAAATTGCAGTTCCATTCGTTTATTCTTGCATTGAATGACTTCAGGTTTTGGCTTCATTTGTTCCATAGGTATTCTAATCTTTCTTCCAAAAATTACTTCTGCCGGGCTTTCTTGATTATTTGTTGCTGAGTTGGGAGTTGCGCGGTAGCTTAGTAAAAATCGTTGAATTATATCTTCTATTTCTCCTTCCCCTTCGGCTTTAAGCAATGCTCTTTTAAAAGTGTCCACGAACCTTTCGACTAAGCCGTTAGACTGTGGATGGTATGGGGGTGTCTTGATATGCCTAATGGCATTGGCAATGCAGAACCTCGAAAATTCAGCAGAGGTAAACTGTGGTCCATTGTCTGACACCAATATATCTGGACACCCAAAACAACTGAATACTTGCCTCATTTTCTTCACTGTAGCTTGTGTTGAGACATATTTCATATAGTGGACTTCTGGCCACTTAGAGAAAGCATCAATGATTATCAAGAACTGTTTACCGTGTATAGGACCAGCAAAATCTACATGAACTCTTGACCACGGATTTGATGGTGTTCCCCAACTCTGCATTTCGGTCTTGCGAGGGGCTTTCATGGCTTTTGCACATGCTGAACATTTTGCAACATATTCTTCAATCTGCGCATCAATATTCGGCCAATATACATAACCGCGTGCAAGTGCTTTCATCCGCGCTACCCCTGGGTGTGCAGCGTGCAGTTCTAACATCACCTTCCGGCGTAGGCTTGTGGGTACAATAACTCGATTTCCAAACATTAGGCACCCGTCCACGAGCGATAAAGAATTCCGTCGGTGAGCATACTGTTCAATGTTTTTGTTGTCTATATGAGAAGGCCAACCATGTTCAAGGTAACTTACAATCCGTTTCAGCTCGCCATCTTCTTGAGTGTAGCGTCTAATATCTTCAGCGGATAATGGTGTTGCTTTTATAGCAACTTGTAGTATTTGGTGGATATCTTCTTCCAATGATATCGTTGCAATAATAGAATCTTCGCTTTCCTGATTCTGATTCGCAATTAATCGAGATAAAACATCAGCTTGTCCAAACTTTTCAGTTGATTTATATAGAATTCGGAAATCATAAGCAAGTAGTGTAATAGCCCAGCGTTGTAATCGATTAGCTGTATATGCAGGAATACCTGACTTCGATCCAAATATAGATAAAAGCGGCTTGTGATCTGTTAGAAGAGTAAATCGACGTCCATAAATCATTTTATGAAATTTCTTTACTGCAAAAACTATAGCTAATCCTTCTTTTTCAATCTGACTATATTTTCGTTCAGCTGGGTTAAGTGTTCGGGATACATGAGCAATCGGCTTTTCTTTACCATCAGGAAAACGATGGCTGATAACAGCCCCAATTCCATAGTTGGAAGCATCAGCGGCAACAATTATTTCAAGCTTAGGATTGTAATGAGTCAACAATAATTTAGAAGATAAAATCCTTTTTATTTCGTCGAAAGAATATTGGCATTCTTTTGTCCAGTACCATTTTGCACTAGCCATCAAAAGTTGATTTAACGGGTGTCTCAATTTATACATCTGGGGTACGAACATACTATAATATCCAATCATCCCCAAGAATGAACGGAGAGTTGTAACATCAGTTGGTGTGGGCATATTTTTGATGGCATTTATATTATCTGGATCTGGCCGGCGACCATCTTTATCAAATATATATCCAAGATATTTAACAGAATCTAGCATAAATTGACACTTTTCTTTTTGTAATTGAAACCCGGCTTGCGATATTCTATTGAGCACTACGTCTAACCGAATCATCAGTTCGTGAGCAGAAGAGGCAACAACTATAATATCGTCCAAATAAACTGCCACACCTTCAAGGTTAGACAACATGGTATCCATAATCTGTTGGAAAATTGCTGGAGCTGGTTTTACGCCAAAAGGTAATCGGCTAAACTGGTAAAGTCCACGGTGGGTATTAATGGTTAATAACTCCCTCGAATCTTCGTCAACTTCTACTTGTAAGTAAGCTTCAGATAGATCGAGTTTGGAAAAGTAACGTCCACCGTTTAGTTTAATAAATAAATCTTCTGGCAAGGGAAGTGGATATGAGTGATTTTGTAAAGCATCGTTTAATCCTGTTGAAAAGTCTGCACACAAGCGAATAGTTCCGTTTGCTTTCTGCACTACTACTATTGGTGCTGCCCATGCTGAATAATTAACCGGTTGTATTACACCCAGTTTCTCTAATCGATCTAACTCCTTGTCAACTTTATCGGTGGCTGCATACGGGACTTGGCGTTTTGGACAAAAAACAGGTTTTACATCATGTCGTAAATATAACTTTGCCTTTCCAATGGTACAGCATCCCAATTTATTCTGGAACAACTTCTTGTGTTTCTGTAAGAGGTCTTCTATCGTTATGGCTTTCTTAGCTACATGAACCATGGGTAGATCTCTGGGACTATTTGTGCACTTCATCATGCATATTTCACTCAATGGTACATCCCATAGGTTTAGTTTATCTATCCAATCTATTCCAATAAGGTCTAAGTCATGTCTGTTCGTTAAATAACAATTCCCTGTGAAGTAGTTATCTCGAAATTCAACAGAGCATTTTATAATTCCAACAAGCTTTAATATATCTCCGGATGCATTTCGTGCAGTATGCTCAGTAGGTAATACTTGTGGACAACCAATTAAATTCCATGTTCGTTTAGAGATCAATGTGATATCTGACGCTGTATCCAATTGTAATCGGACATGAACACCATTAACCAATAATTCCACATACCTTCTTTTATCTGCCATACTTAAAGCTCGTGTAGAATATATACTGTTAATATATTTGTTTTGAAACTGGTGAGGACGCTTCGTAGGCTTTGATCTCAAATTTTCTCTTGTCCGGCAAACTGATTCTTTATGACCAAGTTTATTGCACACCGTGCATCTATGATTTCTAAATCTGCAAAATCTTGAAAAATGCCACGCACCGCAATACCAACATTTCGTTGAAGGTTTAGGAATTTTTGTGTGATATTTATAACTTTTGACACTCTGTTGTCGTTGACTCGTCTTAATAGCATGGACCGAATGATTAGATGGTGCAGCACTTTTGGTTTCTAACATAGCCGAATCCTGTTTCAAGTTTATTAATCGTTGACACTCACCAGTAATGGTTTGTAGCGTCATTTCTTCGTCATGTTCCATACGAGATAATAACTTCATGCGAACATCAGCATCACTGGGAGAATTCAGACCAGAAATAAATAATAAGCATTTAAATTGATCACTGGTTAACACATTTAATTTAAATCGTTCCGCTTGTAAATTTACTCTTCCGGCATACGTAGTATAATCCTCATCAGCTTCTCTAGTCAGTTGTAGGCAATTATACCGGATACGAAATAGAGACATCTGTTCAGAAAACATTTTATTTAAAATGTTAACAGTTTCATCGAAACTAATCTCTCGTGGATGTTTGGGCAGGATATGGTTTTTATACTTCTGATGCTCGTTAGGACCAAGTTTCTGTAAGAGCAACCGGACTTTCTTTGTGTCCTCCATAGCAGCAAATTCTACTCGAAAAATATCTTCAATTCTGCCAAACCATGCTTCAAAAGTGTGACCGCTGTCTGCATCGAAAATAAATTCTGGAATTGGATTAAGATATGACTCTATGCTTTTATGTTCTGGAATATCTTGCTGAATAGACATTTTCCCCAAAAGTGCTTCCAGGAGTTGTTGTTGACAAGCTAACATCTGTTGCTGCTGCTGCTGCAATATTAACTGTAGCTGTTCTGGAGAAATTGACATTTTTTTATTTTTTTAAAATGAGAATAATAATAATAAATCCAAAAAAACACCGGCAAATATTATGGATTATTTAATTCCAAAATGACGTCACCGACTGCTGTATTTTTTCAGAATCACGTCCCAATTCTTGTATTTTTTTTTACCGAAATCCCCGTCGCCAATTTGTTATGATTTGACCTAGGCTATAGCCAATTGTTATGACTTGATCAAGGTCGTCGCTGATTCGTTATGACCTTACGAATTTAACAAGGACGTAATTCTCGTAAATGATCCACCAATAGAATACGCCTTCTACGACCTTCACACTGTGACAATGACGTTCGATTAATATGAGTAATCTAGCGTCCTTATTGGTCCTTATCCGCCTACCCGTCCACTTGAGTCCAGAACGCCAATAGCAGCTGCTGTAATGCGAATCGTTTATTTCAAGCATACTTTATCTATATACCAGACAGGCAGACCACACCACACCATAAAATAGAAAATAATATTTGTACAAAACCAGGCCAAATGAAGCTGTAAGCGTGGGAGACAATAATCAATAAAACTGAGCATAACGTAGGGACAGTAAATCATATAGTAATAATCAATAGGTCAAAATGAAGCTAGTAATAAGATGAATATAGATATAGATAATCCAGTTACTGAATAGTTATACCATAGGAATATAAATAGATTAATAGTCTAATAAGAGGTCCCGTAAGTTATCAGTACTTACTTTTTCCTAGTATATAACAATTACCAAGTTTTGATTTGATAATTTTGAATAAATTGAGAATTGGGTAGATTGTTAAAAATAAATACTGATCACCTAGTCTGATATTATTTACAATTCACACCATTACCTTACAAATTGAACTCTATCCTTTCTCACCATAAAAATCACATAATTTTCATCCTTAACAGTGCACACACACACAAATTTACATATATATCGCTTATGAATCACCTTGACCGGAATGACATGACATTGACTTGATTAGACCTGTTTTTTTTATTGATCTCACCTAATATTGGTATTGTTCCGTTGTACTATTTAAACTTGGATTAGTTTTGATTTGGTTGCTTATTCTCTAAAGAAGTGGCTTACACTGAGTTGCGAAACTTTAGAAAATCTAATTTTCTTTAACATTTATTCACTGCAACTACTATTACAATCACTGAGATGTAAGTTGATTGCTTTCGTAGTTTCAACCAATTAATTTAATGAATTGTTATTCATTTATCGAAATGGGAAGAGACGTTGAGATTAGCATGAACGATTAGTAAACTGAGAAAATTGTTCAAATCTAAGTCTATCGGTTAAGTGCTCTGGCGCGAGACTGATATGTCCTGGGTTCGAATCTCGCGAGTGCGGGATCGTGGAAGCGCACTGCTGAGGAGTCCCATAATAGGACGAAACGGCCTTCCATTGCTTTCAGGTGGTCTAGCTTCAATTCGCTAATGATTTCAACTATGAAAATCTAAATTTATCAATATTTTTTTAATTAACAGAAATATGAAAAAAAGAGGATGGATGTACAATTTTTTTAGTACGTCTAATAAGATTAAGCATTTAATCTTTAATCGTATTTTATAGTGATGTTGCTTATTCAATTAAGACACCAATCCTGTGGAGATTGGCATAACACATTATCTACAGCATTGGTTTTTTTGATGTAATTGAAGAACAAAATTTGGAAAAAGTTGATGAAATTACTTGTTATATAATGTAAATAGACTAATTGATTAGCACTGTATACACAACTATGCAACAAGATTGGATTTAAACCTCTATGTGTGTTAACTATCTAAATAATTAACTTAGTTTTCTATAGTTGAGATCATGAGTCAATTGAAGCTAGACCACCATGGAAAACCTGGAAGCACTGGACGGCCGTTTCGTATTTCGGCAGTAACCAGTGAAGTTCAACCAGGTCTGTTGAGAGATATCAACTCACTGAAGACATTGGTGAATGGTCGCTCAATTTCGTGGATTGGTTGAGGTTAGACATTAAGACCGTTGGATGCTGGCTTAGTGGTGTCTAGTGGTTAAGCGCTCTGGCGCGAGACCGATAGGTTCTGGGTTTGAATCTCGCGAGGTGGGGTCGTTGATGCGCACTGCTGGGGAGTCCCACAATAGGATGAAACGGCCGTCCAGTGTTTCCAGGTTTTCCATGGTGGTCTAGCTTCAATTGACTCATGATCTGAATTATAGAAAATTATTAAAATCTCCACAAAACCCTCTTCTGATGATTAACTTAATTATTACTTAGTAGTATGCAATTGTATAATTCATTTGAGATTGTTTCCAATCTTGTATAGCTTACAATCGAGTTAAAAACATTGAGAAAATCCCATTTTTACGGTGAAAAATAATGGCTGTTGATAGTTATTTTTTAACAATCTATACAAATATACTTCGGTAAACCTGTTAATATTCAATTTAAAAGCAATAATTATCCTGAATTATTCAAACCAAACAGTAAACATATAACAATGAGAATAGGGATATGTAACTAAATAGCTGTGTGTACAACTAAAATCATAAAGAAAATCTACATATTTTGAAGTGCTTGAGTTACGAATTCTTCTCGTGAACCGAAACTCGATTATCCGTGTTCATAATGAGTAAAAACAAACATATATCTACAACATAGGTTTTTATCCTGATACTTGTCATTGTTTTGTTGATGTTAACAGGCCAGTTTAAAAAATCAAACCTATAACATATGAAGTATTTCCCCCCTTTTTTGTTAAGAACAAATTCAATCCCTTTAGGTGAACATAGATTTAGTAACTATTTAAATTCAACATAATGTATGATGGTTAAGGGATCGAACACAACGATGCAATGAAAAATGAATTGAAAAAAGCTGGTTGAAATGTTTGTATTGGTGGTGAATAACATTTCGCTTATCGACCATATAGCTATACAACAGTAATAAATAATCCATCATTAAGATTTACTTTGAAGTCTAACATTGAAACACAGTGACTATTTCAGAAGGTGTTTTGTGGAGATCTAGTATTTATCATAGCTGAAAGCGTGAGTCAATTGAAGCTAGACCACCAAGGAAAACCTGGAAGCACTGAACGGCCATTTCGTCCTATTGTGGGATTCCTCAGCAGTGCGCATCCAGTCCTCAGTGAGTTCCTATCTCACAACAGACATGGTTTGAACTCCACTGGTGGACAGTAACTATTTGTTTCAAAATCAAGGCAACGATTAGTTGATCAATGCGATGAAGTTTGATATTCAGATTCAGCGTCCTCCAATTTCACTTCCAACGATTCAACTGCTTCATATATGTTCTAAAGAACCTGCATGTTCTGTGTGTTTGGTAATCATTATCAAGCAATACGTTTTCAGACTGATATTCGGTAGATGAATGATTTTGACTAATCAGTTTACCTGTGATAAAACTCTATAATACGCAGATCATAAACGTATAAAATAATGAACAGATAGTTTTAAAAGTTATTTCCTGGGTGCTCACTCTTCTGGTTTTCTTTATGTGGTTTGTAAAAGCTAGATTTTTATACATAATATTATGACAGATATTAAATACCTATAAGGAAGTTAGATTAATCTGCTAGGGATTCTGTAGTTTGCCCTAACTAATTCAACGGCTGTTAAAATAAACTCAACAAATCGGTTCATCAGGATTTTTAACTATTACAATAGACCTAATATATGTCACGCTGTTGGAGCAAATTACTCCAAAGTCTGCAAATAACTGCCATATTAAACTAATGGGAGTTGTAAAATCACTGGAAACCAGAATATACTGATTAACCGTTTGGTTTGTTAAAAGTTTTTCATCAGGGACATGCCAGTATCCCATATATATAGAATGAAGCCCATAATCTTTAATCTCCGTAATGAGCATCTTGAAAAGCTTCTTCAAAATCAAGTTATTTTAACTTGACTAAATTAATTATTTAAAACAACAATTACGAAGCTTTTTAATTATTTCCTAAACAACCAAAGGCACTAACAACAAATTACTTGGGAGATGCATTTCACTAATCCTTAGTGTTACATAACCTTACACAGTTTTTTAAAACAGTATTCCTGATAAAGAAAGCACTGGAAGTTGAAGGAATACTCTACTTGTTGACACAAAAATAAACTTAAGTAAGATGGTTAACGAAAGCTAAAAATAGATGAATTTTTATTTGGTTCCAGTCATGAATTATCTATAAACACAGTGAAATGTTCCCCATATATACATATCTGTCCAAAAATTAAGCAAATTGAAACAAATGACTCCAGACTGTCCTAAATTTCATGAAATAAAGCTAAAATTCATTCTTATCACTATGACAAGAATTTCGCTATATATATTTGATAGTAGATATACGTACCTTATATACATCGAAAAATTTTATCCTTATTCTGGAACACTTGCTTATTTTCTGTTTGATGTTTTTAGCATTAATTTTAAACAAATTTTATTTGTGAAAGTCTGTTCAGTGTTGTGCATGTTTATCGAGTTATATGATGTGTGCGATAGTATAAATGCATTTTTATCTTTTCTAAGATGTTTTGGATTTTTATTTTGTCAAAAAACAAATGATGAAAGGTTTGTCATGTGGTCTTCATTAAGTCAGTGTATCATTGTTTTGTTCTAGATTCTCGTTCATTTTGACTTTCAGCTAAATAATCATTAAGATCGGGAGACAGTGGACAATTGTTTCAGCATTATTTAGAACACCTTAGATATACAAAATCGTAATGAAAGTGACAAGATGTTTTTCTTACTTTTAGCCAGTTGAAATACCAAAGCTAACATATTCAAACTTTAAAATATTCGGGAGATGTCGCTTTTGGCCCAGTTTATTTGGTGAGTGAGGAAAAAATCATTACCTGAATTGTAATACTGAATTAAGTGACCTTTTTCTTATACGATAAATCTTTTTTTGTTTATTGTTTGATAGGTTTTCTCGAAATTTACCGTTCACTTTTTATATTTAATTATTTTGCATGATCGAAAATGAAGCTTGATATCTGTGTAGAACAAAAGTCTGCACGATCTACGCTATTTGTTTAGGGTGGATAACAGAATGAAGATTTACGATAACAACTATGTGGGATGCATTTCTAAATTAAATAAATTATTGAAAGCAACATTCCTTAATAATGGTATCTCCTGCTCAAATTGAAATAATATAAGCACTAATTAGTTAGTTTACATTCTTAAACAAGGAACTTCATCAAAAAGATTAAACTTTAAAAAGAAATACTTCAAGCTAACTGACTAACTTAACATAATTATGAATCGCAGTTGAAATGAAGGATCTGATTACATCCAAACATAACTGAAACCATCGTTTTAGATCATAAGTCATCGGTCAGAAATTTTCTACTCTGAACTTTGATCATTGTTTCTGTCGTATAGGAATAATCTTACTGGACAATGTAGGTTGGTGTTCAACACTAACCTATGTGATTTTGTCTCTTTCACCTAAAGTTTTTAGCACCCGGAAGTGTGTAAAAATAGTTATATTTTACT
Organism: Schistosoma rodhaini; assembly: GCA_944470415.2. Classification (NCBI taxonomy): domain Eukaryota; kingdom Metazoa; phylum Platyhelminthes; class Trematoda; order Strigeidida; family Schistosomatidae; genus Schistosoma; species Schistosoma rodhaini. The sequence continues at coordinate 40,672,844 of OX104044.1, forward strand.
ATTAAGTGAATTCTTGACAATCACAGGTCAGGCTTTGGTCTCCTAATATTCAGTGACTCAGAAAGATATTTAGTTCTGGGCGAAGGTAGCAATCATATTTGTTTTTGAGTGCAACATTACTAGCTTAAACCTATCTCCAGTTGTCGTATTATAATTTGTCCGGTCACCTTGGACTGTAGATTAGTTCTATTCAATAACAAAATAACAGCCCATAAATTGCTCCAACAGATCAACACATAGTTAGAGTTTATCAAAATTACAAAATGTGATGGGAGAATAGAGATGCGTTTTATCAGACTGAGCAGAAACATGTTAAATAAGAAAAGAATGGAATATCAGTACACATACTGAGGATTTGTCTAAACCTGTGGTGTACACTATTAGACAGCTATCAAAACAAACTTGAAATAGTTACAAGTAAATTTGTAAATAGTAAAACATTCTATCTGATTTATATATGCTACCATTTTTTATGGAAAGTCTAAACCAAAATTATGTTTATATATATTTTATAAATGAATTGTCAATATTTACTTAGCTATTAATTGAATTGTTCACTATCTTGTTTTCATATACCAACCATTAGACGAAAACTTTGCGTTGTTCATTCAAGTTAGCATGTTTTCGAAACTCAACATAATTTTTGTCATAAACACGATTCGATGTAAAAAAAAAACAAATTAGAGAAAATGTTCTAAATAAATCACATTTTCATCCAACCTTGATTGAGTTTTTATGTTGTAGAAACCTACATCAAACGTTATGCCCAATTTATGCTTCGTTTTTACATATAAATTATGTTTTCAATTTATGTACATGTAACATCAGTTACGGGACAAAACATACGGGTAATTACAAAACAATTTTAAATAGCTATTTACGTACTTAAAGAAAACTAGAGCGTTGAGAACTTAATTCTTCGAAAGAGAGGATAAATTAAACGGGAAACAAGTCCAAGACATCTATTTTTGTTTATTTTTCGTTTTTGTACACTAATATGTACTAAGTTTACTTGGTGACTTAGAGTGGAAATAAGTGCACAAGAACTGTTAAGTTTTAAGTTTTTTGTTTATGTTTTAAATATTCTGAATATAATAAGTGAGATGTAACTTTGAGCAGAGGAAACATAATGATTTTGACCGTTTGTAAATAAGTTCATAAAAGTCCTTCGGTTGACTACTGCTTTTAATAATTATAAATGACATCTTGACCTTATTTAATTATCATCCTTTTTTGAACAATACATATCTCTGAAACCGATTTGTAGATGATCTATTGTGAAGTATAAGAGATCAATTAATTCGAAAGTCAAGAATGAAGTTCCTAGGTGACGATAGATTAATGTCACTTTATACAGTGAACTATTTAAGGTGGAATCAGCTTTTCGACAAATTTTAACACTTTGATAAAAATGTTCAATCTAATAATTCCGTGTTCATTTTTCAGTGAACTATGGGATGTATATCACTAGGATGATTGAAATGAAGACGAAGGAGATGAGTGGTGCTTATTAAATTATTTACTTACTCGAAAATCATATCGACCAAATAAAATATAATTGTCTCCAGAGAACAGTGACTCCTCCAGACAGAAGAAACGAAATTTCTGAATAACTTTTAGAGAAAAAGAATAATACAAAACTATTCAAAAAAGTGAAGTCATAAAATAAATTTATGATTAGGTAAAAAAAAATCTAATATAGTACAGAACTTAATGGAAGACCTAATAAGCTAAAGTATAATGTGCTCAGACCAATAAATATATACATAACAGGTCATTAAACGAAATAACAATGAAGGCTATATACATACAAATACCTGAATATATAATAAAAAAACTTGAAATTACATGTAATTGTATGTCAATAAATGTAGATAACTGTCACTTATAGACAAAACAGAAATCGAGTTCCCTGTATTCAGAGTTGTAATTATTATGTATTAAAATAAGCATAGAATTAAATAAAATAAATGATAACAGGCAAATTTAAAACCCAACTCCATCCGCGTAAGCAAATGAAAATTGCCTCATAAAAAGTGTTCAAGCACTGTTGTCATGGTAAAAACTCAATTAGAAAAAAAACTACTTCCATACCGATTAAATCGTCCATAATGTTATTCATATAATAAATAGTAGACCACTGTGTTTCACTAATCAACAAACTATCAAAATAAATCATCAGACCTATGAACCCATAACTTGTAAATTGTTTAAGTTAATAAAATGAGCTAAGAAGTTTATTTCATATTAGCTATTTCATAAACCTGAATTTGACATCATTTGATGTTATCATATAGACTATTCACTAATTCTCTTAATTCTAGTTTATTCTCACCACTTGCCTTATTAAAGTCGATTGACCTGAAGTTATTATTTATTAATTAAACAAATCTTCATGCACCTAGTAATTTATATTAATCTATTTTTCAATGTAGTTGACAATTATCACTTTTTTTTTTCGTTTTTCAGACATTAGATGTTAGCGTGTTTCTTCTGTATATGGAATCTACATTAAATATAATCAATTATTCATTATGTAAAACGACTAATTATTATAGAAGAGGTTTTGTGAAGATTTAGTATTTATCATCGTTGAAAGCGTGAGTCAATTGAAGCTAGACCACCATGGAAAACCTGGAAGCACTGCACGGCCGTTTCATCCTATTATGGGACTCCTCAGCAGTGCGCATCCACGAACCCGCTCTCGCGATATTCGAACCCAGGACCTACCAGTCTCGAGCCGAAGCCCTTAACCGATAGACCACTGAGCTGGCATCCATCGGTGTTAGTGTCTAACTTCAACTGATCCACGAGAAGTATATCTAGAAGCTCTAGTGAGAAGCAGTGACCAGTGGAGTTCAAAACCACGTCTGTTGTGAGATAATAACTCACTGAAGACAATTGGTGAATGGTTGCTCAACTTCGTGGATCAGTTGAAGTTAGACATTAACACCGTTGGATGCCAGCTCAGTGGTCTATCGGTTAAGGGCTCTGGCTCGTAACTGGTAGGTCCTGGGTTCGAATCTCGCGAGTGCGGGATCGTGGATACGCGCTGCTGAGGAGTCCCATAATAGGATGAAACGGCCGTGCAGTGCTTCCAGGTTTTCCATGGTGGTCTAGCTTCAATTGACTCACGCTTTCAACTATGACTAATTGTTATTTAACACCAGTTGCTAGGATAATATTTCATTTGAAAGCCTACAAATTAATGTTCATAGTTCATTTATGTTGTTAATGAACTAAAAGTCTGAGAAGATGTACAATAAAAATACGTTCCGAAACCATTTAAACTGATTTTACTACTCAATATAATAAAACAACTTTATCTAAAACATATTACTATTATGTAACATGTAACGAGGAATACTTTTTTTACTTCAGCTCAGTGTTTTTATCCACAAGTCTTACATACAGGTAAGGAATATCAGATTATTACAAAGATCGAACTATGTGGATCAACGTTAGAGCGTATAATCTAATGAGCCTTACGTTTTGTTCATTAAGCCACTGCTTCACAGTGATTTACTGATCCTATAAATTTTGCCTCCAAGATAATTTAATGATGTAATCGTTCTTAATGTCAACAGAAAAGCCATTAAAAGCTATGAATTAAAGTAAACGTCGCTTATTGATGTATATTAAAACGATCATAGGCATCAATTCGAATACGAAAGGATAACCTATATGTCTGTCTCTAATGTTTTGACTGTGTCTAGATTCAACTTTTATTACCTGTTGTGAAAATAATTATAATTTCAAAATATACAGTTTCTTGTTCACACCTTACATTTTAGAAAATAGATATCAGACAGAACAATAAATCTTAAAATCTTGTCTACGTAAATAATTTAACTTTAATGGTATTCGTGATTCATGTCATAGACATAAACTTGTCTATGAGATATTACTTTATAAGGGTAACTTGAATACTACTACTCCTACTATGTTAAGTTTGATAAAAAATCTATTTCTGTAGGTGACTTATACATCATAATATAGACCATTCATTGAGGAGTAATGTTTTACTTAAGGTCTATTATTGTACCATGATTTTGAATTTCTCTGTGTACCTATACGTAATATATGTTGATATACAGACAGTTCACTCTAAAATATTCCTTTCCATTCTCTACTCTAGAACACTTTCTCACATGTTATTGATTTGCGCATCGACTTTATGTTATGTGGTTTATTGTACTGTTGGTGAATTTCTTTTATACGATTGATATATATCCATCTTATAAATTGAATAGTCCTAGGATAAATAGTGTTTATATACCACAGTGTAAATCAAATATATAAGTAAATTGACAGGTACTGTGCACATTGTGATCATTAGAAAAATATTCGACTAAACATTAAATTTAAATATTCCTTCAAGTGTTACTTGAATTACAAGAGTTTTGTTGTTATTTTCCAAGTTGATCTACCATACTTATGGGACAACTTATCTAGGCTCTAGATTTGTCAACATACTGTGAGCTAAAAACAATTTTGACGATATTCTCATGAAATTATGGAGGATCAAGAGGGTCTTTAACTTAGGGATGCTATTCCTCATTAATATAAAATCGTGTATCTTACTGAATTTAACTTGTATTTTAGATCCTTTGGTGCATACAAGAATAATCAGTTACTAAGTCAAAATACAAACATCGAAATTGTCAATATAACGCTAACACTATTCAAACATACATCTAAAAGGACACAAGACAAGAAAAACGGTCAGTATTGTTTAATTGTTACTCTAATGTTAACTACAATACTTAATTGACAATGAAAGTTTTATGGGAAATATTTTTTTAGAGTTAGAATATCACCCCATTAAAGTTAATAAAAATCAATCAACTCAACATAACTAAATGTATCAAAATTGTTACAAAATAAATGAATTGTGTCTTTAATGAAAGATCCCTGGAAGTTTCTACATTCTTCATATTTACCAAGGAAAATAAACTAATGTTTCTTAAGACAGTAACATACATCTTTCAAATATCTTATACAACCATGAAAGGATGAAGCTTAAAATTACAAAAATTAACGCTCAATAGTTTCACAAGTAATTTGTAAATACTTGTAGAAGAAACAACTACTAAACTGGATCTAATAGCAGGTACTTCATTATCGATGTTACAATAATTAAAGCAGAAGTGGGAATTGAATATACGAACAGTCAAAGTTTTTGTTGTTTTTTAAGTTCGAAATAAGAAGTTATGGAGCGTGCAGAAATTTCGGAAAATAATGTTGATTTCACCATAGAAATCAGTTGAGCTTACTGTTTTATTTAGGTTAACTCTAAAATGTATTGATTGCGCTTGTAAAGATACATATTAAATTGTTCTATTGTATGCTTTAAAAAAATACAACAACCAGCTGCAGTTAGTTAACTGCATTCTATCTGAATGAGTGAAGTATTAGATAGGCATAAATGCAAAAAACCTGGCTACAAATCAAATATTTTACACGCAAAGCAAATAGATCTTAGTTTCTTAAGTTTAACTGCAAGGTAACGGTGAAAACTCTATGACTCATTTATACAGACGTTTCTAGGTATACATTATTTGAGGATTCTAAATTTAAATGACCGGTTTTTAAAAAATCATGTTCAATGTCATGTTTACACAAATAAGACTTGATCAATACACTAATGTTCCGATTTTAATACATATTTAATGGATTCTGTTTCAACGTATTGTCTCCTCCCCAATTATACGTTATACATAACCCTTTGTAAGATTGTACTGTAGTGAAAAATCTGTAATTGCGTTTACAGAAATTATGATTTAGCAGTAATTTCAACCTTTCGCTTTGAAAAAGAATAAGAGGATGGTCAACCATATATCCGTTAAAAATAATGAAGAATGTCTTCTGATTTTTGCGGCTTTAATCTATCAAATACTAATCGATAAAATAGAGATGTCATATTCCAACTGACGTTTTTCCCTCGATGATATCTTAACGTTTATTTGACCTACATGAGATTTAATAATAATATAACTACATATCAGTGCATGACGTTTTGGTTATCTTTACTAAGAACCTATGTGTTTTGCATGAATGGTTTTATGAGCCACAAAAAATATAACCTTTCAATTTAATAAAACTCAACAAACTTTTTTAAGTCTTTAATGTCTATCCGTAAGTTCTACTTTCCAAAGGAAGTTGGTCATTAAAATCTTATTGTTGTTAAAAGAACATACAGTTTGAAATAAATCTCTCAGTCAAATAGTACAGCTTTGATGTTTTGTTAAGAATTAGAAAAAAAAAGCTCATTAGTTGCCGCCTATAAAAAGGGCTTAAATAGTCAATAGGAAATTTTCGTACCTTTTTAAATATCAGAAACAAGTGATTTTCTATCCTACAGTATATAAGTATCCTATAATATCTTCATAATATTAGTTACAAGCACTAGAACTAAGCTTTTACTTACAATTTACTGTTGGTTATTATTTTAACAGAAGACTGTTAGTTTAATGCTAATTATTTTATAAATAGCGTTAAGGTAAAACAAAACTGGGCGTTTATATTAACTGAAAAAAAGACTTGATCGTCCTTTGTTTTTATGTTACAAAAATATTTCATGGAACAATTTTCCAGATTGAATGATGGCTTACAAACGTCTAATCTTTTAGTACTAATGAAGCCAGATAAAAATTTGAAATCAACCATTTCCGTGAAAAAACAACGTTAGTGATATTTGTAAGACTTTTTAGTTCAACTCCACCTCAGTTGGGTATTTTTAATGAGTCTAATCTGCCAATAGTTTGTTTAGAATCAACGAGTAATCTAGTAAGCTGCCATTTTAAGTTATTTTATTACGAGTTTATACAAGTTAGACAATCATTTGAAAAGAAAGATATATAAAACAGTTTCCATCTAAATGCTAAACTCTTTTAACCAAATCAGTAATGATACTTTTCAAATTTGAGATGATCCCATTGAATTTGCTAAATGTGGTAATTTCAGTTCATCTGGCATAACATTAGCGTCACATTTCTAACATGTCTGTAAATGTCCGTCACAAATTATTCACTTTGATTCACTTTGAATATCAAGACATGAAATAATTGTTTACCTCCCTTTTAGGTAAAAATAAAAAGCCTAAATTCAGCTGACATAAAAAATAAAGCTCAAAATATACATTTAAACCCAATATCTGTCAAATAAGTAATGAGTCAAAGAAATCTAATAAACTGCTTTAAACCTTTAATGTGACTGACATCTTTTCAACTCACCATACTATTTAAGATGAGATTTACAAATGTGTTAACTATCTTGTTACTAGTTATAGTATACCTTAAGGTGTATATTATTTCATTGCAATTTTAGACATAATTAGTTCTTGTTAATCTCGTAATTACTACTTATTGAAATTATCTCATTATGTTTATAAAGAAATAGAATACACTGAGTATTTAAAGTGTACTGAATAATTATAATATCACTGAATCATGTCAGGGAGAAATCAAGCTTTACAATTTCGATTCTTGTTAGCTCAAATTAATGAATCACACCTACGTTAGAAAACTATTTTTATCACAGTTTCAAAATCAGGTGCGCTTCTAATAAGAAAATAACTACATACATCGTCTTTAATTGTTTTTTTTCTCACGAAGATTGAGCTAAGTTCATCATTAACAGCTCCACAAGATGATAAAGGCAAAGATGTGTATGAAATAAACTTATGCGTGCTAATGGTTATTTGGCATACTCGTTCAGTCTACTGTAATGTATCATTCACTGAAGAAAAAAAACATTTATATGGGAAATTATATTCTACTTCTTAAATCCATTTGAGTATGAAGGTGTTAGTTTGTAGTGTCGGTTGATATGTTAAGCCCATATACTCTTATTCTAGCTTCTGGACAAGCCAAGTTACCTATCCATCGTGAGTCACGTTTTGACCTTGTTAATTATTCACTCATTTAACTCCGTTATTCATCAACGCGGATTAAGTCATGTATTACATACGAGGATAGACAGGATGTGTATTTTAACAACAATCATTCGTACGATCTCATTGGAATCAGATTAAGGCCTCTACAAGTTCAGTTGTTTGTTTAACTTTCTAACAAATAAATCGTGTTTTAAAGTAATACGAAACTGTGGCAAAAAGATATTTGTGAATTAGACTAAACAATTTATATGCTTAATAAAGGAAGAAATTAATGTCGTTTTAACTTGACTTTTTATTTAAAGTATTTAGTTTATTTAAACAAAACTAGTTACACAAATCATAGGAAAGAAAATAGAAACAGTGACATAAAAATTTTAATTCTAATTAATGGTGAAAATTCCTCGTAGTATACTATGATCCATTATTTAATAGTCAATAAACCTTATAGGTAACTGTGATTTGGAAAAGTGTTAAATGTAATTAATTTATTTTCAGTTTATTCTTATGCATAAATAACAACAAGATTTAGGATTAACGTGAAGAATAATCAAGTAAACGATGAATACTAAAAGTTACACTTGATGATCAAAGTATGCTATCAAAACAAGCAATCGGTAAAGTTGGTTTTCTGTTTATTTTAACATGGTAACTAATACAAGCATAGCATTCGACAAGCATCTATGTAAAAATGAGCTTCAGGCTGTATAGATGAAATAATTACTGATTGTAGCATTTGTTTATCATCATGACGCTGTTACGAAGACTGAAAGCTTTTAAGAAAGATCTATCAGGAACAAGTTTTTTCATTGGACTTTAATTTTCATTCAATGAAGATATTATTATAATGGTACGTCAATGGGTTTTACTTTCGTGCGTACTAAATTTACCATCACTATGTACTATACAACTATGACCAGCATTTTTTTTGACGCTAACTCTAAAGTTCACACAAGTCACGTTGACATTTTATAGCATCATAGATGGCTCACTCAGAATGATTCCATCTTAAATTAAACGATTATGTGTAAACATTAGTCTGCATTGACCTTGAAGTATCATATTACCCAAGAAGTGTAAAAATAGATATCTATGTCGCTGCACAAAATCATTTATTCGTAGAACAACGTTACACACTTCTGTTCTACCTTAAATGCCTTAACTTACTCTATTTCATCAAATATAATTCAAAAAAATCGACAATAAAAATGTAAAAATAAAAAACTTACGCTACTTAGACGATCATCAATTCGTCGACCTTCATATATATTCAAAGATTGTTGACTATTTATATCATTATTTTCATTACTATTATTATTACCAGATAGATTGCATTTAGTGAGTTGATAACTATTATTCCTTCTCTCTTCCACAATTCTATCTTTTTCATCATTTTGTTTAATTAATTTCTTTGAATGTTTTTTCATTTCAACTGAAGGTAACAAATCAGTTGAACTTAGCGAATCCAATGATTCTAAAGATGATGTTTCGGAAGAAATTGATGAATGCAAATTCGAAATTCTGTTCGACCTTTTATTTAGCTCTTTAAGAATTGATTTCTGTTTAAATCGTGAACTGCGGAATACAGGTGAATATTTAGGACTTAATAAGTTATAAACAAGATTGGTAGCAAAGTGCATAGATGATAATGTTGTACTCGTACGTCTTGTATTCCTATTGTTGTTATTAGTGTCATGTATAGTTGATAATTCTGTATCCGTTTCGTTAGGTATTTCATTACTTAAACTTCGATAACCTCTTGAACGACGGGCAGTTTTTAAAATACTCGGTGAATTCATTGTTTATGGATACAATAGTAATAATGAAGTTTTTCTCAAAGAAACTAATAATTAGCCACTTATCTAATGAAATTAATACTCACGAAGTTAATGAAATGGCATTTTTAGTACGACAAAATAAAGGAGTATATATTTTGGTTCACATAAAAAGTATATTCCTGATTGGTTAATACTATGTCATGGTTTTATTGGCTGATTGGCCGAGTTTAATAATTCGTCGCCTACCTAGTAATATGATATCGTGCATTTACTATTACTAATATGGTTTATAAGCGTATTATTATTTCGTTTCCAAAAATTATACTCAGTTATATGTCTGTATTATTTAAAGAAAGATGTGAAGACTGCTAGTGAACCCATAAAAACTGAACATTTTATATGATCATTAACTACTACCACTACTACCAAAAGTTCCATTTTATTTAAACAATACAAAGCTTTTTTAAAGTAATATATAAAAAAAACTGTATATCAGTGAATAAGCTGGTAGACGTATTAACTGCAAACTAAATATCTGGCTAACATAAATGGTTAATATGGTCTAAACAATATGATTATTACAACCTCTGATTCAACAATGTAACTAAATCAATCTCCAGTGGAATGTAAATAAAGATTACTACATTCAGTAATATCAATGCTAGTTTCTAAAACAGTACTGTTTTATCCAGGTACAACGAGCATTAATTCCATCACGAATTGGACGCATCATCATTTGCCACCCACTGTACATTATGTGTCTGAACGTAAAATATAAGATTGGAGAAGAAACCAGTGTACTTTTACCTATAGTTTAAGGTTTTTATTTGGCCGATAAGTTTCACATCATTCATTTATTAAAAGAATAGTACAATTCGAAAGCTTTTTCTTAATTCCCATTGTGTGTTGTTTTGGAATTTGCAAGTAGTAAAAAGCCAAGCTTCCATATATTTTATACAATAAAACTCATTATATTTTATGTTGCTAGTTGATAAATTGTGTACAGTTTTTTTTCATCATAAAATAATCAATGTCATATTATCCTGAAATGCAAAAAATATACTTCAATTGATTTTCTAAAAACTCTGTGATGATTTTTTTGATGTATGTAGGTGAATGAATGTTTCCAGAGTAACTATTAGTTATTTAGTAATCAGAGGTGTTTCAAACTGATACGTCTAATTCTATCAGATCAGTAAATAGCGATTTACATTGACATGATATCAAGAATTCGAAGATGTATAAAATTTGCAGCATACATTTGAAAAGAATCCAGTTTTTCAATGAAGACAAATAATGACGAGCAGCTGATAACCACTTTCCATAGTTATTGTCTCATTATTGTTTGTCATGGAAAGACTGTCGGTCCCTTCTTTTCTAAAGTGAAGCTCTTATTGACCTATCGAATACGTTTTCTAGAGTAGTTTTTAACTTTAAAATCAATAAGAATCGTCCTTTTAGAAAAACTCCAAGTGTTTGTCAATCATCTTCAACACCGTTTCACAATGTTTCAAACCTAAATAGTTAGTGAGCGGGACTCCCAATCAATGTATGGATGATTCCGACCATTAGTTGCCAGGAGGTATTTCTTCTGCTTCATAGGTGACCTCATTACATAGAAGTTTCACAAAGTTTTATTTTAATGTAGTCTACCTCACTGATTTTTTTTCGAATGAGTTATAAAATAACGCGACTTCATACCTCAAAGTTAATTCTCAATGTGTCACAGTTTCTCTTATTTTAAAATTACATTTCCTATATAAAAGACATTCAAAACCTGAATGTACTGATCCCTTGCTTCTCTCTAGTTTTCCAGCAATATGTAACCATGACATTTTTGTCTTATTTCAAGTATAATATCAAACTAAAATAAGATAGCCAACTACAAGTCTGTTCAGATTTTTCACACACACTCCAAAATCAATTAAATAACAAATCAATTTTTCTCTGTTTTTGTTCATTATGGATATAAAATCAAGCTTTATTTCGAACATGAACTCTCACTTATAGATCTTATTGTTTGATTCGTTATAAGCAATTTTATGTTACAATCAATTTTGTTCAGGTTTCATTTTCTCTTCAGTAAATGTTTTCTGCCAAATTTTTGTCCTTCAAGTAAAATATTTTTGATTTTAGTCATTGCTCTTTTTTTAAAAAACCATCTTGACTGAGCTTGTTTCGTCTTTAAATGAGTAAATACTTATGTCAATTTTGTTGACTATATATACTTTGTTATAGAATGTCATTTAAAATAAACAAAATTATTTCATTGAATATGCTGCCACTTATTGTTTTAATAAGTAGTGCTCATTTTTGTTCACAATTTTTAAAAAAATTAACGTTCCAATTTCAATTTTGAATAAATTCAACTTTTCAACCAGATTGAAACACACACACACACACACACACACTAATAACAAAACAATTCAAAATAGTAGTAATAGTAAATAATAATGGCTGTTGTTTTTTGTAATTTTGATAAAAACTACTGATATAAATCATCAAAAACAACAATATGACGACTGTAACCTTAAATTAGTGTTTTTATATGATTATAAACACTAACATAAGTGTTAATAATCATAACAGTAAGTAAACAGATGTAGGATGTAACTAACTCTCAATTTCATAATGAGAACAATGTAAACAGGGAGGAAATATTTTGAGAAATATACAAATCAATACAACTTGGTGAAATACAACCAGGCAGCAGTTTTTGATAGAATTTCTGTCACAAATATAAAAATAACAGTATTAGACAATTTTCCTAAGGACAAGCATTGAACGAGGTTCAATCAGTCGAAATTGTTTTGTTTTTCATTGACTATATATTTACTGAACTAAAACTCAATTTTTAATTTAAGCGTCAGCTTTCCGACAGTTTTTGTCATAAAATCTAAAAGTATTATAGGAGTTATCTATTTTCTGTACACTTAATGATCATTACGAACAAGAAAAGTGTAATTATGACTTTGTGAACAGGAAAACAAATATTTATATTAGTCATTTCGGCTGTTATTAACAACTCATTGGTTACATTACTTATGCCTAAAGGGGTGTGCGCTTGTATTTCAGTTCAGTATACAGCGACACTACTAGCTGATGAGGAAACTGAGATAACATAGGCAAAAAAATTTAGTGTTTTATCTCTAGGTATCACATCCGTACGTTTGAAATATGTGATTAGATTTTAGATAAATAATATTCATGTATATTTTTGTTTGTCTATCAGTGTAAATTTGCTAGTTGGTTCTTCTGGGTTTAGTGGTATCCATTTATTTTGCAGACTCTAAGGGATGTTCAGTTTATAATTATAATGATTAACACACTACATTTTTCTATTGTAGCATGTGACGACAGAAATGACATCTGAACCCTAAGCAAAAATTAATATCAAACAATAATTCTTCAACTAAGCTCACTAAATCAGTTAACCCAAAACAGTTTTTCTAGTAAGTTATTTTGTTCAATAAAACAAGTTACAATTTAATTACGTAATAGTGGTGACCATTTAAATCGGATGAGAATTTTCCTTTGAGGATGGACTTTAGCTAGATAGCTATCCAAAATAAACATATGCTGAATAGACGTTTTGTTCTAGTATCTGACTCTTTGCTGTGAATCCTCAACCTTCACAGAAAGTAAGTTTCAGTCGACCAAATTTTTAAACAATCGCATTATATATATATATATATATATATATATATATATATATATATATATATATATATTGCTTGCTGTGAACATACTAAATTAAACACCGTAAACTAGAAAGTATAGTTGTGTGGATATTCTTGACGAGTAGCAGCCTTAAATAATCCATCAACTTAAGACAAAATGAACACCACAGCTGGTTGTTTTTATTATTTATCTTCGCACTGTTTGTTTACTGTACTTGTCTTTCATTATTATTTAGAAAAACATATTTCATGGATAAATATCATCAAGGGAATTATAAATAACAGTAGCAATCTCACTCATTTCTGTTGAATATTCTTTAATGAATTTAAATTTTGATGGAATTAAAAACAAAATTAACTAAGAAGAAGTATTCGAAAGAAATATATTATGTTTCTCAATTTATACTCTCTGTTACTCATTACTCCTCTCATTCTGTTAGTTTATGTGAAAGGAAAATTATTGGCTATGTTTATATTAAATAGTAAGTTCTCATAGGCATATTTTTTTGTAAGATAATTGGATAAACAATTCAACTATATGTTGGTTAAGTAAAACAAGGAAATAATTTATTATGAACTTGGAAAAAACACAAGAACTTATTACTACATTTAACTCTACAGTTCTATCTTCTAAAAGCCAATGGAAAGATCATATGGGAACTTTAACAGTTTCTACAGTGATTTCTTCACTGTAACTGTGGATGTGTAATTATTTTATGGAATAGTGATTTACACTAATTCAGAAACACATTTCACCTGTTTGGTGATTGTAAGTGATCAACAGGGAACTCTGAATTTAGGTTTCATTTCATTTACCAGTTATCAGTAAAACGTACTTACAATCTCAAAGGAAGTGATGCTCTCTGTGATCGTAGATCCTGTGATAAATACGGCCAATCGATCGGCACTAAACACAAAGCGAATGCAAAATTAGTTTCCACTAGATATTCGATCAGTATAAATAATTTTTCTTTTAATGAACGTGGAACAACTTAAAGAGTTTATTACTTTAATCCAAATATTTTGCTATCCTTCAAGATTATAAGCAGTAATCAACCATTTCTTCATAACCGGGTGTATCCTCAAAATAAAACAATTGCCACAGAAAATATGTGGTTTACAGATAGAGGGCTGCGATTCAATAATACACAAATAATGATGTAATTCATTTATTCTTCGCTTCTTAAATCTATTCGTCAAACAGAAATACTATTAGTATTATCATATAATTCACTTGTAAACAAAGTTCGTTTCAGTATTTTTACTACTGTAGCTCATCATCCTATACCAATCAACTAATTAGGATTTAAATTATATATAAAAGTTCGACTACAGTTCCAAAATTAAAGTCCTAATTTGATTATTGAATTATGATACAGCACTTTGAATAGGTTTGGGAAATATTAGACTACCAACTGACTCAATTAGTTTTAGTCCCTAATTGTAATATCATATCATAACTTGTTCATTTTTTGTTATATGACGTGATAACGTTAATAAAACACAGTAGTTATTAAATGCTTGATCTAAAATTGCTCAATTCATAAAAAAATTGACTGGGAATCATTTAATATCAAGATATAATAGGGAAAGTTATCTAATGGTCTGTTATGTATTCATATGACTTTATATATTGCTCAATCATTGACTAGACATTTATGGTGACTTGTAAGTTGGTTGTGAAATTTCTCAACACACATCACTCATACTAATTCGGATTATTATTCTCAAAAAATATCACAATTTATAAAAGTTAAGGTAAAGCAATGATACATGAATTTCAAAAAAGGAACGGACTCACAGTTTACGAGTTGGTGTACCAGATCACGAGTGGGAAAGCCGTGCTCAACTTCTCCTACAACTGCTAGCCAGGTTAGATCGATCACTTCTAGATATATTGATAGCCTATCAAATATATCTCCGAATCCCTTCGCTTTTGACTTCTGATTTCACTGGATGGGCACGTTTCGATCATAGGTGTTGATAGTTTAGGTGTTGTCAAACTCCAAATGCTTGTAGCATCTTCAGTTATCATATAAACTCATGCAAGTTAACATTTCATGTTAGTTATCCCAACGTTAAACAATTTTATTCCATTTTACAAACAATTATAAATTCCTATACTATAATCGCAAATGTTCCATAATACCTTAAACCTGACCGTCTTTTGGATTATAATTTTGGTTAAATAATTGAAGAACCTAAAGAGAATTTAATAAAAAGAATATTCATATATATGTTTCATTAAACGATAGGAATATTTTAGCAATTAAATTATTATGCGTACATCCACATATTTACACTAACAGAATCAGGAACACAGGATTAAATTATATTTTGATAGAAAAGTATAAATTATGTGTTAATGTACCGATTCATTATGAACTAACATCTATAGGGATGCAAAAGTCGACAGAGAATTACTTCTTAACAGTTTCAGACTCATTTGTACTACACAACCGTAATCCGACAGGAAATAACCTACGTTCTTTGGATCCCGTAGCCATCATGCTAAGTTTTTAACACTTATCTCAGTTCTCAATGTTTATTTCCCTAATATTTTTATGTGGTTTTGTTCCACTCCCTATTCGGTCTACCAGAACTGAGAACTTCATCACTTCTGTATTCTATGATGAAATTCATACTAATCCGCATGGGTTCTAGTCACGGAGTAAATTAGAATATAAGTCACCAAACTGCGACTTGAAATAAACTACTAGAAAAAAAATGTATGTAGGCTGTTATCGCTTGTAAACATGTTTAAATTTATGATAATCTGAAATTAGAATAAATAGAGTTTACTACTCTTTTTTATTGGTTTATTTGGAATATAATGTCAAACACTTATTCTATGATTGCAGCTAGTCATTTGATTGACAAAACCTTTATTATGCTTTAAAATTATTTTTTTCTTCACAGATTAAAACATGTCAAGTAAGATAAACTTTTGAAAGACTCAATTGAATCCAGTTTAGTGATTCGGTTTGTGCATAAATAAAAGTAATTCAATCTGTTGGTATTGCAACAAATGAATGATACAGCGGTTATTAAAAACAATACAGTGAGTATCATTTTCATTTAATTACACAGACTATTTCGTTACCAGGATATACTTAAGCTTATCTAAAGAAATGTGTAAAATTAAGGTCTACCGTGGATAGATGATTTAAAACTTATGTTATAACTTATGATTAATGGACATTGTAGTACATAGGTACCGTATAGGACGGAACGGTTATTCTAAACTCCACCACTAGCCTCATTAAAAATATAATATTAATTAAAGTCTTAAATTAGAACCAAATGAGATGGTTATTAAATATTCATTAAGAAAATGATCTCAGTACTAATTAAATGTTATATCCTGAATATCAAATATATGAATATTATTTTTTTTATATATCTTGAAAGACATAAATACAATTTAGTGTAAGTTAACATTTTCTAGATAATCAGGTTACATCAAGATTTCCAAAAGCCACTTATTCGAAATTTTATATATGAGGAATACTTTTGATAGATTGATTGATAATATACACAGGTAAATTATGTTTATTAGTCAGAGAGAATTTTCACAGTCGTAAACTTTGGTTTCATAATAAGTAGTACACACCGACATAGCATATTTGCAATCGGAGGGCATCAATAGAACAACAAAGAAACAGTACCCGTGGATTATGGGACTTACATTGAGGAATATTCAATATAACTCTGGTTACTACTCACTAGTCTGTAAAACTAAACAGATGACCCATAGATAACATATATGAGAAAGCACATCAATATTCGCTTTATAATCATGTGACCAGCTTCAAGGCAGTTTTTTATCAAACATTAACATCATCGAACACTGCCAATTTTCCCACCGATAATAGTCCAAAGTTATTTTATGTGTTTCTGTAGCCAAAATTGTTATGTACACAAATTGCAGTTTCGACTAAGTTCTGCACGATCCAAGAATTAAAACTATGATTTATTAATCGTTGAACTTGAACATAGCAAATTTTACTAAACGTTACAACATATTGTTAACACATGAGAATTCAAATAGTGTGACTATAATTTATGAAAGACCTTTGAGCGACGTTAAGGTGACCTTAAAACAACTTACTAGGATTGAAAGAAGGTTATTAATTAGAATGGAGAAGTTGAATTGGGATAAAGAGTAAGAAATTGAAGTTATGGATTAAAGTAAGGTTTTTCATTGCCAACTGGC
Source organism: Schistosoma rodhaini (assembly GCA_944470415.2). NCBI lineage: Eukaryota > Metazoa > Platyhelminthes > Trematoda > Strigeidida > Schistosomatidae > Schistosoma > Schistosoma rodhaini. Next base: position 40,690,412 of record OX104044.1, read on the forward strand.
ATCAGCTATACTGTCAAAATGCTATTTAACAATATGGATGAATGGATTTCGCGCCAAATTTGTGACTTGTTATCCATAATTTGCTTAGCTCGGTCATAAACAATAGTCTCGCCAATTCAAACCGACAACACACAATAGTTTATTGCCGTAACATAAATTGTCTTGTTGTTGTAACATTTTGAAGACCACGTGGAACTTATTCAGCCTTAATTTGCATTGAAATTTATTTCGTATTTACAACTTACACTTTGAGAAGTAGTGTGCAAAAGAAATCTTTCTGTCTAAAACTTTACACACCAATTTATTTCATTATTATTGTCTACTTGAGTGGGAAATAAACCTTTACCCTCTTTTGTATTCTCTGTGGTCAAAGGCTTGGTTTAATCAGTGGGTACTTAGTACAGGTCTGTTTGATGTTTATTTATGTTTGTTCTACTAATCGGGTTTGTCCTTTCGTTTACTATTGTACCAATATTTCTATTTAAGTAACTAGTAATGATCATAACAATTTTAAATTTAAAGCTTCATGTTTCACAATTAAATGGTGATAAGTTATTTGTCTATGGATAAGCTTTCGTGATCCACGCCAATATACATTCACTTGGAAATAATTAACAGATCTGGGTATATTCTACTGCTTATGAAAAAGTCTATCCATTAGTCTACGAACGGTAATTTTGTATTCAAGAAATTAAAGTAAATTGACATTAGTTTGAATGAAGTTATGTTACTAGTTATTGCTATTATAGACACTTTTGCTCTTAATGTTATCAGTGGTAAATGAAGCAAACTTTAATCATATCCTTATAGATAGTTCATTATTGTAGAATGTTACTAAATCAACCAATGTGTCTTTTTTCTACTCAAATTGAATTTAGTTTTAATATTATTTCTTTAAGTTACGCAAGTTGTTAAGTATGCAGAGTATTTAAAACCTTTCTATTATCAATTTTTAGACTGCCTTGAGTTCACTCTTGTGAACTGTTACTTTTTATTGATTACTTTCGTTATTAATAGTAAGTACAGCCTATGTGCACACTGAATCGTCAGTTTACGTTTTCCGTTACTTTTTCTTATCCACTACACGTGCTCACAAAACCGCATGGCTCCAGGTAAGATAGACTTATCAGCAAATCACATAATCAGGCAAAATAACGGATAATCAGTCGTCATAAGTAATATACTACATAATATGAGATGAACTACAGTCATAGCAAAGAGGACAGATTAAAAGTTATCATTTCCGATGTTAATGCCTATTGAAAACTACCAAGATATTAAAAATATCACTTTTGAATGTTCCCATACAAAAAGGTTGTCTGTGGTTACCATCAACAAACAATAAAATTGAGTAAATCAACTAAATGAGAGTGACAAGCCATATCTATTCAAACGTGTTGGATATTTATGACTACAATTGTACGAAGAAATAAAAATATAAACGCTCACAGTGGTTTATGATTATCACTTTCACATTTTCATAATCGCGAGGAAATCAACGGAAAAGCACTGGTCGTAATTCTTTCACCAATCTGTTCTATAACTTTAACTATACGTAAGGTGAAAACTGAAAGATTGTATCACACAAAAAGATAGGTCCAGAAATGATAAATTTATAATATCAGTAGTCTTCAATATAACAAGGCATCACTGACTGTTTCCTATGAATTTTTATCTTTGGTCAATTATTTTTCCATTTATCGGTTTCTGACCCAACATGGTTTCTTTAATATACACTTGATAGTGTTTTATGAATTCCCCGGTTCTCTTTTTGGGCTGGAGTCAAATTTATTTTACTATTTAAAATACATGCTCTGTAGACGAAAATTTGAGCATCTGTACAACGGAGCCAAAAAAGCAACGCAGTATTGTAACACACTATATCACTACAAATCTCCTGAATTTAAACACCAATTTACTGTTTTGTTTTGTTGGTCCAGTGTTTTCAGAAACTAAATAATCCTAGCTTAAATTCTTAGCTTCCTGTCGATATTAATTCTTATGTATTATGCATGTAATTCATTTGATGTTTTCCACATTTATTAAAGCATATTTCATTGATTCTACATACCATTTTGTCTATTTAAGATAATGCTTCCTTTATCATATTCAATCATGTTTAATTAATGGGTTCCTTTTAAATTATTTAACTTATTAAAGAAAGTGATGCCTCAATCTATGTACTTTGATCTCACAAATCGTATTGCAAGTTCCCATGTTACGTAACTCTGATCATTTTGATGATTAACTTATCGCACAAGAGACAGTTGATAGACCTTTGAGAAACAATTTCATTTTATTCTGTTTATAACTAATATACATGTTAGTGATCTAATTATTAGTATATTCTTATCAAAAAGGTAAAACAATACTACCTTCTTATTATTAAGCCTATAGCTGACAATGTTCTATTACATAATTATAAAATCAACTCCACCATTTACTTTAAATTTTGTTTTTACTACATTATACTTTTATTAAGGGTTATCATGCCTTCTCATATGTAACACATTACAGTTATGCATTTTGATAGAAAACATATTGCATGAAATTAATAGAATTTCTGTGTAGTATATCAAATTTCTTCTTAAAAGTATGTTGATTGTAAGTACATTGAGTATCTTTAGTAAATGCGGATGTCATATACAATTTACGAAATAACAATTTCACTGACGTGAAACTAATAGCATGTTTATCTACTTTTTTTAGTGATATTAATCATGGGTAACATCTAAGTAAACTTTAAGGCATCGTTGTGTATTATAAGGTAAAATATATTATAGTGATATGCAATGCACTCTATTTATGAATGAATTGTTGAAGCGAAAATCGTTTTTACTTTAGGTGAACATCACAAGAAAAGCTGTTAACGACCAGGACTCATATTAACTTTTCGTTATTATTTGAAAACAGTCAATAATTAAAACTACCTTTTTAGATAAAAACTGTAAATTCTAGGTATTCATTAAGGTATTTTACCAATGAATGGTAACACGCATGTAATTTTTAGATAGATGCTGTTTGCATCAAAGACTGCTAGGCTGTTACTGTTTATCCCTTTGACAATTTTTTTCAATTCGGATATGAGACAAATAACAATGACTGACTTGAAAAAGCCAACATCGTTGAAACAAAAAAACATAACAAAGTGAAATCTGACACAAAAGTATACAAATTTTACCAACCACAAAAATACAGAACTAGAAAATCAATGAAAAGTCCTCAAAATCTGCTTAATTAACCAAGCTAGTTAGGTTGTTTATTAAATGTATGCAACGACTGATTGCAGTCAACGTTCAATTGTTTTATCTCTATCAGAATCGTCTCGTTCTTACTTATCAAGGAAATCAATTATAAAAATCAGTAAAGAAGATGAATCAATCTTTAGTGTATACACTTGCCATCCAAAATATTTAAAATAATCATCTCTTTGAATTATGGTGTACTTTTAATGTATATTTTTTTATTCAAACTTACTACTTTGTCTTATTTTAAGATCACTTCGAAATATGCAAATGTAGATTGGAAAAGCTTTCTTGACCTTGTTTACTCAGCCATAAAACTATGTTTAATTGTGACATTTTTAAAGTATCATTTGCTTACTGGTTAAACTTGTTCTAAAGAATAAACTATAAAATAACTCAACATTATTTTTCTCAAACATGAAAAACATCTAAACTATTATTTCATTATTTAAACAAGTAACTTATCTTTCTCAAAGATTTCACATGTTATCACCTAGATCGAATTGCCATAATCTTTGACGAACTTCCATAATCTAAGTATTCATGAATCTAAACGAAATTAAATCAGGAAATCCTTATTTCACTAGAACTAAACTTTCATGGTTGAGTTCAGCTTCCCAGTAATAATCTAATTCATACCCAATATGCACTTGAAATTAGTCGAGAAAAATGCATATAATTACGATTTATTTCCTAAAATATTCCTGTACATCCCTACTTATTATATATCTAACTGTCCTGTCTAAATACAACCTTGTTTTAATACAATTTGCTTTTCACCATCATTTACTTCAGGGAGATTTTCCAAAATCCCTTAAAGTTCAGTTTGGTAAAAACTAATGTGTATAGAAGTATAACTAACTTTCAGGAAGTAGTGAACAGAATGATGAAAGGTGTATTGGAAATTATCTTCATTTTCTTATTTCAATTTCTAATGTTTAGAGAATATTATGTGATATTTAATGTTTTGCTGGTTCTATGTATTCTACACATCATTTACTATCAATGCTACGTTTCCAAAATATTCCATCTACTGAGACGTGCTTTTAATAATAATTTTTAATAAAACGAACTAATTGTTTTCATCTGATATACAAGAGAACAATGATACATTACTGATATTTATCTTCAAAAAATTACTATATCTTTGTTTAACATTAGCTCAATAATTCTATTTATTCGATAATCAATAGCTTTACAATTAACTTATTGACTTTCTACTAAGAATCTAAATTCAACAAAGAGTTTAATAATTTAATGATACTTCTCATCACATTTTATCATCATAGTTCCTGGTTATTTGTTCTCAGTTACTTAAGTAAGTTTTGTAAGTATATTACCATACTAGTACTAGGGTAATGCAATTGGCACTCATACTTTTCTAATTGACTGATGGTAAAAATGTAAGCACCCAGTAATTTATCATACAGAATATGTATTGATTATCAAGTTTACAGTGTGTAAACCTTATCATTTGTTACCAGTAAAATGAACTGTTTCTTTGAGAGGTGATTTTAGTTGAAAGAGCATTAAGAACTGGATGTGTTTATATTAGCTTTACTTATCTGAAGATTATGACCATGACTCCGGATAGGATAGACTCCTGGATCTTGAGATTCAAATGTTTTCAAGATAACACCAAGTCTTTGAATTGAAATTCCTTTTTTTTACCAAATATTAACTTAAATTCCTTAACCTAATATCATGGATAAGCCTCTTTTCTAAATACAACTTCTTTGCCTATTCAGATAATAAGTGTTTGCTAGAATTCATTAGAATATATCCGGTAGCTAGTGATTAACAGATGCATAGTTGTTATTTAATTATACGATTTATGAATATTTCCGTTTGATTTGAACAAAAATTTTAATTCTGGTTGACATTAATCGGTAAGAATCTCTATGAAGCCAATGAATAGATCTTTGTATATTGGTTTTATGTCTAATCATTAATAAATAATTGATATTTTTACATGATAAAATACAGAATATTGATCATGCGGTAAGCAATGACAAACAGTTGAATTAGTCATTGGATATATCCAAATTATTGTAGTAAAACATTTATCTTTTTATTTTTGGCTCCATACTAACAACTTTTCATGAAAAACAATTACAATTAAGTCTCATGGTATTATTTTAAACAAACAAATCTATTAATACTGGCAACAGTAACAGTAAAGCTAATAGTATTTCATAAATATATCTATTTACTAACTGTATTATGAAGCAATAAAGTTGCTTTATGGGTGTACTTGTTTGTATGCCTCTCAGCCCCTATCATTATGTACGCGCATATATATACGTGCATATATAATATGCATATGTAGTTAGCCCAAAGTCTCATTAAAATCATTAAACAATCATGCTAACGATCTACAAAACGAATAAAATTAAGTGCAAAGTCGATTAATCATATACTATTTATTTACCAATTGAAAAAAAAACGGTTCCACTAAAATAGCCTGTGGATGTACATTCATTTAGAAATTAATCTTCATGATAAACTCTCTCAAACTGTTGGACCATTGAAACTAATGTAAAACTGTGCACAGTTCCACAAAAATTATCAGTTGAAATCATAGTCATTTAAGATCAAGTGATTGAATTGAATGTGCAGGTAGCTCCAGAACACAATTTCATATTAGCTTCTTTTGTTAGCGGAATGTATTTGGGACATTGAAAAAAATATACGCTACCTGTCGGATTCTAAATCTCCTTACTCAGTATCGAAGTTAACACGAATAGCTTAATGAAAAAATGTGTCTCACTATGATATTCAGTGATACAAGTTCGAATCTTACAGAGAGCATTGGTTCCTTCAATATTTCATGGACTTATTGACAACAACCGCCAACTTACGACAAAAACCAAATTTAGTTTCTTTTTCAGTAATCCAATGTCACAATGTAGTATGCACAAAGTTGAGTTACTTGAACGTTTTCACACGTCGCAACTTTATTTTTTTTGTGGCGACCAGCCTTTATATTTTTCCTAACTTTTAACAAAGCTAAAAGGTGTGTTATATCAATAGATTAGAAAGTAACAATTTACCCCATCAGTAATAATTCGATAGGAATTGCGGGATTTCGAAAATCGGCCGAGACATTCGCTCGTTTACAGTAAATCACTAGCTGACTTTAAATTTCTGTAGGAAATTACTTCCGAACCATACACACATCTTTAGAAAGTAAACATCGAACCGGCACTATTTAAATGTTTCAAGCAATATAAATTCCATTTTGAACAGACCAAATTGACGGGAGGAAACTTAACAATACAATATTCTTCTTATAAGGATGTTAAAATTTCAGGTATAATCAAATTGCCTTAACTTTTAACTGATAAAATAACAGCAAGAAAGTAAAGTGATATTTTTTGATCAATACGGAGGAATTCTTCTAGCTTTGACTCTCAGTACCAAACATTGGCTACTTTATTTTTTCTCTTTTTTAAACCATGACTAATTCAATTACGAAATCTAAATTTTGAGACTTCAGATGAACACGATTCACAATGACTGTGTATACATTAGTTTGCAATATTCCTAACAGTAAGATAGAAACAATGAAACATTAAAAGAGAGCCGAACTAATAGCAAAGACGTGTTTTAACTGGAGCGATGTCTGGCGTAAAGAATTTTAGCAGAGAAAACGGACAAATACAAATTGTCGAAATTAATTAATGAAAATAACTTCATAAATAATCTTCAGTGTTCTCTTAATGTTTGCTAATTTCAAGTATGTTTTTATAATTTATTACAGTCCATTGGATTTTCATGGGAAATATGAGATGGTAATTAAAGTACACTGCAAATTACCTAATTAGTTTAAGGTAAAAGGTTATGTTGTAGACGTATAAAAGTTTAATAATTGTTCTAAGCTAACTGATTTTAAAACCAGGAAGAAAACAATTACAAACAACTTACCAATAACTTTTTCACATTCATCCAGTATGTTTCAAAATTTATTTCACCAATGATTACTTATTCTGGTCAATATAGTCATGGAGACAAATATCTGTATTCTCATGGCACGAAATCCCACACGTATGCATGCACAGACACATATACACATACATATTGGTCAACTCCAAATACTACATGTATTTTGAATGATATATCTCTTCTTGTAAATGCCTAGTGTTAATTAACAAAAGTAGTTAAACAAATTTTTGTGTGAATAAATAGTGTATACTTCTGTGTAATACGGTTTTCCAGTTATGATACAGAATGTATTTGTTTACAACTAAGTGATTAATGAACATACATGTGTGTATGCATTTCATTTTACTCGTTTAAAGTATGTAACTTTTTAAAGTTTTCAGTGCTAAAGTAAAAAAGAAAACACAGAGTGTTATTTTGTAAAATCAATAGTTTTGAACGAATATCTATCCAGCGTATGTTAACAAAGTACCCAAATCATAAAAATTATTTCTCTTTAAATCAGCTTCGTAAAAGCATAGTTATTACGTTTCTACAGTTTAAAGTGATTTTAAAATTGGCTATTCCAATTAATTTTAATCCACTGGACGGTGTGGACGTTACTGTGAACATGTGTTAATTGTTGTGTATACTATGCACAGTTCGGCTAACTGAAATGTCATTATTATAGTTTAAAATTCTCCAATTTTTATAACTGAAGTATGAATTTTATATTTTAAAAGTTTAAATTGTTGCACTCTCCTCATTCATATAAGTGACTGATGTAGAACAATATAAGTAGCTGATTCTTCGGGTAGCTGCAGAAATTTTATGTTTTACATTTTTATGTTGACTAGTTTTTGGTGATTTATGTGCAGCATTAGACGGTTATTTCTTCTTGGTATGGACTCATCAGTCGCATCCATCTGTGATTCCATCAATAGTTGGATTATGAGATTTTGCGGTGAACCCCGACTCTAACATTCCAGATTCAGTAAATCAGACTGGCAATCACCTGATATCACTGATAACACCTGTCTCACTCTCATCAGCGGTGAGTGCAGTCAAAACTTTGGTAACTAGAGTTGATAACTTACGTTACCATATGCGAAATCCCATCATATCAACTTCGAATTTCTGATTATAACAAATAAAATCTAGTAAGAAACACTTAATGTAATTTATCAATCTGAGTAATAGTTCACTATGCGATCGGTTTTTATTTTCATTATAAAACTGAGCATATTGATTTATTATAGCTCATTTAACCTAAAATGTTTTTCGACTTATATATAGTCTCAGGTTTCAGTTCCAAGGCAAAATGGTTCATTGAAAGATAACTAGAACACCGTAAATGGAAACGGTGAAGATGGTAAATTATTTTTATTTCAATTTCCTACAAATGAATATATAGATAGAAACAAATCACACAATTAATTAAATGATGCATCTTAAACACCATTTTGACAGTTCTATATTGATTTAATTTTACTGATAGGGATTGTTCTATTTAAACAATGGAAGAAGTTTTTTTTCTTTTTTCAAATAAATAAATCTTGAACAATCATTTTATTGAAATAACAAGTACTTACTTGTGTTGTTTTAATGTGTGCTTATTTGAAATTGACGCTATATAATTTACAACCACACTATTTGAAATGCCCTTATTTATTTTTTAAAAATCAAAGTGCCGAAAATCACTCAATAAGAAAATATGAAATCTTTATTTATCACATATTATTCAAATGATGTTTGTTCAAATGTTGACATTTTAATTTCCTAATTCATAAGTGTATGTTATAAGTGAACAAAATTTAGGGTTGACAAGAAACTTGTGAAGTTTCAGCTCTTGTTATTCTATATTTAATGTTGAAATAAACACACACACACACTTAACTAATAATAAACTAAGTTTACAGAATATTGTTCTCCCTCATTTACAGTATCAGTGTTTTCTTCCTATTTAATATTGGGTAGAAATTTGATATAGATTTTTAAAAAATTCTATTTTCTGCCTATAGATTCTTAACCAGAGAACAATGGAAATCCAACTCAATAAACGTCTACATGTCGCGAGTTCTGCTCGGTGAAGCATTGTATTTATGTAATAATGGGTAGTACTAAATTGATATGAAATCAGTATTTGGAATGTATTAGGTTTCATTAACATTCCAGTTAATTTTCGTCGCTCACGAAAATTGGTTTCGAGAAGTCACTTTCACTCTTCACAGATTAAAAGACTTAACACAAGGAAATGTACTCATTTGCTCAAGACCTTGTGATATCCAAAATATTTTCAAAGCGTCATCTTACAATACTTATAGTTACATAACTTTGAGCATTTAAAATGAAAGTTGTTTCCGATTGTACTCAGCTTTTTTATTCAAACCTTACAGACCCCTGCTATGTCTGGAAAGTAAGTTAACCTATTTTGACAATATAGTCACAAAACAGTGTAGCTTATAAGATCGATTTCATTCCTGATATGTATGAGTTCATTAAACATGGAATGTCCTGGATTATCTCACTAATCATTTCTTAATATTTACCTTAAATACTTTTGACGGTATATATTAGCACAATCTGACATCGGTAAAGAAACTCTGTGTGCAATCATAAATAAGCGCGAATTCATGGTCTTAAACAAAAAAAAAGTCATCAAGTTCATTTTCCTGAATTGAAAGGTTTAATTACCATGCAATTATCTTTAATTTTAAATTCCTTTACGATCAAGTTTAAATTATGGTTAATTTCATATTGTATGAAATAAGGATAATAAAGATGTCAAAATGTTTCAATGAAAAGTGACTTAATAACACTATGTGTATCAACCAACAGAGTATCTAGTTAATTTTACTTTCCCATCCTAACTATCTATTTGTCCTAATTAATTCATGTTATACCGTTTTTTTTGTTGAATGAATTTTAGTAGTATACAATGAAATAGATAACTATCTGTGAATAGAAAATCGAATAGATTTTATATTAGTAACTAAGCTTTAGTAATACTAATTCATTGGGGATATATTCTAACCACTAACAAAGGGGCTAACTGGTACATAATACAAGTTTATTGACACAAAGAAATATTCTGATGAACCATGATCGAGTTTGAGAAATAGTGATTCCTAAATTTACACGTTTTAAAAAATGGGGTGTCTTCATTTTTCACAAAATAAGCAATGGAGAGATTACCATCTACAATTTCTTACTGTCTCCTTAAAATTAGTTGAGTTTATGTCAGTTTTCCTGAAATGTTTGCAGTGAATCACCAACTAACTTAACACACATACCAGTAAGAGAGACCTGTGATTATTATGATTAATTTACAAGCGTTATGATAATGAAAACATACTGATGAACTTACAATACTGTCAGAATAATATTTATTAACATAAAAACAAGTTTATTGATTATTACTTTTATCATTAAGACTAACTTCCTGTTAGTTATTAATAAATCTACCGCCAAGCTTGTTTTCTTACGGAATTACTGTGTAGCAGGTAATAATAGAACGGCAAACAAACATACCGATAGTCTCAAAGTAGAGATGATTGATGAGATCCATAAGTGGTTCATCCACTACAAGTTATAAACAAAAGTGATGAAAATTAATCTCATTTCATAACGACTGATTGTGAAAGCTATAAGGGATTGAACTATTAGCTCATTAATCACTTTTCATAAGTTGATAAACATAAGTCATTTCATGTTTTTAAAAACATTAACTGAGATATGTATATATAACCTTCATTTTACATTGCTACTGGTGATACTTCTTTGAAAATCCTTAAATAAACTGTCAACAATAGCATATTTTCTTTCCGACTGTAACAACAATGCACTACATCAAGCATACATAGATGTTTTAACATTGTATTATTCGAAATGACGAGTATCTGGTTTAAAAATTTAATTTACTATACATTAATACACATTAACCTAAATAATATTTAAAGTTACACATCCCCTTTCTTCAAAGCATTATCGAGGATCTTCGAAAGTATATATTTCAAAGTTACATACCAGACGATTGAAAGTCTGAATCACTGATTAAGCTTGATGAGTTGTTTAAAAACTTGTTACATAAATAATATGGTGGGGTAAGAATTAGGTCTGATAGTGAAATACTAATTCCACTAGAGAGTGAATAACCTGTAGCTGCCATATACTTCAACCCTTAATTTGTTAAATGACTTATAAAAGTGTCCATTCTTGTGTCCAGTACCTTGTATGTAAGCTTGTTATTTCATTAGAAAATAAAGCCTATTCTAATGACATCTACTTTACCACTGATATCAGTTTAGTTTAAGCTTACATCAATGATTCGGTTTGGTGAACAGCTATTATCGGGCCATATTTTCCCACTGCGTATCATCTGTCAAACAACATTCGTTTCTTTAACAATTGCAACCAAGAATTCGTCCATAAAACCATGAAATCTAACTTCATAACAGGTCTCATCTTATTTATAAAAGATCACTTACAACAAACATCATTTGGTTTAGAGTTTACAACCTTAGTTTGTAAGAATTTTTCATTACGAATAGATATCAGTTGGGGTGTTGTTTGAAGACAGGGAGCACAGAATAACTATGTTTGTTCCGGTACTTGAACTCTTAGCAGTATGCACTCATAACTACAACGATAGAAACCCGTATGTTTTGGTTTCACGACAAGCTCTTAACCTCACGGTTTCATAACTGTGCATAACAGAGCAGTATAGCACTAAGATTAAACGTTTGTTCAATGGTCCATAGTTTTCAACAGTACCCTACATGATAACGGTAACTGTTTATAATTCATTTATATACAACTTAGTGAATGATGTACTTGTCACATGATTCTCAAACAGACTAAGTCAGGTTTCTAATTGTGTCATGAAAACAAATGTAATTGACAATCTACACTTAAGTGATGCTCACTGATATAGTTTTCAGTATGCAACATAAGTTCTGTATTATTTTTCAACTTAAAATTTATGTCCATCTCATTGGTGCTTATTATATCCTCATTAAATACACACTACAATCATTATTTAAATGGAAAGGTTCAAACGATTCAAGATACATTCACACGAATATTGACTTTTATCAGGATAACATACTTGAGTAAAAAACAAACATTCAAATCAAAATTTAAAATCATGCCGACTAAATACATTTCTGTAAATCAAATGATGTCGTTATAGTTGATTTGATAAGTTCAAACATTTGAGAGAAGATCAGTATATTCAATAATTTACATATACTATATCATCAAGTGTCAGTAATCATATCGTTTAGGCAAACTGTTTCATAAGCTATTACCAAACATGTTCAGTTATATAATTAATTTCAAATGACAATTAAGAGTATCACAATATCATTGTAAACTAAGGGAAAATATATTTGTTTCCTCATTAATAGACTAATATTTGAACGAAAAATATTCTTTTCGATAAATTCTCTTCAGGTTCAACAATTATATATCCAAATTAATAATCCGAAAAAATGGCCAGGTTAAAGGCAAAATACATCGTTCAAAAGCATGTAAATTTAGGATTGTCAAATCAGATAGAATGAAATTGTCAATGTTGATATGACTCATATAGAATCTTAACTTGAATCTGTATATGTGTTAAGTGAAAATTTAAGATCTGTGATCAGAATATAAATATGGGTCAGATAGGGTGAGAGAGATATGATGATAGTGCAATTACAATTCGATCAAACGGAAAACTAAATTGTGTGAAAAATGGTTGACATTAGAATCACGGCTCGTATAATCCCCTACCACCCTTTTTTTGGAAATTAAAGGATGTGAAAAAAATTTAGCAATTGGTGATTGGTGAATTTGTCTTTGAAAGTGTGTGCTCAAGTGCAAATGAACAAACATTTTGTCACCTGTAATAATTTTTTAATTGGTTGTAAATGGTGCAGTTTTGTAATTTGATTCGTTCAAATCGAACTAGAATAAAGTGCTTTTATTGGATGTAAGAATTGACATTTTTACATCCGATTATTATTTACAATAAAGAACTATTTTCGCATTGTTCCATCTGAGTTTTGTAAAAAATTTTAACTTTGAAAAAAACAAAAAACAAATCCATTTCATTACCCTGCTATACTCCTGTTAGTGAATGTAATTTCTTTTTCTGAAGTAGAAATGCAACTAAAGTTATCAGTTATCGTGACAAGAGTAGTAATAATAATCTGTGGATCATTGAAAGTTAATTTTTGAAAAAACTGACAGTTGTTATTAATAATTGATAATGGTGATTATTGAATTTCAAAGGTAGTCTCAAATGTTTAATACACAATTAGTGAACAGATTTTCATTTAAGTATTCCCATAAGTTAATTTAACACTTAGTTCGCTCATTTAATAAACGTTATATTCGTGTAAATATATGAATAAATCATGATGAAGAGAAAATGAATGGGTCATGCCGAAGTCACGCTAACCGTAAAAGATGTGTAAAAGAAGCAACTTTTACGCTGTCTGAAATTAGTAATAATGTCTGAGAAAAAAGCAAATAATCTTTATAATTCAGTTATTTTGCAAACCGTTATTCTTAATACTAAAAAGTGGATCATTTTAGCATTGGAAAGGGTGTTGAAAATGAACGCAATATCAAGGTTTTTTGTAAATCCGTTAAAAGCATAAAATATGCTGACCTGTACATTATTTGTAGTTGATCACTTATTAATGATCACCGAAAATACATGTTAGTGTACTCAGTCATGTAATACGGTAATTGTATTTGTCAGGTGGGCATAATATTTTTTGGCAGCTAATGTTAACAGCCAATGTTTTTTTAAGTGCACAGCCTTGCAAATTAATGATCTGAATTTTTTATTTTCATTAGTAAATAACATTGTAAACGTTAATTAATTAGAAAGACTGAAATTATATTTCCAAATCCAACAGTTTCCTTTGTTAAACATACTGGACGAACAATGAAAAACTGTATGTACATTTTCCGTCAAAAGGGAAAATAATTACTCTTAAACTGTCAAACAGTAAAACGCTGAATGTTGAAAAAGTAACCTTTTTTGACAAGCATATGTGTAATATAGGTTGAATGAAGTGTCAATGAACAAGCCTATGTCGGTTGACATTTGTTTTATTAAGACGTTTTATTAAGACATTATTAAGACGTAATAAGGAGGAATCAATGCGAAATGAATGAATCATGTCTAGGGGGATTAATAATGATGTTTAACCGATAATCATAATAATAATAATAATACAAAGATTTGTGAATACAGATAAGAGAGACAATAACATTTGACTACGAAAGGTCGTTAGTACACAGTCAAATTAGGTCAACCAATAACTAAGATTATTGTGGTTGGCCAAGGGAGAAGCAGGGGTTGGAGATATTTCTTCTGTACGCTTAGCTCCGGTTCCTTCATCCTGATGGCTACTGCCTCAGTCGTTTGAAGGACTTTAAGCCTGATAAGCTTTGGTAAAATATTACTGGCCCTATAAATAATTGAAAAGGATTGGTTTATACTGGCGCTATGACCAGTTTGTACTAAATGGGCCAATATTGAGCTGTTTACTTTCTTCACCAACACTTTACTTAAACACGCTGGGAGGTGTTCACGTGCACGAAAATGTAAATTCCCTAGAACTTCGACCAATATAACTTGCTCCACAGGAGCAGTCGAGCTGATAAATACAGGTAATTCATCTTTAAGCCTCGCTGTCACCATTCGACGCGTAGAAAACACTAAACGAAGTTCACCGGCGTTGAAAGATTTTTGGATTGATCTGCGTAATCTCTGAGTTAGTATTTCGCTAGCTGCATCCCCTACTGAATTTTAGGTGCATGAACAAGTAAAATAAGCAGTAAAACTTTTAAAATAAAAATTTATTTTAATTTATGATCATTCTACTTCAAAACAGGTATTAGTTTACACAAATTATGGTGAGATTTTTCTACTATATAGATGTTTAGCGAGAACTCACTATATCCTAATTAACTAAGTAAGGATGGTAAGCTGTGATGCTTGTGTTCCACATTCCCTTATTTGAGATTCAGTCTTTCTTATAAATTCGAAGATTTCTCTTGTCTATAGAGAATATTAAGATGAAATAATAAATAATAATTTCTGCTTGTTGAGAAGTGAAAATAAATTTTTTAAATATAAGGGTTAACAATAGGTGATCTCTTCCTGGATTCGTAACCTTGTAAGGTTATTTTTAAAAAGACGTTTAGTTTGACTACAAACGGTAATTATAACAAAACAAAACCTCAATATGTATCCTGAGATGGTTTGGTATTTTTTGAAAGTTTTTTTTATAACTCAACGGTTGTGTTATTATAAGTTCGATTAATTTGACTTTGATATATCACTTGTTTTTCTTATATAAATCAATATGATTAATAACAGAGAACTTCAACTCAGTAAAAACCAACTTATTCAAATGATATTCTGGTGAAATTAAACAATTCTTCTTCTTAGGTTCTTCATCTTCTATTATTTGATCAAAACACCACTTTTGAGATCAATTTTGAGAGTAAGCAATACCCTTTTTTGTGTATATTAACAAAGGAACTAATTCCCGTAGGAATAGAATGACAAAACAGATCTCATCCTAACAAATTCATATGTATATGTATATATTTACGTTCAGTGAAAAAATGATCTAGATATTGAATTTCATATTCGTCACTAGATTGATATTATTTGAATGATGTTGTTAGCTTAATTTTGAAGAATAAAAATAGTAGAAGACGGCACAAGAGATAGCAAGCTATGTGATAAAATCGTTCAAGAAAAATGGTTATTCAGATTGATTTCTTTCTGCAGTTCATGGTTTTTACTACAAAAATATTATTATCGAAATCACGATCTTATTGTTGTCTGAGTTAACTTTAAGAGGAGTAGGTGATTTATACTCTTCAACCATTTTTTCCAGACTTTCCACCAATATATATATATATATATATATATATATATATATATATATATATATATATATATATATATATATATATATATGATCTTTATTTTCATAAAAAACAGTAGCATTATTTTTCACTTCATATAAAAACTTTGATCGATTGTCTACTTCTTTAAAGCTGTTTTTGTATGCCATTTAGTTACACGTGGATGATTTACAGAACAAGGATTTTTAATAACCTAACGGTAACATAGACTTACCTGCATTTATAAGATAGAAATTAACGATTCTACATGACTCTTTGAAAATTATGAGTAAGTTTTACATTTAACTCTTGTACGCAAAGTACTTACGGTTTGTCCAATTGTTGTGAATAAGAACATGGGTGAGGACAACCAACTATGCATTTAGCATGAATTACAACGTTACTTGGTAAAATACAAAAACCATGCTATGATACACTATTTGCAAAATGTTCTTCAATTGCCTCAGGCTTCATTGTTCCTGGATTTCCACACAAATTGCTTTTTATTTCTGTTCTTCTCTTCTTGATCTTCTCAATCTTCTGCTGTCAGATATTCTATTCCTTACTCACCATATATACTACTTATGTCGATATCAGTAGCTCACACCACACAATTATTAAACACTTTTGACCAATTTATGGATTGATCAGAAGAACATTTGTGAAGAAAACAATTAAAAACTAAACTCCAAAAAATACAAATGATTTCACTGAGTGACATTGTTTTTATAATTTTTACTCATCTGATAACAAAATCTAGATTTTTTGATTAAAACAGTGAAAGAAAGTAGTTTTAAATCAACTAAATAATATTTTAGTTCCTGGAACCATCAACTACATTCATCAGTCATATTGATAACTAGTTGTAAAATTTGTTTATGTGTTTACTAAAAAGCCTGAGCATCTTGTGGATGAAAGTGAAAAACTGCACACTGAACACTCCACTGTTTCTATTACTAATTCACTTTAAAATTTTATTGAAACGAGAAGACTAGAGCAAGGAGCTAATTTGATGTGTTAATTTAGACAAAAATGTGTTTATCTCATTCAGAAGAAAAAAAGAACAGGAACATAGATAAGTAAAGATAACATGAAGACTAACGTTCATTTCAGTACTTCCGATTAGTCAACAAAGCTTCATTCTGTGAATCGAGATGCTTCTTGAATTTTACACTCTGCTTTAATCTAAAATACTTTACAGCTTTCTCATTAGCATATCTGTATAATCAAGCATGTTTTTGAATCTAAACCAAGTTAAATTATGTATTGAGAAACTAGTCCAGAAAAGTAACGTCTCATCTTTCAACAACTATTTGACCGAGTAAAGCTGTAGAAAAATAACATGATTCAATAACACATGAAGTAATTCATTTGGAGAGAAAAATGATAGTCTAATAAAAATTTTTAAAACGCAAAAATAATATTCGAGGTGATAAACACATCTGAACACCAGAAACATTGAGTTAGTAAACGTCATAAAAACCTACGAATGAATCTCATAAGCCAGGTAAATAATTCAAGTTATGACTTGATTAACCTCAAATTCGGACACAATGAACTTAATGATTATACTCACGGCATGCCATCTAGTTTAGAATAAATAATTTTTTAAGGAAAATGGAAAGCTCCCACAAATTTGTTATATGTATTAAATTAGGTCACCGTTTGTTTTACAATAATAAGTCGTTTAATAATGGTCTAATTAATGTTTTTCACAGTTGTATTTGAGACATATATATCTATCTACCTTGAGTGAATAACGAAATATCAATTTGATTACTCTGAATATCACTATCCATTACACAAATGATGAGGAACGCAGAAAATAGAGCTATACTGGTTCTTTACAGAAAATTCTTCATCTGGTGTGTCAATTAGAATATAGAAAGTTCATCTGTAAACAGGTGCGGCAATGACCAAAATGTTTCTCTACGCACGAATGCGTAGAATACCCATTTATTCTAATTTTTTAATAATTACATACCGTTAAGCTTTACACAATCTGCCAGTTATAAAGTACATTTACATAACAGATAAAGTCTTCAACTGTTCTAATTTCTCTGCTTACACTTGATAGATTTCATACAAAGACATAAAGACACTAATTAAAGAGACTGAGGAAAGAGATGTTTTGAACACTTATCATTTAAGTCTCAAGTTTGACCTGAGTTGGTTTTGCGCTGATTTGTAACACTGTTTATTACTTCTTTTTAAATGTATTCGTTGAATTACGTAATGCATCAGAATATGTTTTATTTTATTACACTGGTCTTCTGATCACAGTTTCTCACAACTTACATCTAAATAATGTTTTATTTCATGGAAGGACATGCAGTCACAACAGTGAGGCTAGTATTACCCAATAAACACATCCTGCACTAATTTAACATAAAATATAATAATCAAAATCTTTCATTTACTAAATAGTGGATTGAAAATTATCTTATAATGCATCCCAAATGACATAATCTCTGTTTAACATTTGTGAGATGCCTTCCATAATTTTACTAATAAATAAAGGAATTTTGAGAGACAAATAACAATCAAATGTAGAAAACACCCGTGTGCCATGGTTTTCTTCAAACTAGAAGCCTTTTGATCATCTGCCTGTCTTTTACTCAATTAGATCACTTATTGATTTTGTCATCAGATTTCAACTTTGGTGATGTTTCGTTTTCTGAGCCGTATGGTTTAAGTGTAAAGCTACTTCAAAATGAAACAAACACTGATGATATTTCGTGCAAAGAAAATGAAGTCTTCATCGTTAAATCTCTTATCTCAGAGAATTCAATACTGCATACTTCATTTCAAGATTTCACTTTCATTTAACCCCTGAATGTTCTCCTTAGGTGTCAAAGTAGCGATGAACATTAAATAAGATGAGACTAATTACAAACTGTTAATCATACAGAGAATTAATGAATCAAATGTCACTACACTAACTGTTTGAATTCTATTGCGATCCAGAATTAATTAATTTTGGGAATGTTTGTATAATTTCAGAGTTATGCAATTATGGTTTTCAAAAGAAACTCAATTTACTTATAATTTGTGTAGCATTTACGTTTTCCCAACTGGATATAAAATTATATCCTGACTATTCAGAACTCTGTTAGGCGATTCTGTAATAAAATATACGCATTTTACTGTAATTTGATTACATTTAATGTAAAAAAATAAATATGTTTAGCACATTCCAAAACATGCCCCACTTTATACGTATATGATGAAACTGTAAAATGTAACCATCCAAGTTAGAGATGGGATATTTATGCATCAGTTACATTCAATAAAGATAATGTGATATTTGGGAAATGACGATAGTTAGATACTAACCATAGGAGGTAAATTCACTTTTTTCAATTATAACTACCCCGCTCCAACTCTTGAAAGAGTTTGGTTTGATCCTGTGTTAAGGATGACATCTGGTATTGATAAGAACTCCTGGTCTATGACTAAACAGTATTTTAACGCTTCTAATTTCCTCAATTGTTCTTCATTCACTACCAGTTACTTTAATTAAACAACATCACAAATTACTCAATTGACCTAATACTAAACTCCAATATTAGGAATAAATAAACAAGAAAAGAATATTGACACCTTTGTTTGCTACCATATGATCAAGAGGTGCTTTCGAAGATTATGAAGAAGTTCGATTTTTTCTGTTTTATTTCCCCTTACTTCTCTTTACCAAACTTTTATCTTCTATTTACATAGCTTGATAAGAAATAACGCTGTAACACACATACACAAATACGGAACAACAAAAACCAACACTAAATACAAATTTATTCAAAGCAATTAGTCCCTTTGATAAATTTCGATAATGCAATGAGAAGACGAAGATTATCAGAACTATGTGATCGATCATTTAGGTGGCATTAATATCAAAGGAAAACCTATGTGCTCATTTGATGTGAATTCCTTATTCACCAATGTACCTTTAAAAAAGACTATTGACATATTATGTGACTATATATCTTCAAACAACCTTAATTTACCTATCCCCTTAAAATTTCTTAAAGATTTATTACTTTTATGTACTGATAAAGTTCAGTTCACTTTTGAAGGCGAATACTTTCGCCAGATTGATGGGGTCGCTATGGGTAGTCCGTTAGGACCATTACTAGCAGATGTGTTTATGGCACATGTAGAAAATTTATCTGAAGACTTAATCAAAAACATGTCACTTTATAAGAGATATGTAGATGATATCTTAGTAATTGGTGAAAGAAAGGAGGATATAAACTGCCTATTGAATAAATTTAATACTATCCAAAACCATATCAGTCTTTCATGTGAAGAGGAGAAGAACGACCAGCTTCCCTTCTTAGATGTACTTCTAAACAGACGAGAAGATGGCTCAATAAAACGATCCATTTTTCGAAAACCGATGTGGACGGGTCAATATCTTAGTTACTATAGTTATTGCCCTGTACAATACAAACGTGGTTTGGTAAAGTGCCTTTTTAACAGGCTTCGTCGTATTTGCACAAATGACGCTATTGATGACGATGTTAGGTTGTTAACCAAGACATTAATCGGGAATGGCTATCCACCTAAATTTATCAATAGATGGAAAGTTCAGGGCACAGCGAGACCTACTGTAGCCTTGGTAGAGAAAAAGCCTGTCTACATCACCTTACCATTTAGAGGTGATTCAAATAGCCTTTTATTGAAACAAAGGCTTAAATCTGTTATCAACAAAACGTATTGTGCTGCGAAAGTCATAATCAAGGAAAGAACGAGGTCCATGCTTCATTCAAAACCTAGACGACATGAAAACGATTGTGTCACATCCCACTGTGTTTACCAATTTAAATGTGTGTGTGGTCACACATACATAGGGAGGAGCAATCGTGATCTGAAAATTAGGGTGGGTGAACATGTACCCAAATGGTTGCAAAAACAAATACAGTCGAATGACCCAATAAGAGTAGAGGATAAACATCCATCATCCTCTATTGCTAAACATATAATCGAAACAGGTCATAAGATTGATCTAAACTCGGCTTTTGTGGTGTTGTTTAAAAGTGTAAAAGGGCGTATACTGAGGTTTATTGAAGCCTTAGCCATACGAAAATTCGACCCCCCTTTGTGTATTCAAAAACAGTTTGTTCTCTCTTTAAACCTACCCTGGTAATATATGCTTATTATCCAGAGTGATTAAGTGTTAAATTGTTTTCACATTATTTTATCATTATTATCCTTGTCTATTCTTACCCCTATTTCCAGTCTAGTTGACCTTTTATTTTTATATATAAATGTTCTTAACAAGTATATGTGTGATCAGATTGTTCGAAATGTATTGCGCTAATATATCACAAAGTTCTGATAATCTTCGTCTTCTCATTGCATTAACAAATTTATTCATAAAATAATACAAGCAAAAAGAAGAGGTTGGTTTATAACAGATATTCGAAAAGATACTCAAGCCCAATAGATAGTTCAGTATTCAAGCTAACTGATGAATATTGGTTAGTCGCAAGTATTCTTTTTACACCACTTTTTATTTACATTTGTGTTACGAAAAAAAGAGGGGAAAACAAACAAAATTCACCAAACAGTTTGTTATTTTTGGATGTCGCTCCTACAAATGAAACTGTCTAATCAAAAAGTTTGGAAATATAGAGTTCTCAGAAGACACTTGCAGAATCTTAGTGTAGTTAAGATCAAAATATTCACAAAAAATGGTAAAAAATATATTACGAATTCTTCAAAGAAGTAAAAGTCATAAAAAGTGTAAATAAAATTACATTTCATAATGACTTTTACATCAAGTAATATCAAAGTAGTTTTTCACAAACTCGAATCTTTTTAAAGACTGAATGTATATTTTGCAACATATGATGAAATAAAATTTTGACTTTGAACTTTTATCACCTGGTATTACGTTTAGATATTATCTACATACAATACAGACGAGTATCAGCTTGGTTCATAACTTCCCACTTATCGCTTCTACCACATAACATCAAACAGAGAACATCATAAAGTTAAATCAGTTAAGCTGGCGGCCAAAACTAGAGTGTATTTAGTAGTGAAATGATCAGATTTAAGATCTTTACGGTTCTGTGTTTGCAATCAATTCAAACTAACTGATGAATAGTTTGCACCTTCAGTAGAGCTTAGTAAATTTTCATTCACTTCTTAAGAGGCTTAAAATTGACAAATATGTTCAAATTATTCAACCATATATAGCATGTAAGCTCAGTTTCGAGAAACCCTTGTTAAGTCTGAAGCAAATCGTACCTGAAGTGAAAAATTCTTAAGGTATTTGATGATGTGCGTCTGCATAATAAGACACAAGCAAGTGGCTATCAAGACTCAGTGGCCGAGTGGATAACGTGATGGCGTTTGAAGCGAGGGTACTGGGTTCGAGTCCCAGAGTGAACATCAACTCTGAGATGCAGGTACATCCGGCTGACGAGTCCCAAATAGGACGAGACGTGCGTCCTAAAACTGCTAATTTGTTTAAACTACACTGGAATGGATCAGTAGCCAGATAAAATCTCGCCACAAACCCACACCACTGCCATAGCAGCGATTCAAGACCGTTTTAAACACTATTTATCATTGTATAAGGGCCCTCTATTAGGAATCATTTTAAGCCTTACACATGAATTTCTTTGCTGGACGTCTCTATATCCTACAAACAATGAACCAATTTACCACCTAAAAGAATTCATTAATCATATTATTATTTTATATCCACTATAATTTGTTATTTTTGTTTTATAAATTCTAGTTTGACTAAACACTGTCTTCTAATTGACCGAAAGTCTCTCAATATAGGCACAATAGTTTACTTTGTTATTTGGCACGCTGTAACTTGATTCTCTGAACTTTATCAGCATGCCAGACTTTTGTAAGAAATTTGAACAAACTGTAGGTCAATTATTGTTTGGATAACTTATCTGCCTATAGTACTAAATAAAAAGTTTCACACATGATTGAGGAACATTAGTACCCTCGAGGTTGCAAAAGTGTGAACAAAATCAGCATTACATCATAACAAGCTGTTAAAGTCAGTGTAGATAATCTCGAAGACTGTCACAAAATAAAGACGACCTGTTTGGTTTCAGTTTTAAAACTATATTAACCATTCTATGGCATTTTAAATATTAAAACTTAACAAACTGCGAATTTCCTTGAAAACAGGATTGAAAACCATATTTCGATAGGTTGGAAATCACTTTAAAGTTTGAAAACGACCGCATATCGGCGCAATAATTTGTAACCGATCTTAAGGACTTTTTCTGCCTTCTGTAAATTGAGTAGTCATGTTATTAAAGTAGCCTTGCCTGAATAAGGACTGGACATCAATTACTATTAATGTGCGCGGTGCCACTGTAAACATTCCTTGTTCTCCTATTGCTGAATTAGCTAGTTTGTGCATTTGTGGGTGAATATTGTGCCACCATTTTGTTGGATGTAGGTAAATTTTCGAATCTGTCACCATTCTTATTCTTTTCCTCCAGTCAGTCCATGTCGTCCCATGATATCCTCATATCCGGTGTTGTCCATTCCAACTTTGGGGTACATGTCTCCCATCAGGATAGTGAGATTCCTTCTTGGGCAATTTGCTGTGATTGATTGCAGCCTCTCGTAAAACTGATCTTTATCGTCGTCAATACTATGATCAGTGGGTGCATGACACTGGATAACATTCATTATAATTTTCCCCTTCTTTGTTTTGAAAGATGCTTTGATGGTCCTAGTATGGTGAACGAAAACACAACTGGGGACAATCGAATGTATTTTAATATAAGATTACAGAATCGCTCAGTAAAATCTGAGAACCATACAGTAAATACTTCATTTTCAACATATCAGTCAATCGTTTAACATTTTATTGTTCCTCCGTTTCTACACTAATCATTCTCTGTTCTCTTTCTCTTTTCTTTGATCTTCTTAACTTTCTGCTGCCAGGTATTTCACTTTCGATTGATGATACATACTACTTAGATCTATCGAATTTAGTAGCACACACCACACTAGGTTCATGAGATCCCCATCCCATGAGTGCATTTCGTGCTTCTTTGGACAGCATCAGAGCAGCTCACTGAGTGTGTGGAGATTTTTATATTACCTGACCAGAGTACAGGAGCATCTCTCCTGAATCCATCCTTTTCTGTCCAGCTTGGGTCTAATGCTTTCCACTCATTCCGAGAACCGCTACATTGTATCTCCTCATTTCCGCAGCTATTTCATTGGTTCTCCAGGTCTCTTACTTTGTCCGGACACTCTATGTGCCTATAAAAATAGTTGCTCTGGTTGTTAGGATGGAAATGTGCCTCGTGATTTCCGAAGAATCTCGGCTTTCATCATGAGGCGTCATAATTCCTCCTTTAACTTGGAAGGCAGAGTTTAAATAGTTTAATTTTTTTAATTCTGGCTAGCATTTATTTTAGCAAGGTTGTTTTCTACGGGTTGGGGTTGCCGATCCCATGCCCAACGTTCCTCCTTGGTGTGGACTTGGGACCGGCAGTAGTCCTAGAAAAGCTACAGGCAGAGTTATCATTAGTAATTATTAGATTATTATTTCATATGATAAATTTTTTATCACAGTACGCTTTAGTCAAACATTTTTACAACACATATCGTTTTAATCACATTCACAAGTATTCGTTTGACGGTATTTTCCAAACACTACTAATGTGTAGTTTGATCAAAATGCAACGCTCTGTGTGGCGCTAAAAATACGGTTCATAGTAGGCAAGTTCAATCAGCCGGTGAAGTTTTGAAAAATAGTTAATTGAGGAGACTAGGACTGTGTGTTGTGAACGTTGTGATTTTTAATCGTTGGTCACTATATGTGGTGGTATTAAATTGAAGCTAGGTTAGATGATGATTTAGGCGAATAAATCAATCTGTGTTATTCATTGTAAGTTTTTTAGTTTACATATGTAATAAATAAAGTATGAAAAATTGAATCGGTTCAGTTTCTTACATGATTCTACAATGTAATATTTGTCCGTTTAAAAGATGAATACCACTTCATTGAATAACAAATCAAAAGCTATCAAGTAAGTTTCTTCAAGATATTTTCTATAAGATAACTTGCATGATAAATGATGAATTCTGGAAGCATTGAACTTGTGGAGAAGAATCGATGATCACCAAGTAAATTAGTGTTGGGACGGCTTCCAGGAACTACGATGGGAGCCTCCAGAAGCCCTAAAGGTTCCCACTTAATCAGCACGTGATGGAGCTTTCTAGAATATGAACGTCGCATGCTACTATTGGACAGTAGCATAACTTACCTCTTTGAGGGTTGGCTAAATTTTAATGTTGATAGAACAAACGCTAATACCTATAAATACTCATGATTTTCTGTACATTTTGATTCTTACCCAACAAGCACTTCTCCAGTCTTCTTTTGTCTTCGGATTTGTGACTGTGTGGTTCTATACGTTCAAGTGCCGTAGTTGTATACCGTATTCTGAGTTAATCAACTAGCGAACTTAACAATTAGATAATGATTGTTTTATATCACAAGACAACTAAAAGAGGTATATTCTTCAAAGATCTCAATGGACTAAATAGATTTGCTTCTATTTGAACTAGGATGAATAACCTACAGAGTATACTTTTTTATTTGATGATAATATACCTAATGACATCTAATAAATTAGTGTACAATAAAACAAAGACTGGATAGCAGATGTTATCAGTAATTCTTTATTCTTTATTTTCTTCTGATAGTTAACTAACTCATGAAGTAAAGGTTTAATAATCTACATCTCATATTCTTATATATCTTCTTCAATAGTAAAATACTGATTGATCGTGTCCATTCAATTGTATATTCTTGCAAAATTGTAAACAAAAATATCAATAATTCTTTTGAATATCATATTTTATGTCCAATTTAAGTAAAGAAGTCTGGTTCTTTCAGATAAAAAAATATTTAATTACTCACGAATTGCATACATCTAACAATTGCATGTGTGAAAAATCCTTTTTGTTCTAACTAGTTTCACAATGGATAAAAAAATTCAATTTGTGTTGTAAAATAATATTAAAGACGACAATTAGTTTCTGCTTGCTCACAAATAGATGACGATTTATTCGCTTTTTTCAACTTGATCAACAGTTAAACATACATTATTGGTATTGTCAGCATTGTTATCATGAAAGATGGGGGATGTTTTGAGAAAATCCGGCTCAGTTTCAGCTAGTTGTTTCGGCGGACCTACTTTAACATAATCCGCTATTGATCGTGGTAAAGGTGGTCTACCGCCACCGGGATACCATGAACGATTTAAGTCACCTATATATTTATATGATGGTGATGAATGAAATATTGACAGTGATGGATGTATATTTGCTGTTACTGGAAGAGAAGGCTTTACTAAATGCTGTGAGAAGAAGAAACAAAAAGCAACAATAAGTTTATTATGGATGATATATATATATATATATATATATATATATATATATATATAAATCATTCTAAAAAAAAGAACTTATCTGAACATGGTAGAACAGTTCCTGAAATTGCTTCTGGAGCGTCAATCTAACTGGAAATACTCTAATCACTGATCATTAATCGTCCGAATATGGTGTAAACAAAAATGATTTTTATGAATACTTTATATTTTTAATTGGTTGTTTTATTAGTTTTTTTTTTATTCCTTCTATTGACTTTTGGAACTAGCCACCATCCATCTCTGCATATAATGATTGTGACTGAGGGCAATATTGAGGCAATCCGCACAGGATGCACATAAAGCAATAAGAGACTGATCAGTTGTAGTCCTTGATGTCAGTGGAAAGATCCGAACAACCAAGACAAAAATCAATTAGGCTCCACTGAATTGAACAAGCTAGTTGTTGTCTGGGCTCAGTAACAAAATGGACAAAGAGATGTCGTTTGAAGCGAACGGTAATGAGTTCAAGTCTTTGAGTGAATATCAACTCAGGGATGCAAGTACATCAAGCTGACGAATCCAAAATAGGATGAAACGCGTATCCAAGGTTCCACTGTCAGACACCACTCATCTCTATTTCATATTTTTATCATCAGATTGTATATTAAAACATTAGGATGATAGAACAAACCATATTAAGTCTTATAACTATCAGCTCAAATCAATTGGTCAAAACAGAAAATCCGTTATTCATATATTGAACAGAAATTACAGAAACAACTGTTTGTTTAAACTATGGAATGGTAACTAACAGTAATGATAGGAGTTTTTACGACTTGCATAATCACAATGGAAATAATAAATGAATACACTAGATATAGGCATAATTAATATTAATTTAACCTAATTCTTTATTCCTATATTTATGTTTTGACATAAACAAGAACAGTGTATAATACAGATAAATTTTTTGAAAGTAATGAACGAAAATGATTAACTCGCATAATCGTTATGTTTCATTCGTTTTTACTAATGGTCCTAGAGGTTATATGAGTAGGTAGCACGGATAAAGTACATACGCTCTTACGATTTTCCTCATGTTTGGTTTTCTTTCAATTAATTGAAAACGACATGAAATATTAAAAGCATAGAAGAATAAAAAGGACCGAGACAGTACGGAGAGGAGAAGGCCACTGTTTACATATTCGTTCCGTACATTTTTTTTCTGAATAGATAATGTATTTGGAAAGATAGTAAAATTATATCAATATTAACCTGAATTTTATACATTCTCGAGTTCAATCTATTAGCATGAAGGGTAATGAAAATAAGCATACTCTTAATACCATATGCACATATCACTTATTTTATCAAAATGTTTTAACCAAATGAACCGTACTAATTTGTCAGCTAACTAAAAGAAATTAATTAATTAGCTTAACCACTTGGAATAAATGTTAAATAAAAGTCTACCCATGTGTCTATAAAACTTGCTCAACTTTGCTTATTTTTATCTACATAGTTGCACAATTATTTACTTTATCTTTTGACAACTCAAAAAGGAGTTATCGCAATTATTTATACAACAAATAAATACATTTTACTGCTCCTTTTCATTAAATCATGTAGAAATGAATGTGTATCATGTGAAATTACAGTTACCAAAATTACAACATGATAACTGAAGTAACCATACCATGTCACAATGGAATTTTTACTGAATTCAACTACTAAAATATGCACCATAAGACTGATCACTTGAGGAAAACAAATTAGAATTCATTTCTATCACTTTTCCCATGAGTTCTTCAACGAATCAACTTGTTTTTCTCGATAAAGATTTCAAACAACATCTAACTACTTATAAGTAACTAACGAAGTAGAGATGCATTTTTCTCCGGTTTTCGAAGTTGTGAAGCAGAGCATAAGAATATGAATCGGTCTTATTATTATCCATTATTTACAAAGATAGCAAAATTATCTAAATTGAATTATTCCCGTGAAGTTCTTCTTTTGATCTTCTTACTTTGATGTCATTTACAACCTCAGAAGTGACTTGTTGTTGAGAGAAATCGCTGGTAGGTGTATTTGATAACTAACATATAGTAGATAATGTTGCATTCTACGTTTATTAACCACTAAGCATATACCATCGTCATTCTTATGTAGCCTCCATCAACCGCCTTGTAATGTGCCCATTAGTCTAAGTTACGAGACAGTGCACAATGTTAAGATGTTAGGTGGTTTTATGGAGATCCCAAAAGTACTTGTCACTTGTCAGCTATCCAAATCCACGAAATCTCAGATTAAGATCCCTAGTGACAATGGTTTCAAACCTATGGAGAGAGTCGATTCGCTTAAGACTGACCATATGTGACAACTAGTATGAAGCCTAGGTCCAAGGTTTTCTATGGCTTGCCTTTAACTTCCTTCAACTGTTCCTAGTCACTATCTAAAGAGCTTACTAATAAAGCTTCATGAAGTAATTTTTATTGTTGTTCAGAAAACAGTGAAAATTACATGATTAAATCTTAACATTTGACACGACAATGCAATTCGACGATAATGTATGGGATTATAAACTGATATAGACACTTCGAAACTAAATCTCCAATAAGTTTAGTCCGTGATCATTTCTAGATTGTTTTTCTTAAGATTCTGCCGATTTATAATTTTCTTTTTGTTACGTTTATATGCACCCGTGAAAATTTTGATATATTTCATTTAATTAATAGGTCGATCATCAAGATGGAGTGTCGTAAACTTTAGGGGTTTATAGTTGTGGTGTCGAATGTAGTACAGTATTCTAATGAACTTTATGGATGTTGATTAAGGTGAAATAATAGATTAAGACAAAGAGCAACTTTTTGTATATCTTTTGAAAGTTATGAAAATTTAGATTGCAGAGGAATTAATGGCCCTGGCAAACTTTAAGCTGATTTCATTTTTTCAAAATCTGTTCGACAGAAACTGATATGATTTAACCAGTCACCGTATGTCAGTGGAAACAAACAGCTCCCTTCACATTGTTTGAGAAACCTAACAACTTGTATTTATTTACCGATTACCCATTTATGTACTAGACTTTAGTTCCAATATGTTTGTGAGGGCTCAAATTAGCAGATTGATATATTTCAAGCCCATTAAATGTTGCAATATAATCTGAACAAGTATTTGCATTCCGAAGTATTCAAAATCCGTTTTAGCTTCGTGAATGTTTACATGCATACCACGAATGACAAGCTTTAATCTGATATAAGAAAACTGATTAGTGTTCAACATTTCTCGATAACTTTCAAATAATATCAATTTGCACTGAAATCCGCACTTCACTTTAGCAAACTACATCTAAGTGAAAGTAATAAATGAATATTAAATAATATTAACAATTGTTGCAATTCTGAGTATAAAATAAGAAGAGAATCTACCTCGTTGTATGATTAAAACAGAAAAGTACAAGACTCAATCTCCTTAGGAACTTTAGGGTGAGTTCGCTTACCTCAGGTAACATAATGCCGCAATAATAAACATTGTTGTGCTCCATCAAACAATATATTGCCTGAAGTTGATACGCTTCACTTTTAGTTGATCAAAAAGAAAGTAATGGTAAAAATAAACAGTGCCCAATGGTTTTTAGTAGTTGTACAGTCGATATCAGTGTTCGGTAAGATTCATCTTACAACTGAACCAATATTCACAAACCACCCAACTGAACAAAAAGGAATTGTTAATTAATGACTTCCTTTAAAACGAATTCTCAGAGTTCTAGTGAGAAATTGTGATTGGTGAGATTGAACTATCTCGTAAGTTAGACGGTTATCGCCTTTATCATTCAATAATCCCATATTGACTAGTGTTCAAAATGTAAACTCTGACTAAAGTCCTTACACGACCTAAAGGTTTTGTGTTCAATCTTGTATGTGATCACAAGTACACAACCCCAAGGTGTAGTAAACCTTTCAATACTCTACAGTATTCAACGATTCTTCAACTTATATCATTACATAGCGAAAACTAACGTAAAAGTGTATTACTTACTGCAAATGAATTTACTTAAACAGAAGGTAATAAACTTATTTGTAATAAAATAGAAAGTTTCTTACATCTTTGAGAGCCATTTGTTCACTAATTGGTCCATAGAGTGCCTCACAACCTGGAAAGCTTTGGGTATAAAGACCACCGAATGGTGCATAGACTTGATGTCCACCACTGGCTAGCTCTTTTTTGACATACATACTAACCTATATGTATGTGGATAAAAATAAATAAAGAGTGATTATATTATTTGTAAGACAAGATAATCTGAAACATTACAGTTGATAATATTCGTAATGCTTTCAATTTATCAATTTCATAAACAAAAGCTTTCAAGATATATTCAATGCCATCAGTTGTTTCATGATCAATTAATGAACTGAAAAACAAAAATCAAAAAAGTGAAAGTGAAAAACGACATATTTTTTTAGGTAAAAGTAAATGAGTTAAAGAGGAAAAAGAATTAGGAACATTAATTGATATATATATATTAACAAAAGTATCCTAGTTAAATTATTTTATGAAAACTTTGTACAATTGAGACGTAAATTAATGGCCTACGAAGTCAGTCAAACCAAAACAGAAATAATAATTCACTAACAATACCAATTATGGTATATTAATGTTTGACTGAAATTAATGGTGTGGAGCATTAAAGACCGAATAAGTGGTTCCAGTAGTTAGATCAGTATGTCAGTGATTAGATCTGGTTCGGAGTTGCAAGCGTACACAGTTATGGAATTTCTAAGACTGTAGATCTGTTCATACTTTTACAATAGTTTCTTCACTGATATCACTGCTGTGAAACTGGTTAACCAGTGGTGATAATCAAACCTAAACGATCCAATTGATTCTGTTATGAAAATAACGAAACAACTATCCGTTCAATGGTGTTTACGGAAGTTCGTGATTAAATCACGATCAGCTACAAAATTTACCGTAAACGTTTATAATATACATGATGAACATATCAGACTATAAAGAGCTTTTAGGCCCAACTGTAACCACCAACTCAGCATGATCCTTGATAAACATAGAGACAAAAGAGGATGGGTCGGGAAACATTTGCAAAATAAATTGTCAGAACCTTAAGAAAGATTAAACGAAACAAAGTGACGACCCTCTTCAACCTGATATAAGTAAAAATGAATTAGTATCCTTTATGTTATAACCCATATTCGTTCGTATCGTTTATGTAAACATGAATTCAACTGAGAAAATGTTGAAACCCTATGCAAATGCAACACAAAAAATGTCAAACAATTCCTAAAGCCATGGCATTCGAATCATTAATCAAGCGATCGGTATTTTGTAATAAGTTAAGTAGGAAAAGATGTTGACAAGGTACAATGAAAAAAGAGTAGAAGAGAAAATAACTGCCGAACTACATACAAGCTACATGAAAGGATAACTGGCATTAACAATCAATCAAATCCACCGACGTCGTGCGAAAAAACTACCCATCACCTGTATCGAAATTTCAACAGCTCACTTCTTTTAAGTCTCCAGTGAAGACAATCAAATGCTTCATAAGTGAAGTATCTAGTGTAGAAAAGGTACAACTACTAAAATCTGATTTATGAGCTGAACATCTCTAACGAAAAAACATCTGTCACCCCATAGTTTTAAATATCTCTGCTCTTTAATAATTTGTTTTCTAAAATTTACGTAAGTTAAACAAAAAAGTTAGTTAATTATTTGAAACAATTAGTCGAATAACAAATGATTTACTGTTTAATACAGTCCAATGCAAACAATCGATCATAATTGGTTGATTGTAAAACATTTAATATTTCAGTTGCTTCAGCACATGTCATACGGCATAATCTCTACAATGCAAAATAAACGAGAGAATTGAAGTAAAACAATAGATAATGTTTACAATCATAACTAATATTCAATATCAGACTATATATAATTAAAGGATGTAAACGTACTTTTTGTAAGGCTTTTATCACCTTGACTCTTTCTGGAGCTGTTTTATAACAAGCTAAGATGGCCGCAGCCTAAAAATATAAGTGACAACAAAAGGAAAATTAATGATCATTAGCCTGGTTAGTGAATAATAAAAATACTTTGAAGTTCTTTTCATGATAGACAAGATATTTCAATGATTCCCAGATTTTAGTTATGGTCTCAGATATTGAAATATGATGATAATTGCAGTCGGCGTAATTTATCCTATGCAATCAGATAAATTAAGAGCAGCAAATTCTTCTTTCATGGTGTACTTATGGATAGAGTGAAAAGTAATTACTCTGTTGATATCTAATTAGTAATTGATAGATTAACAAACTTTCGACTAATGTCAAACTTTGGAACATTTAAAAAATGAAATGTATATATGATGGTTTAATTTTTACACGTATGAGTTTTATTCATCGGATAGAATCGTCGACATAGTGTGAACTGCTTTTTTATGCAGTTAGTCGTATATAAGCAGTAGAAACCACATAAGGTCTATCAGTCGAAGATACAGTAATTAACATTCTCACAAATAAAGAACTTTAAAAGTCTGATGCAAAGTGGAGTGGGCAATCGAATATGCGAAGCACTTTTTGAAAGAGAAAGAATGAAAGTACGAACTCGAAGGTAAAAAATACTACCAAGAATCAAGAGTTATCTAAAATAAATAAATAAATAAACTTGTACTGCTTGAGACCGATTTTTGAGCTTGCTAGTAGTTGCACCTTCGCCATTGCAAACGATTTTGAGTTATATTATTCAAGGTCTCTAACCATCGATTGCCATCATCTCATCCCAACCAGGTAGTCTACACCTACCAACATGACTCAGTATACTTGTAAGTGACTTCATTGAGTTGTGCCACGCTTCGGTCTGGCCACCCCTAGCTTTCTTCCAACCTACTCCTACACCATAAAACATTGCACGTCGGATTACTGCTTATACTCTTACTATTTCTACCACTATGGGATTTGAATGGACAACTACATCTCTGTGCTAATGTGGTATGGCAACTCGAACTGATGTACGTACGTACGAAGTTCTACATTGTGACTGACTGACTAATTTTCAACAGTTGTGTTAAAATTTCTTGCTTTACAGAAGTGAAATTTCTGTACAAAGGATGGAAATTTTCGACAGGTCGAATGATTGGAACAATAATGTCATGAGTTACGTTTCCTTTACACTACGTAGTAGGTTGGTGCTAGTTGATATTTTGTATTTTCATGTTTAGGTTGTTAATTATTTATAACTCTATGTATGTATAACGTCAAATTGACTATCGGTCATGTTTTCAGTTTTGATATTTAAAATTTTACTATTGTGAGACATAAGAAGCATCATAATAAACTAATCCCTCTGTATATATCATTCTGTCTGACTTTTTAAAGCACCCTCAAAGTTCAAATTAATTCACTATTTAATTTTTCATTATTTCATCATATATATCAAAAATACTACAGTTTCCAAATTTGTCAACCACTTTACACAGGAATTCTCCACGAGATGAAGGTTAGAATATCCGCGTCAATCCTTTACAAATAACCCAGACTATTAAAATATATATTGTATTCATTCAAATACACCACCTGACTGATCAACTAGGATCAAGATTCGAACTATTCTATTTGTTATTCACTCATTTAACATCAACAACTTTGGAGAAAAACATCTGTGTATAATAATTATATTGTTAGTAAAAATGTTATAATGTACTACACCAAATACGTTTGTCAGTAAATTATGAAAAACTTAGTGACAGGCACAAATAAAGACGGTTTCAAGTTTTCATAATATACGCACGGTGAGAATAGATGAATAACACAACATGCAAAGAAATAATACCCAAAGTGATGAAAATTACCAAGAGTAGAGAGTGAATTATGAGACGAAGGGTTAAAATATAGGGATAAAAGCTGTGAAATAATTCTAACCAAACCTAAGATTAAGGAGAAAGACATCAAATTCATCCACCCTATTGTGATCTATCTTGATTCTTGTTACTTTAAGCTTCCAATCGGTGATCACAAGTAACATACGAATTTCAACTAAGAGGCCTAAACCCCTTCATGCTGCCCTGATTATCATTATGCGACTGTCTGAACTGATGTCATCTCTTGTTTTCACCCCTATAGCTTTCAACCTACTTCTACGTCAAGTACTATCAATAGTCGGGTTGGACAGTTACTGGATATCCGTAACACCTTTTCCAATCATCATGGCAGATGAAATTTTGTCTAATAGTCAATGGATTTGTCATCTTTACAAAATTGATGACCTTAACTTCAGCATTACTCACTTGGTAGTCCCAAATACATTACAGACTAAGAAACTTCAGTAAAATACTGCTAATTTGAATTATTCGCACCTAAATCATGATACCGCAAATTGTTTGAAATTATAAATGGAAACTACTGGATGATACCTTAATGGTCCAAAAATTAAACACTTGTTGTACTGCCCGCAAGTTCAGGATTCGAACCTTAGTAGTGTTGTGTATCTACACTCACAAGGCGTTCCGTTATAGGATGAAATAGCTAAGCAGTACTTGCTGGTTCTTAAAAGTTGTCTATTTCAAGTTAGTCCATAATGTAAAACCACGGATTTCAATAATCTTCACTACCCAAAATACCAAAATTTGACAATCAATCAGAGAGCAAACAAACATAGGGGCATGATAAGCAAAGATGGCATTTTGACAGCTCCTCACGCGCTTTGAATTAATGAATTTAAAAACATTTCTCATGAATTTCAGGGTGAGTTTCAAAAAAACAAAAACTTCAAACAGACAGAATTCAGTATATCTTCGTGACTTTGAAATGTTTCAAACGACAATCGAAACTAATATGAATATGAGGTATACTGAAACTATGGTGACAAGAAGAAATGAAATTTTTCAACCTCTAAAACCTTTTAGTTGCTGTGCCTACCTGCCGTCCTGTAAGGTATCCTTTAGAATAATACAGCTTATCAAATTTGTCTGAAACACTTGCTGATTCTGATATAAGTGTAGTTCTTAAATATTCAAAGTCTGTGTCATTCAACGGAATCTTTGTCATATTCTCTTGGTCAGTTTACTTCGCTTTGTGCTTTTGTAAATTCTAAAAGAGGGAAATTGCATATCGTAAGAATCATTCATATTATTTTCTTCTCAATCGTAGCATCATTTAAAAAAATAAATTGAAAAAAATTAGCCCTGATTAAACTATTTTCTTGTCCAAACTTACATTTGCAATTTAATCAGGAAATGTTTTCTGGACTGTTGTTATTTATATAATCTTAAAGAACTATGTATACATCCACATTTGGTAAAAGTCAGTCAGTCACAACGTAGAACTTCGTACGCACGTACATCAGTTCGAGTTGCCATACAACATTAACACAGAGATGCAGTTGTCCATTCAAATCCCATAGCGGTAGAAATAGTAAGAGTATGAGCAGTAATCCGAAAGATTAGGATTTGAAGATGTTATTTATGGAGCGAAATCCAGTAAAATAAATTTGGAAAGAAAAAAAGATAGAGACATGGAGAATTCAGAAGATTAGAATTTGGAGGAATAAAAAAAGCGGACGCACCTGCGCCATCGCAAACGATTTTGAGTCATATTATTCAAGGTCTCTAACCATCGATTGCCATCATCTCATCCCAACCAGGTAGTCTACACCTACCAACATGACTCAGTATACTTGTAAGTGACTTCATTGAGTTGTGCCACGCTTCGGTCTGGCCACCCTTAGCTTTCTTCCAACCTACTCCTACACCATGAAACATTGCAGTCGGGGCAGCCGGTGGTTGGAAATACGTAGCACGTGTCTTAGCCATCTCAACTGATGAAGTTTTAGTACTTCATCAGTTGACTCGTCATCCTTGCCTGGCACCCGTTTCCTAACAACTCCATTACTTACTCGGTAGTCCCAGGATATACGAGCAATGCTTCGAAGACAACTATGATCGAACACTAGTAGCCTACGAATATCCTCTACTCTTACCGGCCATGTTTCACTGCCATAAAGTAGGACGGAACGAACTGCTGCACAGTAAACCCGTCCTTTGGTTGCTAGACGGATATCTCGCCTACGCCATAAATGACGCAAGTCGAGCCTTCTGTATTCGCGTTGAGACTTCGTCACACACCAGGCCACAAGGGCTGATGATACTCCCAAGATAAGTGAAGAGGTCAACACGTTCAACCACTTCACTCCATATCATTAGTTCAGGTTCCGATGAAACCCAATCCTGAAGTAACATTTTGCACTTCGAGGAGGAGAATCGCATCCCGAACATGCCTTCATTGTTGCTTATAATAGTCAGAAGACTCTGCATTTTGTCAGCGTCTTCACCAAACAGAATTATCTCATCGGCATATTCTAAGTCGACAAGTGAGTCTCCTGGTAGAAGACAACTTCTCTAAATTTGGAT
The DNA here is from genome assembly GCA_944470415.2 of Schistosoma rodhaini. Classification (NCBI taxonomy): domain Eukaryota; kingdom Metazoa; phylum Platyhelminthes; class Trematoda; order Strigeidida; family Schistosomatidae; genus Schistosoma; species Schistosoma rodhaini. The sequence goes on from OX104044.1 coordinate 40,727,299, forward strand.
AAGGAAAGTGTTTATAAAAACTAAAGTATACAAGTACCAAAAAGGCTGTCATGAAATCTTTTTGTCACTTTTTCAAAAGATGATATTACCGATTGTTTGAACAACTTTATAGCATTACATATGATGTCTTTCGAACAATATCTGTACGAGCAGTACTGAATATTTAGTGTCAGACAAATTAAAGTTTCAAATAAGACTAGTCAATTTGTAAAAACTCAATAAACAAGAGAACCGTAAATGGACGTTTATCATAACTTTTGATAAAAGACTCATGACGAGAAAAATAGGCTATTTTCAGGTTCATGGTCACTTATACTTATAACCTGTTTACATATTCATCATAAAGACAATAAAACAGATCACGATTTAAATAGTATGAGATTATGTTTTAAACTATGTTGGGCTAACTGAAGACAGTTTGAATTTAATCCAAATGTGGTTCATTTGAAACAACATCAATTAAATCAGTAGAACTTCAGATGTTATCAAAGTATAGTCAACATTAACACTCAGGTGCTATTTATTCAAATCTATACGTGTTGGTCGTAACCTGGGACCTTTTTTGTTGGACGTAGTACTGCGGCATGAATTTGAGGATATTCCCTGTTTACATGTTTTGTTACCGCTAGCTAATAGGGATCTTCAGTTATATCATCCAGGTTAGCGGTCTGTGACATAGTCAGTGATCACATATAAACTCGCCCAAATGTGTGGCGAGCAAACGTTTCGGCCTTTAAGGAGTGTGCTGGAGTAACGAAGGAGTCGGTTAACACTAATTCAATGACTGAAGAATAATAGTTTATTTTTAAAATTACTTTTAGCTCTGTTATGTTCACATTCATATCATGCCTAAAATTACATAGATTCAACAAGTGTCTGTCGTGGATAACAAAATGAGTCAAAAAGTATCTTAGATATAGAATACCTGTGATTTGTGTATGAACTAATGACTACTTGGTACTTGATGTCTGCCTGATTTCGGATTTCAAATAAAATACATTCATTAGTGCTGACCTAGTTCCGTCCACTTAGATCACGTTATTTCGGGAATTCCTAGGTCGTACAACAATTCAAATGCTTCTAATTACCACAGAAACCTGTTCACCTCCTCAAACTCAAAACAATCCAAATTCATTTTCTGTAAAAATAGAAACGCCTCTGAAATGTTTATAAGTAAAGCTTTTTTACATTATGAGAAACATCTGGTCTTAGATCTTCAGAACAGCCATACAGGATTTCTCTCGAATATCGTGACTCCAGCTTCAAGAAAATTCACTTCAATTGTCGATTGATGGTGTCAACAAAGCTAAAGACTCGTTTAAGTATTTCAGCGGGTTTTTATTCAAAATATGGAGTTGAGAGCCCATCCATTAATTCTAACAACCGAGTATTGTCAACGGATCCTGTATTTAATGAGGAATTTGTTCGACAAATACTCCGACATCTCAGACTAGATACGTCCAGTGATTCCAACAATACTCGTCCTTGAATCATTAGAATCCTGGAGGATAAATTTGGCTAACCACTGACAATACTGCTTAATATCTCTAAAGCATCCATAGCCCTGCATATAAGTCCAATGGTAAACATCTGATCAACTAAACAGTTTGTCTAACTAGAATCATGATCAAATTAATGTAAATTAGTCGGGCGACTATTTCACATCACGTTGAACGAAGTAATCTTTTGTCAGAGATAAAAAGTGGTTTTAGAAAACCTCATTCATGTTAAACAGGTTTCCTCATTGAAGGAGAAGACTCAAACCGCGGTAGAACATAAATATATTCCAGCAGACGTAATTTATAAACAGGCGAGACCATAAATTATGCGCGAATCAATCAGATTTGAGATAACAGGCATTGAATTTTGGCGCGAGATTTATTTGTTCATTGGACTAATTAGTGTTTTGGCATTTCGGTTGATGTCAGTTAGTGATCAAAAACCAAAATACAATTCCTGCCTCTGACCATCAACTGTAAATCATAATTCTTACTCCTCACACTGGTCTATGACATCAACAGAGATCTATTTATAAGTGGCTTATTTTTTGGGCTTCCAGAAATACAGCAAATGCATTAATACTGGCTATTAAGCATTAAAAACTCAAATATCCAAAACATTGGAAGCCGTTAACAAACAAGTGGCGAATTAAAGTCTAAACACTACTAATAACCCGTTAATATATGGAGGATAATTGGGAAATATGTAGTGAAACATACTATAAAACGTCACCATATTTAAAAAAATGATAATTCATTAAATCATCACACAGCCACACGTTTTGCATATCGATCGTGCTGTATTACCAAGGAAAAATATTACTTCGACTACAATGCGACAGTTCCTTCAGTGAAACCTATCTTACCGTCACATATGTTTAAAATGAGCTCCTAGCTGTTGTCATGACGCAACAGTTCAAACAATAAAATATGAAATGGTCTATTCGTTATTTGTTCATTTTTAAATCAACATTATAACTTTATTTTGAAATTTTTAGTGGAGTTTTGAAATGTCACATTTTCTGATACCCATAACTTGAGGAGGTGAATTTATATTGGTTGCTCAACGTAACGGTTTATCCTAGGTAGTGCTTCTTCCGCTTAATTCTGTTATGTGGTTTAATTTTTTGCGATACTAGTCATTTTACTGGTTTGATAACGTACATTTGCATGTCACTGAGGTGTGAATCGATCCTGTGTGACACTGGTTCTTCCACGTAGGACCTATTCATCTGTAGTTAATCTTTATAGCGTTTCTGTGCTTGTCCCACTGACCAAACCTACTTTAAAATCTCTCTAAGAACTTGCAAGAGTAATTCTTTGTGTGGCACAGTTATGTCAGAAGACAGCGACAACCGTGGTAACGTTAAGGGAACCTTTATCACAATTACTTTCCTCACTCGAAAAAAACGTTTGAAGTGTGAATTCATGTTTTTATAACACTAGATTGAATATAATTCACTAAGAAACTCCATTATGTCCTTATTTGATGCGTGTGTAGAGATCGATATTTTTAAATCATAAACATTGTGGACCGAGTCAGTTTATGAAATGTTTTGAATCTTATTTTTCACCTGGATAAAACCCCATTTAGGATACTGCATACTGAAAGCTTTTTCCTGTCTCATTATCGATGTAGATGTACTTAAACGTATCTAGAGTATCTATATGGGTAACAGGACTGTCCAATCTCTTTGATAAATATCCACTAAAACATATGCATCATTCCCCTGTTATCGTAAAATCTAACCCTATATTATCATTTCACATAAAAGTCTCTAAACAATTATTCAGCTAACCCCATGTGTATTGAAGTTGTTTTAATATATTTTTAGACTTCACTAGTCTCCCAAAAGCAAGATTGACGGTTATTTGATTGTTTTGGAGGCTTTATGTCTTTTCAAACCTGGAGATAATCAAGAATAAACTTTCTAGGACCTCCAGACAGTACTGTCAAGTATTAGTTTTCAGCACGCCTAATGTGTTTATTATTAGACGGTATAATTCAGAATTATTAATTTACGCTTGAACCTTGACGTTAGAGAACAGTTTTAAATCTTTGATATAACCACAAAATCCCTACTGGATTTGACAAATTTGGGTAAGCTGTTGATGATAGATAGCACCTAACATCCTGCTAAATATTGTGGTTTCGGTTTAGTACCTATAAACTGGATAACTTTTCTTCGTAAATCTTCATAAATTCATTTTACTACAATTCAAGTATTTCATCTGTTGCATTATTTTGTCCATACGCAGCTATAATATAATATAATTTTCATCTATGAGCTTCTGGTAGATAGAACATGAAACAACTTATCAAATAACCGTCTTCTTTCAACTAGGATTTACATATATTCATGGAAATTAACTTAACAGCGTGTTATAAATATTTCCTTTAAGCACCATTTGTTACAAAGGACACGTAGTCGTATATCAGTGAATGTTGTGAATTCTAGCGAATTCTGTGACTCAGAGTCGAGTAGTGGGGGTGTTGTTTACGAAATTGAGAGGACGGAAAGCGAATGTCCGACGCTTTAACCGGGTTGGTGGGCACGGCGAATCCACCTAGAGGAGTTGGAAAACCCTGATTCCGAACTAATGGCTCCAGTATCATGAGAGAACAAATGGCGTATGAATCAATTGTTGGTCACTGGCTACCATAGGACTGCATCTCCTTACGATGCTCCACTGCCTTGTGGACTAGATATTTAGGTCAAAGGCTCCGGATGTGGCCCCCTAAGAAAACCACCTGTTTCGGTCTGGGCACCCGAGCAGTATCCCAACCCTCACACAAGTCGAATGATTTATGTGGCGCATATATATATATATATATATATATATATATATATATATATATATATATATATATATAGTGCTCCCTTGTACCAATATTTATATGTTTCAATAAATAAATAAATAACCAACCATGATTAGTGGAATCTTTGCGCCGATACTAAATGCCCGTTTGATTCCCAACTTATTCACGCGTGGTACATTTGAGTATCAATTTGTTTACCAAAACGTATGTCAAGAAATCGTCCACTCTGTATTGCTGTACAGTCGTAAAACAGAGTCACTGAAAGTCAAAGGCATATCTATGTCCCAAGTTTTCGAAACTCTGCCTACGTGTTGTATATGCTTGACTTCCACATACCCTGGCGCTTTATGTTATTTAGCTAACTAGTAAATTAAAAAGGACTCGGGGCTACCAAACCAAGATATGGAATGAGTTCCTAAAGTTATCAATTATTAGTCTGAATTGTTCTCAAAAATATGGGCTATCTGGTTACGGTTGGTGAGGTATATGTAGTCATCGGATTACAGCGTTAAGTGACATGACTCGAACTCGGTGATACGGACGCACATGTAGGGACTTTAAAACACTTACTGGTTCTATCATTCTACTAAAATTGTAACTCCATAGTTTAGGCCCTCGAATCTCAAGAGGTCGAGCTCATGTTTGAACCTCGCCTTGGTTATTAATACTTGAGCATCTGAATAATATCGTTAGCTCCAACATGCAAGACTTTTGGGTTGTATTATTATTGTTTTGTTTTATCACAATTTATTGTTTTATGACTCTAGTTTAAGCAACATTTTGAAGAGAGCATACCTTAGCTTTACCGAATAAAACTTAGTTTCCTGGTTTGCGTGATAAATATTAGAGACATTCTTTAAAGCTCATGCACCAACTGAAACAAACTTTTAAGTCACCATTTCATTAGGATGTTCTCAAAATTCATGTTGATTGCTAGTGTTTGTTTGTAAGCGTCAAATTTTTGTTCCGTTTCCATCTGGGTGCTTTTATAAACCATAAATCTCACATATCTCATTTTTCCACATTGTTTATTTCATTTTCATTTTTACCTCCGACAGGCTGTTGTGTCATATATTACAGAGTCATTTAATAAGTATTTGTACGACAGTTTTTTCCCATCTTTCTGCGTATTTAATCCCTCACAACGAATCCCTGTACCTGTCTTATCATCAGCTTATGACTTCGTATCACCGCTAGCACAGAACATAATACATTGTCTCTAAAAGACGTCATGAGTTGCGTTGTTATGTGCTTTTGAATTCCTTCAACAATTAGAATTCACACTTTGTAATTGCAAGGATTCCAATCATTCATCACTGTATTTATGAGATTTATTATTATTTTATCGTAGTATCATTTTTGTCACAGACCTTACAATTGGATCCTAATGTTCATCTCTCACAGCATATTTGTTTGTTTAAAATAAAATATTGCTCCAAAGATGCTTTTATTTAAAGTCTTTTAACTAATAATTTTTACCACACAAGCTAGTAAATTCTTGAGCTTTTGATAGTAGTTTAAACTGTTATAAATATCAATTGGTTGCTAAAATTCTGGATAAACTTCTAATACTTTGATATTTTGAAATGATATACTGTACCTAAATAATAATTGCTCATAAGATTGGATCGTCATTTTCCTATACTTCTAGGATGCGTTTAGGTAGTAGAAACTTCTCGATACCTCTATTAGTTCTCATGTTTCTGTTAGAAAGTACTTAGTACACAATCAAGATATAGCGACATAATTACTGTTCAATATTAAACACGTCAACTGTCTAAATTCAGTTCAAACAACATATAATGTCTCAGATATACTCGCATAATTACATCACTTAGTTTTTTTTGTTTACGGAATAAACGATTATCAAATAGCCAAAAGTGTTCCATATCGATCTATATTCATAAAATGTACAGTTAAAAGTTGTTTTGTTGTTTCTTAATCTTTTTCCGACACGTGTAATAATCTCTTAAATTCACAGTAATCAAAAGTAAGTGAAATAAGCAAAATATTTATATCTGCCATATTATTTTTCACTCTAAACCCAAGTTTTTGGTATGGAATACTATTTTTATACGTATACTTGAGAGTTGCGGTAGTTAAGATATTTTAAATTTTTCTAACTAATTATAATCATGTAAAAAATATTCAGACTTCATGTACTCCCACATGTAATTACATCAATGGTTGGTCAGTTGTTCTTAAATTATGTAGCAAATAGGGAAATAAAAGTATACTAAGCACTGTTTGAGGTCACTCTTTTTACACAAATGTATAGAAAACTATGTGAATTATTAAAACCAAAGTTCAATAGGCTTATGTAAGTCAAAATGACTGTTCAATTGTATTCTTGAATTTTGTGGGTAGAAATTTACAGACACATTTTTGTACCGTCAAATATTAGTTGATCATTCCATAATTGCAGGCGACCTACAAAAAGTTCTACTTCATCTGCTTTATGTATAGTAGCACTCCCGAGCAATATGTATCCACGATGAAAGTTAATGGCCCCCTCTACTCATCTCCATTTATATAAAACAGCGCTGCAGTCAAATGCCGTATCATTTATTTATCTGAGTTTAAATCGACCATCTGTAAAAGTAGATCACATTTTCCATTCGTCCACTAAACAATAGTTAACTAGTTCTTAGTGCTGATCAGGTTATATAATTCAAGCTCCCAATACTATCATTAAGTCGGAGAATATGACATAGTGCCCCGGTATAATTCTTATATGATGTTTCATATTAACTGTTAAAAAGCTTTGCCCATGCTCAACAAAGTATTTACAATTTCAAAATCATCATTATTGTTATTACCTTCACAATGGAAAATGAGACAGCTTAATACGTTTACCAGTTTGCTTAGAAGTATTACTGAACTGAACTGATTAGCTTTGAGTAATTTGTGTCAACTAACTTCGTTCTACGGAAGAAAACCAAGTATTTGCCGAATTTAAGGTATAGGACAGTGTTATTTGCTTTGTCGTACACGGCAATCAGGGGTAGATAATAAAATTAATTCACCAGTCACCTTAACTACCAAAGATCATGAAAATAAACAAAATAATTAAGTGTATGAGAATAATGTTACTTTCTTTAATGTCGACACTTTTCAACAACTGTACCTCGACTATATTAGACGAAAAAGTAAGAACAGTATAGATACAGAATAAGCGAAAACAACCTCCAAAGGAAGTGTACAAAAGCAGAATCACAAGGAAATAAGTAACATATTCATATCATTCTCTCGCTGAACTAATTCATCAGGAATCAGTGTTCCTTATGGTTATAGAAAAAAAACTTTCACTATGTAGTGGAGTCGTCAACCTAAATAAGCTACATGGCTTCAAATATCTAAGGGGAATTACTTTATTATTATGCTTAAGCATTGTTACTTAACTGGTTGTGTAGTCTCCTTTTTGAAATTAATGTTGGCACTTTATACTTAAGTGACACTGAATGACGATTAAATTTACTTTCTAAATCAGCTAGCTGTCTAAAGTTCCTATAGATTTTGATTAATTAATTCAATGGTTTGTTTATTTATCGTCATAAATTAAGAAGGTTATTAATTACTTCGTATCTAGGGAGTTTTTGTATTATCACATTCGATGGTTTTATCGTAAGTTTAACTTTTTATGTAACCCTTTAATATTCTACGCTTAGTGTATGTGTAATTGTCTAATTATTCCTATCAAATCCTAAAATTAATATTTTATTTTCCCTTCATATTTGATCATCGTAAGAAGCTGAATAGTGAACTAATCTATGTAATAATATTTTTTAATTTATAAGATGTACCGAATTCCTGTTTATCTAGAAATCATCAAATCACAATTAAATTACAATGAATCGTTACTCAACAATCTACAGTTCAAGTTATCGTCCTTTTGATGAAAATCGACGAACAAATGCAATTAATAAAGCTACCATTCCCCCTCCGCCTCACTCAACCACAATTTTACCACATCAAAATATGAATGGCACAAGTCTATCATATGTAGGTCACACGTGGGCTTCCGATCCCACTAATCATTCAACGATTTTGACTGGCACAACAACTAATACAAATTACACCCACGCCTCCCCATATATTGCTTGCATTAATAATCGCTTAATAAATAACAGTACAACAAATCAGACATCAAATAGTCTAAGTTTACGTCGTAATATGTGGGATGATTGTGAACCACCAATTGGTGATAAGCAAAGATCAAAACCGTTAGAATTTTATAATTCTGATTTACCTGTTAGTAATTTATTGAAAACCAATGAAATTACAAAAGATGACTACACCAATACACCTAAACGTAATTTTAGTAGCACATATACCACAGTGGTATCGGATAAATTAAATCCGTGTTCAGTGGTTTCTTCTGCTGGTGCTTACGAGAGTAATCGTGATAAACAAACTACATTTACCACTATAACAAACACTACACAAACAGTGCAAAGCAATTCATCTTATTGTCAAACAAGATCCAAAACACCGTCAGTTACTCCAATATTGTTTAATTTGTCAGATAAATCACAGAAAAACTGTGATACAATTACTAAATCAGGAAGTAATAATTCTACTATTGGGAATCGAAATAATACTGTCACTCCACTTATACCGTACAATACTGTTTATCAAATAGATTTTATGCAAATGTTCAGTCAGATTGCACGCATCAATAATCATCTGTTTCTGAGTAGTTTAAATGCCATCACACCGGACAGATTACGTCAACATGGCATTACATTGTTAGTGTCTGCAATGATTGATTCACCACCGGTTCATATTCGTAATGCTGTGATGAATACTATTCATGTCCCCGTTGTCTCAAGCCCGTGTAAAGAAAGAGGTTTGGGCATGGGGTATGTAACCCCATCCCGTAGAAAACAACCTTGCAAAAATAAACGCTAACCTGAATGAACAAATTAAACTATTTAAACTCTGCCTTCCGAGGTGAAGGATCTTCACTCAGAGGAATTATGATGCCTCATGATGAAAGCCGAGATTCTTCGGAAGTCACGAGGCCGACGTCCCTTTTAACAACCAGAGCAACAATTCTATAGGTACATGGAACGTCCGGAAAATGTGGGAGACCTGGAAAACCAGTCAAATAGCAATGGAAATGAGGAGATACAAATTAGCAGTACTTGGAATCAGCGAAACCTATTGGACACAAACTGGACAGCAAAGACTAGATACGGGAGAGATGCTGCTGTACTCTGGTCACGAAGAGGACAATACTCCACACACTCAGTGAGTTGCCGTGACGCTGACCAACGATGACGACGACTGATTGCAGCCTCACGTAAAACCGATCTTTATCGTCGTCATTGCTATCACTAGTGAGTTCATATCATTAGATAACGTTCATTATAATTCCCTCCTTCTTTGTTTTAGAAGATGCTCTGATGATTCTGGGTCTATGAGATTCCCATCCTATAAACGTATTTTGTGCTTCCTTGGTCAGCATCACAGCATTGTTGGTTGAAATTAAACATTGACACTGATGAACCCCAGAGCAGTGGTCTGGAAGGTAAGCGTTTGCGCAACGTGGAAGGTCCTGCATCTGATTTTTCCGTGAGGGACCACGGATGCGTACTACCGAGAAGTCCCATACTAGAATGGAACGGCCGTCTAACGCTTTCAAGTTTTCAATGGTGGTTTGATATTGATCAGTTCATGATCTTAATCAAGATATATTGTATTTGAATAATATTTTTAATTATTAATTTATTCATTTGATCAGTTAGGCAAAGATCTTGGGTCTTTCTTCAGTCAGGACTAGGAGGTCGATACTACGGTTATACTGTTACCTTTAATCAACTAATTGTGTTTCCATAACAACCATCAATGAGTTGAAGTACGTTCGTTTTCGTAATGAGTAATTGATTATTGGAAAATATTTTCAAAAATCAAGAACACCATATTATATCACTTATTATAACGAACAGATTCATACATTTAATTTACTTTTCTTTTGAAGTAAAAATGTATAAATTTACATTTTTTATGAATACCTTACGTCCCCGTTGTTTTGGTCTCAAAGAACGTAAAAACAAAAGTGAAATTCGGTTGAATTCATGTTCTAACACAATGTATTACAGGTCAGATGAATAACTCAATAATATTTCCATAAAAGCTTAATTATTCATGATTTTATGATGGTTTATCAATAAATTTATTATTCAAATACATAAAACTGTATAGTTGTGAGATCATGTTAGCTTTCGTTTAAAAAAGGAACTAATTATTCTGGATCAAATCAAGTCTTTGAAAATCACATTTTTGTTGTACATATACTAATGAATTCAGTTTAAGTAACCACTTTATTGATGTACGATTAACGGTAATTAAGAAGAAATAAATAAACAAATCACAACTAAAAATTCAAAAGTTCCAAAACAAACGAAAAAATTGCGATGTGAAAGAAAGTAGGTGAGTAGGTCACTATTTTCCTGTATTTTAAGAATGTGTTTTCCTTCATTAAATAAATAGGTCATTCGCAACAGTTGTGCAGTTTGTTAACTGATGGAAAGATAACATACGGAATTTTAAAACACAAGGACATCAATCGAAAATAGAACAAAAATATCAATTAATTAATCACTAAAAAAATTAAACTAATAGTCAAGATGAAATATAAAATCATAATAACTTCGGACAATGGAGAAGAAACCATCGGCAGTTAGATATAACTGAGCTGAACGCAAACAACTACAATAACTTCATTTTGTATAGTTTGTTTGAATCTTCCCATTTATGTTTAGTACTGAAACTGATTAGTCTCTTATTGGCATATGTACATCCTGTGTGGATTGCCTCGATATAGACTTAATTCACAAGCATTATAAGCTCAAGCTCAATACTGTTTGCTTCAAACGCCATCGCGTTATCCACTTAGTGTCGGAGTGAGCATCAACTTTGGATGCAGGTACATCCACCTTACGAGTCCCAAATAAAACGAAGTGAGCGTCCTGGATTCCACTGCTAGCTACCACCCATCTTTTATTATAACTACAATAACTTCCATCATTATGAAAGACAAAACTACTTGAATACAAAAATAAAGGAGTGTAAATGTTGTAACCAAGATTGAACTAAACGAGGGAATGCAACAGAAATATTCAGTCTAATAGAGTAGTAAAATATTTAACGAAAGAAAGTAGATACATTAGTGTTAGTGTGACAACATTTAAACCGTGTCACTTAAAATGTTACAATATTGATTCGCAGATCCTATCAAAAACCATCCACCTATCTACATAAATCAAATGTACAGACAATGAATTGATAAATATTTCCTAGATCATGGTCTGGTCACTCGTTATCTCGTCTTACTTTTCCTACGTCCTAAACACTTTAGCACACTGATCCATGTAAATTACATACACCACTTTTCAGTAAAGCGTTTTTTAAAATTTATTTTTCCTTCGTCATCAAATTTTAGTGTGAAATCAACTTTGAGATTTTAGTAAAGTTATTTAAACGAGATGAATGAAATGACAGTCATCTATTTAAATTTAAATTCACTGGAACGTTGATTTGAATGCGATCTGAATTCACCATCAAAAGACACTACACTTACTGGTAAACAAGTATCGACAAATGAAAATTTAAGCAAGAAATTGATCAAGTATAAATTTCTGTACAGAAATTTAATTTGAAGCCAACTACTAGGTGGTTAAAGTTCTTTGTATAGTGAAAAATAAAATATTTAGTAAGCTGACACCCACGATCACATTCGATGGACGATTTTAGAGATATCGCCACTTAAATATGTACTCTGTTATTCATTGAGTTGATAATTTATAGATGACTCTATATCACTTAATGGGTATCTGTTCTATGTACAGTTATACTTATTGACAGTCCATCAAATCTTACAGTGTTCTTTCTTGTAAACATTAAACCTATAAATGTTTTTTTTTATTTACTTTACATTTAGCTACCTCTCTAAATAACACTTTAATTTTTAATAAAACATTTAGACTTCTTGTTGTTGATGTTTAGATCTAAATTGTCAAGTTTCTCCTAATATTTAGATTCATTAAAAGTAATCCTGGATGGTCTTTGCATTTGCAGGCCGACTATGTTTTGGATAGTATCTAACAGTAAGATTCAGTAGACATATATCCTGATTCCTTTTAACTGCTCAGACTTACATATATTCTCATTTTTCATTTTAAAACTTGTCCTCAGTACACACTGCTTCAAACTTCAAAGGATTATCTTACAGACTAATGATTCAGAATATTTATCACTTATTTAATAGGTATAACACCACTTTATGTGACTAAGATTTCCTGACCGTGAAACTTGGGGCTGAAATGATTCATCTGCATTGACATCATTATCGATTAGTCTAAAGAACAACACTGTTTGAAATAATAATAACTAGATACAAGGCAAAAGAGTAATATCAATGCGATTGCAGACATATTACATTGATGAGTTCTGATTAGAGTAAAATGAGCTTCTTTTAGCCTTATTGTTAACTAATAATAGATATATGATCAAATTATTTTGTATGTACTTTATTAAATTTTCATGTACGTTTGATTTTTAAAAAGTTGAAATGAATTGCTTAGTAGATATTCCATCTAAATTCTCTGAATAAATCACGTATAAGATAAGTGAACTGAATGGAATTGTTCTATTCAATATATCATTCACTTTTAATAATCATCAATATTAAAGAAAAAGTGCAAATTAAAGCCGATCATAAACAATGTTAACTTTTTTTCGCAATTAAAACAATTTCATTCAATTATTTCTATAGGCCAATAGTAAAAGAATCCAATTTGATGTTCAGCGGAAAACATGTACTTAATTGGACAATATTGATTAGCTAGTAATTGAAACCTAAAGAACATTAGTCACAGTCTTTTCTTTAAGTCAAAGAGTCTGAAACAGTGAACACTTGGCTCAGTAGTTAAATAGAATGACACTGTAAGTTCAAAGAGTTGTGGGTTGAGTGCTTAAATAAATCTAAAACTAGATAGAAACAACTGTTGAGTGCTCTTTGACTTTTATGTTCCCATTTTCTGAATGTTCTAATATCGACTTTTCATTACAAAGACAAGACACGACCATATAACCTGACGTAATCTTGTTATAGTGTTAATTATACTGTGTTATTACGACTCATTTATCATTAAGCAATCAGTTATGAATAAAATGTAAATAACTCAAGTTTATCGACATAGATTTAACTGGCCTAAGTTTAAAATGCAAACAACTAGATGATAAAACTCGATTATCTGGTTTCCAGGAGCTCTCCAATTTGTGACGAAAATTAAATCGACACGACCGCTTGCAAAAATCGTCACCCATTTATATTTCATTTATGAATGAATAGACATCATATAATTAGACTGCTTCTCAATCTGAAGGAAAACATTTTTTTTGGATTATTCGAATCGACAATGATAACAATGTGAACGTTACATATGTCTACAAAACCCAATTTTCGTTTGATTATTTTAGCATATAATTTCAGTCTGACTGTAGAATTTCATCACAGGCTTACGTTCACTGACATAATTTATTAGAAACTGGAGAACACTAAAAACAAATTTATATTCAGTCACTAGTCTATAAAGTGAAACTTTGATATTGCATTTTATGCATCTTATGCAAACTTACCTCCTCACCGGGAAAAATATATCATTAGCAAAATGAAAATTATGAAGTACAGGGCCATCTTTAAAAAAATTCTTCAGAAACTGTGATTGAGTAAAATATCTTCCAAAATGAAGTCATGTTCGTCACCTTACTTCAAACTGTCACAGGAATTAATTTGTATAATTCATTGCAATAAAAAGTTTTCAGAATATTGAATAATTAAGACAAATGGTATTTTTTTTAAAAAGATACATTCCTTCCAACCTCAGAAATCGAAATTTAAACAGTCACAATGTTTCACCCAACAATTTGGTCTAAGCTTCTGTAACGAAACACTCAAAATTATCAAAGACGAATGTCACAGTTTATCAACTATAATCTCTAGATAACAATTAGTCAGTCAAATGGAATCAGTTTGATATAAAGTGAGTTAATGTTTTAGAGAACATGTAAGTAGTAACTCACTCACTAACAGGTGTGAAGATGGTTAACTCGATTATGCATAGGGCCAAATATGAATTTTGCTGTCTAGTTCTAGTTTCAAGTTAAAGCAATAGTCCAGAAGTTACCTATTCTTAATAATACTTTCCACTTGCCTGGATTACACGACGAAAAAATCAAACCAGTTGACCAAATAGATTCAGAAATCCCCTACATTAATAGTTTTTAAACAAATTAAATTGGTCGAATTAGTATTGGCAAGCCAACTCAACATAACAGTTTAACGAGGATAAGAAAAATGCAAAAGCATCCTATTTGGAGATACTGTTTGAAACATTTAACGGGAAAAATATTTAAATTATAAACTCTGACATGATTCCTACTTTGAATAAGGTATTATTGGTTAAAATGAAAGAAACTTGAAGAGTAAAAAGTAACTTGTTCTAAGGTTTGTTCCGAAAGATCTAGTGATAAGTAAGGACAGGCGAAGCTCAACCACGTCGATAGTGAGGCTGTTACCCATCAGTGGCACCAAATAACTGTCATGAAATTTTCAGAACCGATTCATGTCGAAAATATTAACCATCTGTTTATAACGCGATGGTCAGAAGTTGACGTGGTTGTCACGATATATGATGACCCTGGGTCCAGCCTTATGAGTGTGGATTGCTAATAAGTCCTAAATTAAGACTAAACATTGGTCCAGTCCTCAACGACTTCCAGTGGTTCCCTACCTGATGTCAATCCTCGAGGAATGCTATCTCCATAAAGTAAATTGTTAGCCTAATCAAAAATTTGACCCACATTTGCAATATGAGTTAAGTAAACTCTAATCATATTATGGGCTTTAATGGAAACAGATTATAATTTCTATTAATAAACTCAGTTAGTCAGGGAGTTATTAGTAATTAATCATTTAGCTCTAGTTTGTGAGGATGAACACTTATGACCTGATATGAAATTAAGTTCATTCGCTTAAATTCTCTTAAAAGCATCAAATTATTATGTTACTAATCCCATGTGTATTAGACCACATATCCCACCTTCATTCAACCAATTACAGTACACAATTCTCATTCGATATCACCAACAGGTGCGCATTTTATTTGTGAATGGATTAATTCATTAGATAAATTCGAATCAGATCTTATTTGAAAGTGTTATCCATTAGGCTATTGGACTAAGTTAATCACCTTCTGAATACAAAAATACGCATATATATTTAGTAAACCATCAACATGCAACTTATTAAAATATCTTAGCTGAAATGTCTAGTTCTCTTACCAATAAACAGTAGGTAGTTTAAAAGTTAAGAGAAAAAGTAATTTTATGATTAAAATTTTACTATGGTACCGATGCTTCTAATTATAAACATATATATATATATATATATATATATATATATATATATATATATATATATATATATATATATATATACAATCAAATTGTAACCTTAGTAACAACTGTTTGAAAAAAGAGGCTAGATAACTGAACATTTCCATATGCATTCACAATGCGACTAACCAATATTTTTTTTAAAAAACACATTTTTCTATATTCTAAAAGGGACTCTTATCACAATATAGGGAAGCCACATTAAATGAATAGACTAATCCAGTGTTTCGGTTTGAGCCATATCGGCCTAACAAATCTAGCGAAAAATAACGATCGTAGAGTTCACTCAAGCTTGGAGTAAACGGCATCAGTTGTCGGTAACGTCATCATCCTGCAAAATTAACCTGCTTTTACAGGTATCTTAAGCAAACACTCAATGAGTCATTGAAAACCGACATGTTTAGTGTGACACATAATGAACAATTTGTACTAATACTATAACTAATATTGCCAGACATACCTTCACATTAGAATGTAATGACTTTGGATTTTCCAACTGACAATCACTCCGTAAACCATTTCATTTTCATTACTCTTTCTTTTAATTCTCAACTATTTAAAAGTTCCTATCATATTGAAATGAAGATATATAGACAAAGACTACTCTTTTCAATAAATTATCATCTTGTTCTTCAGTCTTAAGTCCAAATTAATAAGTGAGAGGAACAAAATACAAAATAAAACGATAACACATGAATTCAGGGTTATAAATAAAAAACATTGTTAGCGTTAAAATGACTTATATAAAGTATGTTAGTAATTACTTGGCAACATCTATCAGACTCAGGATCCTTCGAACGGTATCAGCAATAGCTATAAAGTCTCAGAATGCAAAGCTTTGTGAATAGAAGAAAACAAGTCCTCACTAACGATTAATTTCGAGAGGTAAAAAATCAGGATTTTATTTAGAAGCTGCGATTCAACCATATCAAATGTGAGACAGTTACCTACCAATAGCATTCAAAGATGATTGTACAATATCGAGACATGATTGAAGCTAGAATTGTACACCATTTGATGTTTGGTTGATGGTCTGAAGATCAAGAGTAAGCTTCGATACTGAAAGTTCTGAGTTCTATTTCCGATAGGGTCATAGATGCATACTGCCGAGCAGTTCCGTACTACGAATAAACTGATCTCCAATGCTTCCTAGTTTTAAATGTTTGTTTATCTATGATTAGTCTGTGATGCAAGTATTGAAAAAATGTTGGCCAACCCCGAACACAATGCTCATCTTATTCATGAGATGACTAGTTTGACCTACATATTTATGCCCTTCCCTTTTGAATATTCATAACTGAGATTTATCGTGTTCAACTATCACTATCATTACTAGTGTGAGAAGTTTATGGGACTTAATGGATTTTCATAATTTACATCACGGACATTTATGTACTCATTCATTCATTCAATCACTACTACGTGAAGCTATATATAAAAGAGTGGTATTTTTCCTCAATTACAGGCTTGGTTTCGCCTTGAGATATTCTATGGTGAGATAATACGATCCTAAAGAGATTCAACATATTCATTGTCCATTTGTATATTATCCGTTTCCAATTACCGGATACAAAATCTTCTCGTTCACATTATTTAGTTGTGTTTTTCTCCCCCACATTATTTAAATTGTACTTTAATTACCGCAAAGAAAAAATTATATTGCTCGTCTGAGACGATGTATTGCATACAGTTGACAATAAAAACTAAGTACCCTTTAGAGCCTCCGAAGACGACTACAAGTAATAAGTAGATTAGTTTGAAATGAAAAAAAAAACTTTTTTTGTTAATATCTCACTTTTTCCCATGTTTACTTTTCCATTAAAAAAACGTAAGGTTATCATCTGATATCAAAATTAGGTTGACATGTGTTTTCCTTCTTTATCCACATGGTAATTTTTACTCACGCACTTATTATTGATAAACAGAAGAATGACAATCACATGTTAATAAAAACATATTTACACTTCCGTTCTATTTGTTTAACATATTGAAATTTAATCCTGTGAAAAATAAAAAAACTGTACTTTCTCCTCTGTGTAATTTGAACATTCGTTTGCGTGAAATATAGTTCACCTGAATAAGTTGTTACTTAATAAGCTTATTTTTTGTCTGGAAATTCTCAATTCCGATCCAGTTTTGAATATAAAGTGGAGTTTATGCAACAGTTTTTTCTATTACCTTGAACTACAATATTAAAAGTTTTGAATGGTGATTAGTCATGAAATCCAGAACACAATTTTCCTCATATTTGAGACTCATTAACTAAGTAAGTATTGTTGTGATAGGAGGTATCCAAAATCTGATACTGGTACACGATGTGCTACGTGCTAACCCCCCCCCCTCAAACTAATTACCTTAGCGAGAACACGAGAGTGAGCGAGAAAGTGTATTGGGCTACCGAATGAAATTCATAAATACTCATTCATACATATACCACTCTAGTCCTTGGGAAATTGATTCACTTCTTAGCCAATGGAGTGCACCTGTCCTTTAGGTCACTTCTGTTTGCCATCGATTGACCTTCTCATTAAGCTACTTGTGTCTGGCTCTCTATTCCAAATATGTATTCTACTACTGATGTTGACAGTTAAACTGGAATCTGTCGCCTTAAACTTTTGAAAGACATTCATTAAACTACTGAGTCTCGACAGTTACGAACCTATTAAATGAGTACGATATTCAAAGTAAATTAATAAATTTATATTTTCTTTGTGTTAAAATTCAGGAGTAAACTTTCGTCATCATCTAGGTTCTCTAAATGAGTATCTTAATACTGCATGTATTTACAAGTAGATTATATTTAAAATGGTTGCAAGTAGTGTAACCTAGGACCCATGCCTCATCCTCTTCAAGAATCATCCTCCAAAGGTACTTCCATTCCAGCGTCGTTGCCGTTAATACTGGAATATTCATCCTACCATCAGTAGTTTAGACTATAGGGTGTCATTTACTAAATTAATGGATTACGGTAAATACCTTTTCCCAACGCATATAAACTATTTTTAGATGATATAAGTTTGCATTGATCATATTTACAAATTAGAATTTATTAAACTTAACCAACTGGTAGTTTCTACATACAAGTATCTCTATTTTTCAAAAATTATGTGCTAATGTTTTCACATACCTAATGGTATTTGAAATCACGAAGTCATAGTTATCTTATCTGTGACTAAACTGTATGACAAACTTGTGTCACTTTACCATAAACAGACTGGCTGAATTATAGTTTTCACTAACGTGGAGAATAGAGATGAAGTCCGACAACTAAAAGGCTTCCCTTGAATTTCTTTATAAATTTACCCCTTACTTTGCCAATTATACCATTACCAGGTCATTGTTTTTAAACATAGACTATCATTTTGGTCTTAGAGTTCGAATAGAACAAGTAAATCAATAGATCCAAATAATTTTACACTTGGTTATATTCATCTGTTCCTTCTATTTGGCCACTGCTGATTGAATGTACTTCTGATCGATGCTTTAAAAGTCTCATAGATGCTACTCCAGTTCGACTCATCAACAAATATTTATTGAATTTAATACAGCATTATGTGGTTGCTTAGGTACTTGCGTATTTTGCAAATTTCTAGTCAACAGAATCTTAACTCATGATCATTTCACTTAGATTACAGAAATATAACTGAAATTTAGATACAGGTGTACATTTAATTAAACATGTGTAATCATATGTTCTGCTTCCATTTTAAAACATTATGCTAATCACCTAGAACTTATAATTAATTCATTTGATCATGAATATTTTTTTGGTTTTCTCCATCAGATATCATTTTATAATTGTTATAATATATCCCTGGATATTTTAAGTTTTAGTAAGCTTAAAAAGACTTTTTCTCCTGAATCAATCTCATCACCTTATTTAAAAAGTACCATAAAAATTATTTAACATTATCTCCTAAACCCAGTCTGTGCATAAACAATCAACATACTAGTTTAGAATTATTCACTTATTCAATTATTTTTGGCACTTAACTATTACGCACATAATGGTTACTATTCTCCTAATAATATAAATTTAAGTGTTTGTTTACGTTGGCAGAGAAATATTTTTAGAAATACCCTGTATTTCATTCTGACTAAATTAATTTCGCTTCCCAGGGTTTTATGACTTCCAGTTACAAACACTATGTAAATAACCATTGGAACCTTCAGAATGTCAAAGTTCACTTTTTGTATTTATCAAAATGTAAGGAGGTAGTTATAGAAATTCACATACATATGCTGGATCTCTACATCTATAAAAAGTGTGTATGTTCTCCCTCTTTGCACAGGTCATTTAATAATTTCCTAGATCATGCTTTCATTTTTAATCCCAGTATAATGTAACTAATTCTAATAATAGACTGATTACTAAACTTAAACTGACGCCCACGTATCTCTGTTTTCATTCTTATGTCATCAAATAAAAGTAAAACGGAATTCAGCGTACAAAACTTTCTTTTCGACGAAATTATTTACTTAAGCTGTACATTAGTAATAAAAATATACATTTTTCATATTCGTTCTTATGTAATCAGTCCCCATTACAAACTAAGTAACACGTCCTTTTACTGTCAAATTGGTACATTATTAACTGATAAAAACTATTAAATTCGATCGTATACGTCATTGTCGAGTCATGAATAAGGGCTAATTGAAAAGACATTTTTGTACAATCTGTATTCTTATCATAAATGTTATTATTAGTCACGTGATTTAGCCTATCAAATTATAACAAATATTTCCCAACTGAAAAATCATAGTTATAATATGGTTGTATGATTTATAATTATTTCAGTAACAAGATATGCTGTAGTGTAATTATTCAGAACACTTCTTATTAACTGTCAAGTTCAATAGCAAAAAAATCCCATAGTTTGACTAATATAAAAAGATGTATTCATAGGTTGTTTACTAAAGAACATCCATTTAGTTAACTTCGACGATCATAAAAAATCAATACTTTTATAGCGATTAGAGGCAGCCTTAGGAACCCTTAGATCTATGTTTCTTGCTCAGAACACTAGTTCCCCTAAGATTTCAGGTGCACCGTCTTGACGAGTGCCAACTAGCATAAAACCTTTGTTCAAGGTTTCTTGCAGATATTCGAAAACCATTTGACATCAAAAACAATCCATTTGATTTTGAATTACTTAGAATGGTGGTAACTCGATCGATAGAAGTTGATTAATATTTAAGGACTAAATAAACATCACATTGATTACTACTCAGCAATAAACCAACGTAAAAATCGAAATGATTAACTTTTCTTAGCTTGCAAAAAATCACACAGCAATCACAGCAATCTCTAATTCACTTACTCTTGTTCTTAAAATACAAACTCCAATTGTTGAGACATTGGTGAGCATATCACAACTTGGGTAATGTGATGACAACTAATTGATACTGGAAATGAGTAAACAATTATATTCTATTTGACAATGTTCCTTCATCAAACAAGATTTTCAATGGACTTCAATATATACAGTAGATATGTATATTCATACCCGAACCACATAAACATATTCTGTCAAACTTAGTAGATGTAATTCAAACTCCACATCTAACCCCGTTTTTATACACAAGTAGGCAACATTCTTAGCAAACAATTCGACATGAGTTACTTGAAAATATGAATCCTTACTTTTCATTGGGTATATTTTTAATTAATATATATATTCAGAAGGGGGTTTTGTGGAGATTTCAGTATTTTCATAGTTGAAAGCATGAGTCAATTGAAGCTAGACTACCAAGGAAAACCTGGAAGCACTGGACGGTCGTTTCGTCCTATTGTGCTCAGCTGAGGAGCTTCACAATAGGTCGAAACGGCCGTCCAGTGCTTCCAGGTTTTCCTTGGTAGTCTAGCTTAAATTGTTTCATGCTTTCAACTATGAATATATATATATATATATATATATATATATATATCATAGATATAAAAATATATGTATGTTATCACGTAGTTACTCTGTCCCATATTAGGACTCTCCACGAACATAAACCATTACTATCTCCAAAAGTATCATAATGGAACCACTATGCTTAAGTGATCCCACTGTGTTATTTTATTTATATCACCCTAAGATTATCAACCTGTAAATCATATGCTTTCTACAGACCAATGAACTTTACCCTGGCTCATCAAAATTCCGATATCATACTGTGTCAAAAAAAAACAGCATGATCAATGATTTTTATTCCTCATATTCAAGTCATGTGACTATAGTGAATACAACCTGTCAAACATATTGACGCTTACCAACTAAATGAGCCACAAGAATTTGTCAAGTACTCCATATTTGTCTTGCAAGGAAGTTTTGGTTTGTTTTATAGTTTTAGTACGTCACTTTAACGTTATAACTCTAGTTCAGTGAGTAGTAAATACTGTTTGATAAGATTTTCATTCTTTGCGTATTTGTTAGATAACAGTAGCAGAAATTACTAAATCTTAATTGGTCTTTTTCACAAAGATTCGAAAGCGTTTAAATATAAATCTCGATCACTTCACAATAAGTTATATACATCTATAAGCAAGATTGTGTTCTTTCTTAATGATCATGTACTCAATTTCTATTATTTTCGCATAGCTAACAACGATTCAGAGGCAAACAAGGGCTTCAGCTTCACAACTGAATATATTCTTCATGAGAAATTGCTTTTTATTAATGGAAAATTCAAGTTGTACGATTTAATTATATGAGTATTCATTGCTACAGTGAATGATGTGAATTTTGAATGATTTATGGTGAATGACTGAATTTTTAAGTACTTTTCACTATGAAAAGATATTAACTGGAGAATCACCGAAAACAAAGGGGACGCTGTCTCGCCGGTGCTTGAGATTCCCCTTGTCAATGAATATTCAAGAATCTATAAAACTTCCAGTTTGGGAATTTTTATTATCCCACACTACACGTTATGCTTAAACCGTTGAGCTGGATGTTTCCAATTTCAGTCAGCTTATGATGTAAATCGGAGATCATCTGATATTATCGATTATCCTTGTCTCACACCTGACGAGCCTAAGCATCACAAAGCCAAATTCTCACTAGAACCTCGTGAATCAGTCCAGACCGACAGATATTGGTTTTTGAAGCAATTAGCGTCCTTATGATTAGTTCCAGTCACATTGAAAAAGGAAACATAATCAGAACACGTCAAAATACACATATTAATTTTCCTAAATGGTAGATCATCTTTAAGCTATATGATCTTATCAAAGTGGTCTGAACAGTTCAGCAATATAAACCTGATGAAACAAATTCTGAATAAAAATAATTGATGTTTCGACTACATTGATGTGGCTGATGGAAATTGAAAACCGCCTTGAAATGTCAAGAATAATTACTATAACTTATGGAAATTATATATATATATATATATATATATATATATATATATATATATATATATAACTTTTATACAGTCCCTCGGGTTTGCAGAAATCAGACATAGGCGAAAATACCATGGATATGAGTATGGAGTGTTGAGGAATTTCAAACTGGGGCGAAACCGTTATCTAGTGTTCTTCGCGGTCCGATGTTTCTTCTAAAAAGGAACTTCACCTCGAAAATAAATAAAATCATGTTGTTTAGTAAAAATTTCAGTACTAAAATACTTTTTTTGAAGATCATTTTAACAATCATTTGTAGTGACAATAGCAGTATCAGTTTGTCCGACTACTTAAAAAACAAACACCATATTAGACAAAATAAACATAAAGACGGGTTAAATGATAGACAGACACATACATCTCCTTTTTACATATGTTAATATGTGACAACCAGATAACTTTGAAGTTTTCATTGATTCGCTTCCTGTTTTTATCCATCTTTTCTCTTCCCTCTCTTACTTAACTCTTTCTTCAAAAAGCCTTAGTTGGTCTTATGCAGAATGATTATTCGAGTCTTCATTGACATATTGATTAATTTAAATAACTGAATATGAAAAATGACGAACCTTTCTTTCCATTTTTGAAACATAAAGTGAATAAAATTGGTCAGATTATGTTTCCAACATAACTATCAAATATACGTGGATAAAAAGATAGTGAAGAGGAAGAAGTTGAACAGCCGTTTTGTTTTTTATCGATTGACAAACATGTATTACTTTAGCCTTTGGTTTCACTTAATCAAATTTGACAATCTTGTCATTTTTTTCCCTTTTTCTTTTCTATCAGACTTAAAAAAATTACCAGCCATTTAAATGTTAATTATAAACATTTCAACTAAGTAAAGTGTAATGAAGTAAGTATTGAGGTTCTTTATTTAGATAACATTGAAATACTTATACTTTTAGTTAGTGTTTTTCTCTATGCCAGTCGATTATTTCCTTACAGCCAAACAGAAGATTTGATGGTTATGCTTTAAATTTACGTCATCTTGCAACATAATTTTTTTCAAAATAGAAGTTTCAGGAAATTAATGGACTTTTCTGCCTATATAAGTACGTAGACACAACTGATGCGGTATTAATCAATGACTGGTCAAATTATTGTACATAAATAGTAAATAAATACTGCGTATTTTACATTTTTTCTGTGTTTTCAATCAAATAAACATAGGTTTAAAATAAACGGTTCTCTTTATCAGCTTTATTGGGTAATTCCCTACACTATTCTGATATGTTTTCATATTACATTCTTACTAAATCAACTTCAATCTCGAAACATTACAGGTTATAAGCAGCTGATGATAATCTAACGAGCTAGTATGAATTCACTTTATCCTGATCAAATCTCTGTTCTTACTCTCTTCAAAAATCGAAGACTAGAAAAGAAACAACGCATCTAATTCATGTAGATGTTCACGTAGTTATCATCCTATAAAAATGTGATAATAACGGGAAATTTCATATAATAGTCGAACGACTATGATTACATTACAACTAACTTTACATCGCAAATTCAAGTCTTCTTTTTTTGATTCAGTTGAAAATAAAACACTTGTTCATATTGTCTAAAAAATGTTCCACTTGTTATGCTGTCAACAATACTTGTTTAGCTGTTTTTCTATACCATAAATAGAAAAACCTAGGTACCTAATAAGTGATTAGGGACAAAATAAGAAGAATTCTTAAAGTACATCAACTATTATCTTGAATATATTATATAGTACAATGCCTTCATCGGCGACACTCCTTGACAATTGTCGATTCGTTCATCATGTTTGACCACTGGATTGTTATCTCCAGAAATATTTAGCATCAAGTCCTAAAACAATTCCATAGAGGGTACCTGGAAATAAGTAAAATGAAGTCCCTGGCTCAGAGTTACGCATACTCACCGTCAATGAACTGTGATGTAGAAGAAAAGTGTCGTAGATTTTGATACGCAAAGAATCCAACTAAAATAGAACCCCAGCCATGGCCAAAAGCGGATGGGCCTTGGCAAAGAATACATGCTGATTTTTGTGGTCCAATACAAGGCAAAAACTACTCGATTGTTTTGAATGCTTTCACGAGGTGGCCGGAAGTACGCGATATGCCGAACATGACGTCAGAGGATTGTTTGTTTGTTTCAGGGTTCCTGAGATCTTAGAACGGACAATGGCACTCAGTTCATGTCATCCGATTCCAAACGGTTCTGCAGTGAAAATGGCATTACGCTTCTGTGATCCCTTCCATACCATCCTCAATTGAGTGGCCAAGCAGAGAACCTCGACATGTAGCTTCCCGATTAGACAAGTGCTAGAAACCACTGTATGAGGATTGGATGATTGTAATGATGATTTCATTTTTACTAAAAACTAAAAATGCCCGAGTGTTTTATACCATATTTGACACTGTTTAGAATCAGATTCCTCCCCACTCGTCTTCTGACCTCTACCTTGCGACCTAGAGGGTTCAAGCGTTCGAGTGCTCAAGTTGTACGCGGGATGGCGAAAATCCAAGTTCTAGATATAACATAATTGAACGTCATTTATAAGATGAATTACATGAAATACTTGAGACCTAGCTACATATTTGCAAACGTAGGTACGTAGTTAAACAATACCTGTCGTCTTATTTAACATTAATGCATAACGAAAACAATTATCTCATATTCGATGGAGGGAATATTCAAATTCCGAATCAAGGAAACCCTAAGAATACTAGGAAGTTTTTTGAAGCTGGATAATCAGATCAATTTACAGTCTCTACACGCGTCGACTTCAGTCAAATCAATCCATCGATTACACAAAAGTTAGTCAACCTCATGATCAGAAAATAAACTAACGAAACAGTTAAGCACGCTGAAAGTGGATATTATTATTTCACAATTTTAAAGATAACTAATAACATAATGAATGAGTCAACAAAAAGCACTAGTAAATAGGTAACACTATATTTAGTTTTCAAATAATCGTGCCAAAATAAAATCATATATTATTACGCTAACCAGTACTGCGTGTTAACCAGAGCCAGATTGTCTAAACTTTGTGTTAGTTAAATTCTTTAGATTACACTTTTTTCAGCAAAACACCTTGACAAAATGAATCAACAATGTGATGACAATCGATCGAAAAGAATGTTATTGCTTGTTTGTTCATTAATATTAATAGCTACATCGATGTAAACTAATAATTTAAAAATCAACTACAGTACAATTATCACAGCTCGAAAAAATGTGAAATATGCTTAAATGGTATAAAAGCAAAAGGATATAAGTTGAAAATGTGAACTCGGTGAGCTGAATAAAGATCATGGTCCCAGTGACAAAAGAAAGTTATAGCTAATGATTATCCATTACTAAATAGTTTCGAACTAAGACGTAATTCAAACCGCAAATACAACAGTCAATATACTAACAATAACCAAGTGGTTATTTGGGAATAATTCTAAGAACTAGTTCAACTATGTCGGGCGTGAGACAGCGAATTATGGTTTGACAATATCGTAAATTGATGGAAGCTAGAAATGTAAACCAATGAAAACCAGTTCATTGGTTCGCAGGTGAAGCTTTTACCCAGAGCCCTAAAACGTTATGGGTTCGATACATGTTAGGGTCATAGATATTCAATGATGAAGAACTCCATACTAAGAGGAAATACTGGTTCAATAGTCCCTTGTAGACCATCAACGTTGATGATCTATGTCGAATGATTGTAGGCCTACTCGAGTTAGACGGGAACGGTGTAACGAACAAGCTGACTTCGAATTCACACCTCGCGATCAGCACCTTACGCAATATATTAGTTAAAGTAGATACAAGGGAAAGTAGAAACACTGTCGCATGGGCCAGTCCATGGCGTATGGTTAACTGATGCGCGTTGATTGTCCTTAACCTTGACGGGGATCGATGATCTGTTCGATATTTAGTGACCCAACTGCTGGATGATTTGGCTAGGGTTCAGTAACATTTCACTGGCCTTACACCCTGATTTTCGAAGTTCCTCTGATTTAAGTTCTGATCTCTTCTGTGTACACAAAAAATATATCCTAGATCCATTTTAATAAACTAGGTGTTGACAAGAAAATGGATGATCAATAAAAAACAATAAGTCACTGAAGAAATAAACGTAGACCAATCATCTTGGTATCACTTTTTGTAGCACACATTGACCAAAAAATAATTTTATCCATGTTGTATAATGTTTTTTTCACAATTATGACATTATTTCTCATGTTAATATGAGCATACTAATCTGAGGGCTTGATGCAATCATCCAGATAATCAAAACTAAAACTGATGATAGTTAGTAACCATCAGGTAAGTGCAAATAAAACATAAGGGACTCTCGTGCCACCTCACATACATGAGTAATTACCACTTAATTTCCCAGTTAATTACAACAATTCAGTTACTTCACTTAGTATTGTTTGTTTGGATCTTCCCATCGATGTGTTTAGGACTGCAACTGGTCAGTCTCTAATTGGCATATGTGCATACTGTGCGTATTGCCTCGATATACCTTAATTCACAAGCATGGTAAGCAGAGATGGATAGTGGCTAGCAGTGGAATCCAGGACGCGCGTTTCGTCCTATTTGGGACTCGTCAGCTGGATGTACCTGCATCTCAGAGTTGATGTTCACTCTGGGACTCGAACCCAGTACCCTCGCTTCAAACGCCATCGCGTTATCCACTCGGCCACTGAGTCCTGACAGCCACTTGCTTGTGCGATGGGGTGAAGTTTGAATTCACTTAGTATTGTTTGTTTGGATCTGAGATGCAGGTACATCCAGCTGACGAGTCCCAAATAGGACGAAACGCGCGTCCTGGATTCCACTGCTAGCCACTATCCATCTCTGCTTACCATGCTTGTGAATTAAGGTATATCGAGGCAATACGCACAGTATGCACATATGCCAATTAGAGACTGACCAGTTGCAGTCCTAAACACATCGATGGGAAGATCCAAACAAACAATACTAAGTGAATTCAAACTTCACCCCATCGCACAAGCAAGTGGCTGTCAGGACTCAGTGGCCGAGTGGATAACGCGATGGCGTTTGAAGCGAGGGTACTGGGTTCGAGTCCCAGAGTGAACATCAACTCTGAGATGCAGGTACATCCAGCTGACGAGTCCCAAATAGGACGAAACGCGCGTCCTGGATTCCACTGCTAGCCACTATCCATCTCTGCTTACCATTCAGTTACTGCATATTAATCGATATAATATCATACAGCTGTTAGTTTAAACTGAATTATATCAATTAAATGATCAATGAAGTTACTTGTCTACGTAATTCTACATCAACAGTCCAAGTAGCTGAGATGTCATAGATTTTCTCCAGTTTACATGTACTATCAGAAATACAGCTTATATTCAATACTTCCTGTTAATAGTATCGACGTACTGAATTAAGATTAAGTTGTCATAATAATCTATAAAATTTTATTAGTATTAAGACCTAGAATGGTTTCGATTGCCGATATATATATGCTTAATCCACATCAATGCAAAAATCGGTGTTTTTCAGTGTTCTATATATGACTTTGGCCATCATCTCAGTTTATAATGAGAATTCTAATAGTTAAAGACCTACGTGTTCAACAAAATGGTTAAGTCTTCTGAATTTGTGATAATAATATCCTATTTGATTTATTAACCATCCTTTGGATGACTGAATAAACAATTATGTGTACCAGTTTTATAATACAAAGCTTATACGCGTGTAGAAGTAAATAAGACGACCCAGACAGAAAACATTTAAGCAGTGACCATAGTTAAGTAAATGATTGTTACTTACGTAACTCATCCATTCTTAAATTCAATTTATAATGAAATATTACCTCTTCGCGTGACTGGACAAATCATGTCTGGTTTTTTCATCTATCATTTTAACCATATAAATCGTTTATTGATACATACTACTTATGAATCCTGTCACAAAATAAAATATCTGCACAAATTTTTAAAAAATTGTAATAACCTTCTTCAATACTGAACACAACCTAAGTGTTACAGTTCATGGAATCACCCCCATCCATCAGTTAATATGATTTTACAAGAAAACAGAAAAGAACTCTAATATCAATTTTATT
The DNA here is from genome assembly GCA_944470415.2 of Schistosoma rodhaini. Lineage (NCBI taxonomy): Eukaryota > Metazoa > Platyhelminthes > Trematoda > Strigeidida > Schistosomatidae > Schistosoma > Schistosoma rodhaini. Next base: position 40,756,548 of record OX104044.1, read on the forward strand.
GATTGCTCATTCAACTCTGTTAACCAAAGATGAGCTTATTGATAAACTACTTTAAAATAATCGGTACATATTACTATTTGGATTGCAACACTTTAAAAGCTCGCACTCATGAAATCTTGATAATTTCAGAATTTCAATAATTGAAATCATGAGTCATTTGAAGCAAGACCACCATGTAAAACCTGGAAGCACTGGACGGCCGTTTCGTCCTATTGTGGGACTCCTCAGCAGTGTGCGTCCACGATCCCGCCTCACTAGATTTGAACCCAGGACTTATCAGTCTCACACGAGAGCGCTTAACCTCGAGAACCACTGAGCCGGTGCCCAACGGTGTTAATGTCCAACTTCAACCAATCCATGAAATCTGAGCAACCATTCACCAATGTCTTTAGGGTGTTACTATCTCACAACAGACCTAATGCTTCCAGGTTTTCCATGGTAGTCTAGCTTCAATTGACTCATGAACTCAACTATTGAAATTACGATTATATCTACAAAACTCCTAATGAATTTCAGAATTATATTATTTCTCTAAGGCAGATTCAATAAATTCAATACACCGTCTTTTTTCCCCCTCTTAGTGTTTTGTCTCTTTTTCTATCTGCTTCCATTCATAAATTTTTAAGTACTTGACATTGATTTTTTTCTTTTCAGAAAATAACTTGTTAAATTTCGCCCTTACTGTTAAATACGACCTCCGTATTATAGCAAAAGTTAAGAATGAGAAACATTAATATTCACATTTATACACTGAATATTTTAAAACATCCAGTGATTACATTATTTTCACATTGAGAAATTTATTGATTGGAAATTCGGAATGAAATAAAAATTTCAACTACATTTTGGTTAAACTGTCGTTCTGTTGACATTCTGAACTAAACTGATCAGTTTCTACAGGTATATAAGTTCATTCAACAGATACTTTGATGTTGCCTTAATTTTTATGTTGATAAAATATTTTCATAGCCGATAGCAGTCACGAACAAACAGTTCTGTCCGTTTGTACGCAGAGAGCGAAACCCAGTACCCGTTACTCTAACTACCAGAGTGTTTTTCACTAGACTAATTAGTCGCGACAGTCACTGATTCACTAAACTGGTACAATATACTGTGTTTGTTTTGAGGTTTGCGCTTTGTACTTTTGTAGTTCAGAAATGAATTAATATATACATATAGGGTCGTCCATTCAAAGAGCTCACATGATCATAGAAACTGGCCAACTTAACCCTGAACATTAACAAAACGAAAGTTCAAATCTTCACAAAGGATATAATATTTCACACTCTTTAAACAAACAAGCAATTAGCGTAGCCCACAAACCTAGTATTCAACATTTTGACACTTAAATTAATGTGCACTATGTCCCACTCTAAGCGAATATATAAATCCAACAGGTTTCAAATACTATGTGACTCACGTTTTAGACTTCCATACTAGTCACTATCGGATTCTCAAATAATGAAATTCATCCTCGTTTTATTTAAAAAGACTTTATGAATAAACACCCAGTTAGTTTCTTCATCAAATCATTATTCCCTCCCTATTTAGAATTTCAATCTCATTCTAGCATTTAATACTTCAATACATTGATCAATTTAAAGCATAGTTGGATAACTATATACATAAATTGAATTCGCTCAACTATTTATTCTATTATTGAAATAATAAGTTGTATTGTTTTTCATGAAAACATGTGTTTCACCTAATCATGATCACTATCGTTAACATCATTATCATTTACTGAATCCATTTTTTCTTTTTACTTCTAATTTTATTTGACATTTTGCAATTGCTTCATAAATTTACTTAAATTGTATAGTTGTTCTATTATTTCTTGTATGATTTGGAACCATTGTCAACCTTATTTTGGATTGACAACACTTACAGATTCACTGAAAACCAGAAGGATTGAACTGAGAAGCGTTGCTTCATATTACATTATGATCTTTCATCAGTGCACACATTCATAGTTGTACACAAGATTAGATTCAAAATACCATTATCTTACTGAGTAGTCGTATTTATTTATTTCTCAAAAACAAAAACCAATAACTTTATACTATAGTAAATATGTTCTTTGTATTTACTTTCCAAATAGAATAATTTAAAATATGTACTTTTATATTCATAAACCAACTTTGAAAGTTAGATAACAATAACAAACAGCATTAAACTCAATAATTACCTTGTTTAATATCCCTAACAATTTTCAATCATCTTCAATTATAGCTTAGCAGGTTGGTGAAAAAAAGTTACCACAACAAGTGACTGAAACTAATAGGCAATTTCGCCCACCAGAAATGAATACGCCCAAACTGTTAATGAGTGGTATACAGGTCAACTAACAAGCTAACTAGAATATAATTTAGTCATTTAGAATAATTGCTTCTGTACAAAATATACAACCAAAGTAATATAACTACAAGTTATTTATCAGTTGATAAATGAATAATGGAGCATGGAAAATGCATTTAGTGTACATGGTTTTTTTTCAAATACATTGAACCCGTTAAATATTGTTGCTGATTAACCGTGAGATTCAATTCAGCAATCTCCAAGACTAACCAAATTTTAAGTTCATTTCTTTCTTTAGAGCCTTGACTGAGATTCAAAACATTCTTCTTATTTTTTCACAATACAGAACTAAACACTGTCACAAAACATTTAGCTTGTTGTTTTGACAAAATAATAATAAATCAAAGCTCACTAGATCAATTGGCTATTTTACCCAGCTATCATAATATAAAGAAGATAAACATAACTAAGGATTAAATTCAACTTAGTATTGTTTGTTTGAATCTTCCCATCGATTTGTTAGGACTGCAACTGGTCAGTCTCTAATTGGCATATGTGCATACTGTGCGTATTGCCTGGGTTCGAATCCCAGAGTGAACATCAACTCTGAGATGCAGGTACATCCAGCTGACGAGTCCCAAATAGGACGAAACGCGCGTCCTGGATTCCACTGCTAGCCACTATCCATAACTAAGGATAATTCGAAATATTTCACTAATTATTCATTTCGCCTCATTTTGATTTAAATCAGGCTAAATCTGATCAAAATAAGCTATTCCTTGGTTAATAACTAAAGCACGTGAATTAAACTTGGTTGATAAATTGATTATATAAATAATAAGGATTGTATAACGATTTAAAAAAACTAAGCTACAGCTAGGTTATTTAACGTGTCGTTGTTATAACGTATGGACTCGTAATATATATAACGTGCAATTAGAGAGAAGTGAATTCATTGATCGGACGCAAATGATACTTGAAATCGTACGAGCAGTCTTGATTACTACTCGGTCCTGCGATCTGCCTAACCCAACCAGTTAAGCCCAAAACACCAATAACAACCTCAGTGGTATGAATCATTATTTATAAACACACTGGGTTTCTGTACAAACCAAAGTAATCAATAAACTGATTATAACTCAAGAATCGTATGATAATAAGTCAAAGGTCAAAATAAAGTTAATGATAAGAGAAATACGAATATGAATAGTTCAGTTACGTAATAATTGTACAATAGGAAATAGACATATTACATTGATCCATAAATAGACCTAAAAGTTACCATTCGTGATTCACCGGGGGATATAACAGTCGTTGAATAACCCAATGATTCCACTTCAATCATAAAGTGTTTCACTTCGCATTGTCATGTATACTAGCCACTGAGTTAAGTCAAAATCTGTAAAATCTGACCGCTTTTTCAAGTTTAAGCCTCATCTTTCTTGTTTGAAAACTTACCTGCAAAACTTATTAGAATATGACAGTATTCGATTAGTTATATAACAGTGGTCCATTTATCAGTGATGCGCCTTATATTTGAATAGAATCCCCCGGAATCGGGTTTTTAATGTGAACTAACAGGTGAACAATTACTGAAAATTATTCTGAAATGATGAACATTTTATGATCATCCAGCCTATTTACAAGTTATGGGTTATGAACAATATTATCTCAGCATTGTTAATCTCGATGAGTAACCTACTAATTATTATTTAGACTAACAGTTTCGTTTCAACTTACTCCATAGCAGGCTGTCAGCAACAAACAATACATAACATCCGTTATTACAATATGGTCAAGAGTGAATAAAGTATAGAAATTTAATAGCTATCCTACCAAATAATGATTTCATAATAAGTGAATTCAATTTTAAGCAGAAATACATATTCGTACTTACGAACTGCTTCTATATTGGTCAAAATAAATTTCTAGTTCCTTCCTTTTTTGAGACCCCATCCATCTATCAATTAGTACATAATTATGTTACAGAGGGGAAATCCGTAAATTACTGGTAGACAGTATATTTGAAAATTTAGTCAACTGCAAATTATTTCAGTCAATTTTCTAATTGAAAATAAATCGATGGAATATGAATTATCTTCCACTATGAATGAAATTTCAACTACTCTATGATTTATCTTTATGTAGTCGCACGTCAGTAATGTGAATGTTTTTCGTTGTATTGTTCTTTTTTCACTGCTTTACATGATAAGATGTATCTACAGGTAAATCGTTATCGATACCATGATCTTGTGTTTGTGTGTGCGTTTGTAAATGAGCGTTCATACGGAGGATAACATGGTGGAAGGTGGGACATTTTATAAACTGTTCATTGTTTGTTTCTTCTTTGATAGTGTAATCATCCATTATTTTCTACGCATTGACGCACACTACTAATAGAATAGTAGTAGCAGCAGTGTAATGGACAAGAACACAAGTGTGGTCAATCATTATATTTCAGGACAGAATTACAGTTTTTTCATTAAATGTGAAAACCATACGTTCAATACCTTATTTGCAAATCCTCCATCAACTGTCACAAACTTCATCGTTCCCTCATTGCCATAACAACAACTTTCTGATCCCGTTCTCTTCGATGCGATCTTTCCAACCTCCAGCTGTCAGGCATTCCACTCCTGATTAGTGTTATATACTACTTAAGTTTGTCGACATAAGTAGCACACACCACAGTAGTACCGACTTTTCAATTATTCGATGGATAAATTTCTCTTTTTAATGTTTTTGAAGTCATAAATGAATGGTGCTTTATTTATCATATGAGACCAAATGTTTTAAAATTTCCGTGAACTAGTTTTTGCGCGAATTAATGATTATCATGTTTAGAGGAATCGAAAAACGTCAAAGGAAAAACGTTGCGCTGGGTTTTCAGCTCTTATAGGAATTCTTGACGAAGTAATCTGTGGAACTTCAAGATAACCTACATTTCTTCAAACATTTCAACATATAAAATTCAACTTTCTAGGTGAGGGCATTTAAGTCAGACTATTCAGTTTACTTTCAACACTTGAAAAGCATCAGTCGTACATGAACTGAAAATCAAAATAATGGTATGATCGTCACTTTTGATAGAACCGCATCAATCCAAAAAGATTATCAGATTTTCTGTTTATTGACTCAGATTTAAAATAATAAATGTTACCAACTAATAAGTAGTAATCTAGACGTAATATAAACCCTACCGGTTGATCGTTATTTCTTTACTGGCCCAAATTATACGAATTATATCTGCCATACGGCAGATATCCATGTTTTGGATTACAGTAGTTAGGAAATGGACAATTTTCTCACTACATAACAACAAAAGTTTTTTGCGATTTTCCTCAGATACATTTCAAGATCCATCCAACTAAATAGTCGGTTGTTGACAGTTAAGCAGAGGTTTACATTCACCATCTAATTGTGTGTGTAATATTAGCCGATGAAATTCGGTTTTTTTGTTCTTGTAACTGATATTCATATTTCAACAGAATACGTGCATTACGGATAACTAGAATAACTAGAAATTGGTGAATACTTCTAACGTCCATATATCTATGTTAAATCAATTCTATATCTATTTAAAATCAATCAACGTGAAATATTTACATTGAATAAAGTGTGGTCATGTAATTCTCATATGTTTAGTAAGTACTACTGATTCTACTTTACTGTTAAGAAATGTCAAGAAAGAAAGAGTGGTTATTCTCGTCGAAGTTTTATATAGTTATTTATTACCATGAATAGATTGAATTTGAAAACGTGAACCACTGGATTTCAGTCGAGTGATTCAAACATAACGCACTTAACTAAAAGTCCTGAGTTCTAGCTTTAGTGGGTCCGTTGGTTGGCACTGCTGGGACGAAACAGTTGCCAAGTCCAATTAGATCTAAATTAAAACTATAAACATTTTTTTAATCGAGTCTAACAGTTGGTGATTTTTATAAATTCTACATTTTTTAAGAAGTGATTACATGTGTAAATATGTCTAACAGTAGTTGTTATTAGTGAGGTATAAAGTACAATATCTAATTCTTGTGTCTAGATATAGAATAACTGATTAATTGAAGAAAATGGATTTTTAACCAGTTCATTTTGAAAGTTATACAGTAGTAAACATACATAAATGTGGTGTTTATATGAACTAATGATTCCCTTATATTGATGACTGCTTGATTTTGAATTCTAAATACAATACATTCGTTCGTGCTCATCTAATACTTCTCAATTAAATTGCGTTATCGCTGCGATTACTAGTTTATACTATAGTTCAAATACTCTTAAATATCACATATAGTTAATTTGAAAGTCAGAATAAAGTGTGTACAGTATGAATGCTACTTAAAAATGCTAAGTGTTATAATTGTGCTTTGCTAATAAATGACCCAGCTATACCTATTGCTTAGTATTCTTATACAATGACACTCGACAAGACCCCAAAATCAGAACACTTGAACAGGAATCACCGATTTGAATAACGCTCATATATTTATAGTATATACATAAGAAGCTTCTAGATTTTTCTCCAATAATTTGCCCGGGCTGATCGGTTTAGAATTAGCCAATCAGCGCGCAGCAACACCATCATGCATGAAACATTCTTTAATCCAATCTATGTCCCGCTAACACTAAGTATGGAAGAAACAAAGACGTTTGTAATGGGAAACCTGGTGGTCTAGCTTCAATTGACTCATGAATTCAACTATAAAATTATTAATATCAACACGAAACCCCCTTCTGATAAAGACGCTTATACCACTATTGAATACGAAAGATATATGATCAAATATGAAAACTATAATCAAGAGAAAAACATGACAAACTGCATGCACACTTTTCTTTTAAAGTTGTAAATGACTAAAGATCCAACAATACAACATAGCTTTAAGAGTATATCTCTTGGAATATTCGACTCATTCTTATAGCTGATGCTGAATTAAGAATAGGAATCTGTATATTTTGAACTTGATTCATTTATAAAATAAAAAAGTAATGGACAGATTTTATCCTTTGAAGTACTATGTCAAAAGGACTACTACTAACCCATGTAAAGTGTTCCAGTTTTCAATGTTGTGAAAGAGCAAAATTTCATAAGATTATTCGTCAGAACAACCAAAAGGTTAGGGGACTCATCCTTGAATTGTAAGAACAAGCTACCAAATTCAGTTTTGGTAATCAACTTCATGTGCAGCTGAGGGATCGATTAATTACAGGAATTAAAATACCGAGTCTGGAAAGAGAGCTGTTAAAAATGCCGAACTGTTCCTTTTAAGAAACTAGAACTGCATGTATTAACTATGAAGCAGTGGATGAACTTGATATCTAGTCGGTGAAAATTTCTAATATTTTGCTCAGTCGTCATGATGAAATACAATCTCAGGGTCGATCAAGCTTGCGCTCGTTTATTCGTGATTTCTATTCTCGTGAAAATATGAAAGGTGATTCAACAAAGAATTGCAAATCAAACAACAGAGGTTTGGTGGTCGGTATTCGATATTATCCTTAAACTTCGTATATTGTACATCCTGATAACCGGTACTCGATAACGACCCAGCGGTGTATAAATCAGAAGGCAAATACGAAGTGTTGATTTCGTTTTTTATTGAACCACGCACAAATATCCAACATTACAGGCACGTTAAGCAAGCATGAAAGAGTAGTACCGACAAGTAAGCGAGTAGGTGTATGGGTCGAATGAGCGAGCGAGTGATCGGGTCAATGAACAAGTGTGAGAGTCAACGAGTCGGCGAAAAGGATTAAAATGTACATATATATACATATGGAAATGAATGAATCATCGAACCAATTAGGAGACCAATAATAAGGCTAGCAGAATGAATATATGCGTAGGCAGCAAGCAATGCTCAAGCATACATATTCATACAAGTGCAACAATGATAAAGGTACAATAGTATTGATAAGTTATTAATGTACGAATGACTCTGTCCATTAAATAAGTTAAAAAAGCACTTAAATTTGAATGAACCAATGATTCCCTTATATTGATGACTGTTTTGATTTTGAATTCCAAATACAGTACATTCGACCGTGCTCATCTAATACTTCTCGATTAAATTGCGTTATCACTGCGATTACTAGTTAATACTATAATTCAAATACTCCTAATTATCACAAAATAGTCCGTTAAACTCACTCAACAAATACTTTTAAGTTAACACAATCAATTCTTGTTATGATTAAAAAATTGTAAGAATATCTGTTTATTGATTTACATTTAACTAGTTCATGGAAGAGGAATTCTAGTTTTAAAAAAGACCGTCGTTCTTACTATTGATCAGAACTTTAATCAAATGAAGCACCACCATCCCTGCTAAGTATTTTGTCTATTGATCGTCATTTAGTCAGCACGGATATTAATTTTGTTTTCAAGAAATATATTCGGAAGTCTTTCAGTTTTTTAAACCCACTTATATTTCGATCTGAATGTGTTATTCAATTATTGCCTGTATTTTAGTTCACACGAGATGGTGATATTCATAACACAGAAAATAGCACAAATGATACAGAACTGATCAGTTTGAGAAAATATCTACCGGAAGTAGTTCTATATGTATTTATTTTCCGCCTGAATTTCAGTTTTAATGAGCAAAGTTTCCGTGGTAACAACAGTATCTGACAGGATAATTCTTATCTAACCAGTGATGGATTTTGAGAGTATCTCGTCACTTCCACACGTAGCATGAGACTATATTATGACATACACCTAGTTTATGAGTACCAGAAACGTTATCTACCTGCTCAGATCTCTGTAGGGACAGTAAAGTTCGAAGTCACGACCTACTACTTTGATTGAAGATTTGTAGTGACCGGCCAGTCTCGATAAGAACACGATTGGAATAACGGAAACAATTATTATTATTGTAACCAAGTGTACCAGAGATTGTTTTACTGTATTTGTTTAACTGTACCAGTTTCACTTCTTGTTTCGCTCTCCGCCTTGTTTGGTTCGAAGTTGCTCACGCACTGCCTGTTCGCCTGTACTCTTTGGCACGTCTCGGTATTATTTCGATACCACGAGATCGCCAATAAATACAATTGATCTGGACTAATAAAGCCTTCTGATTTACAAGCTACCAAAGGAACCAAGTCGTTTTTGGGCGCGTAAACGAATTGTAGTGGTGATCATAGTCCGTCTTCGACTCGACATCCACTACAAACTGGTGAGCCGTATTGGGAACACGCACATCTGGTGAACCACAACCAGTAACCCAATTCTTCGAGCACAGTACAAACTTGGCCAATTCTCCAAGCCAGATCAATCCGGTGAGTCTATTTATCTATCCACATCGGTTGCATATATTCGTATTGATATTTTTCAATATATAATATTTTGGCAACTTAATATATTAGATAACGATAAGAATAACATAAATATGATAGACTCCGAGATACAGGTTATCAGTTTTCGACCGGTTCCATTTATTCCCCATGATCCAGAAGTCTGGTTCGCGGCACTGGAATCTCAATTTGAGATCCGCCGCATAACCAACCAAAGGCAAAAGTACGCCTACGCTTTGGAATCATTGCCCAGGGATCACCTAACCGCTGTCCGTGAGGTTGTCCTCAATCCGAACGTTCCGAACGTTTACGACCGTCTTAAGGATGCCATCCTTCGACATTTCCTCCCATCAAGAGAGGAACGATTGAGGACTCTCTTAGCACGTCACCCTATGGGTGATGCTAAGCCGAGCCACCACCTCACGCGCCTGCAATCCCTTGCAGGAAACTCGACAGCAGACTCTGAGATAGTCAAAGAGTTGTGGCTCGAAGCCTTACCAGTCAGTATCCAGCCAACCCTTACGGCCCTGCTCGAGGACATCCCACTGAACAAGGTGGCCCTCATAGCAGACAAGATTCTAGCACGTGTTAGCGCCAAAGACAACTATATTGTTGCCTCTACTTCCCGTTCTAACATTGATCTCGATGCTAGACGACCTCCGGCTCATGGGAATAGGGACAGATGTATCCATACTCGTCTCAGTTTCCGAGACCGCACAAACGTGCCAGCCCCCTACGTCCCCCGACCCAGGTCACAATCTCGTAAGGCCGTAACGACTCACCCCAAGCGGGCATCTTCCAAGCCACGCCAGAAGGCGGTTTCGGAAGCGAGTCCAGGTTGATGCTGGTTTCACCGTGCTTTCGGGGCCGGTGCCCGTCATTGTCGAGCCCCCTGCTCATACAAGACGGGAAACTCCTCAGCCGGCGAGTAAATGCGGCCGTACTCGCCGGCACTTCACCTCAGGTTGGCCGTTTATTTTACGTGCACGATTATCGCACCAACGCTAGGTACCTTGTGGATACGGGTGCTCAAGTTTCTGTCGTACCTATCGGAAACACTAAGTCTCAAGCCACTATGCTTCGACTACGCGCTGCGAATGGCTCAGTCATTCCCACCTATGGTACACGACAACTTACGGTCAACCTGAGCAACCGACGACAGTATCTGTGGACGTTCATCATTGCCGATGTTCCCACAGCTATACTCGGTATCGATTTTCTACAGCACTATGAATTGCTGGTCGATTCACGTAGGCTGCAGCTAATTGATACTTCGTCGAACAGCAAATTTATGGGCTTCAAAGCCCACACAAACGCGTACCGAATCACAGGTGTATTTCATTCGCGTGACGATTTATTCCACGCTTTATTTCAGAAATTCCCCAAATTAACTAAACCTCTCGAGGAGACTCCATCGGTGACCAATCGTGTGGTACACCACATAGTCACTCGCGGACCACCAGTCACGGCAAGACCTCGCCGACTGGCACCGGACAAATTAGCTTTCGCTAAACGTGAGTTCGACAATTTACTAGCTACTGGTATTATTCGTCCTTCTCACAGTCCTTGGGCCTCACCTCTCCACATGGTTCGAAAAAAGGATGGGGTTAGTTGGAGACCATGCGGAGACTACCGAGCGTTAAACGCAGCTACACGTTTCGATAGCTATCCCATCCCCCACATACATGACATCACGGCATCACTCAAGGGCACGACAATTTTTTCCAAGATCGATCTGGTACGAGCATATCACCATATCCCAGTCGCTCTTGAAGATATAGAGAAAAATGCTATCACGACTCCTTTCGGTTTATTTGAGTTCCTACGAATGCCATTTGGATTACGGAATGCTGCTCAAACTTTCCAAAGGTTTATCGATAGCATCGTACGAGACCTAGATTTTGTTCACGTCTATATTGATGACCTGCTAATCGCATCATCAAGCGTAGATGAACATTATCAACACCTAACGCTACTATTCCAGCGCCTTTCGGATAATGGAATAATAGTCAACCCCGACAAGTGTGAACTCGGGAAGAAGGAAATAAAATTCTTAGGTCATGTTATTAAGCATGAGGGTATTTTACCTTGTGAGGATAAAGTACGTACGATAATGGAGTACACTGTACCGTCCACACTCAAGGAACTGAAGGCATTTCTCGGTTTGGTCAACTTCCACCGACGCTTCATTTCGCACGCGGCAGAACAGTTACGACCGTTAACCGATTTACTTCGCGGTAATCCACGCAAACTGGAATGAATGACGCCGCACGTACTGCATTTTCAGATATCAAAACAGCCCTAGCTCAAGCCACACTTCTCGTGCATCCTGACCCATCAGCCACGCTTAGTATAGCGGTTGATGCATCGGATTTCGCCATAGGAGCCGTTATGCAACAGAGTATCTCCGGTAGTTGGCAGCCCCTCGAATTTTTCTCACGACGCCTCACTCCCACGGAGACGAGATATAGCGCTTTTGGTTGCGAACTGCTAGCAGCCTACTGCGCCATCAAACATTTCCGGCACGCTGTAGAAGGTCGTAATTTCATCCTATTCACCGACCATAAGCCCTTAACGTATGCCCTGCATACCAAGTCTGACCGCTACTCACCACGAGAGTGCAGACATTTAGACTATATCTCTCAGTTCACGACAGACCTTTGTCATGTCAAAGGCGAGTCGAACTGTGTTGCTGATGCTTTACCACGTATCCAACTGAATGCAGTTACTTTGCCAGTGCTCGATCTACCTGCTATGGCCGCCGCCCAAGCAAACGATACTTCATGCACGGAAGCACAACAGTCTACGTCCCTTCAGTGCCGGGAAGTACCCCTAGCTACTAGCTCTGGTACTATCCTATGCGATACTTCCACGGGCCTCCCTCGACCCATCGTACCTTCCGCTTATCGCCGTCTCGTCTTTGATGCCCTTCATGGTTTATCTCATCCTGGTATCGCAGCCACTTTACGACTCATCGCTGCACGATACGTCTGGCCGTCCATGAATAAAGATGTCCGTATGTGGGTAAAGCAATGCTTACAATGTTAACGATCAAAAGTGCACAGGCACGTAGCTGCCCCTATTGGCACTTTCGCTACGCCTGATGCTCGCTTCGATCACGTTCACATAGACATTGTAGGACCATTACCACCATCTCACGGGTATGATCACATACTCACGTGCATTGATCGTTTCACAAGATGGCCCGAAGCTATTCCCATCACGTCTATTACGGCGGAGACAGTTGCTCACCGCTTCGTAGAACGATGGATAGCTCTGTACGGTTGTCCCTCGACTGTCACAACTGACCGAGGACAACAATTTGAGTCCGCATTATTCTCCTCACTAACACGACTGCTTGGTACGGAACGCATACGCACTACCGCCTACCATCCAGCATCAAACGGTTTAGTTGAACGGTTTCATCGCCAACTTAAAAGTTCTCTTCGAGCACACGAAAACGACAATTGGTACGAAACCTTACCGCTCGTTCTCCTGAGTATCAGAACGAGTTTAAAGGCAGATATTCAATGTTCCGCCGCTGAACTTGTTTATGGCACGACATTGCGTCTGCCTGGGGAATTTTTCACACCACGGAGCAGCACTAAGTTCGGCGAATCAGACTATGTCCAACGACCGTCTGCATTCATGTGAACACTGACTCCGGTGTCAACTCGCATACAACATCGACAGGTCGCTCTCCCACGAGAGTTATCTACCTGTTCACAGTAGATTCGGTACGCAAACCTCTACAACAGCCTTACGAAGGACCTTTTCACGTGATTTCCCATCACGAAAAGACCTTCAAGGTTGATCGACATGGCCGCGTCGAAATCGTCAGCATTGATCGTCTCAAGCCAGCACACGTCGATTACAGTGCCCTACCTGATAAGCCGAGACCCAATGCTAAACCCATCAAAGCTTCTAGCGGGATCTCTACATCTACTTCGGATTCCACGCTAGATGCACCTGAGACCTCATTCTCACGTCCCAGTCAACAGCACTTGTCATCTGCCCCGTCTACTGACGAGACTTCCGTCTCACGTCCAGACCAGCAGACCACACCGCCCTTGACTGTGGATGAGATTGCAGGCTCACGAGGTTCGAACGAGACTACCGTCTCACGTTCCGGTCGTTGAGTACGCTTACCCGTACGCTTTCGCGACTAACCTCATAACCAGCAGCGGTTACAGTATAGGACCTTAACCCTATACTACACGAATGCTACACTCTTCTCTTTTTCTCTCATTTTTTTGTTTTCCCCGAGCCTACGCCTCCGACCATCGCTGTTACGGTATCGTCGACTTCAGTCAACTTTGGCGAAAGCTGGCTTGATCACCCACGCTCTAGTCAACGCACTCAGTCGACCTCTCTGGCTCCAAATACGTATGGTATACATTTGGTCCCGAACATGGTTATCGTGGTCGCATCTGGTTCTTTGGCTCAATCTGGTTTCGTCCTACGTCTGCAGCGTTTTTGGTCCGGACCTCTACGAACGCAACCTTCAGATTCTGGATACAAACCACTCTGGTGTAGCATGCTAATCCAAGCAATCAATACAGTACATTCCTTCTGGTACCGTTTTACGTCAAAGACTTTTGGTGGCAACTCGAGGATCAACGATCACTTCCTGTTCTGCCAACGCCTTCGTCCTACAATTGCACGTTTCGCGATCAGTCCCACGAATGAAACTGCTACGTATCGAAAGTGTAAACCCTTTCTAGCGGGGGGCTCCTGTAATGACCGGCCAGTCTCGATAAGAACACGATTGGAATAACGGAAACAATTATTATTATTGTAACCAAGTGTACCAGAGATTGTTTTACTGTATTTGTTTAACTGTACCAGTTTCACTTCTTGTTTCGCTCTCCGCCTTGTTTGGTTCGAAGTTGCTCACGCACTGCCTGTTCGCCTGTACTCTTTGGCACGTCTCGGTATTATTTCGATACCACGAGATCGCCAATAAATACAATTGATCTGGACTAATAAAGCCTTCTGATTTACAAGCTACCAAAGGAACCAAGTCGTTTTTGGGCGCGTAAACGAATTGTAGTGGTGATCATAGTCCGTCTTCGACCCGACATCCACTACAGATTCATCAGTTAGTGAACCGCGATTTCACAGTTAAGACATAAACATTTTATTTCACACTTAATAATTGTGTGATTCTTCAGTAAACATTTGAAATCTACAATCAATAAAATATAGAGTACTCTCACAACTCCATTAATTATCTTCTCTTTTCTTATTTGAATAGAGATTTATCGTCGTACAACTCATCAACCTTGGTTTCTCTTCCTTTTCTTTGTTTTATAAATTATTCTTTTTTACACACATTAGGATATTTATGGTTATCTGTGTTTGAGGCGACGAGTTTGAAGGTTTAATTAACAGTGAAAACATAAATGTTGGATCCGAAGAAGACCAATTTTGTAACTTCTGGGATCTATTTATAGACTGTTACATATATTCTTATTGTAACTAAATCATATGTACATTCATGTTCTTTTTATTCCAGGCTTCCATTTGATTTATTGACTACTATTATACGACTTACTATTCTCAAGTTATTTTTTATTTATTAGTCATAGTATCTCGCACTCACAGCCACTTTCAACCCGATCTTGCACAATTTTTATTTTTTATTTAATGGTATGACGCGGTTTGATTTGCTTGTACATAAACTGCTCATGTCTAAAGTACATGATTCATATAGTGGAAGCTGAGATTGTGTTTTGGATTGAACCGGCGAGGTTAGACGAGAAGCTACTATCTCAGAGGACCGATAACAACCGAGAGTTAATGCTAGGTTGCTCGCACTGGTTTATGCGTCATTGGTTTGGCACAGTGCCAAGGCCATATAGGTCGGTGTTTCTGATTGGCGATTTAGTCACGTGATATATTAACAGGTCCATTGGACATAACAATAAGCACTGACTAATTAGTCCTGAATAGGACTAAATGTGCAATGAATTTGAGTAAATCGAAAGCGATAGTATTTTGCATACGGTACTATTAATGTGATGATCGTTTAATGGGCATTATTAAAGTTCTAGTCAAATTCAAAAGATTGAAAACATGTGGATGAAAGATCTACGGGGAGATTTTTACATCATATTCTCTTATTTATTTATTTACTATCAAAAATATACTTCGGCAATGAACTCTAACCAGTCTCTGTTCGTTCCAATACAAACGATATCCCATAAACTAGTTGGATGGAAATTCGAACGTTCCCTAGAAAAACAAAGACATAACTTCTAACTAAGTTATCTACAGACATCTGTGTGGTCAGAGCTAGAACAGACACTTTATCTATAATAAGAGCTGGTGATGTGGTTACTAGAAACCTGATGAATATATTTTTAGTAGTAATGGTTTTAACCACACAATCCTCAAAGCTGAATATGAGATAACTGGGAAAATAGATATTCAACATTGAACACGGAGAGAAGGCCAACAGTGGTGAACTCAGGAATATTCAATTCACTCGAATGGCATGGCTCAGCCTCGCAGACGTGGTCATTCTGTATAACCTGTATTTATTCACATTAAATATATTATTCTACCTTTAGTCTAAAAGTGTTCTTCAGAAGTATTAAGTATCATATTGCTGACTGTCACGATACGATAAGTCAGTGTAAACAATGATGTGACTTCCACGTAAAATCTTAAAGATTAGGTAGTCATATCATGACAAATCCGCAATTTGGGGATTAGGTCTATTATTAGAGCAGTACTAATAACGAACTTAGACCGTAATTCCACATATTTATCCAAGTCATAACACAGCTAGATAAGTGTTAATGAAGCACGAGACTCAATTGTTTAAATATAAAAATAATTTCTTGGTACATTACTCCTTTCCTGATCTGGTTTCCAAATACAATACTTTTGATTGTGTTGATGGAGTCCTCCCTTACTTTAACACTGGTCCATACTTGAATGCTAGAGTAAAAATTATATAGTTCTGAGTATTAATAGACAACATGCCAAATACGACAAATTAAAATCATACATACAATTTTTGAGCGCCAAAAGACAAAGATTTTATCGGGTTGCAAAAATGTTCCTATGTGTGAAGTCATGTCTCAGTAAACATGCTTGTACTGAAATACTGTACACCTAATGAACTTCAGGCAGATAACAAGTAAAAGTAACTGATCTGAACAGATTTTTCTCGAAAATGCACCAAAAGACGATAAATGTTGAGTTCTACTTGGTTAATAGTAAGCTGAAATAGAAAGCCTCGATGATGAAAATTCCATAACATTAAGTTGTAAAATTAACCTGAAGTGTTTTCTGTAATTGTCTGTGACCGGTGTCAATACTAGATATTCCGTCCTCTAAGTTGTGCTAAAAGATTATATAAACAGAATTGAGATTAAACTTTCACCCCAGCTTTGTAGCAAAGACCAACAGGATAGACATGAATCCATTGATTAAGTTTTAATGATCTTGTAAGTCACTTCAACCAAACTTTATAGGGCCCTGTAAACATTTCATAAAATCATCTATACGGAAGACCAAATAACCTGGTTTTGACTTCAAGTCAATCACTGAGATGCCGAGTACAACTTTCGAAGAGAATACATAATGGCTTGAAGCTTGAGGGCGTATGGGAAATTTATATACAGTCAATAAACATAGCGTTATGGATTCTCATTAGTCAAAAAACATCGTAGCGTGTTGACTCTAAAAAGTATACTTACAGCAAAAGATCATTTTTGATTGACAACAGTCGAAAGTAATCGAATTGCCAACCCCAAAAATTGTTTCCTTGTACTTTCACGTTAACTCCATCTGTAGCTATTCTAGAGCTACTGTTGAGCCCCAACCCACAGAAAAAAAGGGATTGCAACGCAGTCGAAATCCCGAATCCGTATGAAACAACCTTGATAAAAACATTAATAAAAAGCAATTTAAACCATTTAAACTCTGCCTACCGAGTTGAAGGGTCTTCATATTAGAAGAATTATGATGCCTCAGGATGAAAACCAAGATTCTTCGAAGGTCACGATGCCCATGCCCTTTCTAACAACCAGAGTAAAAACTAATATAATTTCATGGAACGTCCAGACAATGTGGAAGACCAAGATGACCCGTTGAATAGAAACGAAAATGAGGAGATACTGTAGCGGTAAACTAATCCCCAAAATCAATAGCTCTGTAAGTGTTCGATATTGGATGCTGGCCATATTAGTTTTAATATGTTTAATGTGTTTAATTAATTTTTTTTCCTTAAAAACATCCGAACAAAAATTTGTTTTAATCGTTTTTATGTTTTCTCAGGTTCATGAGTTTCTTTACTTTGTTTTTTATTACTATATTGTACTTCATGGTCCCTTATAATAAGGAAAGACGACCAGACACTACCAAACACATCAGAAAAATATTCACCAACGACAAACTCATTGGCTTTAAACTTCTGGCTGGCCAAGCCTTAGGGTCATCACTACTCCAATAGGGGGAAGTGATCTGTAGCGGTAAATAAATCCCGAAAATAAATAGCTCTGTAGGTGTTCGACATTTGATGCTGACCATATTAGTTTTAATGGACTCACCTAGCTGAAGGGGCTCGATCATGCATCCGCACCAGATCAAGAAAGGGAACGCCATGTTCATATTCCCCTAAGATCACTTGCCAGTTTAGAACAGTTGCTTCTCGATATACTGATAATGTATCAAATATATCTTCCAATCACCTCGCTTCTGACGTTTGACATCATTGTGTGGATGCGATTCAATTGAAGAAGGTGGTGCTGGTAAAGTGTTGTCAGACTACAGAACCAATGGCAAACTCAATACAAATTGCCAGTCCTATAAATCCGTAAAAATCATAGGACCCGAGCTAGATAGCAAAGGCTAGATACGGGAGAGATACTGTTTTACTACGGTCACGAAGAGGAAAATGCTCCACACACTCAGTGACTTGATGTGATGCTGTCCAAAGAAGCAAAAAAATATTTCTACACAAACGTACATGGATCTCACCGGATTATACAACACAGAATCAGATAGATCATATTTGCATCAATAAAAAATTCACAAGATCAATGAAAGACGTGAGAACCAGGAGAGGATCTGACATAGCTTCAGATCGCCACTGACTGGTGGTTGCCGAGATGAAACTGAAGTTAAAGAAACACTGGACAACTACAGGAACAGCATTACAAAGGTTCAATACAGCCTTACTTCGAGATACTAACAAACTCAACAAATTCAATATAACTATCAACAACACGTTCCAAGCTCTACGGGATCTACTGAAAGAACAAGGAACTACTATGGAAGACAACTGGTAAGGGATCAAAGAATCTCTGAATTCAACAAGTCAAGAGGTTCTTGACAGCAAGAAGCATTCTCATTAGGGATGGATCTCTATGGAAACCCTGGACAAGATTGAAGAAAGGAAGAACAGGAAGACAGCAATTAACAACAGTCGAACACGAGCAGAGATAATCAAGGCGCAAGCAGAGTACGCAGAAGCAAACAAGCAAGTGAAGAAGAGTATTAAAGCCGACAAGCAGAAATACATGGACGAACTAGCAACGACGGTGGAAAACGCTGCAATAGAAGGGAATATGAAACAACTATATGATACAATGAAGAAACTAGCAGGTAAATATAGTAAACCAGAGAAACCAGTTAAGGACAAAGAAGACAAACCAATCACTGAGATTCAAGAACAGAGGGAGATATGGTGAAACAATTCGAGGAATTCGTGATTAGATCAGCCCCATTGAATCCACCGGATATCGAAGCAGCACACACAAACATTCCTACAGATATCACTCCACCAACGACCGAAGAAATCAGGATGGCCATCAGACAAATTAACAGCGAGAAAGCAGCAAAACCTGACAATATACCGGCTGGAGGAATCAAGTCAAACATTGAAGTAACTCCAAGCATGCTTAACGTTCTATTCAGGAAGATTTGGGAGGAGAAACAAGTGCCGACAGACTGGAAGGAACGATGCTTCATCAATATACCAAATAAACGAGATCTTAGCAAATGTGAGAACTACAGGGGCATCACACTACTGTCAGTACCAGAGAAATTTTACAACAGTGTTGCTGAACCGGATGAAAGACGCAGTAGACGCTCGACTTCGAGATCAACAGGTTGGATTCCGTAAGCATCGGTCGTCCACAGACCAAGTTGAGACACCATAGATCATCGTTGTGCAACCAGTTTAGTGGAACTCGTCAATATACATCAAATTCATTGACTATGAGAAAGCATTTGACAGTGTGGATAGGAAAACATTATGGAAACTTCTTTGACACCATAAAGTTCCTCAGAAGATTGTCAACATTATCCAGAACTCATAGAACGGATTACAGTGCAAAGTCGTGCATGGAGGACAGCCCACAGATGCATTCCAAGTAAAAACCGGAGCCAGACAAGATTGACCACTCTAGTTTCTTCTCTTTCTTCTGGTTGTTGACTGGATGCATGGAGGAAAGCTAACAGATGCATTCCCAGTAGCTTCCAATAGCTTCTGATGTTAAACCTTCAGAATACAATTGACTTTTTTGGCATAAAAATTAGCGACTGAGACAACTACACCTATTAAGAGCTCAAATCGTCAAATTGGTTCGAGCTTTACAGTCCCACTATTTTAACTCATCATAAAACATAGCTTTTCACCAAAATTTTGATAACCTGGGCTTTGGCAAATAATCTCTCTATGTTGACTTGTCATGAACTCAAGAAGGAGACTTACGACCAAGGAAAGTCGTTAAAGCACAAGCTGGCTGTTAACACACAAGTTTAAAAAATACATAAGGTATACGATTTAACCTGAACAAAGTACATAAAAAGGCGTTCTAAAACTACTAAACAAAATACAGCGTTATTTACACCTAACAAACTGTGAGTTCTCTCAACCTCTTCACTGAAATTTAATGGTCAAAGCTTCTTACAGTGAGTAAGCATTTATTTAAAATCTTCGAAAAACACCATTTTTTTACTTTGAGTGACCAACGATTGCGCGTGTTTCAAATTAAATTATTTTGGCGGGCTTGCCTGGTTTTGCCAGTAATTATACAAGTAGGGCTGCTTTAACCAAGTGTTTCTCAATTTATTCTGCTATAGGACTGTTCTACAAATATTGTTATGAATGCTACGTTGCATCAAGACAAGTGGGATCAGAGAGACTTTGGTGATACATCATTGTGTGTGTTCAAAAGTTCCGGAAACAAAAGAAACCATATATACTTTGAAGGTGAAAGGACTGTTTGTAAAAAGCCGAGATTATCTGCTAAAGGACAAGAGTGCATTTCAACGGTCAGTTCTGAGATCTCAAACAACGAATGTACTCATACTAATGGATACCAGAAGCATTTAGGCAATAAACTGCCGCTAAAAAAAGAATACGAATTGATGAATGATCCTACAGAAAACCACATAATAACTATTCATGAAACCTACCAACTTGGCTTCCTGAATATAATGGAGGACAATAGTGAAAGAAAACTATATACTTTTGACTTCGTGGACAGCTTGGAAGTCACTTATCCGGTGAGTATCACTTCGTCGGACGCCTTGCCTATTGATCTCCCTCCTCTTTTCATGGAACCTGAGTATTCAGATCAGCTTACAGCCCTCGCTAACGATGCCCTCAATCAACTTACTCAACGTATTAATAATTGGTTGGTTGCTTGTCAAGAATCGGATGAAAAATTGACACTTTGGCGGCATATGAGCGCACATCGAGCATCTGCAGAGCTTAGATATCAAACCCTGCGCCTACTAAATATACTTGAACCTCACTTTCAGCACACTAAATTCGATCCTCAGTCTCCCAATGTCGATAAGCTTTTTTCTTACATTTTAAGAAACTTGGAATTAGGTCACTCCTCTGAAAGTAACAAGGAATTGGATCCCCCCAAAAATAATCCCGTTGTTTCTTTGTGTCCAGATCCTGAGCACTGCCTCAGTAATTTACGACATCTTGTGCTAAGTCTTTTGCAAAAACTCCTCCCGCAGTTGGTACTCCCAAAAGGTTTCAATTCTAAAGATGATTTAGTTCCACTTATTGATTCAGCTTGTGTTTATAATTTAGGTGTGTGATATAAACACCAAGAATATGTAACTTTATTTTGATAGAAGGTTAAAGTGTATATATTATCTATTATTTTTGTGTATTTTGTGCTAGCTTGTCAAATTTCATAGATTGTGGTTCTGCCACTATGTAAATAATTTTTTCACAAACAAATAAAAATATATTTTATGCAGTATGGGTTTTATGTTTTAATATATCATCTGTGTGGTATAAACGAGATCATAGTGGTTGCTGTTAGTCCGAGAGTATTAATTACTTAACTATGATAATAAGGACTAGTTTCTCATTCTTATCGTCTAAAGGTAGTACATTCCTGTCGTGTTTAAAAAAGGTGAACATCTCTTACTGATGTATTTAGATACGAAATGTCATGTACCTGGCTTTAGACTTTGATATTTTCAAGCATTTACTTATTTCGTTATTGTATAATACATGTCTTTGAAATACAGTTAGCAATTCATGTTTAGGATGCATTTCTTCCACAAGTATAAAATGTTGCTTCAAAATTGGTTTGGGTTAACACCTAGAATTGTCATAGGGCATGAAGTAATTGAGCGTATTGTTCATTTTGGTCATCCAACTTGTGTCACATGTGACGGAGCTTAGATGTCAATTTGTTAGCAACACAGACTGCTCAGCAGTCCGTTGTTCATTATACCGTTTGTGAAGTACATGCTTTAGAAATAGGAATAAGCTGCAGATTTGCGACCACAGGTGCTTTCGAAGTAGTTAGGTTCAGAGTACTAAGTAAACATAGCAAATTCACTAATAAGCTTGTAAAACTTCATATGAAGGTCTCGGTATGTGTTACGTATTTCCGACTACGCAACACAGTGCTCAATGACTGAAGTAGGACGTAAGAAAAATAAAGTGTGACGTAAGTTCCAGTAGCATTTCATGCCTTTACTCTTCGACTTCAAGAATTCTTGCTAAACCGTATTTTTCACTGTTTGGTCTTTATCATTAGCAACTATTGTTTTAACGTTTTCGCTATTTGTCTCCTTTATTCCACCTCACAATACTGTGGTGTGGCAGCTTTGAGAAACATTTGTTCCGCGCTCTTTTTTGAGTCTGGTTGGCACCGTTATTCTAAAGTAACAGTATGAAGAGTTGTTTGCTTCAATTCACCAACCGACCCCCAAATAAGCACATATTTTATTTCTAGGAGGAGTTAAACTATAATCAAATCTGGATATCGTATGAATGGTTAGAATCTAATAATCTCTCAAATATTCAGCCGCTTTCCCACTCTTGACTCGTCTGGTGGCCATCTTGACTTCTTCCATCGTTGGTGGGGTGACATCTATAGGAATGTTTGTGTGTGTTGCTTCGATGTCTGGTGGATTCAATGGAGCTGGTCTATACAGCAATTCCTTGAAGTATTCTGCCCATCTTTTCCTCTGCTCTTCAATCTCCGTGATTGTCTTTCCCTCTTTGTCCTTGACTGATCTCTCTGGTTTACTATATCTCCCTGATATTTTCTTCGTCGTATCATATAATTGTTTCATATTCCCTTCTTTTGCAGCTTTTTCTGCCGTCGTTGCTAGTTCTTCCATGTATTTCTGCTTGTCGACTTTAATGCTCTTCTTAACTTGCCTGTTTACTTCTGCGTAGTCTGCTTGCGCCTTGACTTTCTCTGCTCGTGTTCGATTGTTGTCTTCTTGTTCTTCCTTTCTTGAATCTTGTCCATTGTTCCCGTAGAGGTCCATTCCTTATGATGACGCTTGTTGCGAACCAGCACCTTCTGACACGTTGAAGCTAATGATTATTTGATCCATTTCCAGTTGTCCTTCATAGTAGTTTCTTGTTCTCTCAGTAGATTTCGTAGAGCTTGGGACCTTTTGTTGAGAGTTATCTTGAATTCATTGAGCTTGTCAGTATCTCAAAGGTAGCCTGTGTTGAACCTTTGTGATGCTGTTCCACCAGTTGTCCAGTGTTTCTTTAACTTCAGTTTCATCTCGGCAACCACCAGTCAGTGGCGATCTGAAGCTATGTCAGATCCTCTCCTGGTTCTCACGTCTTTCATTGATCTTGTGAATTTTTTATTGATGCAAATATGATCTATCTGATTCTGTATTGTGTAATCCGGTGAGACTCATGTGGGTTTGTGTGGGAATATTGTACCGCCTATAACCAATTTATTGGATGCACATAGGTTTGTAAATCTCTCCCTATTTTCGTTTCTCTCTCCCAGTCCATGTCGTCTCATGATATCTTAATGTACGGTGTTGTGCATTCCGACTTTGGCGTTTAGATCTCCCATCAGGATGATGAGATCCTTTCTTGGGCACTTTGTTATGATTGGTATCAGCCTCTCATAGAACTGATCTTTTCCGTCGTCGTTGCCGTCATTGGTGGGTGCATGTCAGGGGATAACATTCATTGTGATTTTCTCTCCCTTTGTTTTGAATGATGCCTTAATGACCCTAGATCCATGAGATTTCCATCGTATAAGTGTTGTTCGTGCTTCTTTGAACAGCACCAGAGCTACTCCCTGAGTATGTGGAGAATTTTCCTCTTCGTGACCGGAGTAAAACAGCATCTCTCCCGTATCTAGCCTTTGCTGTCCAGCTTGGGTCTAATGTGTTTCAGTGATCCCGAAAACTGACAAGTATCTCCTCATTTCCGTAGCTACTTGATTGATCATCCCCGTGTTCCGCATGGTCCGAACATTCCATGTACCTATATTAATTGTTGCTCTGGTTGTTAGAAAGGGCATTGGCCTCGTGACTTTCGAAAGATCTCGACTTTCATCCCGAGGCATCATAATTCTTTTAATATGAAGACCCCTCACCTCGGAAGGCAAAGTTTAAATGGTTTAAATTGTTTCTTAATTTTAACGTTTTTTTATCAAGGTTGTTTTCTGTGGGATGGGGTTGCCGACCCCATTCCCAACTCTCCTCCATTGTCCGGGCTTGGGACCATCATTAACTTTAGATGAGCTACAGGTGGAGATGAAAACAGAGTGTGAATACACCCAAACCATTGCGAACGATTCTGAGCCATGTTATTCGGGGTCTTGGCAACCGCCAGGTGGTCCCGACCGTTGCTGCTACCTTGACGTGGTGGTCGGGCTTACCTATCGTGATAATCCAATCGAGCTATGCTGGCTGGCTGAAGAGCGGTAAGACTAAAAGCAGCAATCTCAAGGTCCGAAGGCGAAGTCGTACTGCCGACTGTACAGAGGTGTGACGGCAGTAAGGTGTTTCCTTCAGACAACAATGCCCCAAATGCCCTGGTACGGCCGAGAGTGGGGAGAGTCACCTCTCCCTCTCGAAATGCTCTCATATGGCCAGCGAATATATAGCCTCTGCCAGGGGAGTCCTACTCACTGCCTTCTCGTGGCGGGGGTGTTGTTTACGAAAGTGAGGGAACGAAAAGCGAATGTCCGGCGCTTTAACCGGGTTGGTGGACATGGAAAGTTCACCTAGGGGAGTTGGAAAACCCTGACTCCAAACCAGTGGTGCACATGGGCTCCAGTATCATGAGGGAACAAATGGCGTACGAATCAACCGTTGATCACCGGCTACCATGGGACTGCATCTCCTCACGATGCTCCACTGCCTTGTGGATCAGACATTCAGGTCAAAGGCTCCGGGTGTGGCCCCCTAAGAAAACCACCTGCTTCAGTCTGGGCACCTGGGCAGTATCACAGCCCTCACAAAAATCGAATGAGATTTGTGAGGCGCATATTTATCTGGTGCTTCCTTGTACCATTATTTATGTGTTTAAATAAATAAAAAATTCAGACAACCAGCGTGACAGCGATGCTGCCTTCCCACAAGGAGGGATGGGGTTAGAAAAGGTCGATCCCAAAAATGCACACCTCGCCTTATCCCACGGATTTCCGTCTCCGGCGGTAAGGACGTTTGAAGAACGGAGCTAACACGTCAAAAATCCCCCACAAAATGGCCGTGCGTGACCGACCTCAAGCAGTTGTCCCTTGGGCACTGCGGTCATGCTCTCAGGTCATTAAGACCACTTTTAATCCAATTTTCTTTTCAGGTACCTCTATAAGAACCCTTCCACAGTGTGTGTGACCGGGAATTGATAACTGCCTTCATACCTGTAACAGCACACAAGATCACTGTATTCATAATCAATCTCCTTCAATTCCTATCACTCCTCCCACCTCGACTTTCGACACTAAACTTCCTCTTTCAGCTTCCTCCTCAAGTGTTGCCATGGCCAACGATTCTAGTGCGCGAAACACTGTCCCAGGTCTACTGAAACATCGCTCCAAACTACACATTGGAGTCTTCAGCGTACATACCCTAAGTCAAGTCGACCAGCAGATCTTCATCGTTAAGACCCTGGAATCACGTACCATTGATGTATGCTGTGTCTCCAAAACACGAATACAGGATCCTAGTGTGGTCATTCACTTAACTCACCTCGCCAAAATGGACAGCCGACGAAATAGACCCTCCGTGCATCTGGCGACCCGATAGCTAGTTCTCGTAGACTTGCAGGTGTAGGCATAGCACTTAGTGCGAGGGCAGAACAAGCACTATTAGATCCCCGTTAACGGTCGCCTGTGTGCTGTCCGGCTAAATGGCTCCGTAAGAACTCGAAAGAATAGGGACACACGTCGTTGCCTTTTCGTCGTTTCTGCCTATGCTCTCACTAACTGCAGCCCGGATGAAGTGAAAGATGACTTTTACAGAAAGCTCCCTAAACTTCTTCAAAAAGCTAAGCGCTCAGACATAGTACTCGTAGCAGATGACTTAAATGCCCAAGTAGGTAGCTTAAACCAATCAGAAAGATATTTAGATGGGTATTTTAGTATTCCAGCTAAGCGAACAGACAATGGTGATCGTCTGTTGCAACTATGCTCAGACAATCGTTTATTTTTGGCAAACACTAATTTTAAGCATAAGGAGAGACTTCGTCTAACATGGTGACCACCTGCACCAAACCAACAATGGACTCAAATAGACCATATTGCCATCAGCCATCGTTGGAGAGGCTCGATAGAAGACTGTCACTCGTACTGGAATATATGTTTAGACTCTGATCCCGCTTTAATTTGAGCACTGATGGATTATCGTAAACTCATCCCATCAGGCTCTGAACACGAAGAAGGGCAAAAACAAATCAAATCTAGGTTTAACAAAAGTCTAAGAAACGATCGTGAGCAGTGGTGGGCAACGAAATCAAGAGAGATGGAAAAGGCAGCAGCTGTAGGCAACACCAGATAACTCTTCAGACTAATATAAGAAACCGAAATTAAGAAGTCAAGTGTAAGCGAAACAATCTCGGAATCCTTATCTGCTCTCAGCCCAGATGTTTAGAACGGTGGACAGAACACTTTAGAGAACAGTTTGGCTGACCTCCAGCTACTATGCAGTTACCCACCATTCCCAAACAGTCTGAATGGAACATTGAAGTAGGTCCCCAAACTCTAGCTGAGGTTCAAGAGGCTATAACTAACCTGAAACGATGAAGAGCAGATGGATTGGCTCCAGAGGTCTTTAAATATGGTGGTGGCGACTAGGTTGACTAATATTTTGGCTAAAATCTGAGAGTTGGACGTAATCCCATCCGACTGTTCACAATCACTTATTGTCCCAATGTATAAGAAGGGACCAAAATCATCCTGTGATAATCATAAAGGGATTAGGCTGACTGACATAGCACGTAAAATACTTGCCTCAATAAATATCGAGCGCCTAACTAAGACTCGTGAATTGCAAACACGAGAAAATCAGGCTGGCTTCAGACCTGGTAGTGGCTGCATCGACCACATATTCACTATTCGTCAGGTGTTAGAGCACAGACATGTTTATCGGCGTCCGACAATGATAGTTTTTCTTGACTTGAAAGCAGCATTTGACTCTATAGATCGAAAGGTTCTGTGGCAGTGTCTGTCATTGAAAGGCGTACCTCAGAAGTACATAAGCCTTTTGAAGGCTCTTTACTCCAACACTACTAGTCGAGTGAGAGCTTATGGCGAACTGTCATCTTATTTTACAAACTCAATTGGTGTCCGTCAAGACTGTCCACTATCCCCATTTTTGTTTAACTTCATCATAGACCTATTGCTGGAAATAACACTCTCCTAGACTGAGTTTTCGGAAATTGATCTCCTACCAGGAGGTCCACTTATCGACTTAGAATACGCAGATGATATAATCCTATTTGGTGAAGACGCTGATATAATGCAGAGTCTTCTGTTAGCACTGAGTAACAATGCCAGGATACTTGGAACGCGTTTCTCCCTCTCCAAATGTAAATTGTTACTCCAGGACTGGCCTGCGTCGACACTTGAACTAAGGATAGGGAGTGAAGTAGTCGAACGCGTGGACAACTTCACTTATCTTGGTCTGATCAGCCCTAATGTGTTGGTGTCTGACGAAATGTTGGCACGGATTCCAAAAGCTTGTTTGGCTTTTGCCAACTTACGTCACCTATGGCGAAGACGAGATATCCGTCTATCAAATAAGGGACGAGTATGCTGCGCAGCAGTTCGCTCTATTCTTTTTTACGGCTGCAAAACGTGGCCATTAAGAGTATAAGATATTCGTAAGTTATTAGTATTTGACCAAAGATACCTTAGAAATATTGCGAACATCTGTTGGGATCACCGGGTAAGTAATAGTGAAGTTAGACGCAGGATATTAGGGAATGATGGTAAATCATTTTATGAGGTTGTGGATCTTTATCAACTGAGATGATTGGGCCACGTGTTACGTGTGCCCGAACACCGATTACTACGACGCGCAATGCTGACTAGTATTGTCGATGGTTGGAAGAGATTTAGGGGCGACCAAACGAAAACGTGGTATCAGTGCTTGAAGTCATTAACTCCTAGTCTGAGCCATGTTGGTAGGTGCAGGCTACTTGGTTGGGGTCCGCGTGACTATCGTAACCAATGGTTGGAGACTCTAGGTGACATGGCTCAGAATCGATCACAATGGCGTAAGTGTATACACTCATTATCTTCCCTTAAACCTTGAGATTAAAATTGCTTCATATTTGTCTTTCCTCCTGTACTATGTCCTTATGTACAATCTTTCTTTTATATATTACCACCACCAAATTAACTACTTCTATGAATTCGGTGTTCATCTTGTTGTGCTAATGAGGTATGGCAACTTGAACCGATGCATATGTGTGCCTGGTCCTACGTTGTAGCTGACTGACTGAAACTTATCACAAAATGTATTCGTCAGGAACGCTACAACTATGACCCATCATTATTATCACTGAATAGTCGTAGACTTTTATTATGACAGAAAAAGGTGGCTAAATGACGGTTATTCATCAAAGCCTAATTGCTGACAC
This sequence comes from Schistosoma rodhaini, assembly GCA_944470415.2. Classification (NCBI taxonomy): domain Eukaryota; kingdom Metazoa; phylum Platyhelminthes; class Trematoda; order Strigeidida; family Schistosomatidae; genus Schistosoma; species Schistosoma rodhaini. The sequence continues at coordinate 40,785,502 of OX104044.1, forward strand.
GACCAGTCAAATAATGAACAGATATCAGAAGACAAAAAAGTTGGTGAAAAATGATGAAAAATCCCAAACAAGAACGCTAGAAATGTACAATACTCATGAGATTTGTGTGGCGCTTATGTATCTTGTTTCCCTTTGTACCAATATTTATGTGCTTAAATAAATAAAATTATCAGTACAATATCTTTAATGAAGAACCTAAACTCAATCATCATCCATGAAGTTAAGGTTTAATCAGTAAATTTCTCTAATCTAGTTTTTATTTATTCAATAAACTAATCTAAATACTGATTTTCTATAAATTTCGGTTGTTTTATACAGTAAATTATTTTGTTTACGTCGTGTAAAATTATAACTCTTAGAAAACCTGTCTATCTATCTTCAGATCTGCATAGTTAATGTAACTATGTGAATTTGAAATAATATAATGCAGCAGTATTAATTCCGGCTTTAAGTATTAATTAAGTCTAGAACCTCGACGAGACATAATCAAGAACTCAAATTCGAAGTACCCAGTATGAAATTGTATTGTATTATTATGGTCGGTTAAAACACAACAAAAATTAAACTGTACAGTAAATGTATTGGTTATTCACCACATCCACCACATGATTGTCTGTCTATGTGTGTATAATGTAGTATGAGTTTGTTTGTAATTCTGTTAGGTCTCGATTGTTTAGCATTCTGATTTTTATTTTCAGAATCAGGATTAGTTAGAGAATGATCAGAATTAAAATTGGGATCAACTACTCCATTAACCTTCACTTGGTATATATGCCTGCTGTGAACTGAATGGTCATTTAAACCAAGAATATTTACCACTCTGTGATTTGTGATCTCTGTAGATGGTCCGTATTCATTTCCTTGCTAAAATTGTACTTCTGGTGATATTTTGTTCACTAAATGAGTTCGAAGTATGCGAGATTTAAGGAATTCAGCTGGAAGGTCATAAGTTCTTGAATGTTCTGCATTACAATGTTGAACAAGAAATCGTCGATACATTTTTATGGCTCTTCAAGATTATTCGGATTCACTGACGTTATGGTACTCTTTAAAGTCCGAACGAAATTTTCTGCTAAACCGTTAGACTGAAGTTGTTGTGGAGCTGTAAATAGATGACGGCATCCAATATCAGTAAGCGAGTTGTTAAACTCTTTCTGTGAAATCGGTTCTATTATCCTTTACTAATACATTGGGTATCCCTTCACAACTAAATATATTCCTCATCTCTCTTTGAGTAAAGCGTTCCCTAGAACTGTCTGTGGGTAACACTTATAGCCATCTACAACATGAATCAATAATAACTAAGGCATAGTATGAGTTTAAAAATGGGCCTCAGTAATCCACATGAATACGTTGCCACCATCCATAATATTCAGGCCAAGGATTCAAAGTAGATTTTATTATACGACAGCTTATGTAAACAAGAAGGACAGTCCTTTGGTTTCCGACTTGAATCAGCATTGATCTCAGACCACCAACTAGTCTGACGAGCAAGAAATTTCATTTTCTCTGCTCCCAAATGGGCGGAATGAAAGTCGTCTAATACTGCAGATCTAAGGTAGAAGGGAGTGGTTACTCCATCATTAAAGCACAAAAAACCCTCAGGATGTAGTAAGATGTCTTCTCTCCTTTTGTAGAACTCAGGGAACCTACGATTGCACTGAACATTCCAATCTCTTTTCACTGTACTTATGACAATCCCTAAATAATTGCAAGTATTGTTCACAAGTACTGCAATACCAACAGGTCATGGTTGACCCAACATTCAGTCACTTTCATTTGGTAGTTTTCTGAAATATAAATAACGTGGGAGGTAATCTGCATGCGGTGTGCTTTCGGCCACTTGGTGCTCAATGGTGAAATCATAAGCACCCAACTCTGAATTCCATCCATGGCAGAGAATGACCAATGAAGTAACTTAGCTGGATGGTAAATAAACTTTAACGCCTGATGATTATTTACAATATGAAATTTTACACCAAACAAATATTGATGCAGTCTTTTTATTGCCCATACCATAACCAAAGCTTCCTTTTGTGTCTGAGAATATCCTTGTTCACCCTTGCTTAATCATTTGAAAATAAAAATGACAGGTTCCCCACTCCGCTCTAGAACCGCATCTAATCCCAGTGGAGATACATTTATAGTAAGGATAGATTGTTCAGTCGGTGTAAACGGTCAGAGGAAAGCCTTACCAGTTAAAAACCATAAGGTGTTCCCCAGTATATCTTGTCGTTGTTCCCATACAAACTCTGCTAGAAACTAAGTCAAAAAGTTAAAATAATATTTTTGCAAAGTTAGGAATAAATCTGGAACAAAACTGAAGAGCAACAGACCATGATCTGTGTGCTGAGATTTTCGTAGGTGATGATGCTTAAATCAATGGGGCTAGGCCGCTCATATCAGGTTTAAAAACCTTAGTATCTACAGTATAGCCTAGGCAGTTGATGGAATTAAGTTGAAACTGACACTTGGATGGATTTACGGCCCTACGTGTCATAAAAGGCGTCCATTATGCAATTTAATATTTTCGGCAAGAAATGCGATATCATCCTGATACCACCCAACATCATTAAGACCGGTGATAATTTGATTTATAATCTTTTGGAATACTCAGAAGGGGTCTTGTGAAAATTTCAACTTCTGGAATACCTCAGGGAAAACATTTAATCCAAATAGTAGGAATCTGTATGTGAACAGCCCTTATGGTGTATTAATAGTTTTTAGTTCAATAGAGATCTCATCAATGGAATTTGCAAATAAACATCTTTCAGATCCATTTTAGAAAAATACCTTAATCCTCTTAAATTGTATAGAATATCTTCACTGATACAAATCTGCTGCAATAACCGAGTATTTAATGTCAGGTGGTAATCACCACAAATTCTGAATGCTTTTTCATCCGTCTTTAATGGAGTCACAATGGGATTAGCCCATCTCAACGACTCAACTGCAATTATTATCTCTTTTCCTACCAGTTTAATTAGCTCATTCTTCATGGCCTCTCTTAAACTATGTGAAATTAGTCTACGCTTCAAGAAGGTCGTCTCTCCTTTTACTTCTCAATGTGCTGGGTGAATTTTCATACCTTCCACAGCCTTCGAGCATTTTAAAACCAGATCTTTGATTAAGGTACTGTCAGAAGAATTGGTGCATAAAGGAATGCGTACATCCAGCAATCTTAGGCCCTTGAACATAAGCACGGATAGACCTTACTAACTAACTAGGAAAGGAATATTAACACAACTACCCTCTTCTTTCCTCAATGGAATATCAACTGTATCAATAATGGCTAACTGATGGCCATTGGTGTCAGTAATTACACTACATGTAGGTTTTAAATAGACATCATTATGAAGAAACGGTAAATTGACTCTATTCTACCAGTATCAGTAATAAATGAATGGGACTTACCTGTGTTAGCAATTAATTTTTGCATTAAATGTGAAGTGTTGCTGCAAACAATAGTGAGCAAAAACGAAGCCATCCTTATATCCAAGTCAGCTGATCTTGATCCACCATCATTCAGAGTCTCAGAAGTGAATGACTTGGAACTTTTGCAAACTTCTTATGTATGCTCAATCTTTCCACACTTATAGCAAAGTAGATAACGAAATTGCTATGAACTAGGAAGGTGCAGCTAACATCATGAAGGACAGGACTAAGTATTCAAGGATGAATTTAAAGGGCTTTTCGAATCATTTATTTGTCTGAAGGAATCGGGACTATTCTTGTTAGAAGTCCGAGTTTTCTGCAGTATAGAAAATTGACTCACATTTGATAATAAGACTTCATGTTGTTTCGTAACGGTATCGAGTGTATCATTATTAACATAAGAGAATAATTTGTTCAGTGATATGAATTTGCTCTCAAGTACAGAAAGATCTAAAAAAGTAGCCAAAAGTATATTCTGACGTGAACAATAGTTTTATTGGTTCAAACGATCAACTTTTCTACGTAAAATCCGAATGAATATTCTTGAATTTACGTACAACTGAACCAAGTAGCCTATAATTTAAAATTTTAGTTAGCCGTTTTAACAAAAAGATAACGTGTTATTCGACAGTTAAAATGTGGTCATATTTCCTATCACTTTAACGGCTCCGATTAATGTTTAGAATTCCATGCATTTTATCGACAAATAAAACCGGACAACAAAGAATGACATCTACTAATTTGATCAAACTTCTTCATGGAGAAACTAAACATAATTTCCAACATAACTAGTAGTACTTCAAAATAATTTCACTTTTGTGACAATCTTATGTGTGATAAAATAAGTTGCAATTTTATGTTTCGATTCTTAGGAACACCTGGTGGGTGATAATTCATTGAAGTTTATGATACTAAATCTTGGACAGTATGATATGGAACCTTGTCTACAGATATGACGATTCTCATATTCCATGAGTATATCATAAGATGAAGCTCTTTCTCTGTTTCTTAGTCATCTTTCCTCTATTTATAACCAATCTATACTCCCACATCTGCCTGAATAACTGACACTACATTCAAGCTTTTCGTATTTCATAACGTGTTTTGATTGTTTTATTTTTTGGTAAATAGCTTAAACTACAGTTGGATCCAATCACTTCATCCATTGTTAACAGAGTATGAAAATATTTAATCCTAATTGTACAGTCTAGTTTGTTTGCTGATTCTTGCTGTACATCCGGGGAATTTCTCAGTAAACACATTATAGTGGAAAATTGTCACTTCTTATTTCCATGTTCAAATCCATATTTCCATAGCTGTATTTTTGTTTGTTATTCAAATGTAGTTGCCTGATATTTAAATCTCACTTCGGATGGTTATCCATTTATTATATATAAGTTCTAATGCTTCTGCGCGTTCCAAGTACTCCGTCTTAGTTATATCGAATGAATTTAACAAATATAAAGTTCACCCCAAAACACACATTTACACTGACCATTTCAGTGTATATTATTAGCGGAAACAAAGATAATCCACATGGTTAAGGTTAATTCAATGTCTTTGACGTTTATGTCATATAACTGAGTCCTGGTTTAATACAAAAACCCCGTGAACAGTAAAATATCAGATACTATTGAATCTGAGTTTCTTGATTTTGAACATATTGAAAAGAATTGCCAAATAAATTCCCGAATGGTTTTTAGAATAAAACTGCTCAGTAACGATTGGATTCTAGAGATTATTCACCCAAAAGTAAAGTCAACTCAATGTGCAGTAAGACTTCATATATCTGAGCTGGGTTGAGTGAAGAACGATGTCGAAGTCAAATGCTATATTTTCCAGCTTCATTGGAAACCTTCTATATATCCTATCCCTAACGCGTGAATGTTCCGAAATAATGAAGTCATAATTACTGAACAAACAGACATCTCTTCATCTGAATATTCATAGGATTAAATTGCTAATGTTGGTCTCTTACCATAAACTAAATTGGTATAAAGTACCTCTTACCATATTATATTTCACTTACCTAAATAAAATCAAAAATATCTTGCACATGTTCAGCTTAAAGTTCGAAGCATCCGTTACATAATATCTATTTAATGAACGGACAATAATTCGATCAAACATTCAATGAAAGGTGAGAAGATAGGCCACTCAGAATAGAACAAAATTATCATATGTCTTACCTACACTTATAATCTACTTGTGGTGTGCTACTTATATCGACATACGTAGTATATAACGCTAGTCAGGAATATAATATCTGGCAGCAGAAGGTCGAGAATGAAAGTACGGAAATAGAAAGCGATTGGTATGGAAATGTAGGAACAGTGAAGACTGAGACGATTAACTGATATTTGCAAAAGGAGTCAAGTTTGAGACGATTGATTGATATTTTGCAAATTAAGTATTTACTGTATGATTCTCAGATTTTACTAAGAGATTTCGTAATTTTGTGTTCAAATACGTTCCATTGTTCCCACGTGTGTTGTCGTTCACTACACTTATAGAACTCGATTTAAAAATCAGAAAACAGATGTTCTTGATAAAGATCACTCACTCGTCTAAGCGGATTAAAGTTATAACTTCCTGTAAACTATCAAAGTACAATAAGTTTTTGATAATGTGATATATTTGCCTCCCATTCCCTTTTATTATTACATTTCCGATGTAAACATCACCGAGATCCACGTATATTCGGCTGACGAGTTGTAAATAGGTTGGAACGCGCACCATAGACTCGATTGCTGGCCACAATACGTCTAATTTTCTGAAAAAGTTCCCACATGCACTTCAGTCCATTGGTGAATAGTAAACACCTGTAACCACGTTTGTGTCTCAATTGTTCGAAGAAAGAAGCTATTGACGCCATATCCTATTCTATACAATAGGACCAGACACAACCTATGCCTGAATTAGCCGGAAAGTGAACAAATCATTTCCTTCTGTAAAAATCCTGTTAATTAAGTGATGCCGAATATTTCCCCCAACACCTTAGAAAAATAATCTTCCAGATACTAACGGCTATTGTGATAAGACATCAATGAAGTTGGTAGATAATTCGATGAATAAATGAAATATCTTTTCAATGAGAATCTCTCACTTTATTCTTACGGATAGTCACCAGCAAAATCAAATTTAGAACCACAAAAATATTTCTGCCCAAAATAATTTTCGTACTACACTATTGTATTTATTTCCATAATTTTGATGCAAAACGTAAAAGTTGTTTTCTATACTTTATAACTGTGAAGCATTGTACTGAAGTCAGTAGATAACTATGAAATACAAAAATATCTACAAAAGATATGAAAAATACGATTTCGCAATGGAATAGTAGAAGCTTACTAGTTAGAATAATTAACGATACGTTAATTTGGATACACACGAAAGTACTGAGTTCATCGATCCCTTAGTAATAATTGAATATGTGTATTTTTTGATTGAACAAGACAAAAATTCACTGTCTTTTGAGTAAATTATATCATGAAACTCATTTTTGTTTATCATTAATTATAAAATTGATAAATAAGAACAATTTACATAAATTATCCTTTTGGAAAATGAAAAAATGTTCATTCTGATTCTATGCTAGTCACCCAATACATATTTTTATGAGTAGTTCAAAGAGTACATATTATCAATTATTTCCGTTTCGCTCTCTACTCAATTAAAGATTATCATTTAAGCAGAGAGAGAAAGAAAAAAAATAATTAATTAATGATTATTAACCACTACCGATGTTGGTTATAACAAAATATTACAAGCATCTAAATAATGACATAAACATTTATTCTTTCTTCTTGAAAATATGAATCTTAAATACATTTAAAACAAATAATAATGAATGCATTTGTCTCAATTTACATTTAAAGAAAGGATTAATATTGCATATTGGTACCGCTACGCTATCACGACTTACTAGTAATAGTAGTAGTAATAATAGTAAGTTACACATAATTATATAAAAACATGAGCATACAAGATTTCAGTCATTCTGTTGTGCTTACTCAGCAACAAAGAAGGGAAATTTAAATAGAAATGAAGTATTGAAAGACAGGAACTTGAAAGATACAAACAACTTTCAAGTAGTTAGGCAAATGGTTCTTTTGGCAGGTATTATTCGTTTACACATACATATATACTTAAATAGATAGATTGATAGATCTATTGCATTCGCTCCTCTTTGATCTGTTCGTTCGGTTTTAAACGAGTATTTACAAAATATAACAACCATTATTGTAATTAAACAAGCATTTTAAGATAAAAATTCTCAGTTTTCCATACTCCCTGTCTTTCATTTTTACACATCGGAAATATCACCTGGTGAATAATTTAACTGTTTGGATTCAGAAGATAAGTAATTATGTTCAGCTTGTTTATTTCCACTTAAATAGTCATTTGTAGACATATCTGGTTTTAAATTAGAAAATGCTTTAGATAAATTGATAAGTTTTCTCTTTTCATCGACAGTCTGCTCCTCCTCATCATCCTCATGTTGCTGTGGCCAGTGTTGCTTCTCTTCCTTCTTCTCAGTGATTCTCTTTCCAACACCTACTGTTTTGTGAACAGAAGATGACGTTGTTAATTGAGAAATTTCTTGTTGATTCATCATTCTGCTGTTAGGTGTTTTAGTGATAGTAAAGTTTAGTAGTGGATTAGGTTTTACAACTGGTTCACCAAGAGTACTTGTTGATGCAGTTGACTCTGTTGCTTTAGTTATTGACATTGTTGAAGTATTTGAATTAGCCAAACAAACTAATGGTGCCACTAACGATGATGCGTCAGTTCCATATGTATCATGTAAACAACCAGATGTATTCGCATTACCTTGCAGACCAACTAGACAATCACCTAATCAGAAGAAATATATCAGACAGAATACAATTATGAATAGAAGGCTCTTTACATTGATTAAGTACTTACAATTGTTGAGTAATTTTTAAGTTCAAAGTAGCTGTTTCTTCCCATCATAATTAAAGTGATTTTACTAACTAACAGAACTGTAAACAGTTTCCATCTAAAATTATTTATGATAAATTTTCTAAACAGTAAAAGATTACTAAAAACATCGTGTTTTGTCAACACAATGTTATTGTAACGACTATTATCTTCAAGAAAAGACAAGATATATTGTTAGTTCTTGATGAAAATTCTTGAAGTGAAAAAAAGTAACATTAACATCTAAGGGTAAAGTGATAAGAATGATCAATATAGTTCTCTTCCCATCAATTCTGTTCACTTTTTAACCATAATGATAATCACCAAGCGCTCACTAATGACTAGCTTCGAGAGGTGATTCTCGAAGTTCTAGTGAGAAGCTGTGACCAGTGGAGCTAATGCGTTTCAGGGATGGGGCAGCTATCTACTGCAGGTAATAGGAGATGGTCGTGAACTATTGTGAAGTGATTGGAGATGCCGTAATGTTTTTTTGCTCCCACTTCAATCATATTCACTGTCCAAAAGGAACTTGTTCTTACCAATTCTGAGCTGTTTGAACTGAAAATATAAATGGTCTTTGCAAAACTATTTTGTAAGATAAATGCTAGTTGGCGCTATTTTTGAATTCCAATAAAAAAAATAACTAGGAATGTTTAATCATGAATTTCATACAATTAGACAGATTAATCTAGTCATATAGAAATGCTGTTTCGCATATAACAAAGTTCACTACTTTTCTCCTAAACTTATTTACCGAATACAATTTTATGAGGTCAGATTTGAACCATATTGTTTCGTTGGGTGATTAGTGATGCTACTCAGTTGCCCGAACTGATCATAGGTAGAGTGGAGTTTGAACCTGAGACCTATTTGCTGTAAAACAATTACCTTAACTTACATTGGCTTCTCCATGTATCTTAGAAAATCAACTGAAAAGTAGTTATATACAACGATACACTTTAAAAATAAATATCATTAAATAGACATTAATAGTTCTCCATCAGATATTTGTTTTTTGCACACTGATTAACTTCAATTTAAAGTAAGAGTTTATCAGCAATCGTCATTCTAAATCATGCTTGATTTATTATTCCTTCAGTGATTTAATTGTGAAGTAGGCAAGAAAACGAAATTAATAAATCATCTTACTAAATTTAGAATTCACTGATAATGCCTAACCATTCCAGTTGCGAGTAATCAGCTTAAAAGATTAGTAGATATTTCTAATTAGTCAAATGACTTCATATTCATTATCTAGAACAAAATGCTGATATATAAACTCAGAAAAAATACAGCAAATAATTTATTTGTGAAAAAGCTATATATATCTTACTAAGCTGAATAAGTAGTACGGTACTATTTAGGTCACAAAGCATCAGTTATTAATTTGCACTAATCGATTTCTAAACAGTGGTAACCAATTTCATGTTCTTTTAATCGAAATCTATTCAATATGAACGATAGTATAAGTGATTAAAAACCTCTGGTTCAAATCCTATAGAGAGTATCAAGGCTATCAAGACTGTAGATGCGTCTTGCTGACGAGTGCCAGCTAGCAACAAAACATACGGTTATTTACACTACATTGATCCATAATTTTAAACTTCAGCAGATAATTTTACATAACACAACCAAAACTAAATCTCATCAGTTAAAATTCTCTTCAAATCCTAATCAGGTTAACCACACAGGTGATGACACCCAAATGAATTTCCGATGATTCATTCTAAACCATGAATATAACTGAGTATTGAATTGTTTTCAAACAACATAGAAAAATATAAACAATGGAACTAGAACTTAACGACCAGATGATGATAGTGATGGTCTGTCCGCCTTCAAATATGCACATGTTAATAACATAAACTCATAAATATAACGAGCAATTGGTTAAAACTCTACGCAAAATTACCTGGGCGTACACTTTCACCAGTCTTGCTGCTGCTATCGTTATTAGTACTATTGTCATTGTCACTTATAAACTTCCTTATTTGCACAGGTGGTGATTGTTCAGCTCTTTTCGTTCCAGTTATTACATTTGCACCGATTCGTCTACCACTAGTACTAATACTATTTAAATGCATACCACTTGTATTCGCCGGATCAAAACGGTTGTTGACAATCATTGTGTGTTGGCTATTACACATATAGTTTTTACTACCAACAATACCACTGTTGTAACCAGTACTTGTGTTGTTAGCTAAAAACTTTTCGCGTATAAATTGAGGTGGGAAGTCAAGCAAACTATAAAAAACAAAGAAAGAAAGGTGTAGGTAAACAGAGTACATTCTTTATATATATATCAAACTTGCTATATAACTCACCAATAGAAGTTACATTTAAGACTACATTTCTGCAAATTATTAATTGTTAGTGAATTGAAATAATAAGACATTTCACCTGTGTTTAACTTCAATCAATAGGTTTTATTGTCTTTAAATAAAAACCCTTATCTGCATTCCAACATAACTTTAATTGGTGTGCTGTTTCGAGAGACATGAATAATACACATCCTAGCCATTTCCGTGGATGTGTATCCCCAAATACATATACTGATTCATCACCTCGACCTGAATGAGATTAGAAAAAGGTTGGAGAGTATTTGTATAGCAAGCTAGCAACACAAACCGCATAGGTTGTGATAAATAAAATCACATTTGGATTGACTTGGAGTTAGAAATAAGTAAAACGATATTCATCAAATGCTAACGGCCGAGCAGCACGAAGTTTCAGTGCAGATATCAACTATCAGAGTGTGATAAAAAAAGGAGCTACATGTACTCTAAGCAGAAGAGGTAAGCCCAGCCATAGACAGAAAATCGTTTTCAGCCAACAATTAAGACATGGTAACATCTTGGGCATGAAAACCACAATTAATTCTTAATAACCTCCACCTCTTGAACCTCAACAGTTAATCTACCCTCAAAATATACGAAAATGTTCGCAAAACTCTTGTCTCTATTGAAATAACGAGTATAATCAAAGTTATACTTCTGAATCGACAGAAACACACCAAACTCGAAATATAAATATTTCCAATAGCTTACGATGCGATCTTCCGTAGTTTCGTTTGTTCAACGACTGTTTTACCACGGGACAATAATTGCCGAGCTGTCATACAACGTATATGATCTTCAAATAGAAACTTTGCAACCATAATCGGCGATTTACTATTAGTATTATTAATATTACTGAATAATCGTCCAGGACTAGAATTTTGACAGGTTAAATGGCCAGGTGCATGAATGGTCACATGAAGACAACGACTATCAGCTGGATCACAATGAGATTCCAAATCCTATTTATACAACAAATTAGAAACCGAAATAAAACAAAACATTAGAACTGCGAAATCATCTTGTTTAATTCATGTAGAAACCAATTTTAGATAAAGTGCACATCAGACTTAGGAAAATCTTTGTTATGTTGTAGTAATATTATTAAAGACATAGTTGGACAGGTTTTGTAGATCAGTTTCATATAAAAACTGGTTTACATTGTCGATTATTATCAACCTGGGTGTTATTGAACATCAAGTAGTACTGAACAGCTGCTTCATTCTGGTTCAGGAACTCTCCATCAATATTATGCATAAATTATTTTAAGAGTGAATAACCAATCCTATATTTAGGGATGAATTAATTGATAAAAACGTTTTAACAAACTTAACTTAGGGATGACGAAAACTGAAAGTTAAATAAAAATAAAATCGTGTCGGGTTGGATTCATTGACTTAAGTCATCATCAGAGTAACACTTGTCATGAATGTACAACAACCCAAGTTGCCGTATACCCTGCCAGTACAGTGAAAGGAAAATCAACAAAATAAGTACCTAAGGAAAGAAATTAACTAATTTCAACAGAAGTTCCAAAAAAAGCCATAAAAGAAACAGTTCGGAAGGAACGGATAAGATTGGAGATTGAAAGGTTAATGATAACACTCAAATACAGATTTAGAAGAACATAAATAATAAATGTAGCTGTAGCAGTGCGATCACTTTTGCACTACGCGCGAGATGCCTCTAACACTTGACTTAAAGCATCGTGTGGACACTAACCAGGATGCCAGTACTACTGACTTGGAATTTTATCGACTGAACATTAGAATCGAACTAAGCATGCATTAAGCTTGCTTTGAACATCAAATTTTTCCCCGACTCTATCATGAGAATGCAAATCACATTATTTCTGTAGAAGAAAAACAAATTAGAAAGTCTCATTTGTCAAAAAGAATCAGTGAATAATTAACACATAGACATTGAGTACGAAAACAAATAAGTTTATGAGTCAAAATGAAGGACGACAATTGTTTTAATAATAAATATATTTTTGTGATATCCCAATGAGTAGAAAAGTCTTTGCAATTTGCTAACATCAAGGTTATTAATCGAAAACATGTTTACTATCTATCATTCTTGTTCAACTGTTCAACGGGAAATTACAAAAATTGATTTAATCAGCCCCATTCAGTAATAATAGTAATTACTCCCAATTTTTCTAAATTCAATCATTTTTTTCAAAAAGTCACTTAATCCGAATATAAATACATTCGACCTAAAACTGGCTTTTTTTTTCTAACTGGACGCTGACAGGATGCAAAGTTTTTTTATCGCATTGAGCAACAATGTGTCGGATCCATTTCTCTCTTTTAATACAAAATTTTGCTTCAAACAGGTCTACGTTAACACCCGAACTACTTTATTTATCTGACGTCTTATCAACCCTCATAGGTTGGTGTTTTCAGAAATCATGGCACGGATTCGGAAAGCCCCTTTGGCGTTCGCCAACTTTCGTCCCTTGTGGAGTAGGTGAGATATTCCTCTCCTAACCAAAAGGTGTATATACTGTGCAGAGGCCTGTCCTTTATTAATTTATAGTTATAAAACATGGTCTATGAAAGTAGAAGACACACGTAGGCTGAAGATCTCTAATCATGTGTCTTCAAAACATTTCTTGACTGTTGTGGAATGTTAGTTAGTTAGTCACAACGTAGAACATCGTAAGTACGTACATCAGGTCTAGTTGCCATACCACATTAGCACACAGATGCAGTTGTCGATTCAGATCCCATAGTGGTAGAAGTAGTAAGAGTATAAACAGTAACCCGAAAGATTAGGGTTTGAAGATGTTATTCAAGGAGTATAATGCAGTGAAATAAATTTGGAAAGAGAAAAAAGATAGGGACATGAATAATTCAGAAGATTAGAATTTGGAAGAACACAAAGAGTGGATGCACCTTCACCATTGCAAACGATTTTGAGCCAAGTCATTCAAGGTCTCTAACCATCGGTTTTTATCATCTCGTGGATCTCAATCAGGTTGTCTACACCTACCAACATGGCTCAGTCCACTTGTAAGTGACTTCATTGATTTGTGCCACGTTTTGGTCTGGCCGCACTTAGCTTTCTTCCACCCTACTCCTAAACCATGAAACATTGCACGTCGGGGCAGTCGGTGGTTGGGCATACGTAGCACGTGTCTTAGCCATCTCAACTGATGAAGTTTCACTACTTCATCAATCGATTTGCCATCATTACCTAGTACCTGTTTCCTAACAACTGTATTACTTACCCGGTGGTCCCAGGATATACGAGCAATGCTTCGAAGACACCTATGATCGAACACTAGTAGCCTACGAATATCCTCTACTCTTATCGGCCATGTTTCAATGCCATAAAGTAGGACGGAGCAAACTGCTGCACAGTAAACCCGTCCCTTGGTTGCTAGACGGATATCTCTCCTACGCCATAAATGACGCAAGTTGGCGAAAGCTAGTTGAACCTTCTGTATCCGTGCTGAGATTTCGTCACACACCAGACCACAAGGACTGATGAGACTCTCAAGATAAGTGAAGCAGTCAGCACGCTCAACTACTTCACTCCCTATCATTAGTTCAGGTGTCGATGCAACCCAATCCTGAAGTAGCATTTTGCATTCCGAGAGAGAGAATCACATCCCGAACATACCTGCATTGTTGCGTATAGTAGTCAGAAGACTCTGAATTTTGTCATCGGCGTATTCTAAGTTAGCAAGTGAGTCTCCCGGTAAAAGTTCAACTCTTGGAGATTTAGATGAGGAAAGTGTTATCTCTGAAAGCATGTCAACGACAAAAATAAACAAGAATGGGGAGAGTGGACAGCCCTGACGAACACCACTTGAGGTAATCAATTCTGATGACAGCTCGCCATAGGCTCTAGCTCGACCAGTTGTGTTCGAGTAGAGAGCCTTTATAAGGTTAATGTACCTCTTTTGTACTCCCTTCAGTGACAAACACTACCACAGATCAACGGAGTCAAGTGCCGCCTTAAAGTCGAGGAATACTACGATTGTGGGGCGTCTGAATGTGTGTCTATGTTAAAGGACCTGAGGTAGAGTAAATATCTGGTCTATACAACCACGTCCAGATCGAAAACCAGCCTGGTTTTCTTTAGTCTGCTCTTCACAAGCTTTGATTAAGCGTCGAAGTATTATTAAAGCTAATATGACCAAGTAAGAAATTTTGAGGTTTAGCACAGGTTATTTGGCAAGGGTAGTGAATTGGTTGACGTAGTAGAAAATCTCTACGAAATATTTACGGCACCAGTCCATGACGTCATAAACTTTTAGGCTGAGCCGAAAAGATAGTTTCAAACTGTTTAGCTGGGATATGGGTGACAACTGAGATCAGTGGTTTGAGATTTTGGATGACTGGAGCAGATATATTTACTCCCAATTTTCCTCTAGATGTTGAGTTCTAGTATCCCTTCATGCATATCCTTCTTTTGTCTTTTAATAATAATAATAATAATAATAATAATAATAATAATATATATTCTGAAAATATTATTTACAGAATTCACACCAGTTTACAGGCATGATCAGATTGTTATTTTGAAACCATGTTACAAAGGTTTAGATTTTTTTATCATTTCTACCACGTTATTTCGATCTCTTTGTTCATTTACCTCGTCCTGCTAACGTGTTACGGCAACCTGGATAGATCCACACACACACACATTTTATGTTGGCCTTTCGCTCTAAACAATTTGTTTCTTATACCAATGAAGAAAATTTCACTGTTTTGCAATTTTGTCAAATTACTGAATTATTTAATGGACAAAAAATCTGGATCTGATTCCTAAAAAAGCCGTTAACACACATTGCTGAAGAACTACAAACAAGGACGAAATGGATTCCGAATGCACATCATTTCACAATAATTCTCTTGATATCACTAAAATAAAAACTAACTTTAAACTGAACAATGTTAACAATACGTCTGCTTCAATACATGTATATCGGCCTGATTTATGGATTGATTGTTATAGATAGTAGGTAGCAATACGATATATCAATACTGGGATACATGTACGTATAGTGGAAGAGTTTCAATTAGGATGGAACGATCATCCGAAACCTCAGTTTCATTCCATACCCGAAATACGACACTTGAAATAAATTAATACTGTTCAGTAATTAAAAAGTTTATTGAAATGTTTTCATTCACAACTTGATAAGTCATAAGTAAGCAAATACGATCGGATAGACTTTAACTTTATACAATTAATGATGGAACCCAATAAACAAGTAAGGGAAAAAATAGAATAGCAATTATAATTTCCTACAATTATCACTGAAGTGGATGTTAAACTGTCAAACCGCACTTGTTCTGTATAAATATAAGCATTATTCAATTCATTAAGATGAGATTCATTACAAATGCAAATATAATAACTATGTAAATATTTACTAACCTGTAATGGTCCAATGAATGTTATGACACCCCAACCAAGTTGTTTTGAGTCAGGTTTTACCAGAACCAACTGCTGACCACAACTAACTATAAAACGTTTTTCATGACTATAATGTATATTAAAAAAGATATATACACCAAGTTAGAACACCTATTATGCATGAAGAAAGTCAAAAGAAAAGCATCAACCTCGATTTGATCATTCAAATAACAGTTTGTGCAGATTATTGAATTTCACGTTAGTTTTAACAACATATCGATATCTGTTAGAGAGCTATTGATAACGAAAAAGTACCCAACAGTTGTTTTTTCGAGTGAACATACAAAAACACGACCATGAACGTGACAAAGTAGAAGACAATTATCTCAGTTATATGTATACTACATATTAAAAATTACAATCACTTTACTTCAGACTTAAACATCTATTTTGTTTTATTGAACGCCACAACCAATCGGGTGTACGTTGTTAGATATTTCTTCAGTTAGAATAAAAAACGGTGCGGCTTTCTTGACATGAGCATTAACCTCCGAATTATTGAATTAAGTATTATCACACATCAATACTATCCGTTTAATTGAAATTAACACTTGGGATGTATTATTAATTGATTAAATACCAGTCATTTTACATTAAGACGGGAGTTTAAAACGTGAATAGACAAAAGAGTACTATATATATATATATATATATATATATATATATATATATATATATATATATATATATATAATAGCATATTTCATGTTGAAGAATAAATTGTGCTGAAATTACAAACGCCAGCTAGTAAATTGATGCATATAGATTTGATGAATACCTTTTTGCCAACACAGATTTATTTGTTATTAACTCAAAATCATCTAAATCGGGCTAATAAGCTTTAACTATTACTTCAACAATATAATCGATTTACAACCGAAATCATAAAGCAAAATACGGAATCACATCAACTTTATCCACCATGAATTCATGAGACAAGAAACTGTACAAATCAGAATATGTATAAAAATACAGGATATATAATTGACAATCGAGCTACCACCGATACTAACACAACTCTAGTTCTTTTTGTGTTCATTGGCGCATGATTAATGTTCAAGTTCAATTGTAAGTATTAATTCATTTCCGTTATTTACAAACAAACCATGAAAGGAAACGTCTTCTTAAGGATATCTGAAAAGTAAACTGAGCTATGAATGGTTTTGAAAACCAAAGAGCGTGACAACAATGTATGATAGACAACTGCTAAGGGACTGCTTTTTTATTTTTGAAAAGTTTTAGATGAGTTAGCTCCATACTTTAGAGGCTTAATCGTAACCAAAAGAAATCCATGGGCTAGTGTGAAGTGTAGTATTTTTGAGTCAACCTTTTCTAACCCCATTTTTCCATCGTGGGAAGGCAGCATTGATAAAGATCCTTATTGTTTGAAAGGAATACTTTATTGCCATCCCACCTCAATGCAGTTGGTAGTACAGCTCTGCAATCGCGAATTAAATCGGCTGCTTATATATATATTCTTAAAGACGGAAGTCATATATACCATGTAAAGTTCGTTTTATACAAAGATGCATGACTAAGAGCAATCAATATCTATTAATCACATTTAAGAATATTCAATCTTTATTCGCTTCATGCATCAATCGTTCATGAGAATAACAATAATAACAGTAGTATATCACTACTGAATGTGATAATCACTTTTCCTTATAAGAAATCAATGATACACGTTAAAGGCAACTTAATAAAACTATATATTTTAGTAAAAACTTACTGTTACGCAAAAAGGATTAAGATAAAAGACAACATATACAACAAGGAAAATTCCAATGATGAACGATTTTATTGAAAAAGAAATAAACGGTGAATAGAAATTACGGATACTTACATGCCAGAACATTCCACTGTACATCCAATCAGGGTTTCAGAGACTAAAGTAATAATAATAACATTGACCTTATTAAAAATGAAAATCCAAAATAACAAAGAAAGTTGGAGATGATTATCTACCATGAATACTGATATTACAGAGAGAAGTATCAGATTGCTTTCGTATCTTCATACTTTCAAATAACCCAGTTAAATTATAGATGTAAAGAGTTATATTGTCAAAGATTTACCAAGTGTTTTAATGAAAAGCCATGACCTACTTAATATTACGATCACGGTCACCAAAATAGATAAACATAATAGTTGTAATCTACCGAAAACTGACAGAAGTTGAAAATGTCGAGTGTTGGATCAAGAGTTAGTAACGTCGAAGTTTTAGCACACGTTGAAAAATCTCTCAAAAATCTATAACTGAAACCAAATTTGTAAGATCGAGCTACACATTTAGCACTTTGCGAAATCCAATGACCAACATCTACAACACAACTATCAGTACTAAGATCTAATTTGCTAATTCAAAATTTATTGAGCTATAAGTAGTTTATGTTTAGTTAAAATTATAGGCGTAGAACTATGATGAATATCTGAAGTTTAGTAGCCACTAAAAAATCAAATTGAATTTAATTAACTGTTAGTGAATCTATCTAAGCAAATCTAAATATATTGTTATCGTATATTGTTATCCGTCAGATGTACGGATGCAAGAGAATGAGAGATTTAGATTTTTAAATGAGTAGTTCAATTTGAATATATGTACTCTTAGCATAGACATGATTAGGCTGTGCTGATTTTGAAATTCTGCAAATCAAATTCACAACACATTCACATGTTCATTTTTATAACCATCAACAATAATTGACGATAAGAATATTTAAACAATTCAAAAAACTTTTAAGACTGTTTATAAATGTTAAAGCAAATTTCTTCAATAGACAATCTCACAGAACAGTCCTGTCCAACGAATCGAAGGCAGCCCTAATGTCAAGAAACTCTACGATTGTTGACCTGTGATAAGTATGACGGTGTTCTAACATTTGGCGAAGGGTGAAGATATGATCAATACATCCTCGACCAGAACGAAAACAAGCCTGCTCCTCGCGAGTCAATCTTTCTCAAGTTTTGAACAGCCTACGACGTATGATCGAAGCCAACAGTTTGAACGCAATCGAAAGTAAACATATCCCCTGTTACAAAAATGACAAGAATCTTTTTCAAAGATAAGGACAATTATCAACCCGTTCTATGACGTTGGAACACTTTCTAATGGCCAACAAGTTCCCATCGACCACATAAACAACTCTCTTCTGTAGCTAGACGCCCTATATGAGCACTCACGTTTGCAGCTAGTACTACAATATCTATCAAACACAGTTAACTGGTGGTAAAACTTATTCTTGATAGCATCCGGGCTGCAATCTGTTGGAGCGTAGGTGGAGATGACGAAAATACATAGTTTCTCACATCGATTACTTCTTCCTTTGATAGAGTTTGCTAATCTAACAATACATAATCGATTGTTAATGAGGATCCAATAGATGTGCTGCCTCAGCTCTAGAGCTTAGTGCGATACAAAGGCCAGCAAAACCAGATGAAGATTTTCCCGCGTCCCCGGATAAGTACATGTCAAACAAGATTTTCGAAGCGACGGATGGAGAGCGAATTTCTAATATTTCACTAGTCTCGAGGCCGACGTCCCTTTTAACAACCAGAGCAACAATTAGTGTAGGTACATGGAACGTCCGGACAATGTGAGAGACCGGGTAGACCAGTCAAATAGCAATGGGAATGAGGAGATACAAATTGGCAGTACTCGGAATCAGAGAAATTTTACAACAGTGTTGCTGAACCAGATGAAAGACGCAGTAGACGCTCGACTTCGAGATCAACAGGTTGGATTCCGTAAGCATCGGTCGTCCACAGACCAAGTTGAGACACCATAGATCATCGTTGTGCAACCAGTTTAGTGGAACTCGTCAATATACATCAAATTCATTGACTATGAGAAAGCATTTGACAGTGTGGATAGGAAAACATTATGGAAACTTCTTTGACACCATAAAGTTCCTCAGAAGATTGTCAACATTATCCAGAACTCATAGAACGGATTACAGTGCAAAGTCGTGCATGGAGGACAGCCCACAGATGCATTCCAAGTAAAAACCGGAGCCAGACAAGATTGACCACTCTAGTCTCTTCTCTTTCTTCTGATTGTTGACTAGATTATGAAGACCTCCACATCTGAGGGAAAGCACGGAATACAATGGACAGATTGGATCCAGCTAGACGATTTGGACTTAACAGATGACATAGCCCTCCTATCCCATACACACGAACAAATACAGACGAAGACAACTAATGTAGCAGTGGCATCTACATCAATAGACCTCAACATACACAAAAGTAAAAGCAAGATCCTCAAATACAACACGGAGAACATCAACACAACCACACTTGATGTAGAAACTCTGGAAGATGTGGAAACATTCACGTAACTGGGAAGCATCATTGGTGAACAAGGAGAATCTGATGCAGATATAAAGCCGAGGATTGACAAGGCAAGAACAACATTCCTACAATTGAAGAACATATGGAACTCAAAACAACTGTCAGCCAATATCAAAGTCACAATCTTCATTACGAAGACAGTCAAGACAGTTCTACTGTACGGAGATGAAACGTGGAGAACCATCATAATCATCAAGGTACAAGAATTTATAAACAGTTATCTACACAAGATACTGAATGTTCATTGATCAGATACCATCAGTAACAGCCTTTTGTGGGAGAAGACAAACTAGGTTCCATCTGAGGAGGAAATTAGGAAAAGATGTTGAGAGTCGATCGGACATATGTTGAGGAAATCACCAAACTGCATCACGAGGCAAGCCCTAACTTGAAATCCTGAAGCCAAAAGAAAAAGACCAGGGAACACACTGCGTCGGGAATTAGAGGCAGAGATGAAAAGGATGAATATCAACTGGAAAGAACTGCAAAGGATTGTCCATGACAAGGTTGGATGAGAAATGCTGGTTGGTGGCCTATGCTCTTTCACGATGGGTAACATGTGTAAGTAAGTAAATGTGAATACAGGTCTTGGAAAGACAACAGACATCGATATTATTGTAGTATCAGTTTATATGTTAAGCCCATATACTTTATTCTAGTTGCTGGCCAAGCCAATTCGCCTATCCATTATGAGTCATATTTTGATCTTGTTAATTATTCGCTTATTAACATTGACTATACTTTTATATGAGCATATATGTGCACACTTCGTATCCTATTCATCATATGTCTGTCATTCACTTTTGCCTGATTATAAATATTGAGTAATGCTTGCTCATATCGAGTTGGCTTCTCCGCCATCTCCACTGCATGTCATTTATGTTTTGCTCTCATCTATTTACTTCATCGTTCTGATTCCCTGGCCAGATCAATGAGTGTAGGAAATATATGTATTCTAAATCCATTCTCGTATTTGACTTATTTAATTCCGTTATTCACCAACGCGGAATAAAGTCATTTATTATATACGAGTATAGACAGAATCAGATTTACGCCACAATATAATTGGATAACTCGCCGTACGAGCACGACGCTACATTATGACTATAAAGACATAGCCAACCCTATCTATTGTTCGATCTGCATTAGTGTGCGAACGTCAAAGGAAGCCAGTTTGAATGGTATATGTGGTTTCAGAAAGACTATTTCAGTATTCGTATTCGGTGGCAGCATTTAAATTTCAAGTAGTCAGTGACTCGAGATCGTTTAGATAGGACAGGCTTTCTACCATAGGTGAGCTGCTGTATAAGTTGAAAAATAAGAATACACACAGTGAGAATAGAAGAGAGTAGATAAGTGACGTAGTATATAAAAAAACAAAAATGAATGTTTTCGAATGAATATGAATGTGATTTGTCTGAATTTTAATTTAAGCAAGAATAATAGTTCCAGTAGTAATTGTCACTTGATTTGATTTGTGTATGGGATGTCCAGACCGAAGCAGGGGATAACTACTATTTTACTAATAACATTTTAACTATATAGGTCATATAACTAACTAGAACTAAACTATACATGTATATACATACACTTACGTTGTTTTTACTTTGTACATTACAAGAGTAGGCTAGAAAATTAAAAAAAATCTACGATGATTAATATAAGAACTGAACTCACATAGATCTAGTCTATCTCCTGTCTTTAATGTAGGTGTAGTTGATTTAGGATCTGATATACTACAAAATCCACCTAATCCAGGTATACCAACAAGATTGGAAAATAAATCATTTGGAAATATCTCCGAATTATGAACTGATGAACAAATGTTATCAGCATCGACAATTACATCTTGACATGAGGTAACATTCATTTTTAAAGACAGCATTCTTTCCAACCAAATATGTACAATAAGATAGATACCGATTGCACGTTGAATATGCTCACGTTCATTATTCGGTAATCGATAGATTAAATCCATATCATCACATGTCAACATTTGCATCTTATTACTACTACTTATAGCATTAGTAGTATCTTTAGTTATCTCTGATTGCTCCAAGAATGATGAATATGGTTGTATTAACAGGCGAGCATCTGTAGCTAATGTAGATAGCAGAGGAAGTGCTGATTGAATACGACGTAATTCGTTTTCAAACAGGTCTAGAAATATTGCACTAATCTAGTTTTGGTGGAAGAAACCAAATGTCAGAAAATAGAAAAGTCAAAAAGTTATTTCTTCCAATAATACCCACATAATTAATTAATAATAAAAATTATATGATGGACGTTCATGGTCATAGCAAATTTCTTTTATTATGAAATCATATTAATTGATGAATTAACTGAGTAGGAAAGATGAGGTGAAGACTATGGAAAGGCATTGACCTTGGACACCAGTCGGAACATTGATATTTTTACAAGTTTGCCTAACAAGTTGAAAACATATTACGCTGCATAACAAGAATTTAAATAATTGTTACAAACTAAGCAGTTTCTGTATGAATACTTCTTTACGTAAAAGTGATATCGATCGTTCAGAGTACTTATATACTCCAGTAAATGATTCCATTATTAGCTATACATCCCACTTATGAAATTCACGTAGATAAAATACCTTAATCTCAGTAACACATAATGACCATAACAAATCCTATGGTGTAGCTGCATTTGCTGACAGTGTATCAATTGATTCAATATATAGTAAAACCTGATGATGATCTAATTGGTCCACAATGTGAATCTTTTTAATTTTAAAAATCACCCCGGAATCCTACTACATTCCAGGGACTCAATGAATTCTCGAGTTCCAATCCAGGTTTCACTGAAGCGAAAGCAACCTTGGAATTTACTAATGATTGTATACAGACTAGTAGTAATCTAAAAATCACTAGAAATCTTTGCGCCGTAAAATCCACTCTAATTTAAAAATACTTAAAAGACATGCACTTAAACAAACTATTCAAAAATTAATATCAGTGACTTAGAAAGGAATCTCCTAGAGAGGAAGTTTGCTGTCGAAAACAAACCATTGGAAATAAACCACTTTTTATGGATTATGTGGTATGGTATCCCAAAGCAGACCTGAGAAAACAATAGAAAAATTAGTGGAAACTCTGGAGAATCAAAAACCAGGAAGGTAATTTCCTTTAGACTCGAAACAGTGTATCTATAATTTTTCCAGTGTTGCGTTAGATGTGGTTCAATTAGAGATTTTTTTTATTCTCACTAGACGAGATTTCTAGGCTCTATACCACGTTAGTCGATAGCTGCCAACAATAGCAAATATGCTTCTAAATGTAGCTAAACAAGCAACATGGGGAGGGGGTTAACACAGTTAAGCAAAGATCATAACTTGGCCATAACCAAGTCTCATAAGGGAGGTGCAGTTTCAATGTACAAAATGGAATACATTGACAAAATGGATTCGATGCTTAATGACCTTACTAAATATAAAGAACTTATCGATAACAAAGACAACAATGAAAAAGCGGGGTAACAGATGACTAGTTCTCTCAAAAATCTTAAAACGAAGGAGGATAATTTCGTCTGAGCTTTATGATTCACTTAACCAGTTGGATTAAACACACCACGATTCAACGGTCTACCTAGGCTTTATAAGTCGTGTCTTTTTCTCTGTTCACTTCTACATAAGTACAATTCTCTATATTGAAAATAGCTGACTGGTTAGTTTGAATCCTAGAGACTCTGAACAAATTAGTTGTAAAAAGAAGTGTCAATGACCTTCTTGACTTCACTTCCGAAGTGGGAAGAATGAATGTTAGTAAAGAAAAACATTTCTCTAAACGTCGTATCTTTATTTACTAATTTACTACTAGTAAACGAGAAAATCGAGTTCATATGTAAACAAATATCAGAAAGACAAAAAATTGGCTTCCCTGAAGATAGTCTAAAAGAATTACTCCTAATATGTTTGATGAACGGTCATTTTGTCGACAACAATATTTATGATGGAAAAAGTCGATGGGATAGCTATGAGTTCACAACTGTAGCCGATTTAAGTCTATTTCTTCCTAACGAGCTTAGAAAACAGACCCCTTCATGAGGTTGTCGACAAGCCAGATCTATACTGTCGATACATTGACAACACATTTATCATCGTAGATCAGAACATTCATATAGAATTCCTAAATCAGTTTAAGTGTACATCTGGTAATGCTGGGGACGAATGTGACAATAAATCAGATTTCCTTGAAATTTTATTAAGTAGATAATGTGAGGTCTCGTTATGCAGAAACGTGTGAAGAAAATTTTCCCGTATCAATACACACTCCTATAGTTTTATACTCATCCTCCACAAAAGAGATCTTAGATGATACCATAAAGGAGTTGGGGAATATTAATAAGCTGACGGACATAGCATACCAGAAAAAAATTTTTAAAGAAGCACATATATAGAAAGAGAAACAAGTTGGAGATATGAAACGATAGTAAGAAAGTCCCTTTCCTAAAGTTACAATTCAACTAGATTATGCCTAGCAATGTCCTGCATAAAGCATTAGCGATGATGGTTAAATGAACATTTTACGCAACCAATCATGCATTGGCATGTTCTATTAAACCAGTGATATCTACTCAAACAAATTCTAAGTTCTCCTCTTCGATATCCATCTATAAATTCAACTGCTCCTGAAGAGATGGTTATATTGGACTTACTACTAGGCAACTTAACTAACGAACGAGTGAACATCTTCCATCTTGACTTTGAAATGACCATGGCACAACTGGTTGGAAGTGGTCATAAGGTAGATAAAACAAAATCATTTCAGGTGATTCATCGTATGCCATCGTCGTTTCCCAATGGAATTTGATCCCGTCTTCCATATACGCCAGAGGCAATAGGGATCTGAAACTATAACCCTGGTTTATGCGTTCAAAAGAAATTAGTGACATACCTGTCCCATCTTTAGGTGAGCATGACCTAGTAAACGACTTTTTTCACATCTTGTGTGTTCGTCATTTTTCACCTCTTTCCACTTATATTCTTCACTATTCAGCTACTTATACACTTCTTAATACGTAATTTTAATAGTGTTTTTTATTACTATTTTGAAGTCTATTTATCCAAGTTTGACTTCCTGTGTTGAACTAATGAATAGAACTTTTGTTAGACATTAAATAGGAATAATATATTTGTAAAATCTCAGCGAATGAATTTGAAGTAAATCCAACGTTTCGCCTGGCAATCTGGTCAAATACTGTGAAACTATTCGCTCTAAATCAGACGAAAGTTCTTATATTGAACCTTTGTCATTTTATTATTCTTATCGGTACTAGTAAACCTGTCTTATTACCACCAATTTGTACCTTCTACCTATAATATATAGTTATGCAATCTATTTCATTGTGACCATTGACTAATGCCGAGAATTCTAAATTGTACTAAATATATGGTATTGAATAAATCTATTATTATTATCATTACAAATTACCTTGCTTGGTCTAACATTTTCATATAACCAAAACAGATTATGAATTGTTAGGTCTGTCTATCAGAAAGATTGATATTGTCAAACCCAGTCAACCTGAGATATGAATCAATTTTGAATGTTTAGTTATGATATATATATATATATATATATATATATATATATATATATATATAAATGATAGCTTCAGATAATTGAACTTGACAGAGTGATACCTATTTAAAACATGATTTAGGTGGTTAATCACGAAATGACATTGCTGAAACGGATGAGATTCAGTGTGGTACTGAAAAACCGTTTTACTGTAGTCTGCGACTTCATAACAATCACTACTCTCTCACACCTCTACATGGAACCTGAACGTATTAATGTAAACGAGAGAAAAAACGCTCATTTTTTCTATTGAAAATTTACACAACATTTGTATGGAAGAAAAAAGCTAGTATGAAAATGTTAAATCCCTAATGTGATGAATAAATGATCATAAGGAAGGATACTAAAAGTGAATTATCTGCTTTCGCATTTCATGTTGAATACAAATAAAATATATGCATTAAGAAAATGGTATCAAAATCACAACCAGTAGATTTTCAATGAAACCAAACTATCCAGTAGGAATGTTAGCTGTTTACATACTATGTAGTTTGCTTCAACAGAACAATCATTTGGTTTTTTGAGAATATCACATTAATGTTAATGAATGATTTAGTCCGTATATCATGTAAGTTTTACTTGAAATCAGTGAACTACATACCGTTTTCTGGGTTGCTACATCTAGATATCTAGATAATTAAAGAAATCGAATAAAAGCCAAATCCTACCATGTGTCTACAAAGTTTTTTTGGCATCTGATAAACAATGGTCGGTGTCTCTACATTAGTGGTACAATATTCGTCCACTGATAAATTTATTAAAAACGAAGTCCTCAGATATCAATTCAAAATATCAATTCACGTCTAACTGACAAAGATCCATGTTTATTTTTCATGATATATACAGTTAAATTAGCTATCTGTTGCTATGGTAACTGATGATATATTTTGAGCGATAACCCCTTGTAAATTCCTATATCGAAATCAAGAAACAATACTGAATGCTTCTTCCCCCTCACAAAAAACACTAGCTTTATCAGAACAAATATACGGTCAAGTTAGGCCAACAGATATCACTATTGAAGGTTGTGACTATAAATACTAGTTTTTAGACGTTTGGTTTACTGTTTTCACCATACAGTCCTTTTAATACCACTGTCTCGCGACCACCTCCACAGAACTCCTGGTCCAGAGTACATACCATTTTTGCATCTAGTTAATTCATTCCCGAAATAATCATATTTAATACATCTTATTCTGTTGATAAATGAGATAATCTTTCAGACTCGAAATAACACACTCTTGCAACTTTGCCAACAGTAGTAGATTCTAGTTTGTCAGACAATTCATGGTCCAATTTTCAAGCTGAATACTTCTAACGATACGCTGAATGTAACAGAGCATGTGACAAACAGTAGAATTGTATCCAAAGTATTCGTAGAGACCATTTTATTTTCTTAAACCTTTGAATAACCAACATTCAAAATATCTAACGATCAAATACACTGTTGAATGAAGCTACAGTACAGACAGAATTGGACAGTATGAATGATAAAGCCTCCTGGATTTATATGAATCATACAAAATACGTAAAACAAAGGAGAACGATACGATAATTTCAAAACTATCATTTTAAAAACCCAATCATATGCCATCTTTCGGAATACAATAGAACTCTGTGAAGCAAGACACTGAATTAGAAAACATCTATTGAGGAACGAATATTTGTTTAGGTTAACCCACTGGAACCTTTAATGACTTCGTTCAAATACTCTTGTCTTTCTAATGAACAAAATGACTGCATACGAGTATGTGTATAAGTTATCAATATTACCATGTTAACTTAGTAAATGATACATGTACATGATTAGATAATCAACAGTGAATTGAAAGTAATCACATGTTTAAGCTGATAAGTTAGATTTATAAAACAACGTTAGCTACTATTTAGGATGATAGTGCGATTAATTTATAGGGAAAATGTCTGAACTACGATGTTCATGCTATACAATACATTCAATGATAGTAAGCATTTAAATATAAACTGAATGTTTCATGTATCTAATTAACTGAATACACTTGAACTCAACTAAAAACTAAACACTCACAATTATTTATTTTATTTATTTATTTAAACACATAAATATTGGTACAATGAAGCACCAGATAAATATGCGCCTCACAAATCTCATTCGATTTTTGTGAGGGCTGTGATACTGCCCAGGTGCCCAGACTGAAGCAGGTGGTTTTCTTAGGGGGCCACACCCGGAGCCTTTGACCTGAATGTCTGATCCACAAGGCAGTGGAGCATCGTGAGGAGATGCAGTCCCATGGTAGCCGTTGACCAATGACAGGTTCTTCCGCCATTCGTTCCCTCAGGATACTGGAGCCCATGTGCACCACTGGTTTGGAGTCAGGGTTTTCCAACTCCCCTAGGTGAACTTTCCATGTCCACCAACCCGGTTAAAGCGCCGGACATTCGCTTTTCGTCCTCTCACTTTCGTAAACAACACCCCCGCCACGAGAAGGCAGTGAGTAGGACTTCCCTGGCAGAGGCTATATATTCGCTGGCCATATGAGAGTATTTCGAGAGGGAGAGGTGACTCTCCCCACTCTCGGCCGTACCAGGACACTCACAAGAAACGATATAATCCATTAGGCTATATGAAGCTGAAAAAAATTGAATTCGATCTTTATGTTATCAAGGCACAAGCTTTATCTAGTCAGTTTCAAGGCATGGATTTTATATGCAATGATGACTAGGTGATACTACCTATGACCTTACGAACGGAAGTAGAGATGAAACGAAATTAAAACATGCCAACCGGTAGTTGATAGTCAGGTACTTCAACTACTAGGCCACTATTTCACTATAGTGAATATGAATACGTCCTACATTTTATTTCATCTTCATTTTTATAGTAAAAAAAAGTATAGTAAGAATACCTCAAAATAACTCCTTAAAACAAGCATCGCTTCTTCCCGAGCATTAATAATTCCAGCGAAATGTTGATCGGACAATTGACAACCACAACTGACGCTATACACTAAGTCTGTTAGCAAACGAATAGCCATTCGTACAGTGATTAAACGAATACGACTTCCTGTAATTTGAAAAATAAAATACAGAAGAATAGAATACATAGGAAAGGTTAAGTTGAAGAAAATCTAACAATATTAATATCAAGCTTTTAACATGCTGTACTTCTCTATTTTATATAAACACAAATGATCATCTATTTAAAAAAAACTAAAAATAATGCTGGTCTAGGGGTATTGCTTATCTGGTTATGTGAGATGGAGGCTGTTATGATGGGATGAATGGTCAAAATTAGATTGGTTTACTCATTATGATTTTTATTCAACATTAATTCCGTTTTAATTTAATGTGATGATTACCCAGTGTAATATTTGTTTCGTTTTCTCCTATGACTTTTTATTCTGTATAACATACATTCTTGTATGAATTGTGTTTCCATATATATGACGTATTCTGATTATTAATAGTGCGTAAAATATCAATGAGTTAACGAAATTCTACGATATCTTTGGGTTTAGACTAAATCGATAATGTACAGATATACTTCTTTGACGGTTTAATCAAGAACCAGACATAAATAACAAAAACACATTAATAGTAAGAAGAACTCATTTATAATATCAAAGTAGTCCATTAATGTGTGATCTTTCTGATTGCGTCTATTACAACTTACATTGTCTGGATACATTATACACAAACATTTATCACTTTTTACTGAACAAGAATCAAAAATGACCATTTACAGTTTCATTAACTACACAGAAAGTATATTGAGAGTAGTTTAAAAAGTTTTATCGCAATCGATTCCTCCTATCGTAGGCAATAAACTCCCATTTGTAGTTGAACATTCAACGCTCTCACCTACATATACAAATCATATCATACATTTAACACGGAAAACTATTCTAAAAACCGAATTGACAAACTACGTATGTAAACTTTCAATCGGTATTCCTAACTATATCAGTTATGAAGTAGACCCATGAAGTTTGGAAATCCTCATATCATATATATGTATATGATCAATCACACAGAAACAATAAGTAGTGATCCAGAAGACAGTTAACTCACAAAAATTTTATTTAGCGATGAATTACTACTATCTTATAAGAAGTGCAGAAGATGTGAAAAGAAAATGGGCCAATACGAAATAGTGAAATAATAAAGTCAAAAAGTACAAATAAGCTGTTGATATACGAGAAGAAAGTATAGAAAATAGTGAAATAGAACGGATGATTTCTTAAAAACTCCAGTAGCACAACCATCTAGACTAACAAAGGTTAAATAAGTATGCAGTAATAGAAATGGTAGATCTAAACATACCATTCACTGTAGTTGATGTTTCAATTTTAAACAGTAATTTATATGCCAAGTTCATGAATACTTATGCAATTTTTAAACGGTATTTTGTGTGAGAGGGAGAGAACTACTGTTACTACCTGCATGTTAGCTCAATTAAGAGTATGTATGAAGGAGTTTGCACCTATAATCTAATGCCTGATACTAGATTTAACCACTGAGATATCGATGATAATATGAAGCGATAAAGTAAAGGAAAATGAGCAAGGAAGAATGAATTTTGATGATATTGAAAATTCTAAAGATGAAATGTATATTCAACCAGACAGTCTATGTAGCAGATTGTTAGTTATCCCAACGATGGGATTAATAACCAATCGTATTATATCTCGATATTATATCACACACCGAATGGTTTGAACATAAATTCACAGAAAACTGTAAATAAAATTATCCACACAACCACATCCGAATCAATATTGACATTTCATATCATCATATGTATGTGTTGAGAACACTGCGTCATACATCAGTCGATGAAGACAAGAAATTTTCTACATTGATTGAAACGGCTTGGCTACTTATGTAGTAACTCATCCTGGTATCCGACTATGAGATGATCACTTCGTGATATAAGTCAAAATTTAAACCTTTTATTGACTAATTTTCATTGTGTACTTTTAGGTAACTTCGCATCTGTTTAGCTGACCTAATGTTATTATTATGTCGTTAAATATGGCAACCTGAACTGAAACACTTGTGCGAAGGTCATATACTGACATATCTGTCTGTCTATCATTGTTACTTCTAAGAATTTAAACATAAATTGTTGTTATTTACTAGTTCAAATGTTGCCTTTCTATTCAGACAATCAACTGGTACTATGCTTAAAATTTATACAGTGCACAAATGATGTAGTCTATTCATTACTAAACTGAATAATCATTTAAACACGATCATCAGCGAACACAAAGAAAATATACTACCATGATTACAATGCACATAAACACACATTTTTACACAAAATTTAATACAATATCAAAACAGTAACTATTTGCTTACCAGCTTTACATGCGTCACCAATTAATTCAATAAGCTTTGTGACAAGCGTATAATTATACGATGGTTCATTTTTCTAATGTACAAGAAAGACAGAAGAGTAGAAAATATAGACAACCAAAAATATCATACTCAAATTAGAAGCAATTTGTAAATGAAGTAAATGAATTATAGGTTGCATTTTTTGTCAATCAATATATGCTTGTAATGTAAATTTATTCAGCAATGAATAAGGTGAATAATTTCACTATATGTTCACATCAACTGTGGAAATATCTTCAGTAAAGAACCAATGAAGAACTGTTTTACATCGTAGTGTAAAAATAATATCAATAGTGCACAACCTTGTCCACACACGGTGACTCGTAGACATAAGATCTTCAGGTTTCATGATGGGCGTGACAATGTCAAATTAATAATCTGGCAGTTATCAACCCACATTTTGAACTTTAGCTGGATGTGTGTATCTCAGTCGATAAATGTTCGTGACCTCACCAACTGATTTTCCATCTTTACCTGATAAGTTCAGAAATAACCATTCAGTTATTCCACCAAACGTAATCAATGCTTCGAAGACACCATTGCTACAATACTGCCAACATATGCATATATTTTTTCGTCATAGTTGTACAATAGAAAAAGAGCAAATTAATTATTTTTAAAAAATAAAAATGTGTCCAAGTCTACTGTTGAAGTCCGTTCATTTCCCCATACATGATACACTTCACTTCATAATAAAATTCTGTTGGGAATCCAAAATGACATAATACTGTAATGACATATTAGCTTTTAGTGTAAATAATTTTTTCATACCACTCAATACTGTTCATTTATGAATGGATCGATCGACCATCGAAATAGAATACAAGTCAAGTTAGCACTGATAACATAATAAATATTTAGCTATTTGCCCCCAAATGCCCTGGTACGGCCGAGAGTGGGGAGAGTCTACTCTCCCTCTCGAAATGCTCTCACATGGCCAGCGAATATATAGCCTCTGCCAGGGAAGTCCTACTCACTGCCTTATCGTGGCGGGGGTGTTGTTTACGAAAGTGAAAAGACGAAAAGCGAATGTCCGGCGCTATAACCGGATTGGTGGACACGGAGGGTCCACCTAGGGGAGTTGGAAAACCCTGATTCCAAACCAATG
This sequence comes from Schistosoma rodhaini, assembly GCA_944470415.2. Classification (NCBI taxonomy): domain Eukaryota; kingdom Metazoa; phylum Platyhelminthes; class Trematoda; order Strigeidida; family Schistosomatidae; genus Schistosoma; species Schistosoma rodhaini. The sequence goes on from OX104044.1 coordinate 40,818,093, forward strand.
GTGCACATGGGCTCCAGTATCCTGAGGGAACGAATGGCGGAAGAACCTGTCATTGGTCAACGGCTACCATGGGACTGCATCTCCTCACGATGCTCCACTGCCTTGTGGATCAGACCTTTAGGTCAAAGGCTCGGGGTGTGGTCCCCTAAGAAAACCACCTGCTTCGGTTTGGGCACCCGGGCAGTATCACAGCCCACACACAAATGAATGAAATGGTGAACTCTATTGACGATAATATCCCTGCTCATACTAAAAGCAAGAAATTAACATTATTATTATTATTATTATTATTATTATTATTATTATTATTTACCATATCGCTAACTCACCCCCTTTTATCCCCAATTTGTGTAACCTTACTTTTCAACTTATGCAGCAGCTCGCCCATGGTGGAAAATCTGTCCTATCTAAACGATCTCCAGTCACTGTCTGGTTGAAAGTGAATGCTTCCACCGATAACGAATACTGAAGCAGTCTTTCTGAAACCACGTACGCCGTTCAAGCTGGCTTCCTTCAACGTTCGCACACTAATGCATATCAGATAACAGATAGGGCTGGCTATGTCTTTGGAAGGTCTTAATGTTGATGTTTGTTGTCTATCCGAGACCCGTATTCAAGACTCTAAAGAAGTACTACAAATCCGCTCTCCATCTGTCGCCTCGAAGAGCTTGTTCCACGTGCGCTTATCCGGGGACCCTGTGGCATCTTCGTCTGGTCTTGCTGGCGTTGGTGTCGCACTAAGCGCTAGAGCTGAAGCAGCACTAATCGATTGGATCCCCATTAACAGTCGGTTATGTGCTGTTAGATTAGAAAGTTCCATCAATGTGAGAAGAAATCGGCGTGAGAAACGGTGTCTTTTCGTCATCTCCGCCTATGCCCCGACAGATTGCAGCCCGGATGCAATCAAGGATGAGTTTTACCACCAGTTAACAGTTCTTCTCCAGAAAGCGCGTTCGACAGATATTGTAGTACTAGCCGGAGACTTGAATGCACAGGTCGGGCGTCTAGGCACAGAAGAGAGTCGTCTAGGTGGCCGATGGGGACTTGTTGGTCGCCGGACAGATAACGGGGACCGTCTGCTGCAACTGCGCACAGACCACAACCTGTTTCTGGCCAGCACTAACTTCCGGCACAGTCATCGCCGGTGTGCCACCTGGCGTCCTCCCTCTGCATCCCAAGCCTGGACTCAGATTGATCACATCGCGATCAGCTACCGCTGGCGTGGTTGTGTACAAGACTGCCGCTCCTTTAGGAGTACCTATCTGGAGTCTGATCATGCCCTGGTCTGCGCCAATCTTACCTTACTTTTCAGTGGCCGAAGGATTGACCACCACCAACGGATCGATGTTAGTAAACTGGCTGCAACTTTTGTTGCAAGTACGTATCGAGCCGAGCTAGCCTCTAGGCTAGCTACCACCCCACCGAAAAGTATAGATGAGCATTAGTTGCTTCTTCGCGTCCCGGTTACAAGCACTGGGTTTCTTCTGGCTCCTTACAACTGATGGAAGCCCGTCGGTCTACTCCGGGTGACCGTGAGTTTGACCACAAACGAAGGCTGTTACGTAATGAAATCGGGCAAAGCTTGCGTAAGGACCGGGAAGCCTGGTGGTCGGAGCGTGCTAATGAGATGGAAGCAGCAGCTGCATCTGGTAACTGCCGGAAGCTCTTCCAACTCATCCCAGCCACTGGCAGCAAGAAGTCTGGTGTGAGTGAAACAATCTACGAGGATGACGGGATGCCAATCACTAACATCTCTCGACGTCTTGGACGATGGGCGGAATTTTTCGAAGGGCAGTTCAACTGGCCTGCTGCTCCGGCAACATCAACCAGCTTGTCCTGCCCCCCATGGCCGGTGACGACTGATCCACCAAACGAGGCGGAAGTCCGCAAGGAACTCCAACTCTTGAAACGTTATAATTAACCTGGCCCAGATGACTTACCTCCGGCTCTTTTTAAAGATGGTGGTGACTTTCTGGCTAAGGAACTGACTGCGTTGTTTGGAAAGGTTTGGGAGCAAGAAAGTGTTCCAACATCTTGGAATGAGTCAATAGTCGTCACTATCTTTAAAAAGGGTTCACGTTGTTCCTGCAATAACTACCGGGGGATAAGTCTACTTTCGATCGCGTCCAAACTATTGGCTTCTATCATTCTTCGTAGGTTGTTTAAAACCCGAGAACGATTGACTCGCGAGGAGCAGGCTGGTTTTCGTTTTGGTCGAGGATGCATTGATCACGTCTTCACCCTCCGCCAAATGTTAGAACACCGTCATACTTATCGCAGGCCAACAATCGTAGTGTTTCTTGATATCAGGGCGGCCTTCGATTCGTTGGACAGGACTGTTCTCTGGGATTGTCTATTGAAGAAGGGTGTGCCTGAGAAGTTCATTAACATCTTAAAGGCCCTGTATACGAACACCTCAGGCAGAGTGAGGGCATACAACCACCTTTCTCCCTTGTTCCATTTGAGCAGTGGGGTTAGACAGGGTTGCCCGATCTCACCATTCCTCTTCAACTTTGCCATCGACGACAACCTGGAAACAGCTCTGATGGATGTAAGTAATGGCGGTGTGGATATGTTGCCTGGAGAACGACTTCTCGACCTTGAGTATGCGGATGATATTGTCTTACTGTGCGATAATGCCCAAGGCATGCAATCAGCACTTAATCAGTTGGCAATCAGTGTCCGCAGGTACGGCATGTGCTTTGCACCCTCCAAGTGCAAAGTACTCCTACAAGACTGGCAGGATTCTCATCCTGTACTCACCCTGGATGGTGAGCAGATTGAAGTAGTTGAGAAGTTCGTGTATCTAGGTAGCTATATAAGTGCTGGTTGTGGCGTGAGTGATGAGATTGATGCACGTATAATGAAAGCCAGAGCGGCGTATGCCAATCTGGGCCATCTTTGGCGCCTTCGTGATGTTAGTCTGGCTGTAAAAGGTCGGATCTACAACGCGTCGGTGAGAGCAGTTTTGCTCTATGCTTGTGAAACCTGGCACCTCCGAGTTGAGGATGTTAGACGTCTCTCTGTGTTCGATCATCGTTGTCTCCGAAGGATTGCTGACATACAGTGGCAACACCATGTTAGTAATGCAGAGGTTCGGCATCGTGTGTTCGGGCGCAGAGACGATAATTCAATTGGTGTCACCATCTTGAAACACCAACTTCGGTGGCTTGGACATGTTTTACGAATGTCGTCCCAGAGACTTCCACGTCGTGCATTATTTGCCGACCCTGGGACTGGTTGGAAAAAGCGGAGAGGGGGTCAGTGTATGACATGGTGTCGTGGCATGAAAGAGAGCTGCAAAGGGCTAGCTTCCGTTGGTCCTTCACGACTCCCTGGTTGGGGTCCGAGAGATAGTGCAACACAGTGGCTAGAGACGTTATCAGATATGGCTCAGAATAGAAGCCAGTGGCGATCCTGCTGCAACCTTCTTTTACTTTCTTCATAAAGAACGGTTCTAACTTTCCTAACTGAAAGAGTCTTCTGGTTGTACATTTCAGCCCGCCTTATCTTTTCATCCCTTCTCTTGCTACTTTCATTATTTTGTGTGGCGCATATGTACCTGGTGCCCTTTTGTACCAATATATATGTGTTTAAATAAATAAATAAATAAATTTAGCTATTCATGTAGTATTGTACATAAAAAAATCAAATGTATATTTGTATTTTTATGAACACGTTTCATAAAGCAAGGATCAAAATGACAAAAACCGGTAGATATTTCAAAATAATCAAATAATAAATTAAAACCAGAGTATATACCTAACAACTTAAATGATCAATCGACTTTTTAGGTTAAATGGATTAGTGGTATTTGATGAAACTTTAGTACGGATAAAGAAAGTCCACTTGGCCCAGTTGTAGTACAGGCGAATAGTTGGTCTGTCTATTAAATGACGAGTATGCTATACAATGGTTCAGATTGTATGACTTAGTGTCTGTGAAAAATAAACTGTAACGAAAAAAATGTATATAATAACAGTATTTTAACAAATATATCTTTGAAGCATTGATTACGTTTGGTGGGATAACTGAATGGTTATTTCTGAACTTATCAGGTAAAGATGGGAAATCAGTTGGTGAGGTCACGAACAATTATCGACTGAGATACACACATGAAGTCATTAATCACTTGAATCAGCTACACTGGTTAGCGTAGGAAGTTGGAAAACAAGGTTGAAGGTGACCAGATAAAGCTATCGGCTGTTGAACTGAGCTATGTCAGGCGGTAGACTTCCTGTTTAGAGTGCAATAGATAAGAATAATGGTTTATTGAAGATCTGAAATTACATAGTTTGAAACCAGTCGAATCAGAGCAAAATTATTCAGTACTGACCTTCTTTTAAATCTCGAGTTTTAGCATTATTTCATACTTCCCATTCCCTGATTTTGAGTTTTTTCAAACTATATGTTTGGCTCTCCATATAATTTCCGTTTACATGTTTCAGTTTTTTGCTAACTTCATATCCAGACATACTTTTAAAAAGTGTAACAACTTGGACCGATTCACATCTATGCCAAATGTCTTAATTTACTAATGAACTGAGTTGCAGTCTTAAGAAAACACATGCTTCAAATAACATCCAACTGAATAACTGTAGAGTTACAAGAGACACGATTAATTCGGTGTATTTTGAATCGATAAACAGCGGAGAAATAACTTAAATCATCGCTTTTCAATAGTCTATGATGATATGGGAAGATTTCATGGATGATAACAATTCTGTTTGAGGAAATGTAGAAGTTTGAGAAGTGTATACACTCGTTCCCAGATTTCAAGTGAGGGGTGATGATGGTAATATGTGACATTAACCAAATACAATATATGAGAGGCATCGATGGCTATATAACATTGGGGTCAGATTTTGTGGTCGACAAACTCTAATCACCAATAAAACAATAGGAACAACTTGTTTTCATAGGCTTATTTAACTCTTCTCCAGCTATAAAAATCTACATATTCCACATATGTAGGAGAAGTTGTGACTTTTGAAGTCACAAGTTGGATGCATCGACTTTAATATTATTATACTCCTCGTTAACATTGTTTATGTTAGATAACTAACGGGGTAAACAGAAAATCCCAATATATTTTAGGTAATATCGTATTCTGTGTGAAAGAGATTTATAAAATAATCAAAATTATTAACATATACTTTTATAAATTCTTACTATATCGAGGCCGTTTAATTGGGCAAGTTTCAAAGTAGCCAAATCAACACCTAGGAGAGTTTTTAAATACGAAAAAATACATTCCAGAGTGAAAATTAGTGAGCAAAAGAGAAACAAGTACACATACACATAAGCTTTAATGTAGTTCCATACATATGCAATAAAAAGATAACTGAATTGATTATTTCAGAAGTTTAAAATTAGAAAAAATTATCGCAGTTGCTTAACGTAATTTTCCAGATTTGACAATGAAACAGCATTATGTACATGAATTTTATTCATATTGACTGACTAAGTTCTGTTTATAGGTCAGATTTGTTACAGACTGACATCCCTTAAACCCTCATTAAGATTATTGAGCAATGAACAGAAGATGAGCCCTGGTATTGAACTTTCAGGGTTACTAAGTGACAGTCATAGACATAGATAAAGATGGTGAAATTCGTCCGTCGAAGTTCAGATCAAGAGGGAATAACATTGCAAAAGTCACAAAACTCAAATGGGTTGGGTTGATAATCAGTCAATCATATGTAGCCGTACATAGAACCTGGCACATAAATGCCTCGGTTCAAGCTGCCATATCACTTCAACACAGTGAGATATCAGAGTAGTGTAGGTAGTAGTTGTAGAAAATAGCATTCAAGAAAAAGATATAGATTCATCGAATGAAAACTATTGTAAGATAATGGAGAAACTTAGAATCTAAGGAAAGATAAAGAGTGAATACATTTGAATAATTGCGAATGATCCTGAGTTGTCAGTCAAAGTCTCTAACCACTGGTCACCACTATAACTTCAATGACCTTAATCAGGTAGTCTGAAATTGTTTACAGGGCTCAGCTCAAAAGTCGGTGTCTTCATGGGCTAATTCTATGTTATTTTCATTTGTACATTAAATTAACTAACTATGATCTGATAATTTTGAATAAATTGAGCATTGGGTGGATTGTTATAAATAAATTAATATATTTGTAATATCCCAATGAGTAGAAAAATTAGATTTTCTGACGTTTCGTGACTTAGTGTAAGCCACTTCTTCAGAGAATAAATAACCAAATTAACATTAATCCAAGTTTAAATAGTACAACGGAACAATCCAAGTATATTAGGTGATCAATCAAAAAACAGGTCTGAATAGATCAATGTCATGTCATTTCATTTCGGTTAAAGTGATTCATAAGGGATATGTATGTAATTTTGTGTGTATGTATGCATTGTTAATGACGAAAAATGTGTGACTTTTGTAATGACAAAGGATAGAGTTTAATTTGTAGACTTTATCAACACACCGACTTATGCTTTATCTAAATATCTGCAGTACCAATCCATGGCATTTCATTCGAATTATTGTTATTATTACGTGCTGAATTGTCTTGTTTTAATAAGCTTCTGATAATCTTCATCTGAAAATTATTAAATTGTAAGATGCTAATTATATTCTTTTGTTCTTTTAGTTTGTCCTCTTTTGAAGTGATGATTTTATTGGCTCTTCTAAAAAGATGTAAGGTTAACGAAATTTTAGCACTGAAAGGATGTGCTGAATGGAAGTCGATGTAACGATTAGAGTGTGTAGGCTTTCGGTAGATAGATACATTTAGAACTCCATTTATATTTCTTTTCACTAAACAATCTAAGAACGGAAACTCACCATGTTCATTTTCATTCGTGAATTTGATATGAGATGAAAGTGTACTTATCTGTTTTGAAAATGATCTTAGATGCGTCTTTTTTATCACTACAAATGTGTCATCTACATATCTAAGCCAAATTCGTGGTTTAATGTGGTTGGTGAAAATCTTTGATTCTATGTGTGTCATAAAAAGGTTGGCAACAATCGGGGACACAGGGGAACCCATTGCTACACCATTTGTTTGTCTGTATAGCGTTCCGTTGAAGGCGAATAGAGTTGAATTTAAGCAAAGTTTTAACGATCTCATGATTAAACTAATGCTTAACGGACATCTGTCCGACAAAGTAGTGTCATTTTCTAGTAAGCCACTAATAAATTCTAAGCAGTTATCAATCGGAATACTAGTATATAAAGATACGACATCAAAGCTTACCATGACTTCATTCTTCTCGATGATTAATTCCGATAGTTTTGATTTAAAGTCATATGTATCTTTAATCATATTATGTATGTCGAACTGTAGTGGCTTTAATATGCTGCTCAGATATTTAGATAAAGCATAAGTCGGTGTGTTGGTAAAGTCTACAAATTAAACTCTATCCTTTGTCATTACAAAGGTCACACATTTTTCGTCATTAACAATGCATACATACACACAAAATTACATACATATCCCTTATGAATCACTTTAACCGAAATGAAATGACATGACATTGATCTACTCAGAACTGTATTTTGATTGATCACCTAATATTCTTGGATTGTTCCGTTGTACTATTTAAACTTGGATTAATGTTAATTTGGTTATTTATTCTCTGAAGAAGTGGCTTACACTAAGTCACGAAACGTCAGAAAATCTAATTTTTCTACTCATTGAGATATTACAAATATATTAATTTATTTATAACTATGATCTGATATTTCTTCCATCGAACGATTACCAACTCAAAACCTGGATAGTTGATCAATAATTCCATCAATAACCAAATGTATGGATTCTAACTTACATGGTTGAATAAAATTGGGATCATTTTATGCCTTATTTAAAAATACAAAGAAAGAGATAATCCTGTATAGAAATATATCTCTGTTTAATTTTGTCACAAGTTACAATGGTAGATGATAAAATATATATTAAAATAAACAAGAATAAAAGAAAAATATGAAGTCCATAAGCATAAGAGGCAGTGAGTAATAAAATATCCTCAATATATAGAAGTTAAGAACAAATATTTCTATGCTATTGTGATGAATCAATCATTTAGTTTGACGATGACATCAGAGGTTTTTTTACACTTCATTTTAACTTTACTTACAATACCGTATCAAGCTAAGCGACAGTTTAACCTGACACCTCAAAGGATGAAGAGTTACAACTACATCAAATTAATTGAATATACTTCGTACAGATTTACCTACAAATTTTAAACTGATGGGGTTAGAGTTATAAAAAAATACAATTTCGAAGAAGTTTATTCTGACAGAATCTATCGATCGCTTTTTAGGATAAGATTTGCAAATACGAAAAGAAAAACAACTTTTTTGGGTAGAAAAAAGAGACGTAACACCTTACCTTTATTTGATTTTATAGCAAATAAAAGGAGAATAGAGAATAAGGCATCTTGATCTGAACCGGAACCAATTTCCAAAGAACGAAATAAAGATCTTAAAAAAACACGGCCAGATAGATTTGATAAGTCAGCATCGATCGGTTTATCATTTTGTCCAAAAACAACTGATGAATTAAATGATGAATCTTCAGTTTTAACTGGGGATTTTTCAATAGAAGAAACATCTAAAAGAAAACAATTAAGAAACAAATGAACGTTTATAAAATCATCAGAAGGGGTTTTGTGCAGATTTTAGTCATTTGATAGTTGAATTCATGAGTCAATTGAAGATAGACCACCATGAGAAACCTGGAAGCACTGGACGGCCGTTTCGTCCTAGTATGGGACGTGTAATCAAGTCACAAGGTCATGAATACAGAATAAAAACAGAGTTAAATATTCTATTCTTGAACAACACGTGACCAAAATGTGTTGAAGGTTGAGAGATGACTGGTCAGTTAGTTAATTAGTTACAAACAACATGGAACCCTGTACAAATATAAAACTGTCCAAATTTTTACAATTTACATAAATTCAACGAGGCAGGAAGTTAAAAAAACTCTCAAAAGAGGATCAGACGAAATAATAATAACCATAATAATAGTACCGATGGTATTAGAATTGTGGTATATGCTACTTATGTCGACAAACTCTGTAATTTTGTATTAAGTAATAAGTTGGTTGTCCCCCACATGAGTGTTCGTTCATTGCAGAATAATAAACATAGAAAATATAATAATTCAGGAAGAAATGAGTTGAATTATTTCACTGAAGCAACACTAAAAATTAGAACTTAAAAGTACATGGAGAATTTCATCTGATCCACTGTGACCAATTTCGAGTTATATTACCAAAGGATTTCAATTGTAGACTACTAACTATCTCTTAGGTCTCATTCATGAGCTTTGCATTTACTAACAAAACTCATATCAACGTTCAGTGAAATTATGGATTGGTGTGACTTCTTGAGATTGTTTGTCATTAGCCTGCTTCCGATCTACTACTCTACTAGCCAGTATATTTCACCAAGCAGTAGGTGGTGACTATAACTTACGGAAACTCATTCAATTCCTCGTGACTAGTCATCATATTCAAATAAGGTTATAACTGACGTTATACAATATTGGAATATGTTAAAACATTTTGGTGAATAAATAAAGAAATTGATCCTGTCCAAGGTTTCTTTTGAACTACCTAACCTCCTCCCCAAGATCAATTCAGTTTTTTTCTCCTAAAAACGCGAAGAAACAGGCTCAAATGTAATATATCTTTGAATACACTTTCTTGGACGTTTCATTAAATGACATAGTATCCTAAACAGATGAAAGATAATTATGAAATCATAAAAAGAGGTATTAAGAGACGATGTAACTGGGAATAAAAAGATGTAGTCTGATTAATTGCAAAATAAATGTCCATGAAAATGTCTAAATTAGAAGTAACAATTAGCTGAAAATATAGTCTATCATAGTTGGTCGTGAGAAGTAAACATAAGCGGAATCACTGAATGTTTCACAAATAATTCATTCAAATAAACTAACTAATATTCACGAAAACAAAGTCACATCAATTAATTTGTTGATGCAAACAATCAAAAATTACATATTGATTAAAGCTTATTATTTGGTTTAAATTACTGAATGTATTGACAGACAATTTCTTACAACACTGATTGATCTACCTAATGCTATTTATCGCATACCCTTGTATACAGTGGAAAATTTCATTGAACGGATCCATGACGAGAATTGTTTGATGATAAATCAGTCTACTACAAGTTATTTTAAAATCATAATCCTTCTGTTTTCAGTATCCCAACACGTGATCAATTGGTTTTTATTAGTATTTGATTCCATGAGCAACAAAACACCCACAAGTCATAATAATTCTTTTATTAAAGTAGATTGTAATCTAGAGATGTGAGTTCAAGACAGCTTTTATATCCTGTGATAAATCATCTGGTTTTGGTTATCACTTAATTACATTAAAAGGACGTTTTATTGGTGTAATATGTGATCTTTGTTGTTGACATAATATTTGGGTATCGCCTTAATAAGACTTTCAATTTAGTAAATATACGATTAAACTCATAAACCCACTTACAAAACAAAACAAAAATGTTCGAAGATCTTATTTTTCAAAACCACAATCGGAATTTATGCGAAAGAATTAATCTGATAACTAAGAAAATATGTTAACATGTAAGAGTATAGTCGATAGAATTAATCGAGTACAGCTTGTATGTGACTGTTTTCTCTTCAGCATGCAGCCTACATGAATGTTGTTAGTCACTACACCTAAACGTCACACATTTACGGAAGATTTATACATTACCTAATCGAAATTACACACTCTTATATGTATTCAGATTAGAGCTAACATACTGTCATTATATTATTAACAAAGGAACTCTAAAGAATAAACAGGGCATTTGCCAGCATGTAAGCCATATTGTTGAAATTCTGAAAAGTTTAAACTAATCTAATTATGTACAATGGCATCAACAACTAACTACGCAAACTGATATTTGGTATGAGTTTATTGAAACAGTTGTTAACTCACTGATTCGCTGTTCTATTAATTTGTTACCGTCAATTACTGTGACAGGAACTAATTCCATTTCTACCTCGACGCGTGATGGTTGATGTAGAGGGGGTAAGTAGGAAGAAAGCTAAAGCGGCTAAATCAAAAAGTGGAATAAGACCATGAATACACCGACTTTTGAGCTGAGCCCTGTAAACAATTTCAGACCACCTGATTAAGGTCATTGAAGTTATAGTGGTGACCAGTGGTTAGAGACTTTGACTGACAACTCAGGATCATTCGCAATTATTCAAATGTATTCACTCTTTATCTTTCCTTAGATTCTAAGTTTCTCCATTATCTTACAATAGTTTTCATTCGATGAATCTATATCTTTTTCTTGAATGCTATTTTCTACAACTACTACCTACACTACTCTGATATCTCACTGTGTTGAAGTGATATGGCAGCTTGAACCGAGGCATTTATGTGCCAGGTTCTATGTACGGTTGCATAAGATCGACTGATTGAAATTACTGACGTGACCAACACAGTATCACATCAATATGATTAATGGTTAAGCTAAAAAGTGCATACAATCTAATCAACTGTACGGTTAATCTAGCTTGACAGCTTGCATTACACTAAAGGGATGCTCATTTACATGTATATTATCTTCTAACGTCATCATCTAACTTTAACAATCCCTTAAGACAATAAAGCATTACACCCGAAAAGCACAATTATATATTGAACATGTAACATAATAGTTGATATCATAAAAACACCATCGTTAATGTCAGCGTAAAGGAAAATGACAATTATCCTTTCTTACCATACGTTAACCAATGAAAATAACTAATAATCCGAAATTCAAGTTAACTGATATTTAATTTATTGGGATAATGGAAACTATTACATACAAAATCACACATCACTTGATTTCATTGAAAATAAATGATCAACTTCCTTTCATAACCAGATCAATAATCAGGACGGGAAATGTTTCAACCAGAATAGTACATCAATTTACTGCTAATTAAACAAAACTATGTCGATGATAATGTGACAATAATAATAATCACATTCAGAAAAACAAACCCATACACGAACCTGTACAGCTGTTAGGAGACTGTATTTGTGAATCGCCTGGTGACAGATCAGATGAGCGTTTTTCATATGGATTTGAAGTACTGGATGACTGAGCCTGTTTATTCATGAGAGGGTAAAAATATGTAGAACAACTGTTGATTATGGGATAAGTAAAGACAAAATAATTTTTTACTCTTACGTAATTTACCAAGCGTTATGTTAGTTACTGATATGTCCGAGCGATTGATCTATACCATTTTCTAAGTTCTTCAATCAGAATTAAGATTACATTTCCGCTGATTCACGTCTGTTACTCCGTTTATAGCCTAGCACCCTTAGTCTTGACTAATGATACATTTCGATTGACACAATCAACCTTAAGCCATCGTAAGCTTATGCAATGCCTTCAATCCCCAGCCTTAAGTCTGAAAAGAAAGACGTAGTCAAGCTTTTATACTGTATTTAAAAAAGCCACTCAAGCCCTCATTAGCTTATATGCCCGACGAAACCGGACCAAACCAACCACCAAAAAATAGGAAATCATCGTGATTATACAAACATGTCAAAAGTGGTTGTCAACTGGACAAACTGTAGATAACTGGTTAGCGATAATATAGGAACAATAAAACGCATAGTAATATGTGATGGGTCAAATGGAGGCCTACAACAAACGGAATACAGAAACATAGTAGTCCGGTTACTTAGTAGTTGCATAATGTAAAAATAAACAACAATATTCAGGAAAATAGTCCAAACAGTTAGGACTTCACCAATATTCGTTCTGTTATAACACAGAACTCGGCTGAGATAAAACATTAGCAAGTAAAGGCTAATGGTATTGCCCAGACACTAAAAATGAAGTAGATGGAGCCAGTTGGGCTCGAATCCATCATATAAAGGCTGAAACGCAAATTCTTGAACCACTAAACCAATGTTTCAGAAAAACACTATAAATGAATAAGATGGAAAGTTTATACATGGATCCAATCGAAAATCAGCCAAATGATAAGTGCATGCGATTGGTCAAGAAGTGGTTTACATATCGTAAAAACGATATACACACCATTGATGGCCATAATTTCTAAAGGATAAATGTATGTATATACGTACAAGCCTATTTGGTAAGTCAATAAACTTCCTTTCTCATTCAGCCTTCTCCACTCGGGTAGGCTGTTTAGTTCATATTCACAGGATGAATGAGTAATAGTATCAATTATCGAAAGCCGTGGGTCACAACAAAAATATTTAACAATTAATTGATTCCTTGATCAGCTGTACTACTTATAAATCTATTCACGAGTGGATCTATACTATATCTAAAATCATCATATTTACAAATAACAGCCCTGATACATTCCAGATTTTTAGAAATGTACGCAAACTAGGAGATAAATGCGATTTAGTTTTTAGAAATTGATATAAAGTTAAACAATACCACTGCCTGATATAATAACGCGAGTAGTATATAAGTTTAACTAATGGGACTATTGTTACACATTTACTGCGTATTTAGTAGACCCTTGGATTTTTGTGTTCCTATGTTTGCCTATTTCCGAACTTTCATTTGACCCATATATTGTTGTCATGTCTTATTGTTCTAGATTCACCATCATTTGCCTATTACTTCCGTTTTGTATCACTTATAACTAAGTTACGTACAAACTGTTGCCTCCAAACTGTGTTGCTATGTTGTCAAGCATTTCAGGTATTTGATTGTACGAGTTCTAAGTCATGATTGAATAAGAATATGATCAGAATAGGGTTTGTGAAGATTGCAGTAATTTTAGTAGTTGAATTCATGAGTTGATGTAAGCTAAACCACCATTGAAAACATGAAAGCACTGGACAGCCATTTCGTCCTAGTAAGGGACTCCTCAATAGTGCACATCCACAAGCCCTTGGTTCTACGGCTAATATGAAGGAAGTTCCACCGTCGTCATCGAGACTCTTGGAATTACCACTCGAAGGTAGTCGCTAATGGGCACATGATCATTATCAGTACAGAAGATTTGTGTAGATTTTTGGGTTTTAGACAGTCATAAGTGCAGATCACGATGTCACTAAAGAAAACTAAATGAAAAATGACTCAAGATTTCATGAGTTATGTGAAGAAATAGAAAAATTCCACTTGTCGCGCACCTCCAGGATAAAGCAGCCAACCATCAGCTCTAAGATTAAACATTGGAACCGCAATACACTCATTTTAGTTCGGACAGCTAAGTAGTATCACTAGTCTTCATACTTCAGTCAATTATAACGTAGGACCAGGCACACATATGCATCGGTCCAAGTTGCCATACCTCATTAGCACAAAAAGATGATCATCAAATTCATACAAGTAGTTACTTCAATGGTAGTAATATATAAAAGAAAAATTGAATATAAGAATACAATACAGAGAAAAAGAATTAATTCGTAGAACAAAAGGTATAAAGTAATCTTAATCTCACGGTTTAAGGGAAGATAAAGAGTGTATAAACCTACAATATTTTGATCGATTCTGAGCCATGTCACACAAAGTCTCCAACCATTGGTTCCAATAGTCGCGCGGACCCCAACCAAGTAATCTACATCTACCGAAATGGCTCAGACTAAAAGTTAGTGACTTCAAGCACTGATGCTACCCGTAACTTTCTTCAAACCGTCTCCAACACTAGTCAGTATTGCGTGCCGTGGTAATCGGTGTTCAGGCATACGTAACACGTGGCCCAACCATCTCAGCCGATGAAGATTTATGACCTTATTAACTGGTTTACCATCATTCCCTAACATCCTTCGTCTAACCTCACTATTACTTGCCCGTTGATCCCGAAAGATGTTAGCAATATTTCCAAGACATACGTGATCAAATACTGGTGACTTACGATTATCTCCCACCCTTAATGGCCACTTTTCGCAGTCGTAAAGTAAAACCGAAAAACCGACACATAGTAAATCTTCATATCTAAAACATGTAGCTCATAGGCGGATATCTAAGCTCGTACTTAGTAAATCCCATATAAATAAGTAAAGCTAAACCCTGCTCCATGAATAACCACTTGCCAAATCGTTGATTTTCACTGTCTACATAAAAAAGATCGTTCCCGTTGTGACGGCCCAATTGATCTGCGACTGTGTTAGTCAAGCTGTTAATCGTTGGCTACAAGATCAATAATCCTCTAAAATCTCAACTGAATAGAATTTTAAGAAAAAAACATGACATACCTTAAAGGAACAAAACTATCATTGTATAAATAAAATAATCGACCTAAATATAGTCTAACTACTAGTTATTTGTGAACTAACAATGAATGAACAGTCAAGAATAGAAACATATGTCGTAGAAAATAATTAATGATTATGCACTTCAATTAGTTAAAACAACGTTCTTATAACTAATACACCATTTTCAAGCACTATAACAAAAATTCTAAACAAATCAGAAACCTGTATGATTAGAGGTTGATCATAATTTCCAAAGTAATAATAATAACAGTTAAAACCCTGTCTATTTTAAACTTACACAAGTTTCTGAATTCCTCTCCACTAGTTTTAGTGGAGCCATATTGGGTGGCCATAGAACAGACATCAATGTCTGTGTTACACCTTTTGCTTGAGTCAATCCATGTTCTAATGATTCACTAGGTTGAGAAAATATCAATGGATTTTTTGATGTTACTGAATGTATTAAGTAAGCAGTTAATCTTTTCCCAGGTGATGCTTGGTCAGAAGCTCGTAAAGACACAGTGGCAGCAATTAACGTTCTAGCAATGTTCATTGCTGGGTCATCATCAGATGCAGTATCATCAGTTTCGTCGTAATTTAAATTATTTAGAAAACTTACAGAACAATCCTGAGTTGTAGAGTTATTGAAGACAATTTGTGAATTGGAACATGGTATATTACAAGGTATTATTAAACCAGGCAATGTGAGATCGCCAATTAGAATAGCTTCCGTAAGTAAACAGATTAGTCGAGTATCACGTAGAAATAAATAGACATGAATTAGTGTAAATACCGTCACTGAATAGGATAGACGAGGTCTACGAACCTTTTTAAAAAAAACATCACAAAATTTGTAGAGCTTCATTGTTATTAAAAAGAAACGAAACGTTAGTTAGATTATAGTATATATATATATATAGAATTTCCCGTTATTATTACATTGTCAGAAACATTATAAAACATAATTAACAACGATTAACTTATTACTACAGCATCAATATCATAACACTAACTGTTAATTACTATAAAGACAATGATTCAATTCACTTGATTTTTAATTATTCAATCTTGGCCCTAAATGCCATTCTTTTCATTAAGAGTTTGGACAACCAGATGCTATCACCAACTTAAATCCATAAGATCTGCCTAGAAATCTAGTACATGAAGAAAATACACGTAGTAAATAATGTGCGTTGCCATTTTATTATTGTTATTTATATAATACGCATAAACACAAATAGTTCTTCTAAAAAACAGTTTCATATTCTTTGAAATGCTTAAATACCACACAAATAATCGATCACTAAAATTCTTACTAACGATAAGATACTACATATTCTCATATGATACCTAAGTAAACTCATAGACTGAGGTTACAAAACCATAGGCTGATTAGAATATTTTCTTCTCAAGCAATATTTTGAAAACACTAATGTTTTCTCACAAGCATTGAGTAGTACTTTTTAATGCGGACTATCCAAGTAGCATATTGGTAAGGTCAATATGAAAAGTTTCCTCGACTTAATCAAGACCTTAGCCATCTGGTGTGTACATTAGTTGTGTTTTACCTATCGACGTTTGCTCCAAAATGGATCCAAACTAAAGAGATTGATAAACAGAACATCAGATCGTATAGGCTGCCTACTCTAACACTATTGATTGAGTCAGAGCTTATGGTGAACTGTCATCGAAATTGATAACTTCAAGAGGTGTTCGTCAGAGTTATCCTTTTTCCACATTTTTATTTAAATTTGTCATAGATATTCTCCTAGACACAACACGCGTCGTCTGACATGCCAGGAAATTCTCTTGTTAGTTTAAAATACGCAGGTGATATAGTTATGTTTGATGAAGACGCTGACAAAGCGTAAGGTATTCTGGCCGCCTTAAGCAACAATGTTAACATTTATAGGATGAGTTTCTCTACCTCCAAATGAAAAAGGTTGCTTAAGAGCTGGTCTACACCAACGCCTGAACTAGTTATAGGAAGTGAAATAGTTGGGTACGTTGATCGATTCATTTATCTTGAAAGCCACGTCAGTCCTGATGGGCTAGTGTTTGACGAAATGCCAGAAGGAATTCAAAAAACTCAATCGGCTTTTGCCAACTCGCGGTACTTGCAGTGTTGGAAAGATCTCTGCCTGGTAACCAAAGGATTAGTTTACTGTGCAGCAGTTACCTTCATTCTCCTTTATGGTTGTGAAACGTAGTCATTTAAAACAGAGGATATTCGCAGGTTACTAGTTTTCTATCATTGATGTCGCCGAAGCATCGCACATTTATGTTGGGATCATCAAGTAGAGAATTTCAAGGTTAGATGCAGAGTACTAGGTAAGTATGGCAAACCAATTGATGAGGTAGTCAATATTTATCGAATGAGATGGCTAGAATGTGTATTGTGTATGCCTATCCATCGAATTCCTCGATGAGCGATAAAGGCTGTTGTAGAAGAGTAAGCTAAAAGAAAGCTAGTGGTTGACAAACCAAAACACAGCAGAAGTCCATGAAGACACTAACTGTTGGAGTAACCCATGTAGGCAGTCTCAAATTACCGGATGGGGCTACGAGTAATTATCGTGACCAATGGTTAGAGACCTCGAATAACATGGCTCAGAATCGTTCGCAATGGTTTGGGTGTATTCACACTCTGTTTTCATCTCCACCTGTAGCTCATCTAAAGTTAATGATGGTCCCAAGCCCGGACAATGGAGGAGAGTTGGGAATGGGGTCGGCAACCCCATCCCACAGAAAACAACCTTGATAAAAAAACGTTAAAATTAAGAAACAATTTAAACCATTTAAACTTTGCCTTCCGAGGTGAGGGGTCTTCATATTAAAAGAATTATGATGCCTCGGGATGAAAGTCGAGATCTTTCGAAAGTCACGAGGCCAATGCCCTTTCTAACAACCAGAGCAACAATTAATATAGGTACATGGAATGTTCGGACCATGCGGAACACGGGGATGATCAATCAAGTAGCTACGGAAATGAGGAGATACGACTTGTCAGTTTTCGGGATCACTGAAACACATTAGACCCAAGCTGGACAGCAAAGGCTAGATACGGGAGAGATGCTGTTTTACTCCGGTCACGAAGAGGAAAATTCTCCACATACTCAGGGAGTAGCTCTGGTGCTGTTCAAAGAAGCACGAACAACACTTATACGATGGAAATCTCATGGATCTAGGGTCATTAAGGCATCATTCAAAACAAAGGGAGAGAAAATCACAATGAATGTTATCCCCTGACATGCACCCACCAATGACGGCAACGACGACGGAAAAGATCAGTTCTATGAGAGGCTGATACCAATCATAACAAAGTGCCCAAGAAAGGATCTCATCATCCTGATGGGAGATCTAAACGCCAAAGTCGGAATGCACAACACCGTACATTAAGATATCATGAGACGACATGGACTGGGAGAGAGAAACGAAAATAGGGAGAGATTTACAAACCTATGTGCATCCAATAAATTGGTTATAGGCGGTACAATATTCCCACACAAACCCACATGAGTCTCACCGGATTACACAATACAGAATCAGATAGATCATATTTGCATCAATAAAAAATTCACAAGATCAATGAAAGACGTGAGAACCAGGAGAGGATCTGACATAGCTTCAGATCGCCACTGACTGGTGGTTGCCGAGATGAAACTGAAGTTAAAGAAACACTGGACAACTACAGGAACAGCATTACAAAGGTTCAATACAGCCTTACTTCGAGATACTAACAAACTCAACAAATTCAATATAACTATCAACAACACGTTCCAAGCTCTACGGGATCTACTGAAAGAACAAGGAACTACTATGGAAGACAACTGGTAAGGGATCAAAGAATCTCTGAATTCAACAAGTCAAGAGGTTCTTGACAGCAAGAAGCATTCTCATTAGGGATGGATCTCTATGGAAACCCTGGACAAGATTGAAGAAAGGAAGAACAGGAAGACAGCAATTAACAACAGTCGAACACGAGCAGAGATAATCAAGGCGCAAGCAGAGTACGCAGAAGCAAACAAGCAAGTGAAGAAGAGTATTAAAGCCGACAAGCAGAAATACATGGACGAACTAGCAACGACGGTGGAAAACGCTGCAATAGAAGGGAATATGAAACAATTATATGATACAATGAAGAAACTAGCAGGTAAATATAGTAAACCAGAGAAACCAGTTAAGGACAAAGAAGACAAACCAATCACAGAGATTCAAGAACAGAGGGAGATATGGTGAAACAATTCGAGGAATTCGTGATTAGATCAGCCCCATTGAATCCACCGGATATCGAAGCAGCACACACAAACATTCCTACAGATATCACTCCACCAACGACCGAAGAAATCAGGATGGCCATCAGACAAATTAACAGCGAGAAAGCAGCAAAACCTGACAATATACCGGCTGGAGGAATCAAGTCAAACATTGAAGTAACTCCAAGCATGCTTAACGTTCTATTCAGGAAGATTTGGGAGGAGAAACAAGTGCCGACAGACTGGAAGGAACGATGCTTCATCAATATACCAAATAAACGAGATCTTAGCAAATGTGAGAACTACAGGGGCATCACACTACTGTCAGTACCAGAGAAATTTTACAACAGTGTTGCTGAACCGGATGAAAGACGCAGTAGACGCTCGACTTCGAGATCAACAGGTTGGATTCCGTAAGCATCGGTCGTCCACAGACCAAGTTGAGACACCATAGATCATCGTTGTGCAACCAGTTTAGTGGAACTCGTCAATATACATCAAATTCATTGACTATGAGAAAGCATTTGACAGTGTGGATAGGAAAACATTATGGAAACTTCTTTGACACCATAAAGTTCCTCAGAAGATTGTCAACATTATCCAGAACTCATAGAACGGATTACAGTGCAAAGTCGTGCATGGAGGACAGCCCACAGATGCATTCCAAGTAAAAACCGGAGCCAGACAAGATTGACCACTCTAGTCTCTTCTCTTTCTTCTGATTGTTGACTAGATTATGAAGACCTCCACATCTGAGGGAAAGCACGGAATACAATGGACAGATTGGATCCAGCTAGACGATTTGGACTTAACAGATGACATAGCCCTCCTATCCCATACACACGAACAAATACAGACGAAGACAACTAATGTAGCAGTGGCATCTACATCAATAGACCTCAACATACACAAAAGTAAAAGCAAGATCCTCAAATACAACACGGAGAACATCAACACAACCACACTTGATGTAGAAACTCTGGAAGATGTGGAAACATTCACGTAACTGGGAAGCATCATTGGTGAACAAGGAGAATCTGATGCAGATATAAAGCCGAGGATTGACAAGGCAAGAACAACATTCCTACAATTGAAGAACATATGGAACTCAAAACAACTGTCAGCCAATATCAAAGTCACAATCTTCATTACGAAGACAGTCAAGACAGTTCTACTGTACGGAGATGAAACGTGGAGAACCATCATAATCATCAAGGTACAAGAATTTATAAACAGTTATCTACACAAGATACTGAATGTTCATTGATCAGATACCATCAGTAACAGCCTTTTGTGGGAGAAGACAAACTAGGTTCCATCTGAGGAGGAAATTAGGAAAAGATGTTGAGAGTCGATCGGACATATGTTGAGGAAATCACCAAACTGCATCACGAGGCAAGCCCTAACTTGAAATCCTGAAGCCAAAAGAAAAAGACCAGGGAACACACTGCGTCGGGAATTAGAGGCAGAGATGAAAAGGATGAATATCAACTGGAAAGAACTGCAAAGGATTGTCCATGACAAGGTTGGATGAGGAATGCTGGTTAGTGGCCTATGCTCCTCCACGAGTAACAGGTGTGAATAAGTACATTTATGTTCTGGTCTAAAACTAGCTTGGTTTTCCAAAATTAACTGTTAGCAAACCCCAGTCAAGTGTTGAATGAGTACTGGGGTTAATATTTCAAAAACTACATCAGTCGAATTGACTTCTCTGTGATTATCATAATAGTTTTGTCCTTTCCCATAGACTGGAACGACCAGCAATGGAGACCACTCAAATGGGATTACGTCCAGCTAACATTTCAGTCAACCTAACAGATAAAACTGGACCATAATCTCTAAAATCTCAGGACTTAATTCGTCTTGACCTTTTTCCTTCCGTCGTTTAAGATTAGCTTTGGATTTTCCTACTTCTTTAGGAGTTGGACAGCATATTCTAACATCCCATTCAGGTTGCTTGATAAAAGCAGCCAACTGAAGGGTAGATAGAAAAAAGTTTTGAAAGTGTTTTTTTAATCGTTTCGGTCTCTTGGGTTGAGAGTGGATCTCCATAACTTCCCAATTTTTAATAGTTGTTTCTTTGATAAATTTGAATAGTTATGTGTTGTTACTTATTTTCGACATTTTCTTCTTTATTTTCGCTGCCCACTACTCCTCATGACCATTCCAAACAACATAGATTGAGTCTACATTTAATTGACTTTCGCTTTTCATCATGTTCAGAGCCTGATGGGATCAGTTTCCGAGCATCCAACAGTTCAGTAGACACTACTGAAATCTACCGATTCTTTTTCTAACCTTTTAGTTAGAGTCACTCGTAGACATCACTGCTCGTTTCACGATTGTCTGCATATCATTCCGAACCATGTAGGGATGAAGAGTACTTTGACAATCAACAAACTGCCTCTCCAGTTGTTCCTGAAATATACTCTTAACTTTTTCATCATCAAGTTGAGCTCTAGGGGGTTTTCTTGTTGTGGCTTTTCTACGCCTAGTAAGATGCAAACGAATGCGTGATCGTACTAGAACAAGACCAGAGTCTGGATATATGCTCCAGAATGAAAATCAGTCTTCTATCGGGTCACTCCAAAAGTGGCTCATGATGATATAGTCGAATTGTGCCTATCGTTGAGTAGACAGTGAGGGTCACCATATCAGACGATGTCCCTCTTTATACTTGAAGTTAGTGCTTGCTAAGAATAAACGGTTGTCTGAGCATCGTTGCAGCAGCCGGTCATCGTTATCTGCTCGCCAAGCTTGGACACTGTAAGACACATATAAATGTTTTCCAGTTTGGTCTACACTACCTACTTGAGTGTCAAAATCTCCTGCTACAATTAATAAGTCCGAGCATATGGCTTTTTACGGGAGAGCAAATAGTTTTCTATAAAACTCAACCTTCACCTTATCCGAACTGCAGTGTGAGCGCAAACGGGGAAGATAATAAGGCCACGGTGTTTGTCCCCTTCCAAGTCCTTACTTCTTGACTTAGTCAGACAGCCTACAAACGACTGTCTATTGGAATCCAGTCTAGGGGATCCTGTCGTAGTGTTATCCCTACGCCATTAAAGCCATGAGAAGTGACAATCAAGTCTCCAGATACAAAGAGTGTAAATCGCGACTGCTTTCTGTACTGACTAGGTGAAATCAAATAAATGACCGCATTTGAATCCTGTATATGCACCTCGGAAACCAAGCATACATCGATGACACAAGATTCTAGAGTCCTAGCTAAGGGAGCTGATTTATCAGAACGATGATTGAAGAAACGGCAACTCGTAGAACTAATTTATGGATTAATACTACATATACTCTTACTATATAACTATTCTGTAACTAGACTACTTTGTCTATATATTCCACTTATCATAAGCTATCGGTTGACCTATTAACTACTGCCAGTCGATTACTCACAGTCTTCCTTAACAAACATTTTTTGGTCTGTTTATGCACAGAAGTTATCTTTTATTTTATAGTGTGGTGAGGTCTATTCTGTTTGTATATAAACTGAGTTTGTTTAAAACATGGATACAGTAGAGACTGGTTGCTGACTTTTAGACTCAAAGAAAAGACACATAGAGAAGTCAGAGAATAGTGAACTAATAGGAACTTAGCTGCTGACTCAAGGTTAGTAGTGCTGGTCCAATTTATAATTGGCTGTCAGAGGAGATACTAAGCTACAGAGTAATATTAGACGCGAATTATAATCAGGATTCTGATTAGCAACTTGTCACATGGTTTCGATCTGCGGTCACAAGATATAATACAAGTCTGAGGACCTATTTGACATAAGATATGAATACTGAAAGCTCTAACATATAGTTTAGACGGCAGTTTTAAGAGGTCAGCAATAACATTTCGTAGACTCGAGTAGTTAGCATCGGTGGCACATGGGGATAAAGTCATGGGAGAAGGGTTGGCGGTGGAGATAGAAGGAACATCAAGAAGGGATTTGATAGTGAACAAAAGGATCTCTAGTAATGTTAGGGGTACGGGGGCAGTTGTCACTCTCCAGTTGCCCAAACCGTAAAACGATATTTCTTCTTGAAAGACCTAATTTATTTATTTATTTAAATCAGAGGGGGGTTTTGTGGAGAATTTAGTATTTTCACAGTTGAAATCATGAGTCCATTGAAGCTAGACCACCATCGAAAACCTGGAAGCACTGGACGGCCGTTTCGTCCTATTATGGGACTCATCAGCAGTGCGCATCCACGATCCCAAACTCGCGAGATTCGAACCCAGGACCTACCAGTCTCGAGCCGAAGCCCTTAACAGATAGACCACTGAGCCGGCATTCAACGGTGTTTATTTAAACACATAAATGTTGGTACAAGGAGGCACAAAATACATATGCGCCACACAAATCAAATGATTTGTGTGAGGGCTGGGGTACTTGCCAGGACATTCAAACCGAGGCAGGTGGTTTTCTTAGGGGGCTGCTCCTCGAGTCTTTGACCTAGAGGTCTAATCAACAAGGCAATGGAGCATCGTAAGAAGATGCAGTCCCATGGTAGCAGGTGACTAACGATTTATTCATACGCCATTTGTTCCCTCAGGAAACGAGCTCATGTGCACCGTTCGTTTAGAATTAGGGTTTCCCAACTCCCCTAGGTGGATCTCCCATACCCACCAATCCGGTTAAAGAGCCAAACACACGCTTTCCGTTTTCTCAATTTCGTAAAAAACACCGTCGCAAGAAGGCAGTGAGTAGGACTTCCCTGACAGTGGTTGTATACGCGTGGCCATGTAAGAGCATTTTGAGAGGGAGGGCTAACTCTCGATCGTACCAAAGCATTTGGGGGACCTGAGAAGGAAACTGGGTTATGGGTAGTCTTAATGAACTGGAAGAGTGACCGAGGAGTCCAAAGGACAACTGATTGAGGCCGGTTATACACGACCTTCCTGTGAGAAGTTTGTAAAGTGTTAGCTCCGTGCTTCAAAAGGCCTTATCATCGGAGACGGAAAGCCGTGAGTTAAAATGAGATATGATGTTTTTAGGGCCAGTCTTTTCTAGCTCCTTCCTTCTGTTGTGGGGCAACTTCGCAATAAGCGGTGACTGTCTGGGGGAACACCTTGCTGCCCCCATACCTCGTCACATCCAGCAATATGACTTTGCTCTCAGACAATTATCTTGTTGCATTTACTCTTATCGCTCCCCAACCGATCTGCCTGGCATGGTAGAACCTAAAGGAAAACTTTTTCCCCAATATAGCCCGATTGAGTAATTACAATAAGCAAGGCCGATCACCATGTCAATATAGGAACCACTCAATGGTTCAAAGAATTTGTGCTAACTATAAGACACGAAGAGCCTGAGCTATATACTCCATGGGCTCGTGAGCACTCATTTTCCATCACAATGTTTTGCCCCCAAATGCCCTGGTAAGGCCGAGAGTGAGGAGAGTCCGCTCTTCTTCTAGAAATGCTCTCACATGGTCACCACAGTTACTTTGATTATTATAATAGACGTTACTTTCTGAATGAAGCTAAAACGCCTTTAAATTCATAAGAAAATAGATGAACTGTTTTTGTTGCAATGTTTCATTTGAAATTTACTCAGCTATATGGTTCCTAGTGTTTTACAAATCATCGGAGGAGCGAAAATACTTACCTACAGTTAAATCGCAGCATAAAACTTCATAAATCCGTTTTCTTTTCAAAATGAGCTTTTGAGTTTGTTGATTATAAGTAGCTGGCTGAAACGGGACTAGTTTTATAAATGTGTTAGGGTGGTAAACCCAAGACACGAAATTTAGTCTATGATGTCATCAACTATTAGTTCTTACACACAGAAAGTACACAATAAAAACCTGATTAAGCCTACTTAAACGGTGGACGGGTATGTGTTAACTTGAAGAATATATATTATATGGAAATTAAAACGCGTAGTTTCTTTTTTCCATCACATATATATTCAAGCTACAGAGGAAAAACATTTGTCAACTTACTGTCCCTAGATTTGTTGTTGCATCCGATTTATATTGCTTAAATAGTGAGTAGATATGTAATGGTATAAATAATCTTCTCAGTAACTGGTCACACAGTACTTCATTTAAACCTTCTATACCCAATGACAACAAGTCATCTATGTAGTGTAAATGATCAATATGTTCTGCAACCAAATCTTTCAACTTAGTTTGACATCTGTTAAGTAATAACAAAAAAAATTATCTATTGTTAATAAATCCGTACCAAATATTGAATGAATATTTTAAGACAAACATATTTACTGTGAAATGAAAACATGATATGACTAAAGCATAAACATAAGTAATATGGAAGGATGTATCCGGATGAAAATTGAAGAAATGGTAACTCTCTGAACTAATTATTGTAATGTTATTATTGTATTATTACTGGGTAACTGGGCTATATATATATAGTGTTTATCTTAAGCTTTCGTATAACCCACTATCTATCACTGTACTCTTTATAATTCCTATTTTATTACCGATCGATTATTCGCAGCTTGCCCTATTCACAACCACTTTTGGCTTATTTATAACTGTGATTTTTGAGTTTAAAGGTACGATAAGGCCCAGTATGTTTATATGTAGGCCTATGTATGTTTGAAATAATAACGGAGGCTGGCTGTTGACTTGTCCTTGGACTCGAGGCAACGGATAGAGAAGGTTTGAGTATAGCAGACCAATCAGGACTTACTCTGCGTCGACCCAAGGTTGACGCTGCTGACCAGATGTGTAAGTGGACAAGTCTAGGACACCAGGACACAGAAGAAATAGTAGACGCGGCATAGATAAAAATTGGATTTAAAATTCAGAGTAGTGAGTTTAACTCGTGATATTGATCAATGATCTTAAGCAACAACAGGAAGAATGTGCACAAACAGGTATCCCAACAGTTTTCAACAACTTCAGTCAACAGGCTACTATCAGTGGTAAACTGTACAAACTGTAGCAAAAAACATGTGATCAACTGGGGTATGAATTCTATCAAGATTTATGTGTAGTATATCAACCTACTGAATGTTTGATGGAAAGCAATCATCGTAACTTATTGTTCTAATGAATAGTTCTTCCAGTTACGAACGGAATTTGACACAATACCATAGTACAGTTAATTTAGTGTTAAACGTTCACAAGAAATCAATGTGCCACTAAATTTAAATTTTCAGTGAGTTTTCGTTAGTAAATATAAATTTATTAAACGGTCCATTTTAATTACTGCAATACAACTCAAAAACCAAGTATAAATTTTTGTTCTAAGCGTAGCCAATTTCTATGAGTGAAAACTAATGATACTACCAGGCCGTTAGAACTGAATTAGGCGAAATAAGATTCAGGAACAGGTCGTTAAAATCTCTGAGACGGGACTAAAGAGAACTAAAAACAACTAGCAAATTATTAAACACAATGGATTTCAATCTCCCATACATCCTGACCCCTTGATAAGCTTAAGAAAAAGCGAGGACAATATTTGCAGAATAGAATGAATTCATTATATTTCGAAGCTCCTCATCAGCTACGAACGGCCATAGTTTACAATTGAAACATTATAATAAAAGTGTTATAACACACCATAATCAATGAAGTTTAAATCGAAACGCCTTAAACAAGAGGAAACAATATATTTAACATAATAATTAAAATTGATTAGTATTTATATGACAATATTTCGATTGTGAATTTAGGCCGTTTGCAGCTGATGAGAAGCCTTGAAATATAATGAATTCATTTTATTCTGCAAATACTGTTCTCGCTTTATTTACGATTTCAATCCATTCATCCACCAGATAAGGTATAGAATTTTCAGAACAACTACTACATTGTAACCATATCTATTGAAGAATCCAAGTCTATATATAGTTTTGAAAAATCTGAATTAATCTCCAATATCGAAATGGTCCAGAAATCATGTAACTTTAAAAACATTAACAAATTGATTCATAAGAGCATAAAGTTGGTATTGAAAGTAAAATAGATCTAGACGAAGATACAAGTATACAACAAAAGCTAAAAATTACATATAGGATGATAACAGTTGGTTATTTAACGTTTTTGCTCAAATAGAACGAATTCATCTATAAACATCAACTGGGAGTTCATAACCATAGGTTCCTAATAATCTAACAATCAGAGAAAATCTACGCATTGTCATATAAAACTCATTCCCGATAGCTTATATCCTACGCATTGAACTTTCCTCTATTTTCCTTTCTATTCACATATCCTGTTAACTCAATACTACACACAGCAGAACGACGTACTAGATGTTTTTACAACTGACTGGTTTGTTTCAATCAACGTAACCAATATATGAAAAGAAGGGCAAAAATATGTAGAACAATGTGCATTATAAACAATCAAAAAAATATCACTTACTTATGACAATCAATATCTAATATTGTATTACCTATTGACCACACAAGATGTGAGAAATAAATTAATGAAGTCTGATGGTGAATAAACTCCAAAGCAGCTTCATCTTTAACTATTAACAACAAAGAACATATTGGTTAAAAGATGAATTAAAACAAAACGAAAAACAATTATGACAAACCCCACCTTTATGTACATTTAAAGTGATAGTACGTACAGCAATACGAACCATACCCTCTGGGTGAGCGAACAATTTAATCGCTTCAACATATAAATCAAACTCTCGACGAGACTATAATATAATGATGATAATGAACAGTTTTTTAATGCGTGTTTAAAAAAGCATTACCTCAATGTAGAAAAAGCTGATTGTATTTACGTTGAGACGAAAGGATAATATTTTTAGGAAGGAAATATAATAAGCCATCACCTGAGAGATAGAAAAGAGTTGATAAATAGCTATGTGGATCTACTTCTTCGTCGGCGAAATCAAAACGATGAGTAATAATAGCATTTGTATGATTGTTTGACAAAAGGTAATCTGTAAAAAAAATTTCAAATAAGAAGGCAAACGAATACTTACAGATGGCTGTTTGATTTGTTATGTTTTCAAATAAAATATTTAAAGTTTGTAGTAACTGAACACATATTCTTCGACTTAAATCTTGTTTCATATACTGCAAGAAGTATTCCAAAATATTCTTTTCAAGAAAAAAGCTAAATAATATCTTTTTAAGTGAATCAGAAAGTTACTCCATGACCGAACTATCATTTTGATCACCCCAGATTAATATTTCTGCAATTAATCGAAGGGCTTCAACCAGTATCCCATAGTTTTGTTCATTAACAGCTCGATTCTTTTGTAATACGGAATGAAGATATCTATAAAAATAGATTGTAAATCAAATGCTGAGTCTAGGTCAACCTTGATTAAACTACTCAGAAGAAATAATTAATTGAATTTTTTTTTAAACTGTAGCAAAAAACATGTGATCAACTGGGGTATGAATTCTATCAAGATTTATGTGTAGTAAAGCAGGACATTCCAATTTACGTAAGAAATACGTGGTCAACAAGTGGCTTACAGAAATATGATTTATTTACAAGGGGATGTCGTAATTTGGTATGACTCACTAGTCAAGTAGGAGACCACATAATTGACCTAGCCATACTTTTATAATGAGGCCCAGCGGTAATGCCAGGATCCCTGATTTAAAGTAGAGGGGTTTTCAACTTGCAAATCAATGACAAGAAACCTGGTCCTTTGACCACAAAGTTACAATTTCTTGAGTGGAGCTCATTTAGTGTATATGACTTCATGTACTAGGTATCATGTTACAATTTTCTTGTGACAGCTAATGATATCAACCGGTTTCCCAACCCGAAGTAGATAGAGTTCAAGAAGGTGAGATATCAGTTGAACAAGAAGTGTGTAAGAATATGGGATCTTTCTTGACCGACCTTGTGTTAAAACTCTTAATAGAACCCTGAAACATATGACTCATAGAACAGATGAATCCACAAACTAGGTACTCTAAATCATCATATCCTAATGGTTGGTCTGGAAATGACCCAGTTCCTTAAATGCCACTTTACACAACTGAACCGAACAAGTACATCGAGAACTCTGATATTTAAATACCTGAGGTGACAGGCCCCGTATAACATATCTAACTGCTGGTTTATTACTGGGAAACAGGTAAACCTGGTTTTCGACCGGTTTGGGAGACGTCAATGAAATACGTCCGTCAACCCCGAGGTAGTTCAGAAACATGCTTTGTACACCTACCTGGAACCTGCTCTGAAAGTCGGTGAACTCGTAAAATCTCCCAAATTAACGCAAGTGGACCATCTTTCATCTAATTTCCAAAAAGGGGAAGAAATCTAGCCCAAGCTGTTCCAAACTCGTATATCAGCTCCAAGCATGAACATAATAGGATGATCGACAGGCGACCGAATGAAAATACTCACTGATTAAGTATATCACTTTTAGTGGTCCCATGTTAACATGACACGTAGTATTTTAGAACAGAACAGTAGGACTTTTGACTGAAACTGGAAAGTTTAGATTCCCGCTTTCCTCCTGACTTCGAAGATAAATTCAACACAATTCTATGTCATTTATTTATAACAGAACAAACTTGGTGCGATAAGACACCAAGGTATGAGTTGCGTAAATCGAAATAAAAATATTGAGGGTAAAACCAAACCAAAAACCATATAATACACAGAAAATGAGATTAGATGCTGAACAACACAGTTCAAAAATTAGCGGAGCCAAGATACATCTCATCCAGTAACAAGATATTTTACAGTTCATAAGCAACACAACAAAATATTGCGACATAGATACAGACTTCTTTTCTTTGTCACCTGAGATGATATCTTACACCACTGAGCTGAGAAATATCTATGACCCTATTCAACAAATGAGGATGAACTAACAGGGTGTTACTAGGTAGTTGAAACTGAATTATTTTGTCTTATGTGCAGCAGGTCGTAGGGAAATTTATGACGAATATCCTAGCCTGAGATTCCAGACTAAACAGAAAAACGATGAAGCTACACCATGCTATATTGCTAAAACTGAGTGACAACGATAACCGAAGGGACTTTGGTCGACGACGATACACCCACAATAGGATGATTAATCTTCCGCTGAAAAAACAGTGACTATAATTTACGGACGGCCTTTGAGCGACGCTAGACTGACCTTAAAAGTGTCCGTCTAATAACCAGGACCAAATGAGGGTTATAAACCTGTGATTTACAATTTATGGTTAAGGTTAGAGTTAGATTCAGGGTTTTCACCACGAACTGACATCGGCTATAATCTCAAAACTTTATTTAGCCAAACGGATGAGTAAATTTCGCGCCAAAATCCGAGAGCTGTTATCTTATACGTGATTGGTTCGTCCACAAATTATAGTCTCCCCGAAAAAAACTTAAAAAGTGAATGTATATGTTGGTTGTACATAACTTATGTTTAGTCAAGTATTAAGTCCATTTTGAACATCCTAAAAGACTATGTTTGCTGAAGGCATTTACTCACTAAGGATTAAAAAACAGTATATCCCTCGGCTACTTATAAGTCACAAACGCCATAATGAAGCACTTACGACAGTTTCCACAGTATTTATGGACAAAGACTCCACAAATGTCAAGAAAAGAAGCAACTCCGACGCTGCAAGTCTTTGAGAGTCTAAATTAAAACGCCGACTATACTCAGAACGTCTGTGACTAGTTAGGAATGCAGATCAAATGCAAAACTTTACATAACAGTAAGATTTCCACCTAATCTGCCTGTTCGATAGCGAAAGATAAGTTGTACACGGAATTTTGACAAGAAAACAGCTCTTTGAAGACTAATAGGAGACTGCTTTGCCGCACACCATATTTCATACAGAATTAATTAGACGTAATTAAATGAACTATGAAGTAATGAATATACCATTGAAAGACATTGAAAAATCCAGTACAACTAGAACTAACCTCAAATTTTCAAGAGAATGAACCTTTTTTGGCTTCGAGAGACTACTTTTCCCTCGTCCGAACATCCTTTAGGTTGATACGCACATCATCTTAATACGCGCCGTCCAATATCCAAAATGCCTGTGATGTATTGGCCTAGTACGTTTTGATTTGTAAACGATTTAAAGGGACACTACTTCGGAACATATTTAGCAGGTTGATAGACTCACATTGTCAGGTTTGTTCCATCGAACCAGGATTGTGGCTGGAGACCGATTAGTTTTGAGTTGTGTCTGTTTGATTTTTCGGATTCATATTTGTGTATTGAAGATAGAAGGCCACTGTCCTGTGTTATTCCTTGGGCTCCGTTCTACTGGATAGGTCAACTGAAAGTTCTAACACCGCTGCTTATGTAATAGGCCCCAAGACTTGACGGCTCAGTGTGAAAACCTGCACGCCACATATATTTTGTTTGTTCCTCTATTTCAAACCCCTTTATCATGTCCTCCGAATTTTCCTAGACTTTTCGAGAAAAAGCGAGTAGATATGTCAGGCTCGAAAACACTTCTAAGTATTCTATGCATCAAAGTCAGGCAATCTCCGTATACACGGTAAGACGGGGGTAAGGAAATCTAACTTCTCATGCCACCCTATGTATGGCAATTCTAGAAATCCTGTAATCGCACAGTTGGCTATCCTTTTCACATTTTTCAAGACACCAAGGTCATATCCTAAACAGGGGCTTGCAGCTTAAATGCAGTTTTCAAGTTTGGACCTCACCAAGGTTGTGTATACCGTGGTGGACGTACTTGTGCCCAACTTGGTAAACATCCGTCTTAAGGCCCTGATGGTTCTGAACCCCTTGGATGAAATCGCATGGAAATATGCTGTTGTGGCTCGTCACTGTCTCTAAATCAATGTGAGACAGGTCTAAAGGCACTGAAGCTTCTCCAATGCTGAATTCATTCACTTTTTAATCTCTGATATTCATGTAGACACACTTGGACACATCGATAGGCTTCGGCTAAGCGGAACATCTAAATCAGTCAGGGATGAACGTGCATCTACACTACTTGCTACATTCCACCCTATTTTGACGCCATCAGCATAAAATAATATTCGATACATTGAGGTAAATGGGAGTTTATTTACAGGTAGGGTAAAATGTAAAGGATATAAAAGAGAGACTTGCAGTACTAGACTAACCATTGGTTTCCATCAATAACACCTGAAATACATACTTTTTCTTGTTTATACACCGTTCGACACCGAACCCTCAGACAACAAATGAAGTATCCCCTGCGGAAGCGTTACTTGGCAGAAAAATACGTACACATTTTGATAGCATTCGTCCGACTCCAGCTCTTAAGCCGCAACGAAACGTGATGATGGAGAAACAGTACAATAGTCATCATGGGGCACAAAAACGATTGTTCAGTGTGGGTCAAAAGGTACTTGCTATGGACTATCGAGGAAAACATCCTACATGGATAGCTGGTCGGATCGTGCAAAAGAAAGGAAATGTGGTTTACGAGGTGTCCGTTGGTTCAGAAATCTGGGTGCGTCATGCTAACCAACTGAAATCAACCTCGATCTCCAACGACGAAACGCAGCATAGATTACCTCTTGATGTTCTGCTAGACACCTTTGAGATCAAAACACCTGAAACAGACAGGACAGTCAAGGCGCAAACGAAGGATGATACAACGTCCTTATTACCTAGAAGATGGACTAACCGGAAGCGCAAACCAGTAAAGCGGTTGCAGTTGGACCCTAACAACAGATCCTAGGAATTTGCTCAAGTGGGAGGTGTTAGTGGGATATAGATTGGATTAAGCATGTTTTATGCATGATGGTGTTGCTGCGCGCTGATTGGTTAGTTCTAAACCGATCAACCCGGGCATATTATTGCAGAAAAATCTATAAGCTTCTTATGCATATACTATAAATATATGAACGATATTTAAACTATTGATTGCTGATTGCTGTTCACTTATCATTATTATTTTGAATACAATTTCATTCCTGTTCAACGTGTTCTGATTTTGGGGTCTTGTTGAGTGTCATCGTATAAGAATACTAAGCAATAAGAATAGCTGGGTCGTTTATATAGTAAAAAAATACAATTATAACATAAGGGGTCCATAAATTCCTAGATTTTCCACATTCATAAGGAATCTACCACACGGGACCTTATCAAATCCTTTGCTGAAGTAGACGTAAACGACGTCAACTGACATCTCAGTCTCAAATGACTCCTATCTCCGTTTTGAAGACTATATGGAGAGGTTCAAAATCTGGTTCATGTATAGAAAAGATGTTAAAAATGATAATTTCACAGATTGTTTCTTGACATTATCAAAAAGCATATAAGCTACTGCAGAATCGGGCTTTTCTAGAGAAGCCAACTTCATTGTCATACGGATCTCCCAGGGAATTAATGATTAGCCATGCCCGGTGTGATAGCTATGAATGCAGGGAGAGACCTAAGTTTCACAAAATGGTGCGACGGAATAATCAGAAAGTTAAAGACTTTATATTCGAACCACAGAATCCGACCGCGAAATGTGATTTCGGAGACGATTTGGAAACTCAACTTCGTGATAGGTTGATTGCTAATATAAACAGTCTAAATTTGTAAAAAACAATTATTTCAGAAACCAAAAAGTTCGTTTCAAGAAATTAAAGCAGCATGTATTAACTATGAGATAGTGAATGAAATTTATTTTCAGTCACTGAAAATTTCTTACTTTGTTTAACAGTCACAATGAACTACATGCTTAGAATCGCCCAAACTCGGGGGTGTTTGGTAATCGCTCCCATTTTCGTGGAAATATGGAAAATGGTTCAACAAGGATTTGAACAGCATGCTACAGATGTGATCATAGGTTTGGTCAATGCTTACCCTGTGGTAAATGTCACTGACGTAAATCACGTGTATTTCATCATGCTAAATTTCTGGGGTGTGTTGAAATGGGACATATCCAGTAGGTTTCTAAAACTAACGTTCATTTCGCCGCAAGTAATGTTGAATTTCGTAATGGGGATCCTATTAATTTAGGCAATTCTAATAACCATATGCTATACTTATTTACAACTTCAAATAAATTGACCTCACATTCAAAGACGATTATATTCTTCCAGCGATGCTTTTCACGATTTTATTGATGACACTGGCAGTATCGAATCCATTATATTAGTTGGAAAATTTAAGTCATTAAATCCCGGTACTATAATTGAGCCTACTGAAGTTGATATTTTGAGTACTACTAGTCATAAACTTCCTGTTCCTGGGTTTCTTAATTTGTTGACTAGAGATGATAAATCTTTTATACTAAATAGTGTGTGGTGACCGGACAGTCTCTATAAGAACACGATTGGAACCAATTGTACCAGAGATTGTTTTACTGTATTTGGTTAACTTAATCAGTTTCAATTCTTGTTACGCTATCCGCCTTGTTTGGTTCGAAATTGCTCACGCACTGCCCATTTCGCCTGTACCCTTTGGTACGTCTCGGTATTATTTCGATACCACGAGATCGCCAATAAATATACTTGATCTGGATTAATAAAGCCTTCCGATTTACGAGCTATCAAATGAACCAAGTCGTTTTTGGGCGCGTAATCGAATTGTAGTTGTGATAATAGTCCGTCCTCGATTCGACAACCACTACAAGTGTATCGCTCTTCACTCATTGTAGACCATCTATCATGAGTCTAGAAAATTTAAGAATGCTTCAGAGACGGCCTTCCTTACTGACCACTGAATATGTTCCTAATGAAGTAATTGATAACTTTCTAGCCACAGGACCAAGTTCAAAGAAATACGCACGACTCTTAAGCTCTTCCATTCCCGTGAGCAAGCAGGAAATTTTAAGATTTTGAAAACAAACATCAATTCCCCTGCAGCTTCAAAATTCAAATTCCCGGAGAGGAGAGGAGATAAAGTTTTCCAGTGCAAAAGATGATGAAAAATGAACGATAAAAAAAGCAAAGGTCACGCGCAAAACTAAATGGTAAAACTGCAAGCACAACTATCTTTTCTGAAACTGTTTTAGCGTTGTTGACATAATCCGAGTATTCTTTAGGAATACTAAACGAAGTCTAAAAAACATACCAGTAGAAAGTTAACAAACTGACGAGCTTAATTATTAAAACTTTAGTTACAAGCGATTCGCTGATATGGAATAAAAATAGTCAGTTAGACAACAGTGTGGAGATGAAAAATATCTCTCCCAGGATCAGTGGAATTGTCAACTGAACTTTAACTTTACACACTGTATTTTATACAATAAAAACTCCGCAGAACTTCCGTTGGTCAAAGATTTTTTAGGTTGAGATAAAATCGGGTTATAGATGGACTGATGAAGCCCAAGTCAAAAATAATTTGTGCTATGTCTCAAACAACTAGTGAACACAGGTCTAACAACTTTCCCTTTACTGACTAAAAGGAATATAAAATAAAATATTGTATATTTCAGGTTCTGACTTCTATTTTTTGTCACACCGAGAATAAGAATTACCAACATCTCAACACCATATTGTTAGTGTTACGATAGGATGAGTAAGTACAGATAATGATTTGACTTCCGGGTAAGACCTAATAGACTACGTAGTTGCACCACGACAAATAGACGATTTTGGGATTAGGTATATTGTCACGGCAACAACGATAGATGTACCAATACTGAATAAGACCATAATCCGACATATCTACTATTAGTTGTTTCACACCAGATACCAATGTGTT
Organism: Schistosoma rodhaini; assembly: GCA_944470415.2. Taxonomy (NCBI): domain Eukaryota; kingdom Metazoa; phylum Platyhelminthes; class Trematoda; order Strigeidida; family Schistosomatidae; genus Schistosoma; species Schistosoma rodhaini. The sequence continues at coordinate 40,854,143 of OX104044.1, forward strand.
ATGATTTTTTCACAGTTCAGTATAGTTTAGTGTGGAATAGACTATCCTCACCTGAAAGTAACTATGACACTGCCACCAAGCCGAAATAACGTATAACTCTGTACCCAAATCTAAGAGCATTTATCAAATATCTCCAGGAATTCCACTCAACTGCAAGACGATTTTGCATGGATCACTCAGCACATAGATTTGTAAAGTTATGGTCCACTTCCTTATTAGTACTATTATGATAAAAGACCTAATCCTAACATTGCAGATATGTCATGATGTGACTACCTAATCCACGAGATCCTACATGGAAGTTTGATCATCGTCTAAACTGACTCATCGTATTGTAACTATTTTAGTGCCGTTGTTTGATAAACGTTCACCGCGATAACCGTTATAATACAAATCTTATAGGTGCATAAAATCAGAAGGCAAAAAGAAGCGGTAGCTACGGTTTCATTGACAAATGACGCAGGCCAGAAAGTTATAAGCACATGAGCGAATATCAGCGAGAGAAGCAAATATGGCATGCATTGGAAATGGCGGGTAAGCCAACTCCTTTTATCAAGTGTAACTCAATATTTATAGTCCGATAAAAATAAATAAAAGGCATGTGATAAATGGTGTAAGAAGTGTACACACACCTACGCTCATATAAAAATGGTCAGGGTTATTAAGTGAATAATTGACAAGGTCAAAACATGACTCATGATCGGTAGACTAATTGGCTTGTCCAGAAACATGAATAAGCTATTTAGGTGTAGCATAGTACACGACGTTACACTTTTCCCCACACTATCACCAATATGTTTGGCATTTCTTGAGAACACATTTAGGCTGAAGATAGAACAATGTATTTAATATGAATAAAAGTGGTAAGTTACGCAAGATTAACCACGCCTGCATGGCTGAGCAATGTCATCTGATCGATTCTCGAATGAATGTTCCCTCGTTCAGTATTTTGAGTCCTTTCTCTATGTTAAATGTTGAATATCTATTTTCTCAGTTGTCTCAAGTTCAGCTTTGAGGATTGTGTGGTTCGTATCAATCTCACTACAAATTTATGTCTTCAAAAACTATCAACATGTTATGAATATATCCCACACCCAATTTCATTCATGTGTTCATAAATAAATAACAAAAGACATAAAATCCCCCAATCACCAACCGTTGTGGGTCATACCATTAGACACCTACTTCTTCCATCCAATTCAGAGTTTTGTCAGCGTTTGAAATTCACTTATTTTCTTCTATGAAGCTGCATATAATTGTTTAGGTTTTTATTTTAAGTAGACACATAACCCACCAAACATATGGATACTGCCTGACCATTAAACATCTTGAAAAATTCATGCCATCATGAACTACTATAAGTTCTTGGTACAAATCCTACCGGCTTAGGAAGTTTAATATTTCGATTTTATCAGCATTCAAATGCTTTTTGCTTACTTCTTTATCTCTTCGTCCATGGAATCCACAATCCTAAGCTCTTTTTTGTTATACCTTGTGAAAATTAAATTTCGGACAACTTCTGAGGACTGATAATGCACTAATATTTTATATATATTCTCATTATATAACTGTTCAGTAACTAAGCTACGTATATCTATATTCCCCTTATTATAAGCTCTATTTTGACCTATAGACCATTATGATACGATTTACCATTCTTAAATTATACTCGATTTATTAATTACAGTCTCTCACGGACGTAGCCACTTTTTGGCTTGATCTTGCATGAATATTATTTCCTATTTTATGGTGTGATGCGGTCTAATTGGCTGGTACATAAACCAAGTATGTTTGAAATATGTGATTCGCATGGTGGAAGCTGGTATTGGCGTTCTGTGTTCACTTGAAAGGGCTATGAGAACAGTGGATAAAAAAGAATGCTACGTTGCTCATACCGGTCAAACGTCATTGGTTTGGCACAGCACTTAGTTTTTTTAGGTCGTATTTCGAGTGGCGAACAAATCACGTGATAAGTATTCGGACTTCAGGTTACAACACTTTTATTTCGAGCTTCCGTATTACCTATTTATCTCTACAGTTTTCGAACAACCGATAATCTTATCAGTGCCTTATAGCTTATACCGTTAGTTAACTTTGCATCAGCTTGACACCCCAGAAAGATATCTAACCTATAATAAAGGAGGTATAGCTATCTAACTTTATCGTAACATGGTACCAGTACATATGATGTTATAACAAGGTATGTAATATGGATCTTATGCTAAAGTACACCAAGACATACTACAACTAAAAGAGAGACTAATGTTACAAAATGGAGGAAGGTGACGTTCATGACTATCAAAAATGATGATAGGACGATAACCTCAATCCACCCATGTCTGTAGGCCAAAGCATTTTAACTGTTTCCAGCTTCTTGCGGTCTAGTTAAAAGTAACTGGTCAGTATTATTACTGCTACTTTCCCACAAAACTACCTTCTTGTCTCATTCTCGTAAATTTGAATTAAGTTACTACCAAGAAATCTTACTACAGGCTAAACTGGATTCGTCGGTAAAAAAGGAGCTCACTCATGGCCTCTAAAATATGAATACTAATAATGATAATATATCGTCAAAAAACTAAAAGCTATTTAATTATCCAAGCATTGTATTCGTCTCACTACATTCTAAGGATATGCATAGGCTTAGTCTGCTACCAATCTTTTAAATTTCCTCCGTTCGCATTGAAGATACCGCCAGTATTGTAGCTCGACTACTCTTTACCAGTAACATCTATAATCGAATCGCACCCACTCAATTAAAATCAGAAATGAGAAGCGAGGTGGTTGGAAGATATATTTGATGGGTTATCAATATATCGAGAAGTGACTTATCTAATCTGTCTACTGATCGTAGGAGATGCTTCCCACGCCGTTCTGTAATGTGATCTGGTACGGATGCATGACCGAGCACCTTCAGCCAGATGTGTCTAGTGAAACTAATGAGTTCAGCATCAATGTCGATAACTTATAGAACTGTTTATTTTGGAAACTTATTTATTGCTACAACAAAAATAAGATTGATCTGTCTTAGAATTCGGGTTGGCTCATCACTCTGTTGGAAGTTTCGAATTTACTGAACAGTCGTGCTTTGAAAAAGGCCAGAATCGTTAACTCGAACATAAAAAGGTGTACAGAAGAATGTAGTTTGACGTAATTAGTTGAACTTTGGTTTTTCTTGTCGACCTCTGTGTTTAGACCAAATATTAGAATTTTGGTATTTACGCATCTTGGAGAAAGTCTACCGCTCCCAAGTTCGCCCGGAGTAAGCACTTGGATTGAAGAGAATGATGTCTCTTCGACAACACAGTTACTACTCATAATATGAAGCGTCACACAACTCGGGCACTTGAGAAATTATTTGATATAATCGTTTCATCTCCATTTATGAGGTCCTTAGAACGCAATAACAAGCTGTCGCTTAGCTTAATGAAGCAAGAGAAAGATATATCACTGAATATTCTAGGTCGTAGAATCTCACCAGCTCCCAGAACTCATAATGACATTGTTTAGGTAATAGCTAAAAATTCCCAATTTAGTTACTACCACCATTTACCTCTCCGTTTACACACACTACTGTTACATTCGTTCGCACAGCTATATAAATATCGGGGGGTTTTTTATCTCTTAAATTCATAAAATTATGAAGCTCTTGTGAACACTTGGATCTAACATAGCTAACAAAGAGCTCAGAGTCCCAAGGGGATGTGGCAACTTACTCTGCTACTTCCTTGATATTCCTTTAACATTTGTTGTGGCGGAAACAACACTGATTCCCAACGAAGCCGAGCGTAAACTAACTTAAAAGATATGAGTTTCCGAAAATTTATCCAGAGAATATAAAGATTTGGATAGGGACTAGATCAAAATGGTAAAGTCTCTAGAAGAAAACTCTAATAGGATAGACTATTGGATAAAAAAACTTCCTCCCTCACATTATCAGATAATGTAGTATGCTGGTGGAAAAAATAAGTTATAATTTTTCGATCTAGAAATCTTCGAAATATTCCTATATTACAATCTCTGTAACTGAAAAAAAACTTGGAAGTCACATTTTGGGATTTTTACAGGGTCACTTGAACTGCAACTATCTTAAACCTTTAAATGTTCACTAAAGATTTTATCTGGAAAACCATTCACACGTTTTGCTTCTTTACATTGATCAGGACATTTCTCTCATAAACACGTGTTCGTAAAAAAGCAATTACAAAAGGACTCGAACTAACAATAAACCCTATTTAGCTGACCTGTAGGCTTCACTTTTATAGTAAAAACAGTAGAAAAGTATTTGCAGGGTGTGGTCATGATATATCATACCGTTTTTAGCCATCAAACCAACAGAGTACAAATACATTTCACTACGGGGATATTCGAATCAAACAAGAATGAACCCACACAAACTTCCATGGAAATTTTTTAAATCTGAGTCAGTGAGTTATGGAACACCCTAACAGAAGCCAGAGCGACCCAATCTTTTGCTGCATCCACCATAAGAACGGTGAATGACTACATTATTTCCATAGACACAGAAAAAGATTATTCAGGTTGTCATTTGCCAATCAATTTTATCATAACGTGTTCTACTCCTCCCTCCACAAAGACCGTATACCTAAGACACTCCCCTTTTTTCAAGATGCAAACTTAAGAAAACAAAGTTCGAATCATCGTGAGACATTTTCGTAACATACTCCAGTCATATAGAGTTTCACTAATGTCCATGGTTTTTGATGAGCTTTAGTCTATAAGAGTCACTGAATTATTCCAACAAATTTTCAGAAATAATAGGGTCTAGTACCTAATGATATCAATATCTATCTCACGTCAGAAGCGAAGAAATCAAATCAGTCTATCAACTCAGGTCCACAGAAGTATCAAAACATTGTTTTCGATGATTCCACGCATTTCAAACTACTTGATGTAATTTATATTGAAATATAAGGAACATTCTTTTCTATTTTCCTACTTGAGGAAGAATAATCAATTGTATACTGAATTTTGTTTTAGCGTATTTTATAGTAGTACAATGGCGAGGTTCGCCATTAGATTTGTCTTTGAAGACGTTGGTGCACGCCTGTTAACCTGTCTCAGATGGAGTCTGTCGCTGCACACAAAGATGAGGTCGTAAGTTGCTTTAGTTTATTTTTTTCTATGATAAGACTCACGTTGAGTCGAAAATTGAAGAGTTGAAAAGAAAGTCTGTGGATCTCAAAGATGTTGCTGATCATGAAGCTAAGAACGGTAATGACGAGCCAGTTGTCAAGAAGATAAGGAAAGGTTTGCATTCTGTTTTATTAGGTATTAAAACCTAATATGTAGAGGCCGGTGACACCGATGGAGACGAAAAGGCTCACAGTCCAGAGAGTAGATCGGCTGAGGCTGAGTTGGATGAAGACGGTACCGAAGGTAAGTTAGTTTACTCTCTGAAGTACGTGCCATATACCTTCAACACTCACAATGACTTTCGACTTATATACATTTCTTAGTTACATAAGTTCTGTAATTTATGCTTTTAGACGATGCCTCACAAGACACCAAAGGCACTAATGGGACAAGTAAGTGTTGTGTTTGTGTGATCACTTCTTAGGCGAACATGTGAACGGCAGTAACGGCGAACATGTCGGTGAACATCAGAGTGAAAGTAATAGCTTATATTTTCATTGACTTGAGTTTCAGAATCAGACAACGGGTCCGATTCCGATTCAGAAAAGGGTGATGCACCTTCAGTCGACAAGGAGTCGAACGAAGAGGCCAGTGATTAACCTCTGCATTTTTATGCACTCCAGGCATTTATGTCTTTTTGTAACATTTTTATCGATTTTTATTCTAACCCGGCAGCTTTTGCACAAGTTTATTATTCACTTATATCTAATATAACAGATGTTCGGACTCAGTGTCTTTTATTATCCCTGACTGGGGTCGGTCTTTTCCCGAATGCTATTCCACATGATCGTGCATGCAGCCAATTTATCTTCCAATGTAGCCGTGCTTAGGTTTTAATGCACAATCAGTCTCACTTTCATCCACCACTGACGACTTGTAAGAGCTCGCCCTTTCAGATTTGTCATGTACGGTCCGTACTAAGTCAGGCGTCTCGTTTCAGCACCTGGCGATTCCTTAGTGGGTTGGGCTGGGAGTGAGTCTGTGTTTCTCAACAGTTAAAAACTAGCTATTAACTATGGGGTCGTTATGCTGTACGTCATAGTTCACTTAGGCGAGAGAAGCATATTGGTTTTGTTGCGTAATTTTAGTTTCTGGAATTCGGCGTACGACTGTAAGTATACTTCGTCATAAGGCAGGCTATGAAATTGCAGGAAGCCATAAAGAGTGTGGTGATTAGTATTTCACCCTCGTTCCGTAGGGCTTGAATGTGCCTGGTAACTGTGCGGATTGTATGGGTTCCACGGATTCAATTTACCATCCCTAGTTCAAGCGCGTAGGCTTCCTTGTCGAACGTTCCTCTGGAATAAGCTGCTGACCGAGTTGTTTATTGAACTAAGTGCTCACTAAAGATATAATCGTTGTAATGTCATACTCTGCTTAGGTGTTTTTGTTTATTGGATGTGGAGTGATCGCGTACTGTATTTGTCAGTAGTCGGACTCTGTAGGACTGTCGTCGTTCCGCAGTTTGAAGACGTATTTTACGGTGACTTGCGGAAGGTCGCTTTTTCATGGCGAGAACCGTCAGAATAGTGTTCCACTTTTTTCTCAAGCAGGCTATTTTATGATCGTTCTGAAGTTCACAACGTACAGCAAAAAGATACCTGTTCAATAGGGCACGCGAACCAAGACTTTGTTCTGACAGGAATTGTGCTGAGATTAAGCTAAAAGAATTCTACGTTAGGATTGTGCAGGAAATTCAAACGCTGAAATTTTTCAGTAGCAAAGACATGATCACGTCCGAAAATGTTGCTTGTCCCAACGGGTCCCAAAAAGTATAATAGGATTTGTGCTGTGCACAATTTAATATAAATACACTAAATTAGTATACCGAACACTAGCCTGAGTATGATACCTCGAAATTCAATAAACGTAGACGTTCTGGCTAAACGGTGAGTTGGGTGTTTGAACTCAGGTTTGACAGCATAGGAATGTAATTATTGGCAATGTACTTGAAAATTCTACGGGATTTTAACGGTCTGATTTCCAGACATTAGTACCAGGTTTGGAGATTGTGCCTTTCCTTAGGAAAGTCTTCAGGGATATTATGCAGTGTAACGTGTATAAACTCACCGTTATGAAGCTAAATCTTTCTGTCTCCAAGGTATCTAGGTTCGGGTGCATCTACATCTTTAATGGGAGCCTTAACATTGCTTTGTTAGCTTTGATCTTTCTGTAAGAACTACTTATCATCAACATACCAGTCAAACCTTATTCAAGGAGACTTTTGTCACTGCAGTTCAATTTGCTAAAGACTAGGTATTATCAATGTCGGCTTCCGAGATGTTTCATGTAACTGGGGCAGACCAGCCATCTTTGGCGACAGTTTGTAAGGCGATGTATAGCTCTAGTTATCTTAAGGCTGATGTAGCACACTCTCACGGCCTAGAATAATTTACGGTAATGAGCTGATGGCACTGAATCTTGGTTTTGCTTTACGCTTTCATTGAAGTGGTGTTCAAGAGTAAATATACTCATAGCTTCAACTATATTCTGATCGAGTGGTTTTGTTCAGTCCTCTATGGGTGCACTAAAGTCCCCCAAGACTGAGCATCTCACGGCAGATCATTTGTGAAGTTCCTCTAGCAACAAATGGTTTGCTTCACAGTCGCCCAGATCTGTACTGAACTCGTATTCAGCACATTTCGTGGTTTAAGTAATGACTAGCCACTTCACATACTCCAATGAAACATTCTCGTTAACAACAATCTGTGTCTTATTTTTGGTAGGAAGTAGTACAGGAGGATTCAAACTATCAATACAAGATGAAGTAAACTTCACCATTTTGCATAAGCTAGTGGTTATATGGACTCAGTAGCTAGGTGAGTAACGCGACGGCGTTTGGAGCGAAACGTACTATGTTCAAGTCCCGAGGTAAACATACAGCTGACGAGTCCCGAACAGGGCGAAATGCGCGTCTTGGATTTCACTGCGAATCACCATCTGTCTCTGTTTATTTTTAGTTCCGTTTGCCTTAACTCAGCGGTGTAATAAATTACTTCTGTCCGTAGTTTAATTCTTTTGTATCTGAATGTTATACTAATTAAACACTTAACCTTTCATATTCATGGTCTAAGAGCATATAGAAAGGGAATGACTAGATAATCAAGAAATATTCTTTAGTGAATCAATTTAACCTATCCATTTCCCTCATTTTCTTCATTTATGTCAATTGAAAGCAAGGTTATTCTTCGAAGTGTCAATGCACAACTTCTAGTGATTCATCACTGGTCAAAGTTCAGACTGAAATTTGTACATTAAGTAACGTCTAAATATTCTCGTTTTATCATGCTATGAATGCATGAAATTGAAAATGTGAACCACCAAGTCCCAGGTCAGTAGTGTTAAGATCATTAAATCTTGAGTCAGTTCATGATTACAGTTATGGATATACAGTACAGTAGAGTTATGGACTATGATGAAGCGACTCCTACATGCTTCGTAGTTTTAAATGGTCAGTATTGAGAAATTATCATGTGAATAAAAATAACATAATTCGATATCAACTACGTTTGTGGAAGATTACAGCAAATAATTTCATCTAAATAACAATCAGACTTATCAAGATAGATGAGGATGGTCAGGTCCGTAGGATTTTTTGTCAACAATGTTCATTGTACGTAACCTTTAAAATTGAAATTTTCTAATCTAATGATCGTTGTTTCGGTATTTGTCGCACTAATAAAATTATATCAACATCTATTTGTTATGTTAATCGAAGTAACAAGGGGAAGAAATTTGAACTCTCACTTTGACCTAATTTTTCGGAATGTTCGTGTTTATTTGTTAAGAATGTCAATCCAACAGGGGATAGACAATCAATGGTTTGTATTGTTTTTTCACACAAACGAATTACGTAATAAAATCGTATTGATTGATTGTGTCTTCCAAATGGCTATAATGATTAGTCGTGTAATCAATTCTTTCTACTGAGGACCTATTACGTAGTAAACAGTTTTATGTGGCAAGAATAAAGATTGAATATGTCAAATAGAAGTTAATAAATTCATCAGTCAGTACTATGATAGAATAATATGTTTGGTTGTGAATGTATTATGACGGCTGTAGTTCTCAAATAATAATACTTTGACTATGAGAGAAGAATCCTCCATATGGTTACCCATTTTGAGCAGTTTGCTCGACATCAGTATTTTGAAATTTTAGAAGGATCTTCAATAGTGGCTAGCAGTGAAAATCAGTAGGCGTTCACTCATGTAGCAATATGTATTTGGTTGGAGCAGTGCGTTGATCATTAAAATAAGGTTGCATGGTAAATCTCATTCGAACAATATGAACCATAAATTTGTATTCTTGGTGTGACGAAATATTAGAAATCAGAACCTGAAATGTATAAGATTTATTTTAGCTAGTGAAATGAAAGTTAATAAGACTGGATTCAATAGTAGTTCGCATCATTGTACAAATTATTTCTGACTTCAGCTTTATCAATTCATCTACAACCTGAGTTCATCTGATTTCGAGACAACTTATTTATGCACGTCGTTGCAGATACAAATGATAACGTAACAAATTCGAACTATGCCTCAGGTTTTATATCTTCATTTTCTTAATACCTCGTTTAAAGTGGTTAAGACGTGTTCACGGTTGACATTAAAATTTGCGTACGAGCATCCGGACTGGTAGTTCTAAGTTCTATCTCTGAATATCTAAAAATGTAATGAGTAAAACTTTACAAGCAGAAACAGTATCCAAATATGAGAATTAACGTATCCAAGTAGTACATCTGCATTATGCGCAGGCACAAAAACGCATTGAGCGACTTTTGACTTAAACAGTTAGCCTGATAAACAAAAAAATATCCTTCAACAAATTATTCACCATCATTTATTTAATGAAAACATAGGTTGCTTAACAATTCTCAAACTTTTAATCTGAATCTGATCACTGAGGTCAACCATCGTTGAACAAAGGAAATGACCATTTTTTTCTAGAATTACTAGTAAGTAACAAGTACTCTGTTATATCATCTCAGTCAGTCAGTCACAACGTAGAACTTCGTACGTACGTACATCAGTTCGAGTTGCCATACCACATTAGCACAGAGATGCAGTTGTCGATTCAAATCCCATAGTGGTAGAAGTAGTAGGAGTATAATCAGAAATCCAAAAGATTAGGGTTTGAAGAAATTATTGAAGGAGTATAGTACAGTGAAATAAATTTGGAAAGAGAAAAAGATAAAGACATGAGGAATTCAGAAGATTAGAATTTGGTAGAACACAAAGACTGGATACACCTTCGCCATTGCAAACGATTTTGAGCCATGTCATTCAAGGTCTCTAACCATTGGTTGCTGTCATCTCGCGAATCCCAACCAGGTAGTCTACACCTACCAACATGGCCCAGTCCACTTGTCAGTGACTTCATTGATTTGTGCCACGTTTTGGTCTGGCCTCCCCTAGCTTTCTTCCAACCTACTCCTACACCATGAAACATTGCACGTCGGGGCAGTCGGTGGTTGGGCATACGTAACACATGTCCCAGCCATCTCAACTGATGAAGTTTCACTACTTCATCAATCGATTTGCCATCCCTACCTAGTACTCGTTTCCTAACAACTGTATTACTTACCCGGTGGTCCCAGGATATACGGGCAATGCTTCGAAGACACCTATGATCGAACACTAGTAGCCTACGAATATCCTCTACTCTTATTGGCCATGTTTCACTGCCATAAAGTAGGACGGAGCGAACTGCTGCACAGTAAACCCGTCCTTTGGTTGCTAGACAGATATCTCTCCTACGCTATAAATGACGCAAGTTGGCGAAAGATAGACGAACATTCTGTATCCGTGCTGAGATCTCGTCACATACCAGACCACAAGGGCTGATGAGACTCTCAAGATAAGTGAAGTGGTCTACACGCTCAACTACTTCACTCCCTATCATTAGTTCAGGTGTCGATGCAACCCAATCCTGAAGTAACATTTTAAACTTCGAGGGAGAGAATCGCATCCCGAACATGCTTGCATAGTTGCTTATAGTGGTCAGAAGACTCTGCATGTTGTCAGCGTCTTCACCGAGTAAAACTATGTCGTCGGCGTATTCGAAGTCAACAAGTGAGCCTCCTGGTAAAAGTTCAACTCCTGGAGGTTTAGCTGATGAAAGTGCTATCTCTAAAAGTATGTCAATGACAAAGTTAAACAAGAATGGGGAGAGTGGACAGCCCTGACGAACGCCACTTGTGGTAATCAGTTCTGATGACAGTTCGCCATAGGCTCTAACTCGACCAGTTGTGTTCGAGTAGAGAGCCTTTATGAGGTTAATGTACTTCTTTGGTACTCCTTTCAGTGACAAACATTGCCATAGAACCTCACGATCAACGGAGCCAAATGCCGCCTTAAGGTCAAGAAATACTACTATTGTGGGACGTCTGAATTTGTGTCTATGTTCTAGAACCTGACGTAGGGTGAATATCTGGTCTATGCAACCACGTCCAGGTCGAAAACCAGCCTGGTTTTCTCTAGTCTGCTCTTCACGAGCTTTGGTTAGGCGACCTAGTATTATTGAAGCTAATATTTTAGACACTATATTAGTCAAACTGATCCCTCTGTAATTGTCACAAGAGGACTTTTATCCTCATCTACTAAGTAAATATATTTATATTTGCACCCACGATAAAAAGAATTGTTTTAGCTCGTTACTTTTGAATGCGTATTTTAATCACATGTTCAGTTATATGCAATAAATAAAAGAATTCTTGACGATTAGATTTAAAAGATCTACAAATGGTATTGTTGAGAATATAATAGTAATTTGATTAAAAATTTATATGTACTCTGTTTCCCTCTATTTGTTGCTCTTTTTTTTCAAATAAAACGCTGAGGTTTTGAGTGTGAGACTTTTCACAAAATGTTATCAAGAAAATATTTTACGTATAATGCGCTTTCATGATGATTCTGTATACATTCTTCAAGTTTTGAATATGGTATAGCATTTGTAATGGATAGTGAAGACTCTCTGATAGAAGTAGGTTTGTTTTAACTATATGAATGGTATCCTCATATACATACGGGTGAGGACGCTATTCCATGAGTGGGAAAGAATTTCGTAGAGTTAATATCAGTTGATTCAGTTCATCAAACTCCTTTTATGATTGCTATAGTATTTTTCCCAATACATTGTTTCATAATATAGGCGTCCGGATTATCACATTAATCGATGGGTCCCAGTCATTTATCAATGAGATTTTTCTTTTAAATTACAGAACAACCTATGTGTTTCTTCTTCTGTTGAAGGATTCCTACCCCAATCTAATTCATATGAATAAAATTATTAAGTCCTAGGACAATTGGTTCATTGAAGGCAATTCCTTTCGGTGATTTCACTATCAAAGCTATTCAGTTACATGTATATTGAATTGAGTCAAAGAAATAATTTGTGCATTCAAATATTAATCACAGATAGTGTGTGTTTGGCAGTTGTTTTATCATACTGTGGGGCCCATCAATAATACATACTTACGACTGAGTCAAGTTACTAACTGCCAACCATCAGGCCTAATGTTGGTCATGCTTCTGTTAGACCACTAAGGTTACATACAATTGTTAGCATTTCCAACTCCTTTCATTTCTAGGTATACTGTGTCTGTGAACATAGTACGTCTCCTTCTCAACATAAATAAATTCAGACGGTTATGATTTCAGTTTCAGTTTGGAAAGGACAGGAGTCTTGATGGCCTGTGCTAGTCCTGGCAATGATGGTCTCCCAGTTGATCCAATTTTCTTTTGAAAGAGTCGACGGATGGAGCCTCAACCACGTGTTGAGGTAATGAATTCAACTCGTTGATGATTCGGTGGGAAAGTCGATAGTCAGCTGACAAGTAATTCGTTCTGGGCTTGTGAACTTTTTCGGAGTGCCCTAGCAAATTTTCTGTTTTGGAAGACAAGAAAAATGAGGGCATATGAGGTGCGAATTTATCACTAAGCAATTTGAAACTGTGATCAAGTGGCCTTTGGTTCTTCGATATGAGAGCGGGAATATGTTTAGCTTACTTGGTCTATCATCATACAGGAGCTCCGCTATTTCAAGAATCAGCTTAGTTGCTGTTCTTTGAACCCTTTCCGAAGGCTCACTGTATTTCTTTAGGCAGGGGCAAAGTCAGAAACGTTTTAGCGTCGATATGACTAAAAGCCCTACGTATTGACCATAAAGTTCTAAAAATTTGGCGGCTATTGCACGGCAGTGTGCAGTAGTCTTTAAGTCTTGGATAACGATGACTCCTAAGTCATTGTGTGTCTGGACAATAGGTAGCTCAGTGTTATTCATTGTGTATGTATGGCCAATATGCATCACAATACACTTGGGAGTATTTATGGGCAATTGCCAGGTTTGGGACCATTTAGATAATTTCTCCAGGTCGTTTTGAAGTTCTAAGCTATCACCCTTACTTTGTATCGCTCTCCATATATTGACATCGTCAGCATAGAGCAAGACTGATGACGATAGTAGATGAGGGAGGTCATTTACTTACAAGAGGAATAACACTGACCCCAAAACTGTACCCTGATGGACTACACTAAGCTCAGTTTTCCAGTTAGACAACTTGAAGTTCACCCGTACTCTTTGTTGGCGTCCAACTAGGAAGTCTTTTATCCACATCAATAGACTGCCTCCAATCTCGGCATTTCTTACCTTATATAACAGCCGGTTGTGATGAACTTTGTCGAAAGCTTTGCTGAAATCAATGTTTTGGAGTTCTAAGCTATCACCCTTTCGTACTGGAACTCCGAAAAATTTTCTTGAAACCAGTCTGTAATGTAAACTATCTTCGAATTGAGCAGTTTTTAAACTTCTCTACTCGTTAGAATATCAACATGAAAGCATTCAATAAATAATTTCACAGCTCTAAGTGAGTAGTTCATCAGAAAGAACTTTGTTGAATTTAGAAAACGTTTAATCATCTATGACAATTGATATAATCGTAAGAGAAATCAATCTAATATTAAACTGAATTATGATCAAAAACTATCTTTTAAAATGATAAGAATGATACGAAATAGAGATAAATTTTCGTGAGTATTATTTGACATGATATGATCGCTAAGAAAATCAATTAGTTCATTGTTAGTGACATGAAATTACTTATAATATTTAATGTGTTGCTTCTTCGTTTCTAAACTGTTTTGTATTTTAAAATGTTGATATGATTCTGTCTAAACTGATTACGTTAATTCAAATAAAAGATTAAACACATTTGTTTTTATAATACTTACTCATAAAATGATACGATAAATGAGATAGTTCACTGAATACATGATTCGAAATATTGAATGTTAAATTTTTGTTAGTCATAAATAGTGGGTTTCATTTATTGATCTAGAAATCATTCTAAGCTTACAGACTAGTTGAAAATGAGAATTCGTCGTTTGTATTCGTCAGAAACTGATCATATTTGGGGTGTCATTGGAAACCAAGTAATGTTGGAAAGTTTCATCCTATTACGTGACTCCGCTACCGTGCGTACCCATGACTCCAACAAGAATCGAGATCAGGAATTTCAGGTCCCACGATGAACTTATAACCACTAGGATCACTGAATAGTCTTTCAATTGTTCAATCTCAACATTGCCATGTAACGCGATGATTGTCCAAGGAGATTGGTGATGACTAATCCACTCCCACTAATCCCACTCCACATATCTGATCTCAATGTCCTGTGGTCGCGGGAGCACAGTGCTATGTAGCCTTATACTGGTACAGAAAATTCTTTTAGTTCTCTTCGTTTTCTAGTGGTGCCCTAAATGAGATCAATCTGTAATGAATATGGCCCACAAATTAAATGATTTCCCGAAAACCTTTTTGAACAAGCAAATGAGAATTGTCTATACAGAATAGTTATGAAGACTGAAAATATGAAGATTGACAAACTTATGTGCTATCATGTTCATCCAACATATAATACACTTACTTAAAATATTGAAAATGAGAAGAATGTGTATTCTATTCACTTTCAATAGGTCATTCCATTTTATTCTTTCATGAAATTGTCTTTACCTTTGGGAAATAAATGGATTCAGTAAGATTAACTAGGGAATGCCGTTATTTTTATGTCCTCATCTAAGCATGTAGTACTCAACTTTCACGAAACATCATTACCTATCGTCAAACAATCATAAAAATACTTTCAACCTAGACATATATCAAAAGGATAGATATTAACGCTTCAAAAAGAATAGAAACCATGATTGTTAATCATTTAAACTTTACACACATTAGGCTGAAAACTTTTGACGAGTAACCTAATATTATTTCCCAGTGAACTTAATCTGGATTGGTTGTCCCAATGATAATGATCAACGGACCAATGTAATTCTGTTGGCTGTTCTATGACCTTTAATGTTTGAACCTTATTTCATTTTTATACGCTTAAGTAGGTCTTTTTACTGTCTGACTGGAATATAATTGTAAAGACATAAACCATTGAATAAATGCAAAAAAGGTCATAAACAAGCATCAACTCTGATAACTGTCTTACAATGTTGATGAAAATCTCAGTAACTAAATACGGTACACATTTGTTTTAAAATAAATATTGGTATGACAGCAGTTTGAATGTTTCAATATTTTAATACATTTCTGTGTTCATTTAACTGATCATCAGGAAATGTAAAGTGTAACCTGACTGATGAACAACAGTAGACTACGAATCCTAATTATAACTCAAAGAGTTGTTTCTAAATAAATTTCTCAGACTAATGAACAAATGTTGAAGTTAGTTTTCATTCAGAGAAAATCAACTTGGTGTATGATTCCTAAGCAATCTCCACTCAGGATGCATCAATGTCACATTATATAGCGGTTTGATTGAAGCTAAAAGTGTAAACCATTAGATCTCAACCCATTGCGATGAAGAAAATGTTCTTTCTATGAAATTTAAAGTCCCTAGAATCACTGATAGTTGAGAATTGAGGGAAATTGTTGTTGTTGTTGTTGTTGTATAATATGTAACATGTGCTCAAACCTATAACCTTTGGATTTTATGACAACCACGACGTTACTCAGCTAATTTACACTTTGATCATCAACGCCTTATATTGTCGAAATAATGATATTAAACAGTGAAATAAATATATTGCTAACCAACTTTGATACATCATGATCTACTTCAATATCAACTAAATGTTAATAATTTTATTCAAAGAGAAAGAAGCTCCGTAATTAAGTCATTCAGCCACCAGAAACATTATAACTTGTTCGGAATGGAATTACTAAGTAATCTATTATTATTCGTTCTCAAAAAATGCAAAAATAATCTCAAATATTATCATATATACTACGGATTACCGTTTTGTCATTAAGTCCAACCAAATATATTGAATATGGATTTTGGATACTCTCGTACAAGTATTTTTGAAATAAGTTTGCAGCATGCAACTTAATCAATTACTACTTCTTTCATTTTGCTTTAAACCAATAGATTAAGTATAACGAGAATTAAGATTATCTAACCAAAGTCAATCCGTACAATGAAGTCCAGAGTCAACCATCTCCACAACACCTTATACCAAAATAATTGGGTGCTTAAATTCACACTATGAGATTTTGGTAAATCAAAAGACGTAGTGTCTAGTTCATCGTACCATCCAGGCCATTAAACATCAGAGTAATATCAACAAGTTCACCACAAAACCCAGAGATAAAGTGAGTAGATTTTCAAAATACTTACTAGGTTGTTACACAATGAGATATCACT
This sequence comes from Schistosoma rodhaini, assembly GCA_944470415.2. NCBI lineage: Eukaryota > Metazoa > Platyhelminthes > Trematoda > Strigeidida > Schistosomatidae > Schistosoma > Schistosoma rodhaini. The sequence goes on from OX104044.1 coordinate 40,871,010, forward strand.
AATGAGGATTGTTTTCGATACACAATGTGTTGAACGTGAGATTATGAGTCTATTACATGGTATCTAAAATTAAAATTATGTTAATTTGCGTTTGACTCAGAATCTGCTACAGATAGATTGTGAAACAGACATACAAGAATTTGAATCACATGGAAGACAAATCTAAAAAGTTAATAATCAGAAGGTTTAAATGACGCAAATAGGTGAGAAAAGAATGAACCAGTTTGAACGAGTGAGTCAAGAGAATTGTTATTCAATTTGATGTCATAATCGGATGAATTCTAGCACTGTACTTTTAAAAAAATTTCAATCAATAATCAATCGATTGAAGTGTAGAAATGAACTGACAAAAACATTAGAGGAATAAACAAACATTAAAATGTATTCTGAACTCAACAATTTGTAGAAGAAGACAATTGGATTCCATGAATTTAATCGAGCTGAAAAAAGTCTCAAACTACGACCAATCATTGTAGGCGGAAACCACCATATGAACAAGCTTGAATTATTATATGTAAAGATGGATGGTGGCTAACAGTGGAATCCAGTATGCGCGTTTCCTCCTATTTGGGACTCGTCAACTGGATGTACCTGCATCAATTGCACTCCTAAACATCAATGGAAAGATTCAAACAAACAATACTGAATGAATTTAAACTTCACCCACTTCACTTAGAATATATTGTTGAAAATTTGATAGAAGGCCATGTTTTTCAGTAAACTTGAGCCCAATCATTTCAGAAAACAAAAGTTACTGGTTAATCATTAAGAAAGAATTATAATTTATGTGTTAACACTTTTCATGAGGACTGAATTTACGAAACTTCTAATTTACTTTAAATGCAGAATTATTTTAAAATATCAGTTCAAACTACTTTAACTAATTGAACAGGCTTTCAGCAACAGTATACAGTAAATCTAAACAATATTTTTCAAAATATAATGAATTTACTATAGTTCATTACTTTCTGTCCAGCCTTATACGGGGTAATATGTTTATGGCTAGGTTAACACTTCAGTACACATTCCAGAAACTTAAGAGCTTTCTTAGTGGATTGGAGTACTAAATAATAAACCTGATACTAACATTGGTTACTTAATTCATTTTCTCATAAGAATTCGATATACTATTTACACGGCTACAGATTGATTCTTTTTGACTATGATGGCAACTCAAACCTTAAAGGAACAAACGCTCCTCATAAAGTTTCATAGACTTTATACTGATAAATCCAACCCATCAACACCAATAAACTCATTCAATAATGATAAATTTGATGAATGGGGTGATTTTACTTCAGCAAAGTCAAGTAGCGAGAACTGTTGTTCCTATTATTCCTTTCAAAACACAAATTTAATGAATCATAATATTTCTAGTGATTTTCTGTCTTTAATCAGTGCTTACAATTATCATATTATTTTAACTAATAATGCCCTATCAATAAGCACCGCTTGAGTATATTTTGTCATAGATGAAAATCAGTTGTCTAACCACTGAAAACTGGAGGGACTGTGTAGATGTTTTTACTAACGTGGAACTCTTGGAAGATGGGACTCAGAACATAAATGTGAGTGGAATATGGAACCTTCATACCTAACTGGTGTCAATTCCTGACAAAAATTAACTAATTTCTACAACCAGCCAAATAAATATCGTTTAATAAAAAGTGTTTCTCATTGTTATATTTTGTTTTATTTCTTATAAATCGGTAATTTTTCTTATTTGAATTCTGAGCTCATAAGTTTGAATATAACTTTATCTAATCGTCAGTCTTGAAATTTTCGACAGCGATCAATTCAGAATCTTAATAAAAGACTCTATGCGACAAATACTCCTCTATTTTAAGGCTACGAAAACTTAGTTTTTTGATTCACTACCCCATAGATCTCAGAATATTATTTTTTATTTTAAAGGAATCGATTACTCTAACATAGATGCGTCACTGTTCGTCAATTAATTCATTGTATTTTCTGTATTTCCCATGATCACTTGATTGTGCGATAATCATGTTTGAAGGCCCGAACAATTCGTATTAAACTTAACCCATGAAGTGTGTAAAGAACTTTTATTACGTAAATTAGAAATTAATTCTTTTGTTTCTTTAAAATTAAACTATGGAATTATTAATAACAATACCTGTTCTGTTCACTTTCAGAGGGGGGGGGGAAATGAATGTACTTTTCAAAACTTTCGTTAAAAAAGTATTGAATGAATCTTGACATTTGGAAGACCGCATAACTTCGAAAGATTTTGTCAGTACTGGTCTGTAATGAAAACCATCAGTGATATATGTATAATTCATAATTCAAATAATACTTTACAGACTGAGAAACAAACTCTTTCTAATAGTCAACTAGGAAATAGTTGTTTTGTATGCATTAATTGTCTAGCCATGATTTATGCGTGTGCCTGTTTGTTAAAAAAATGTTTGTAATACGACAACAACTACATATGCTTTGGTAGGATAGATAGATAGACAGAGAGAAAGAAAGGAAATTACTTTGTAACAAGACTGTTGCGTTTCACACCAAATGTTTGTAGTTTCACTTTTAGCTAGCGGCACAGTAAATTTGTGGTTGTCTAAGCTAATAGTAAAACATGTATTCAAATTTTTTGGTAACGATAAGGACCCATACTGTATATTCCCTAAGCTGGAATTTATTTCTCTTGTTCCCCTTCACAAATACACACATGCAAATTTTAGAGAGACGCTACAACTATCCAAATGATGCTAATAGAAATTCAACCAAATGATTACATTGTCGACCGTTTGATTTGTATTAATCCACTGATTTGCTCCTGACTTTACTTACCCCTGTTTTAAAAGTTTTTCTAAGTTAATTCCGAGGATTAATTTAGAGATCCTGCTAGGACTTATTGACTATGAAAGGAACAGTGATATGCTTAAGATATCTAGTCCATCTGTTCATTGTCACATTCATAAACATGATTACGATTTCTGGGTTATGTAGATGGCTGGTGGTGAGTGTCAGTTTACTAACCCTCAGTTAATTTGACTAAGGGAAATTTTTCTGTTTTTAATAATATATTCTACACCTTAATCCCTGATTGAAAGTATTACAGATCTTTTCTTTAGTAAGTATTAGTGTAGAACGAGTTTATGATTCAGATAACTCAGCTTTCCATCACTAACGGTAAAGATAAATTAAACATAGACAACTTAGTAGTATAATAAAGATTTTGATGAACCGAACTAAACTATATTCTGTGCTAATTGGTAATATATAGTTTTAAGATCCAACAGAGTCTAATTAAAAGCCTTCATATTATTAGGTTACAGTAGTTTAGTTTCTACAACTTCATTAAACTGTTCATATAGCAGCATGACTGTCTATTTATTGGTTCTATTTACAAGTAATGTATAATATAGGCCCTTGTGATCATTTATGTCTTTCTAGTGTTCTGATTGGCGGTTTCGGAAAACGTGAATTCGGGTGGTCTACCTATCTTGTGATGACCACAGTAGTGAAGTTTGAGAAATTATTGGAAGAGGTATAGATATTTACACAAAAACATCTGGACCCTAGGAAATACGTCTTAATAAAACTATCTTTAAGAAAATTGTCGGTAAATGCATGCTATGCTGACAGCTTTAAGTGAACCAATAAGAACTATGATAGCCCCTTATGGATTTTTGCGGAACTGAAAATGTAGTGAAAGATAGTTTGTATGTTACTATGATCTAAGTGAAAATTGTCATTATTAGGTCCTTAAAATGCATGGAACGGATAAAAAATACCTATTGTGAAAACTTACAGTGAATATAAGTTTGTACTTAAGTTAAATTATAAAAAATGCCTCCTAATGCAGATTGTGTATTAAAGCACTTGGCGTGTTCAATGGACAGCAATGGGTGTTTGTGTAGCTAGAAAGTATTCTCCCTCTCTAACTTTTGACTACAAATCTGAACCCTAAGTTTCTTAAGCTTTTTAGATCAAAGTATGGCAAAGAATCATTAAATTATAGTTGTTACCAGTTGGTGAAAAAACCTGTGAGGTTATAACCATAACTTACAACACCAACCCAACTCAGTATGCAAAACAAATCTTTTCCCCTTACTATAATGGATAGTTTAATTTGTAAGCGTTAGTTAATCATGTCAAAACTATTATTGCACTGTAATTTTATTGCTTTTTATTACTAATTGTTTTATAGCTAAACACTGTTTCCTGATTGGCTAGTAGTTCGCTTAAGGTCGTCAACATAACATACTTTAACTAAATTGTTAGTTAAATTGGTAAGACTGTAACTTATGGACGACCTTTAAGCGACGCCCAAGTGACCTTGAGGATGTCCACCTACTTACTAGGGTTAAATGAGATTTGCAAATTAGTATGAAGAATTAGAATTAAGATTTACAGCTGGGCAGTAGGGTTGGGAATTAGAGTCAGGGTTTTCATTATGAACTGATATTAGTTATAATGGCATACTGCCATTTAGACATATGGATGAATGAATTTCGCGCTGAAATCCAAGACCTGCAATCTTAAATCTGATTGATTTGTTTGCAAATTATAGTCTAACCGTCTTTTATCATATTAACTCAACTGAAAACAAAGTGTTTTATACGATGTTAGTTATTGTCACGTATCTATGTACTCACGTTAGACAGCCACCTCATTACACTGTTCTACTTTATTCTGATAAATTGAGTTTCTATAAACATGTAACTTAAATATACCATTCCCTATATAATGATGTCTTTTTAATATTAACAACAAATTTCGTTCATTAACTCTGTCCGCAATGCCAAAGAATAATTAAATAAAATTGTTTAAACCAGTTCAAAAATCGATAATTTATTTGATAAGTATTGGTACAAATAATTGGAAACCGTTAAGATCATTTGTAAGGGTTTGTATTATCTTGTTACCCATATTAAGGACTGAAATTGTTCCGTTTCTTATATACATATATATGAAAGGCAATATAAGATAAAGGTTAGTTTCCGTTAGTTAATTACCAGAAAAATCTCTCTTTTTGTGAGCGGTACCATGAATATATGAATAACCCAGTTAATTTTTTGTAAATCACTATTTCTGATTAATAAGATGGTCGATTTGTTTAAACAATGGATGCTTGAATTTACCTTATAAAAAATAGTAAGATAAATGACACAAATAAAATTTACTAGGAAAGAATAACTAAATCAAATGTGGAATTTGTTGTATTACAAATATTAATTATGACTGAAATAAAATGGAAAAATGGTACATTCTAACAACTGTGATTATTTATAGTAAGTAACTCTTCCATAGGTTATCAATATGTACCATACTTACTGTTGAAGTAAAACAACGGGAAATATCGACTCGATTAAAATTATATTCAAATTAACAGGATTCGTGCATTTATCATTGAAATTAATGGTCATTCCAACGAATAAGAATTAGTTTGAAAGACTATAAGGTATCGATCTCATGTCCTGGGATGTATTTCGAAATGTATACTTAAAAGTTACCACATCCCTTGGACTACACCTAGGGGGCAGAAACTCCCCACTATGTTTCAGTAGGGAGGTAATCATCCTTCTCCGTAAGAGAAGAAAGTTGTAGGTCAGATTTAGGTTACTGGAGACTGATGAGGACCAAAAGTTACCTGTAGACGTAGCCTACATTGATTTCAACAAAGCTTTCGACAAAGTTCATCACAACCGGCTGTTATATAAGGTAAGAAATGCCGAGATTGGAGGCAGTCTATTGATGTGGATAAAAGACTTCCTAGTTGGACGCCAACAAAGAGTACGGGTGAACTTCAAGTTGTCTAACTGGAAAACTGAGCTTAGTGTAGTCCATCAGGGTACAGTTTTGGGGTCAGTGTTATTCCTCTTGTAAGTAAATGACCTCCCTCATCTACTATCGTCATCAGTCTTGCTCTATGCTGACGATGTCAATATATGGAGAGCGATACAAAGTAAGGGTGATAGCTTAGAACTTCAAAACGACCTGGAGAAATTATCTAAATGGTCCCAAACCTGGCAATTGCCCATAAATACTCCCAAGTGTATTGTGATGCATATTGGCCATACATACACAATGAATAACACTGAGCTACCTATTGTCCAGACACACAATGACTTAGGAGTCATCGTTATCCAAGACTTAAAGACTACTGCACACTGCCGTGCAATAGCCGCCAAATTTTTAGAACTTTATGGTCAATACGTAGGGTTTTTAGTCATATCGACGCTAAAACGTTTCTGACTTTGCCCCTGCCTAAAGAAATACAGTGAGCCTTCGGAAAGGGTTCAAAGAACAGCAACTAAGCTGATTCTTGAAATAGCGGAGCTCCTGTATGATGATAGACCAAGTAAGCTAAACATATTCCCGCTCTCATATCGAAGAACCAAAGGCCACTTGATCACAGTTTCAAATTGCTTAGTGATAAATTCGCACCTCATATGCCCTCATTTTTCTTGTCTTCCAAAACAGAAAATTTGCTAGGGCACTCCGAAAAAGTTCACAAGCCCAGAACGAATTACTTGTCAGCTGACTATCGACTTTCCCACCGAATCATCAACGAGTTGAATTCATTACCTCAACACGTGGTTGAGGCTCCATCCGTCGACTCTTTCAAAAGAAAATTGGATCAACTGGGAGACCATCATTGCCAGGACTAGCACAGGCCATCAAGACTCCTGTCCTTTCCAAACTGAAACTGAAAAAAAAGATATGCCCCCGTTTCTGTTTAGCTAGTGTCACTAAAGGTTCATGTAAATTTCTAGACGCAGTTGAAGGTCATAATAAAGTAAACTAATTAGTTTTGCAACGTAAAATTTCAGTGAAAAATCACTGAATCATAGTAGGAATTTATTTTAATAATGAAATCAGTATGAAAACAAAAAATAATGATGGGATAGAATTTCATGTTTATTGTTTATTAAATCTACTCCACATAAACAAACACACAGACTTGAAAACACATAAACACACTGATACATTTGCATTCATTAGACAACGTTCATATTTATTTTTGTCTACAACCAATATCGATTGATCGGGACAAAGGCCGAAATGTAAGTGTTTGTGTGAACGCTTATTTCTTTAAATAATGTGATGCTTTCCAGTATTTGTGTTGATCAATGTGGTTTTGTAGAAAAAAATGACTGCACGTATTCTTGCCAACGAAAAATAATTATAGATCAGAGGGGGTTTTGTGGAGAATTTAGTATTTTCATACTTGAAATCATGGGTCAATTGAAGCTAGACCACCATTGAAAACCTGGAAGCACTGGACGGCAGGATCGTGGATGCGCACTGCTGAGGAGTCCCATAATAGGACGAAGCGGCCGTCCAGTGCTTCCAGGTTTTCCATGGTGGTCTAGCTTCAATTGACCCATGATTTCAACTATGAAAAATAATTAGTTTAAAAAGCTATCAGGAATTCTTGGTGATTCAGATCAGACATTAGCAATCAAATTTCTTAAGACTATGAAGTATATGTTAGCTTAATGCTTATAAATACCTTCCAATTAGGTTAAATAGAAGTGTAGTCAAGACGGTGGATCGTTTAATTCAAACCAATACATTTATCATTTGAAGTCATTTAATGCATGATTTGTAATCAAGATAGCTCAGTTGTAATATGTTACAACAATTTAATTAATAGTTTATATCATGCAATGGTCTTAAGCAACCATTTAACTTTATATTAAAAATAGTCTGATGATTAAGTGGTACAAGAGTCAAGCGTTCATCTCAAGACTTTAAAGTCTCAGACGTGTGAGGTTATCCAACCGTTTTTCACTGTTCAATAACAGTGCAATATCTAACATTTCCCAGCATGTCTCCGTTCATTTAGTAAGTGAAAGCTATATATAATGTAATAGTTTCCACTGGAGATTTCATTTCAGTTATCTGAAGCTATTTCTTATGTCTTCTATTTACAAGCTACCGTAGCTCATACGAACTTGTAAGGAAAAAGTAAATAGAGTGAAACTTAGAGCTTCAAATGAAATCCTCAGTAAAAATTATGCCCTTATATGAAGTGAAAACCCATTAAGTGAACGAAAAATGCCTATAAATATTTGATACCAAACACATATTTAACAATCAGGAACGGATACATTGCCTCTGTTTTGGGTTAGGTCCCTTGTAGGATTTATTTTTAAATAGGTCGAATTTCTTAATTTTGTAAATTAAAACAAGAATTTCTTATTACCGTCTTTAATCTTTAAATCATGGATAATAGTAACTTATTATAGTCATAGAAGCAAACTTTACTTTTGGTAGACATAATTATAAATTAAAAATGTAGATAATCTATGGATGAAATTTGGTCGGAGATTTCGTGCTAAAATTATTATTTGATCCCTTCCCATACTTTATTGTTTAAATTAATGAAACCATGATAAATCCGAAGAGAGAATATCATGTTCTAAAGAGAGAGGGGGGAGAGAGAATTAATTACTATTTTCGAGAATAATTTACTCTTGATGTAAAAGATAATCATAGTAACAATAAAGGCAAATTAATCACACGTGTTGTATAAACCAAATGGATTTTTTTTTCAAAAAAGAAACTCACCATTCTCACTCATGTGCGCACACAATCATAAAAAGAAACAGAATATATGATAATTAACTTAGAATTTTGTCATAAAAGTATGCAAATTCTAATCTTAGAAAAATGACAAAACTCGCTTAATAGACAATAAAAATTCAGGAAAAATATTTCAATAAAACCTTGTCGTGCTTGTAAGCTTGCGAATATGTACTTTTATGCATCAATCTTATCAGTTGGAATCTTTAGGAACAGAACTCATCAATTACAGATTCCGTCACTGAGACAAATAATTGCCAATTTATTTTTGCCATCGAACTTGCAAACAATGATTTTGTATTATATATGCTGCACAATAACAAGCAAAAATGTTGTGTGCTGAAATAAGTTCATTTGCTCCATTTTACATTACATACTACCACTTAAGAGTAAACATTCGACAATTTCACCATAGAATGTTTGTCCGTATGTGTGTTTATGCCTGTGTAATTGATCGGCAGATCAAAACATAAAAAAAACATGATTAAATACTGAGTGAAGATGAGTATCACCATCAACAAAATCATAAAATTGAGAAAACTAAAATAAGAAATTGTAAACAAAATGTTGTGAAAAGTCACATTTCACCGTCTTCTAAAGGTATCACATAGAGAACTGATGTAATATGTTTCTACGACATTTAATGAAAACAAATAGTGTCCATATTCTTTTCATTTATGCACAAGTACTCTATCTGTTACGTCACTAAGTTAGTTCATTTAAGCCTATTGACACAATCCCTCCCAAGAGCGTAGACTGTCGACCAAATATCTACAACAAACCCTTCCATAGACTGACCTTTCTAGTTGCTGCCAAGTTGTCTTCATGGTCTCGATACTTGCCTCCAATTCCCAGAACCACCTGTTCTTTGGTTTGCCTCTTTTCATTCTGCCTTAAAGAATCTAAATTAGGGCTCGCCCAATTATGGTACTTGATAGTCCCCTCAAAATGTTTCCTATCCACCTCCAGAGTCGTTTCCTGATCTCCTCTTCAACCGGAAACTGGTTTGTTCCCTGCCATGTCTTTTGTTGAAATGAAAATATTCTACCGGTAAATTGAATGGAAATTCAGCACGTCCAAAATTCAGTATGCATTGATGTTATTTTGAAATTATGTATTTAACCACACAGTTCTACTGGTCAATGGACATTTGGAAATCAAGAAACACCAAACAGTTGTGTGTATCTAGTTTCCATCTCCACAATTGTGTCCACTGGATGATTTTAAACAACATCATATGCAGGACCTTTAACTCTTGTAACTAGCACAAAAGCCAAACGTCCCCTAAATACAAATCTGGTGAATTACGTTTTTAATTTTTTCCAGTTTGTAGAACGGAGTAAGTGAGCTAATGCAAATGTCATTCATGAGTTACAGATTGATGGATTCCATCGAATATGGTTTCATAAAAAACTTAGGGGAATTAGTTTTGAAGGTAGTCATTGGTTAGAATAGGTATTAGCAGTGGCGTAAAAAGAAATTTTGTAATATACTTTTTTATCACTAAACTGATTAACAAACATTATCTTTTGTGGTAGAACAGACTGTTTTGAAATTTTATTGAAATCATGAACCGATCTACCGATCAGACCACCATTGAAACCTGACAGCACTGGAAGTCTGTTTCTTCCTAGTACGGGACTACTCAAAAGTACGAGTCCACGACCTCAGACATTGGAATCGAACCCATGGTCTTCGTTCTTTCTCACAAACGCTTAACCCGTCATGAAATTATTATTTAGACAAAAAGTAGTTCTTATTTCAAATGCATAGCACTGTAATTCCATTTTATCAGAATGAAAGCACCTAGATAAAATTTGTCTTGTGAAGTTTGTAAGCGACAACTGACAGAAGATGTACAAATGAAATATTTAATGTATGGTTTTCATATTATACTAAGACATTTTGTAATTTTGCACTAAACAATACATTGGCCTTCCCAATCACAGTGTACATTCTCTATAGTAGTTTAGCTCTATAGCTATACCTCGTAGACGGTAAATCAATGATTGTTTTTCGTTTCATACATTAAACTCATGAACAATGAAAATGGATTTTTCGATTTAGATGATTATGAATAGACATAATACATAATAATGACTTCCTCTGATTGTTTGAAGTTTCCTTACATTCCCCACTCTTACTTCAAAAGCATAGAACTATACAATAGCCAGTAGATCCATATATTTAGTTAAAATTAAGATAGTCAGTAAATGATAATATTGAATGACAGTCGTATTATGTCGAGAGTTAATTGTAATTTCTAAATGTATACCACTATACAGTGATAAAATGATATTATTATCGACTAGAAACCTGAGCATTATTTGTTTAATCCGGTGTAGAATATGATCCCAAACTAAGACGATGTAGTTCTACAATAACCTCCTATGGTTTTCAATTGTTCCCCACTTGGTGTCAGATACCTAAATTTTGACAAATCATTTTGCTTAATCAGTGTGACAAGTGACCTTCAACACAAAAAATCAGCAATGAGACCGAGCTGATGTGATGATAAATTAACGGAGTAAATCCAGAAAAAATCTTTCATTGTAATAATGCTATTAGCTTTGTAACAGTTTGATTATCAGAGCTCACTATCGAACCTGTAGTTTATAGATTACTGGTTAAGATTTAAACTACTTTTCCGTGTCAATTAATATTCCTAAAGCAGAATACGTGAAAAATATGTTTAACTTAATACTTAACCGATCGATTAAAAACACTAATTTAGCATAAATCAACTCATTAAACATTTAAATCTTGAAAGAAGGTCTATCAAATTTGATGGTTTGGAAGAGTTTGGGCATTAAGTAGATGTTTTTCACTGTTATTAGCAATTTTTTTAATTTTCCAACAAATGGAAAAACAAAATTATTTTTAAGTAGACGGCATATTCCAATCGAGACACAAAATAAGAAAGATTGTTTCGGCGAATTCATTATTTTTTACCGACGATTCACTAATTAATACTGATAGTCTTATAAAAGTGATATAACGGGGTGAAAAGTCAAAATTATGATTTTTGTTCAACATTAATTCCGTTTAAATTCAATGTGATAATTACTCAGTGTAATATTTGTTTTGTTTTTCGGTATGACATTTTATTCTGTATAACATACGATACTCTTGTATGAAATTAATATGAACTATGCTCTGCATGACATGCAGCATGTGATTTGTTATAACCATAAGCATTTTTCATATATGTGATAGTGGAGTGAGCTTGGTGGCCCGCTTCAACATCTAGGCTACCTGTTTCTGCCATCTAGATAATTTAATAAGTTACCTATTTTTGTTTGCTTTAATACATCATTATGTCTATTAATCGCATGGCCTATTCAGGTGCATTTCTGAAATGTGTACAACCTTTCGTTGTACAAGTTACAAAAGGCCCAATCAGAAATAACGTGGTTGCTGGCGATACGCAGAGAAAAGAATGTACATTATTTCGATGTCGATTTACTGAACTGCTAACATCTAACTGGCGATCATTTAATATTCATTGTCAATATCGACCAACAAGTAAGAAACGGAAACTTGTTGAAATAGTTTGTCATTGTTGAAAGCGTGAGTCAATTGAAGCTAGACCACCATGGAAAACCTGGAAACACTGGACGGCCGTTTCGTCCTATTATGGGACTCCTCAGCAGTGCGCATCCACGAACCTGCTCTCGCGAGCGAGATTCGAACCCAGGACCTACCAGTCTCGAGCCGAAGCCCTTAACCGATAGACCACTGATCTGGCATCCAACGGTGTTAATGTCTAACTTCAACTGATCCCCGAAGTTGAGCAACCATTCACCAATTGTCTTCAGTGAGTTCCTATCTCACGACAGACGTGGTTTTGAACTGCACTAGTCACTGCTTCTCACTAGAGCTCCTAGATATACTTCTCGAAGTCACTAGTGAGCATATGATTATAATAATTATAGAAGGGGTTTTGTGGAGATTTAGTCTTTATCATTGTTGAAAGCGTGAGTCAATTGAAGCTAGACCACCATGGAAAACCTGGAAACAGTTTGTGCTGAGAGTTCTATATTGTGCCAAAAATATAATATTGAATAAAGCTAATAATGATAAAATAAAATAAAAAATAATTCTATTTATTTATCAAAATGGGTGTACAATCAATATATAAATGAGTGTATTTTCGAATAGGGTCATCGTCGTGTTTTGGGGTGGATCTTATTAGGATGAGTTATTTTGACTGAGAATCAGTCTTTCTAGCATACCCAATTTCATTGTTGGAACTTTAGAGTAGCCTACATCATAACCCTGACAAATAACCTTGACCCTTAACCTTCACCCCATATGCTAAACCTTTAAATTTGGTCTTCAACTCATAACCTTCAAGATTACCTCATAAATCCTAACATTTAAACTTGTAGTCTACTTCTCATCCCCTGAATTCCGATTGGTCGGTTTGAAGTCTTTTAAAAATTAGTCTACCTATCTTCAAATTGCTACTCAACCTAATCATTTATTCATAATAATTGAATTATAAGTTATACTCTGCTCCTTAGAATGTACGTCTCACACTTTCTATCATACTAACTTGATGGTTTAACGACTTGTAATATAACATTTCCAGTAGTTATAGATTTAATTTATGTGTCCATACGTTATAAAGACTTCGGAAATGATGGCATTTAACGTGATCAGCCAAGTAATGAGTTCGACCATCAGTATGAAAACCGGCATTATTATTCATGTACATTAGGCTGACGAGTCCAAAATCGAAAAAATACCTATCCTATATTTCACTACTAACTACAAGCCAGGTCTGCAAAAAATTGTTATATTTCTACCAAAACAAGCAATAAAAAATCTAAGCCATCATTTAAGAATGATACCTACTTCACGGTGAAGTTATTTAATTATTATTAAGGACTAGAAAATAACTGTTTAATGAAATCCACAGAATTTAACTATTGTTCAAAACTGTGGACATGAATGCATACATACTTAGATATTTTGTACAATTTGGAGGTGTCTTTTGCCAGGAAAGTGCACAAGTTGACTTCGGAGATGTGAAACTGTCAATCTCAACCCATAGATCCAAAGTTTTCTTACTCTTTATGAAACAAAAGGCCATGGGCACTATCTCATTTGTGAGTTGATTGGTGTGCTCAGTTCACCATGCTTCTCAATGATTTCTCCTCTTATATCTATTCATAATCAATATACACAATATTAAACTCAGAACCTTTCTCTCTCTTGACTAGTACGTTAATTTTAGATCAGTAATTTGAAATTCAATGGTCCAAACTTCTAGTTATCCCCAGTGTTAAACGTAGCATAATACATATACGAATTATTTCCTAATGAGTAAAAGGGGATAATCCGAAGCTTTAAAGTCCCTATTGCTTTGATAAATTTAGGAGAGAGAAATTTATTGTGGGATTCTAAGAAATTCGTGTTGAGGAAAGAAGATATTAAGTGAGATGATGAAAACCATTTTCTCTCTCGTCTTCAATCGTTTATTTTGCAAAAGAACTATTAATACGGTGAAATACCGATTTCGTTTACATCGAAAAGACTACATGGTATTTTTATTTGGAAAAAGTAGTGATTATTATGCTCAGTGGTGTAGGGGTTAAGCGTTCGCGCGCAAGACCGAGGGCCCTGGGTTCGAATCCCGTGGGCAGGATCATGGATGCGTACTGCTGAGGAGTCTCATACTAGGACGGAACGGCCTTCCGATGCTTCCAGGTTTTTCAAGGTGGTCTAGTTGACTAATAAATTCAACTATTAAATTACCACAATTTTCACAAAACCCCTTTCTGATAATAAATTATTTGTTTTTAGAAAATTAAGTTCCGTATTTTGGATAAATTAACTGTGACATGTATTGTAGGCTGTCTTGAATGTTACCATCAGTCTATAACCACATTGCCAACTTGGTCGACACTGCAAATCACGACGTTCTAATAAAGTTTGGTAAAACTTACTTAGGTGTCAGTGTTTAGTGTATGGGAACATACTTATTATTTACTAAAGGGGTCTGATATAGTGAATTTATTAATGAAATGAACGTATATTAGTCGTAACTTATGATTAAAAATGGGAATCATATCGTTATTTAGTGAACTAAATACAACAGATAATGTGAATTATTAGGCCACGCCCCAATAAATCAGTAATACCATGATCATTAAGTTGGAAATGTAATTTTGGAAATTCACTTAATACGTCTGCTTAATGAGTCTACAATGAAATAGTGACTTATTGAACTCACACAAAACACTAATTGGGCGTAATCGAACAAGGCGTAACTATCCAAACTGATACACTACAAAAGGTAGAATCCATCCAGATTCACAAACGATGCAATGATGTATAATAGAGACTACTTAATCACAACAAATCCATACAATGACAGTAAAGAATTTAAAACTTTTCAATATCTCAGTCTCTGCTGTTTAGAAATAGAGAAACGCAAAACCAGAAGAAGGGAGAGTGTAGTGAAGGAGATTCTAAAAATCCTGACATATTAATATTTTTGTTTGGCAAGGGAACTCACCAGATTTTGTAGGAGAGGTGATGTGGTGAGTTGTAGGTAAGCCTTATAGTCCTTAATCTCGCTGGTTGGTGAATGACCTAGAAAATAATAATTTAATAGTCGTTTTCAGCTTCAACTAATTTCAATAATGTCTATTTTGGGTCAAGTATTTTCCGATAAATGTACATTTTTGCTACATAAAATGACTAACATTTTGCTGATAAGTTATTCCTTTTCTTGGCACTCATTCGGTGTGAACAATGGATTGATTATTCTGACTTTGTCAGCACTTATCATTCGATCATAATCAATTAAGACGATCGATCGTAATCCACCTGCATTATCCGTCAGATCAAGGCCGAAACTAGATTGTAGGATACTATGTCAGTGCTATTAAGATTTTCAATGGTTCACGATGAGAATTCTATTCAACGAATTTCTAAATGGAAGATAGTCGCGCAGTGTCATGGACTAATTGAACTCAGACAATAACACCGTTGAATTCCGGCCTAGTGGTCTAGATGTTAAGCGTTTGCGTGAGACCAAAGGTCCTGTGTTCGAGTCCTGTGTCTGAGGTTGTGCATGGGCACTGCTGAGGAGTCTCATACCGAGATGAAGCAGCTGTCTAGTACTTACAGGTTTCCAATGGTGGTCTAACACTAATCGGTACATGATCTCAATAAAATTCAATAATCTTCACAACTCCAAACTGAAAATTTCTGAATACTGAACAGAAACAAAAACTATGATTTAAACTTTCATTCAAAAATGTAATCATTATTTTTCTCGTTTTTACTTGATTCTCATTGTTAATCTCTCATCCTTGATTCCCTGTTATTTAATTAATCATTTGTGGTTTTGAGATAAATGCCTGAATTTTTTATTCTTTAACCGCAGAAAATGTAAGTAAGTAGTTTGTGCGAAAAATTCCAAAGTTACATACACGTGATTTTTTTTTCAATCTACATTGAATTCAGATAAAGTTGTACTGGTTATGTGCATTTATTGATGCCTGATAAATTGAATTTGTATTTATGTGAACACTGAATATTCTTTCATTAAAAAAAAAATATTATATCGACTCTACGTATATAATAGTGTATGAAATGATTAAAAAGACTTGTACCAGAGAAGAATACTTATGGTGATATTTCCATCTCCAAGTTGAATGGTTTATTTGTGGAACATTTTCGATGTTCTGGACAAAATCTTTAAGACATAGAAGACAATATTGGCTTCGAAATTCAAAGATTCTAGTCAGATAACATAACCTCCTCCAAATTAGCTAATAGAAAGGAACAAGAAGCTTGTTACTTCAATTTTCATATCACTTGGATTTAAATGTATCACAGTCAATGACTTACACAATTTGAACGTTGTTTGAAATTCCAGAACTACATAACCAAGTAGAGGATATTTTAGTGCAACGAAATATATTGAGATACAAAGAAATTAGCGGTTCTAACGTATATTAAATGTTCAATATAAAAAAGATGGTCAGTAGCCCATTAGATTATGGTACCGGTCTTCATTTTAGCTGCAACACTAACACGAGGATAAAAATAAAACCTACTAACGAGCCCTAAATTTTAAGGGGAGTATTTTAGAAAGCTTCGTGTATGTGAAAATATCTTGAGTGGTCAGATATCATCATTGGTATTCATGTGATCTAATATCTACCTTGCAATATATATGAATCAAGAAACGTAATACACATTCCACAACTCTGAACAGTCATTTTGTCATGTTTTATGAAACTTTATCATTACTTCTCTTTAACACTCATCGGCATAATACTTACTGTACATCATAGAGACCATAACAATAGTGCTTCCACTGAACTTCATAACTTGACATATAATGACAAGAACTAAGTATTCAAGAAGAATTAAAATATCATTCGTTACAGTAGAAGACAGTTGTTTTTCTTTACCGTGATTGATATTCAATTGAAAAAAAAAGAGATTTATAATGTTACATTAATAAATATAATCTTTTTTACTTTGATCCGATAAAAAAGTGAATAAAAGCATAAGCAATAAAGTCAGAATAAAAAAGAACACACACACAAACTAATGTTTGACTAGCGAAAGTATTGCAATGTTTGAAATCATCATCTTCATCATACCATCACATTTATCAAACCACTACTAAAATGATAATAACATCATCAAGGAGAAAAATAGTAGGAAAAGACAATCATAGAAATATGACGGTGATAATAAGCATAAATCAAATATAAATGAATATGATGATGAAAGGATATTGTTTTAATAAATAGCATAATTGATATTTATTATTTTTATTCACTTTCAATATTGCTCTCTCTTCTCCTCTCCCTCCCTCCTGATGATTAGGAAAGACCTTGATAACAAACAACAGTGAAAGTCGAATTTAAGAAGTTAAGCATTACATGTCAACAGATCAACTTTTCTTTATGTCGATCCACAATGATGATCTGATACAAATTGTATAAAGAAATTATCTGCAAAGTTCATATATGTGATCAAGCGAAAAGATACCATGAAGTGTAAATGTATAGGTTAATGTTTAAGTAACTTCGGAATCGATTGGAGACAATTTAATTTCGGAGTGAAATGTAAGTTATTAAAAATAAGCAGATAAAAGTTAAAAAACAGTAGAAGCTACTTATAAACGACATAAGTACTATAAATATCAATAAAATGACTGAAAATAAAAACTTATGCAACATTCAGATGAAGGACAATTTGGATCGTTAATAAACTGGTGAATAAATAAAAGGGAAGCAGATACTAAAGAGAGCAAATCAGCTTACAATAAGTAAATACATAAATGTATATTAATGAGGAAAACCACAAAACATAATCATGTATGTTAACTTTTTGTGTATTTTTATGATTGTACTGAAAGTGTTGAAAGTTTTTTCTCATTCTTACTGATATCATTTAGGCTTTTTATTATAGTCTTTGTGATTTTGTGTCTATTTGTGTATATATGTGTTCATTTCATTATCTTGCACATTCAGGACAAACAACCCCATCATCCGAAACAAGGAATCCTTTGCCTACCAGACTATTTTGGCATTTACTACAGTTGAAACAATCAGAATGCCAATGTTTGTCTTCAAATGTTACAAATTTGCAACCGCCAAAACCTGGATTTTATTCATTTGTTTTAAAATAAAATATAGTTTCCCATGGCAGGAGATATTTTTCGAGGAGAAAAACAGAAGTAAATAAAATAATTCAAATGTTATGGTGAGATCAATAAACCTTATATACATAGTATAATGAGATATTTATAATTACTTTGGAAGTTCTCCAAAACTCCAGTAAAATTTCTGAAATCGTTTATTAGAAACGTTTTAGGAAAGCTATGAATCGGCACATTATGTTTCTCTCTACCTTAATTAATCATGTGCCGAATATTCCAATAATTTTCTTATCGTTTTTAGAAGTCTCTTTAATACCAAGGTCTACTTGTAAGTTTATAACCATCTATTAATTTGTGTAAATCTACTAATCTTGGAAGTCAATATGTCCTCACATCTCCGCCATTTAGTTTAACCACCGTCCAAGAGTCGAATTTTGTGAAAATCTAGAAATCATCTACTGATTCAGTACCACAAATGTGCTAAATGTTTAATATAAATGAAAAAAAAAAACTATTAGTGGATTTACTTTGACAGGAAATGGTGCAAAGCTAATTAGACATGACTGTGTTACAATGTAGTTGTAAATAACCATAGGAGTATTGTGGGTTAGCTAGTTTTTAAAAGGTAAATACTTAATTATCCACATATTCTCGAAATGTAGGTGCTGAAGTCTTCTAATCCATTCACAACTAATAGGTTTCAGTTGGTAAAAAATTACAAATATATTACCAAACTATGTAGCTCCGTAAAAAACTGTATGTATTTTATGTATACTGAAATTATCTTCAAACGTAAATTAAAGACTGGTACCTTTCATTGTTTGTCAGCATATGAATGGATTCATTTCATCAGGAAGAAATTAAATATTATATAGTTGAGATCATGAGTCAGTTGAAGCTAGACCACCATGGAAAACCTGGAAGCACTGAATGGCCGTTTTGTCTTATTGTGGGACTCCTCATCAGTGCGCATCCATGATCCCGCCTCGCGAGATTCGAACCCAGGACCAGTCAGTCTCGTGCGTGTGCGCCTAACCACTAGACCGCTGAGCCGGAATCCAACGGTGTCAATGTCTGTCAATCAATTCACGAAATTGAGCAACCATTCACTAATGTCTCCAATGAGTTGATATCTCCCAACAAACTCAGTGGTCTATCGGTTAAGTGCTCGTGCGCGAGACTGATAGGTCCTGGATTCGGATCTCGCGGGGCGGGATCTTGGATGTGAACTGTTGAGGAGTCACACAATAGGACGAAACAGCCGTCCAGTGCTTCCAGGTTTTCCACGGTGGTCTAACTTCAATTGTCTCATGATCTCAACTGTATAAAATTACTAAAATCCCCACAAAACCCCCTTCAGAAATTAAATATATTAAAAAAATCAAGTAAATAAAATAAGATTAATAAGTTTCTATCATTTCTTTCAAACGTCCCATTTTATGCTACCTTTGGTTCATGAAGTTCAATGAAATGTGTCATGAAAATGTAATTATACAATTTCTACCCATCCTGCTGCCACCAAAAAATAACTTACCACTAATCGGTTTTGTACACTTTGCACAGTGTTTCGCAAATAATTGTGTATAGCAATCTGCACAATAAGCTTTCTCATCACGTGATGTAAACTTTTGACCAGCTAATTCACAACTGCAATTCGTGCATAAGAAACACGTTTTATGCCATGGCTGACCTTTGTAAGTTACTCCACCTTTTTGAATGGCCTATTATGTCGGGAATGAAAAAATAAGTCGATAAAAAATTACTCCCATTAGTTCAATTTAATTATGCATAGAAAAAGTGACGTCATACAAAATGGTAGGAAAGTTGTCTGATCATGGATAGTTTCAGTGGTCAGACGAATGAAATGTTAGACAAATACTTTAAAATGGTATTTAGTCATAAAAATTAAACCTTTGTTGAAATAATCATCTAAAAAATCTATACAACTTGGAAGAGCTATCAGCATGTATGATTAGCATGTGTAAATGTGCTCAGCGCACAGTTTGAAATATCATTGAATCATTAAACACTAGCACAATAAGGCCCCCACAACAATATGAGTCAAATTAAATAACCATTCACAATTATACAAAAGATTAAATAAAAAAATGGACTGGGATCCAATAAACAAGTCTACCTACTAAAAATATCTCAGTGTGAGGAGAATAACAGACACGACTATGGGTTGTGTGAAAGTTAGTTCCACAGTTGCTTAATTTTATATTCTTTTCATGACAAATTCTTTATTTCCTTTACTTACTTTCTTATTGGTTAAGAAAAGAGATAAAAATCTCAAAAACCACTGAAAGGATCTCTTATATTTAGTTTTGTTTATGAGATTATAAGAATATAAATCAGATTTTAAAAGTTGTTCATCAGAAACATACTTAAAATCTCAATCTAAGGTGTAATGGTTACCCAAGAAATTGACTGTGAGAATCACTTGTTTGTTTATTTTCAATTAATGGTATTTTTGTGTATCTTTAAAATATAATACCTCGAAATCTTACTATTGAAAAAGTATTTGTATGGTGCTATCAAGGTAAATGTATCGCTTGTAACATGTATCATCCCTGTGAGTTAACATTTTTATGATATTTCAATTCAAGTTACAAAAAAGAAAAAAAGAAATATTCCACGCTGCAAAATACTTCACAAACATCACATGCACTAATCTGTTAGTGGATTCAACTCCTGTTTTATAATAATGATAATTATTAATATCAATGCACAACAATCATATTTTCATGAATATATCAGTCAAGAAACTTTCTTGTATTACGTTTATTGTTATATAATCGGTGCATACTTGAAGAAAGTCTGTTTAACTGCATTCCAATGTCTATTTTTAAAAGATCTCATTAGAACGAGATGAATAAATAAATTTTCAAATACACTTGACCATAGATTAACTTTAGCTGAAGAACCATTAATAAAAACGGTTACAACTGAACAGCTATTTAGTCTTAGTCAAGAAACGTTCATTATATATATATATATATATATATATATATATATATATATATATATATATATATATATAATGTTACTCCATAGTACTTCTATTGCTATCGAATGGAGTAATCAGATAATATTCTTTCTGATTCGGGTACAATTTCATACACTTAAATAAATGACATATTTTGTTTGTTTATAAAGAAAGAATTTATCTGAAGGTTGTCTGCTATAATAGATGGGCACCTTCCTAAGAATTATGCGCGTCGCTGTAATGTAGTTTGAAAATGCGTTACAATATTTACTAATTTAAATTATTGCGATACTTAGTAAACACTATTTCGGTAAGTCTGGATCAGGATTTTGTTAGACTCTATCCAAATCAGCTGGCTGAATTCAAAACGACTGTATATATCGTCTGATGAGTTCAGACCCTGAAGAACAAATCAATTATTTAGTTTTCATATCACTAGGATCTGACTATCATGAACGACGGTTGTACCCTGTACTGTCTAGTTCATACATCGTCGTTTAATCATCAAATCCATTTTGAATTATTTTTGACGTTATTTCAATTTAAACGGCTTATGGTGATATTAACAAAGCTTAATACTTATGTTTCATATTGGAGAGTTGGTTAGATGAAACAAACAAAAAATCATTGTGTCTCAATGGAAATTAATCATAAAACCGATTGTGAGTGAATTCACACAATACAGTCCGGTTAGTTTATTGGTCTCGTTTTTATTTCATCATGTAATATGTACAAGAATTTTACTTTGTTGTACTGTCCAAATATCTACCGAACAAATTGGTTTCATCTGAAGGCATAATTCTGAGATATTTTTTATTCAACAAACATAAGATAAATGCTGAAACAAGCAAATAATTCATGTTCAGTGATCAAAGCAAAAAATTCAAACTTTTTATGGAACAATACTAGAAAAAGGAGACTATTAATTAGCGATAACCATTTTGTGATGGTCTACGTCATAGGCTTTTAGCCCAGTACATATGTGCATGTATTTGAATGAAATATTGCTTAGTGTGTTCTAATTTCCTTCGCTATATAATCCTACTTTTAGGACATTTATTGTTTACAATTAAGTAAATTGAAACTATTAATCGTAGCTTTAAATTCTTCAGTCCAACACAGATTTATGATATATTATAGTGCATAATTTCACTGCCTAGATTTAGTTTGGGG
The DNA here is from genome assembly GCA_944470415.2 of Schistosoma rodhaini. Classification (NCBI taxonomy): domain Eukaryota; kingdom Metazoa; phylum Platyhelminthes; class Trematoda; order Strigeidida; family Schistosomatidae; genus Schistosoma; species Schistosoma rodhaini. The sequence goes on from OX104044.1 coordinate 40,893,374, forward strand.
TGATTGCTCCTAGATGTTTCTAGTGGCCACTTAGTATAATTTGTTCAATTCTACAAGCGACCAGTGGTTAGATTCATTATCACTGATACAGGATAGAGCTCTGAAGTAGAACTTTGCCTTGATGATAGGTACCGACAAGTACGAAACAAGATCAAATAATACTGCTACCATGATATGAAATTTGCTCATACTCTAATTCAATATTCAGTCATCTAGGTCAGTAAACACATTAGAATCTTCATCAATAGATCCTAGTAAGCTCCGGTAATCGAACGGAATTATATTGGTTACTATCCAGTGACCGATGGTAACGTTTATCATGGTTGAGACTCATGAGTTGACGTTCATGCAATCAAAGTAAGCAACTGGTATGGAATTAAGTAATTGAAGAAGATTTACTAGTTCGTTAAGCTGGATGTTTTTTACCAGAAGAAGGCGTTTAAGTTTTGAACTTTTGTATCGGTTATTATTATAATTATTATTTTACTGACGACAATTTCTTGGAGTGAATTATGTACATCATATGTTAATTAGATGAATAATAATGTTATACTCTGTTCATGCTAGCATAAATCAATAAAACCATATTTTAGATTGTTTCAATATCTCTATTTCGCCTTTTTCTCCTCCGTCACAAAAGCTATTATCGTGTTATCTGTGTTGAAGCGACCCTTGCAATTTACAAATGAGGGATTAATGATATATACAGAGTGATGACTTGGCTTGAATATAAGACACTGGGCACACTGTCCTAAAATAATAATCCCAAGCTCATGAAGTCATCAATTTTTATTGAGAACTGAAATCGTACTCTGATCAATTCTCTGTAATGGTATATGCATATATGTTACAAAAAGACATATTACTTCATGTCACGAGTGAGCAGCTAGTGATGAAATTATTGGTAGGTTGAGAACTAAAGTTATTGTTATTCACTAAAAAAATATGATTTATATCTGATAAATAATCAGCTCTACGTAATTATTAGATTGGAACGGCTGTTCATTACCTACCAGTTTTAACTTGTGGTTCAGTGAACACCAACTTGAGGTGGAATCCACATGAACAGAGTTCTTGATCTAATATTTCAGAATCGCTTATGATTTTTGCTAACTTTCGATTCCTGACAAAATGAACTGGATGAGTTATTCAACTGAATAAATACTTAAATTTTTACTAGTACAGTAGAAACAAGCAGAAATACCATAAAATTAGTAGAACTAACTTGCATACCACAAGCCACCAATCTGAAACGTTTTAGTAGTTTCACTGAAACCGAAAATATTTACTGCCTAAGACAACAACCTTTTAGTTGTGGTAATACATTTTACATAAACCATACTTACCACAGAGAAATCAATTAACTTAAACTTTGATTCATTAAGTAGAAAAAAAGGGAAACTTAATTTCACTGACCTTATTACATTTACAGCATTTTTGTGAATATTTCTCTTCATAACAGGGTACACATACTACACCATCATCTTTTGGTACAAAACTTTTAGCTCCAATCGGTTGTTTACATTCTATGCAAGTAAAACACTCTTCATGCCATGTTGATCCTTTATATTCGTATTTGCGTGAACCAGCTTTGAATATCTTTTTGCAACCATCACAACGCGGTGAAAATTTCTCATCATAACATTCTGGACAGTATAAATCATTGTCTTTTGTGGCGAATGGTTTATCAGCTAACGATGCTTGACAAACACTACAGAAGAAACACCTTTCATGCCAATGTTTATCTTTGAATGAAAGATCCTATGAAAATAGTGAATGGAATGAAGGGAAACTGAATTATAACTGATTATTATTATCATCTGTTCCATCGGTTCCATAAAAAATATTTTTAAGAACCTTATGAGGTCGAAGCACATTTTATAAACAGGTAAATTACATCAAAATTGTTTAGATTTTTAGAGAATTTATAACAACTCAAGAAAGAACATAAACATGAAAGGATTATAACATTGTTTCTCTTCTCTATTGAATTTCTTCGACTTAAAACTCTGGTTCCATTCAAATATCCATCTTACTTTATACATGACAGATTCCATATTAGTATTTAACTATCTACTCGGTATTTATTGGATTTGGAAATTTCATCAGTAGTTAAACAACGAGTGATTCAGTCATAGTAATAAATAACAGAAACAAAGTGTCTATCTGGTTTAGGACTATTTACCATTAAGCGCCCATAACCTTATACGGGATTAAGATTTTGATTATTCGCTTACTGAGAGGGCACAATAATTTTAAACTGCTGAGTTCATAACTAACAGTCCACGTTTCCGACTTCAATCAGTTTACGATATAAGTAGAAAATCATTCCATGTCATCGGTGAGCTACTCTCTCATTTCCTTCTCAGGTGTTTTCATAGCTCTTGGGTCTTCCTTAGAACTCCCAGAAATCCATTTCAAAGCTTGTCATTAATGAACAGACGATTATTATTTAGGCAGAAAGTTTGTGAGGAGTTGATAAATTTTGTGAATATTATTTTCCGCTTCAAGGATTATTTACTTGAGAGCTCCTCTTCGATGTTCGTCTACAAATTCAGCTACTTCTTCAGAGATGGCTATATTGAACATACTACCAGACACCTTGACCAACGAATAGGTGAACATCTACCTTGACTTTGAAGGGACAAAATGAAAATAATATATATCTCTATCATGCCACATCTGGGTGACAGTAGTTATATGGCAGATAAAAACAAATATTTTTTAGTGATCCATAGTACACCTTTGTCGTTTCCTAGTGGGATTTGATCCTGTCTTCTATATATACCAGAAGCCATAGGGGTCCGAACCTATAACTTTATAGGTATTATTATCAAGGTTTGACTTGATAATTTCAAATAAATTGAGCATTAGGTAGACTGTCGCCAACAGAAATGAAATATTTCTAGTCTAACAATTAGTAGAAAAATTAAATTTTCTTACATTTCGTGACTCGGTGTAAGCCAGTTCTTCAGAGAATTAAGTTAACCCAAGTTTAAATCATAACCTAGTTCATAAAGTGAATTTATATGTTGAAAAGAAATTCGTGACATACCTATCCCATTTTTAGCTGGGAATGACGTAATGAATGATTTTATTAATTTTCTTTCACCCTTGTATTTGTTTGTCATCTTTTTCAACCTTCTATTTATGTTCTGATTACGTAATGTTTTGTGATTATTATTTTAAAGTCTATTTATCCAAGTTTGACTTACTTCCTATGTTAATAGAACCTTTGTTATTTTATTATTCTTATCGGGCACTAGTATACCCGTCTTATTACCAACAATTTGTACTTGTTAATTATTATGTTTAGTATATTACATTGTGAGCATTGATTTCTAAATATTAATGCATACTAGAATAAATCCTGCTGTATACCTGATTGAAAACAATATTATTTGGTTGCATATACTGTTCTAATCAAATAATCGTTTTTAGTGAAGAAAGTTAGCCCATATAAACGTAATAAATAAATATTTGTGGTGTATTCTGAGTTTCTTTTGAGACTGACTAGCAACAGTGATTAGCGTATTAATAGGCATTAAAACAGGAACAATCCATAAAATAATCCTCCTATGGTTTATGCTCTAAGGAGATGTCTAAGTGTGCCAATCATTATAAAGTCGATGAATCTACTTATAATCTTTCTATGACGTGTTTTCGTTGTTCACTGATATGAATGTCGTTAATGTTCTACTTTAGAAAAATGTTTTCTTCCAATTTATTACAAATGAAAGAAATATTCCATTTTAAGATATTATACTTAGTTTCGGTTCCCTTTATATCATAGAATCTCTCACATATATACAGTATTGATATAGACATTATGGTTACGGAGAAGAGATGACAACTCATAGTTTTCAAATGCAACATTCCATATTTTGATGTAAATAACAAGAATCGTCATTAGTATGTCTCTAGAAAGGTTGTTGAGTCCACATTTACATGAACTGGTCTCAAAATAATAAGCTGCAATAATCTTCAAGATTAATCAATAAAAGAATATACGGTAAGCTTTATAGCAAATTTTCCAAACTAGAAAGAGAAAGATCATTAAAATCAACTAGCCTGACTTCTCGAATTGTAGTATCATAGTTGTTTGTTGATTTTTGTTGGTAAAATATATCTGAAATATTCAGCAATCTCATACTTATAAAATAACAACTAGGTACAAGAAATAGGCCATAATTATTCATGTCAGCAACAAGCAAATGACCAAGATACTATGTCCGTTTGAAATTTACTACCTTCGGTTAAACATTAGCTTAATTGTATTATGAAACTATTATTGCTAACAAAGAAAACTCGAAACGTATTTGAGTGAACTAAATGATGAAATGTTTCCTCATATAACAGCTTTTTGGGATTTCTGAAAAGCTGCCAAGTCATAAATCATTCTACATTTTAGACGGTGTAAGTGCTTGAAGTTATGCTAAAGGGATCAACAATTTTTGGTGGGAATCATACTTTTATCATGAAAAAGTAGTACAGTAATCTTACAGAATTGTTGTACATAGTGTAATCACTGAATATATTGCTTAAAACAATTTGAATATATTTATTCAGTCTTTCGAAGACAACCTATTACACACTCGGTAATTGGGACAAAACCAAATGAAATCGGATTTTCAATTTGATGGAGTTCATCTACAAACGGCATATAGACTTATGTTTTTCCTCAAAGTTTCTAACCACTGTACTTAAGGCTATAGTTCCGGCTTTTACAACTGAGGTACTCTGAACACTACCGGCTCCCCATATGTTGTTTTATACATACTAATTGGTCATTAAATAACTCAACGTTATTGCACAAAGTTGACATTTTAAATATCTTATGTAATGAGAAGAAAAGGACAAATATTTATCACACGACAACAGTAAAATGTAAGTTGACTTTACCACACTACTTTCACCATTAAATAACTCCACAGTAATGAAATCAAAGTCCGTTCACTGGACAGGAGAACCACCAAGGATGAATGTATACATAGTTGGAAAGTGTGGAACATAAGTTATGGATTCACGTGTTCGCCTGTTCTAAATATAATCAGAGTTGCAAACTTTAGTTTATCATATGAAGAAGTAGGAAAATACTATACAGGGGTTGTATGTTTTCAGTAACTTCTCATCTTCCTTGAGTTTTAGGCAAAAGTTTCTTAAATATGATTTTTGGTCACGTTTATGTGTTTTTAAAAATACTTGGTGGCTAGGTTAATGATAGTTTACTTACAATATTATTTTCGTTGCTAAAATAACATACTTGAATTGACTTCCGTCTCAGTAAAACAGTTGTTTGTTTATTAGTACGCTGTTATAACCACACTGGTCCCCATGATGACTCATTAGTTAAGGCCGTTACTAATAGAATTTAAGTGAATCAACTTTAAACTGACTATTTACGAAAACATCTCCCTAATTTATTCTAACTAGCTGTTTCAGAACATTCAAACAAACCAGTGAAAATTGAATCCACTCATTTCATGCGGACATTCTTTGTTCTTTGTATTCAAGATCACATGAAGATATTCCATTAATGCCCCCACTCTTCTGAATGTTATGATTCTTTGACTCAATATTGAAATTATAGCATTTTTTCATTTGTTATGATTTGTTGGTATTTATTTCATTCCTTTATTATGCTGTTTTATTGAAGTTGTCTAGTGATAAATTTCTAACATCAGTCTTAACATTGTCCAAGACAACAGTTCCAAAGTCTTTACATTTTTATAACATTTTAGGAGAAAATATTAGTATCATTTAGTAGACACAGTGACTCACTTATCAACAATAAAAAGAAAGGACAAGTAGGAATAAATTTTCGTGAATTTTTTTTGCTGTAATCGACGGAATTCAGCATAAAGTACAGATTTATTTCAGTCACTTTTGTAAACGTTCAAACTTCTAGAAATTCCAATTCATTATAGCTAACAAGTAATCCATTGGAATGTGTACTCATAATTATAAATAATATAAATTAACACTCATAGTCATATAAAAATCAATGTTATGTTGCTTGATAACAAGTGCTCGCTGAGCTCATTAAGAATATTTAACGAGGTTACTTGACATTGCTCACTGTTAGATGGTAAAAAGCAATAAGTTATTGTCAACTCTGTTTTATTGTGGATCCGAATGGCTTCACTGATTGAGACAACAGATAAGCCAAGTTCGAATATCTAAGTAGGTATCAGTTTGTTCAAGGTAGTAAACATAACATGCTCAATCTGAAATTCTCGGATAATCCGTTTGTGAATTGAAAGTAGTATTGCCATGACTAACTAAAAGTGGGCGTAGTTTTTCGATGGTTCTGAAGATTTTGTAAAACATTTATACTACTAATAAGTAGGCAATAAATAAATAAATAAATATTCTCATCGGCTAAAGCTAATTGTTTAGTGAGAACGGAATTTTACTAAAAGGTAATTCAAATAATTTTGCGGGTTGAAAAAGTATCTGTATTTATGTGCAGAAATTAGTTTAAAAGATTCAGAGATTATATATATTAAATGGATGTATTCTCCTATTTATTACACCATAAAGGTGACTGCCTCTGTACATTGGAGTTAGAAGGTTAGAATGAAAATAGATAGTATATCCATAACTAGTAAAGAATTAGCACTCTTATTCCGTGAATGAAGTCCGTTCGAAGTGACTTTGCATAAATTAAAATCTGTCGGTGAATCACAATTTTGAGCCAGTAGCTATGAGTCTGCAAATAAATAGTCCCATGTACAGGTATCATACACATGATAATTAACAAATGAAGCTATGAACAGCATCACGTTTGGTATTACGTGAGTAATGAACTTAATCAACCGTTATGAGAGTAACTTTGCATAGGTATATTAGTTCTTTATAATAAGCTTATACTTATTTGAAAAAGGGGACTAAATCATGTTCTTAGGTATTCTATGATTCTTGTTACCTGTAGGGACACACTTTAAAAATGCTACTATGTATGTATCATCCAATAATGATCTAGCTAACATAAATGAAAATCTCCATATCTTAATCAGTATTAGTAGTACGGGGATGTCAGGGACGAAACTAAACAATGATATCCTTATGAAATGACATCTATAACAAAAAATAGTACTGAATCTAAGAATTTCAGGTCCCCAGAATTCAAAATACTTTATGCCAATGAGTCCTAACTTAGTAATACATTATAGTTTATTGTAGCAAATGGGAATATTTGATATCTCACAATAAATTTTTATTTTATTTCTATAATATAGATATTTATACTGTGAGACTTGTATAGCAATACAGAAATCTTTAAGAAAATACTCATCTTAATAATGGAATCAAAAAATGAATGTAATTTTCTACACCTAGTGTTTTGTCCAATCAAGTTGCAGGGATGTTAGAAGATCATACCACAGGTCTGTGACAGTGAAGAATCAACTGTTTAACGAAATTTTTAAGGTTTTATATTACATTTTAAGCCGAGCTAAAATTACATTGAGGAAAATAAATGAATGGTTCGAACTGACTGATTTCAATACAAAATAAACGATTTGGTAGAAATATTCAAATCGTGTACTAACACCAATGAAAATCAAAGATGGAGAGATATCTATCGCATCGGTCAACAGTTTGAATTGCTGATATCCAATGACACCATTTCTTATTATGGTCAATAATTTTTTATCGTTACTAAACTAATTAGTTAATATGGCAAACTATGATGCAAGGTTTCGTTGAGTCTCGGTCAATTGATCCTTCGGACGGTCAGTCAGGAGACATAAAAGGAAATTTGGGAAGCTTACTACTCCACTAATAGTACCAACTCGTACGGATAAATTTATTTCTGGCTTCCGATACTCATTAACTAGTATCCGTGGTCTCCATATTATTTATATTTATTCTCATAGACTACATATATCATTCAAACAGGATTTTACTTATTTATATCAAGCAGGATTTTATTCCAGCTTATTTAAACAAAACAACCTAAACAACGCATATCGTCATTGTTGACCATCATATTGGATAGTGATCTTTATTAAATAATAATAGCAGATGTATTTTTGTTTCATTTTCGTCTTACTATCTTTAAATAACAAACAGAATAGAAATAAGAACTTTAGTTGGACTTTTTGAAAAAGGTCAAAATAGCTCTTCTTTCATATGCTGTCCTTGTTCAGCATAAGCCGTAACTATAAAAATAATAAGTGGTTAATCCATTGTTTTGAAACACTTTTTTTCTTGTTGGTCTTTCCTTAAAAAAAACTGATTAACTTCCTCTTTAAAAAAATCATTTATACCTTTTTATTAACACCTAACACTGCAAAAATAATACTCATTAACAATTTACTGTTATCTGTATGTGTGTGTTCATCTAGTATTCATTGTTAAACTACATAAGAAAAGTACAGAACAGAATTAACATATGTGAATTTGCTTAGGACTTTCCACGTTGACAACAGGAAGTAACTGCAAACATACCCTTCACTTACATGGACACACGTACATACATACATACATATACAAACTCACATTTGCATAAAGAAGTGATGAAACTGGACACCTATATAACGATAGGAATCCAGTCAACCGGAAAGATGAAATGAGCATAAGATTAAGATTATGAAGTAATTATTAAACCACAAACGATAAAAGTTTCTATGACATGGGAGAAGAGAACATGATTGAAAATTTGTGATTGTACTATCTTCTCTATCCTTGTTTTGTTTGGGGAAAAAATAAAACTTATATAAGGTGATAATAGGCACCAAATGTGAAAAAAGAGCATATTTGATAAGTTATTCATTTTCTTGTAAACAGATTACAATACTTTGGAGTTAATGAGTTCGACCTTGTAACTGATTACATAACATCAAATTGAAGAAGTTAAACATTTTTAAAAATAAACAACTGATACCATTTGAAATCGCTTTTTTATTACTAACTAATTTCAGCTGAAGAACCATTTAAACTTAAAAAGTACTAGTCAGTTGTTTTGTTCTAGTTGTGTTTTTTCGGGGGGGGGGGAACAATTGTACGTATCCTATGTTGAAAAAAGCTCAGAACATTCAAGCCTTGCAGTAACTACAAAATCTTCAGACTATTAAGTTGATACTCAAAAGTCTACAATTCCAACATCAATCGATTAGTGATACAGTCCAGTCAGTGTTCATTTGATTTTCAATACTTCACTAGATGACATTAGCCTAGGATAAGAACTGTCATCAAATTAAGTATTGTTAGCGGTGAATAGTTTTCATTTTACCAAAAGCTTGTGTATACTATTCATGATCTTTCGAACTATGTCAGTTTTTTAGTAACTTGACAGAATTTATCATCCTTAGATAAGACAGATGAAATACTTGCTTGCTGGTTAAAACAGATCGTCAACATCATCAACATTATAAGCAACGTTGAACCTAACACATATGTGCATCAGTTTAATTTGCAATACCCCATTAATACAGTGAGATGAAATTATTTCAAGACAAATTCCAAAATATTCTCAAATAATTAAGGTTAGGTAATTATTTAAATTTTCCGTAACTTTCAACTGCTTTGTGATTGATATCAGTGCAGAAAGACTATCTTTAAAAGATTCCTGTAATCAATATAATAATTTGTGTATCCGGTGTAAACCGCAGTTTTCGTGCTCGCGAACACCTCCCAGCGTGGCTAAACACAGGTTTGGTGAAGAAAGTAAACAGCTCGATATTGGCCCATTTAGTACAAACTGGTCATAGCGCCAGTATAAACCAGTCCTTTTCAATTATTTATAGGGTCAGGAATTTTTCGCCTAAGCTTATCAGGCTTAAAGTTCTTCAAAAGGCTGAGGCAGTAGCCATCAGGATCAAGAAACCTGAGCTATGCATACAGAAGAAATATCTCAAAACCCCTTCATCTCCCTTGGCCAACCACAAGGACAATTAATCAATAGTAATTCATTCAGTATTATTTGTTTGAATCTTCCCATAGATTTGTTAGGACTGCAACTGGTCAGTCTTTAATTGGCATATGTGCATACTGTGCGTATTGCCTCAATATAGCCTTAATTCACAAGCATGGTAAGCAGAGATGGATAGTGGCTAGCAGTGGAATCCAGGACGCGCGTTTCGTCCTATTTGGGACTCATCAGTTAGTTTAAACTTCACCCAATTGCACAAGCAGTGGCTATCAGGAATCAGTAGCTGGCCTTTGAAATGAAAGTTGCTGGGTTCAAGTTCCAGAGTGAACATCAACTCTGGGATGCAGGTACATCCAGCTGACGAGTCCCAAATAGAACGAAACGCGAATCCTGGATTCCACTGCTAACCACTATTCATCTTTGTTTATTTTATGATTTATTTAAAAGTTTTTGAGATTTTAAGCAACAGGAATGTATTTGAAAAAACCCAATTCTATGAGATAAGATAGTAGCGATAAAATAAAGAACATAAGATCACACTGATATTTTTAAGAGAAGTAGTCAGTTTTTGAAAAAGTCACCACTTCAATAAGTCCAGGTGTGAAATTATTGTCCAAAGAATAATAATAATACAAATTATCACCATTACTATTATGAAAAGGCTTTGTGTTATCCTCTAGGGATTTGTAAGCCAAACTTTCAGAACAGATGTTTAAAAATATGAAGGGCTTTTGAAGTGACAAAATATTACTAGACATTCGTAATCTGTTCTATGACTAACAAGATTGGACAAGACTGAAATTCTTAAACATATATATACATATGCTTCACACATTAGCAATGCATGATTCCGATGACGATAGATAAATATATCTTTCTGATTATATATAGATTAACATATTAGACAACCTACCACGTTTAGGTCGTGAGGACTAATTTTCTTGATGGATTATCGGAAATTGGTCTGAAACACATAGTCTAAATATGGAATTTCAAGTTGCTGAGTCAGAGAGTTTGATAAATGACAAAATAGGTGATATTTAGTGGTGCGAATAGTTTGAATTTAATAAACTTATTAGGTTGTGTATAATAGGGAAATACCCAATGAATTCATCTTACTTTACAAATAATTTCGTTCTTAACTGGTTTAAATGATCAGTATAACTGATGAACTGATTTTGTGAAGTCATTTTACTCCCAATAAGATTATATCAAAATGTTATCAGCACTACGTAAATAATTAATAACTGTCTGTTCTCCATAGTCATCAAATACTGAACTGAATCAATCGATCAAGAGTATAGTATGATCCATGTGGTGTGTACTCAATGTGGATTTAATCATCTGAGAGTATTAAGTCTTGACTACTATGATGCGTTTAGAACTACCTGGCCTTGAGAAATGTAGACGAATGAACCGGAAATCACTACATGAATATTAACATACCTCCAGCAAGATTCAAAAGTCTTACTAATTAATTTTGTATAAACTGGAAGATGAATATTGTAAATTAGTTTCAAAGTAAAATGATACGTCAATCAAATACTCAATACAACTCAAAGGTTTTTCCTTTGTACATTGTTCGATAATGCGAAACATTTTTAATTATTCAAATCTTTGCGAAATATATAGTTTAATAAAAAGAGATAATACTCACTTTAGAGTCACAGGTAATTTTCTCTTTGCATAGTTCACATGTATGACTGAATTTACTTTCATAACAGGCAACACAGTATGGTTTCTCATCATTCAGTATATACTTTTGTCCAATTAATGATAGATTACAATTGGAACAATTGAATTGTTCATTCGCATTTACAATGACCTCATCTGACATTTTATTTTAAAGAATACGAAAATGAATTTTGAACAGAAATTAAAACAAAACAACAACAGAACACGAAAATCGGTGTTAAAGCAAGTAACTGAATATTATTCTATTGCCAAGAAGGTCAGTGCTCCGGAAGATTGATTGACTGAACAAAATCTCAATTTATTTTTGTACACTAATAAAAGACTAAATATTGAATTAAGAGAATGATTTAAGATTGAAAATCCAAAGTGTAACTTTACCTTCTTTTAAATGATTTTTCAATTTGATTTTTTAACCAGTAGACAAACTCTGAAAAGAGAGGAAATTCAAGAGAAAATGAACTCCATTACAAGTTAATTTTATTTGTTCAGTATTCAAAAAAAAAACAGTTGTTTACGCAAAATACTCAACATTCACTGGCTGGATACCATCAGAAACAGCGTTTTATGGGAGAGGACAAACCAGCTTCCAGATGAAGAGGAATTCAGGAAAAGACGTTGGAAATGAATAGGACACACAACGAAAAAATCACCAAGCTGCATCACGAGGCAAACCCTAACTTGGAATCCGGAAGGGAAGCGGAAAAGAGGAAGGCCAAAGAACACATTACGTCGGGAAATAGAAGCAGATATGAAAAGAATGAATAACAACTGGAAAGGATTGGTGAGGACAGAGTTGGATGGAGAATGCTGGTGGGCGGCCTATGCTCCTTGACGAGAGGTAACAGGCGTAAGTAAGTATTCAAAAAAATGTACAACACAAAGAAATGAAACTTATAGAATAAGATACATTGGTGATTGGTTGAATGAAGTGAACAAGAAATTTTTCACTTTTCAAGATGACATATTTGAACAGAAAAAATCACTCGTCATCATTCTATACCTTATTTATCGGTTTTTACATGACAGTAGTTTTCATTTTATATTCTGTTGTATCGAAAAAAGTAATTTGTCTATTTTGAAACAGAATGTACTTCTTGCTGACGAATGCTAACTAACGCCAACACTAAGTTCAGGGTTTCCTACTAACTTTTATTAATTACCATAACATAAATTTTAGATATACTCATTGACAATAATGTGATTGCGTTTACTATTCAGTTTAGTTGTTTCTCTGAAATTTTAAAGCATATGGGATTCTAATTCATGGTTAATATTTATTTGTTGTCTATAATGTGAGGTTGCATATAGTTTGTGGGACTAGAAAAATCTTTTCAATGAGACCGTGATAAAGCATACTAAAAGAAAAGTCAATGTATTTCACTAGTTGGCTGGAATTATACAGCTCTGTACTAAAAATTAGTCTCGAGAAAGCTTTTATTATTTAGTACTCTCATGAAGTTACATTAAAAATTTCCCAAATATTCCAATGGAATTATTTACACAAAGAGTACTTCATTGTAGCAATTTTAATTAACTGTATAATAAAAGTAGAATGTTATATACCTGCAACATCCCCCATCTTCAGTTCATTGTCATTAAATCAATCAAACCTAATTATTCGTTTGTTTTGAGGTATAACACAAACAGGTCACTCGATATTACTGACAATATATGACAGTATTTCATTACGTAGGCACACACAAACGTACAAATCATCACGATAAACACAAGAAAGTGTATAAAATCTATTAAGTTATAAGAAATCGGAGTTTTCTCTCCTCGTGTCTAGCCATCAAATGATTAATAAATAATGATTTCTGTTAATATTTACTTATCGATTTATAGAATCGATTAAAATGTCTAGCTTAAAATTGACAATAGAGAATAACAACTTTCAGTATACAGTATCCAGGCAGAAATCTATAAACCTGAATTATGTATGCAGCTCCTTAGTAGTCACTTTCCTGTTTCACCACATGGATAGATTTTCCTATAATTTTATGGCTTTTAGAGACTATTTTCTTACAAGTTAAGGATCCAATATGTTTATTGTTTAATAAAGTCATATTGAATAATATAACTCTTACTAATATAAAACACGAAAAGTTTGTAATTTCAAAATTTATCCCAATTCAAAGTTAACTAAAATGACAATGAAAGGTGCAATGTTTTTAATCATTCAACTAATAAAAGGAAAACACAAATCTTAAAGTAGGAAAAACTATGATAATGAGTCAACGATGGTATTGTGGTGTATGCTGCTTATGTTGACGGATATAAGTAGCACGCAACATCAATCGAAAGTGGAATGCCTAACAGCAGAAGATTGAGACGATTGAACTCAGGGAAACAGGAATATAAACAGAGAGTAAATTTAATAACAACAGAAAAGAAGGAACGATGAAGTTTGTAAGAGACAACTGATGGAAAATGTTCAAATGAAGTATTTAATATATGATTTTCATATTTTACTAAGACATCTCATTTAAGCAAACTGAAGATTACTAAAATTGTTTGTATTTTTTTCACCGAAATCTTTCATAAGATTAATGAACTGACATTATATATGTAGTTATGTCATACATACTGATCTTATGAATAAGGAAGAATTTTACAGACAAACACTATTTCAAGACATTTTTTATCATAGATATTCATATAAGCTAGAGAATTATTGAAAGTAAATGGATAGTAGGCAATGGTTTCACACACCATTTCTTCGTTTTTGGGAGGGAAGTTGGGCTTAAACATTCACCACTGGATATCTCAGTCAAGGATATAACCCATAAGCTGTGTAAATAATAACTGACTACATGTACAAAACGAAACGATCACACCAATCGATTATGTAATGATAATCAATTTTGTTTCCTGTTTATTTCTTGATACCAACTAAATTCATAATCGAAAGATAAATCAATGTAGAAATTATTTTTAAAAAGTTTTGTATTTAAAATGCCAACTTTTTAATTAACAAAATATTGTGAATCGGGTTCTCATTTTTGTAATCAATAATTATAATCGAAAAAGAGCAGATATAGTGGATAAGATTTCTAAGAGCCATAACACTGATAAAATTTTAAAATGAATTTGTGTGAAAAAATGTCAACTTTCATGTTGAAATGACATCAATTGAAGAACTATGAATGTCCAGATAGTTGTTTATGGGTCATCCAAGCGGCGGGAATCGATGACAGGCAGAATCAACGTTTAGAAGTGGATCAAAAAAATTCTCCAGTGGTCTTAGAAAAGGATCATTCTTCTATATCACAAACTGAAAGAAGTAGGATACGTTGACCCTTCAAGTTTCAATTAGTTGGTCTGACAATATGATGTTTGCTTTTAGAATTGACTTCTTAAGTTTTAATCCATATGTATACATCTTTGATGATATACTACTGACAACATAGATTCAATGTTCCATGGTTTCCGGCAATTCTCCAATTGATGTCAATTCATTATAAAGACTTTTTCAAACAACTGGTGCCCTTCACAAAAATAAACAAGGCGAAAAAGTGGATAGAAAGCAATGAAACACAAACTAAATCAAATAAAGCAATTTAATTCCCTCTATATATCTATAATTTTGAACGTAAAATTGCAGTTTTCATTAACTTATTTACAAAAACTGCATTTCCTCCAACCAATTTCCATATTCAAACATAGTTACATATGTAGATATGAAGAGTTGATAGTAATGATGATAGTTGATTAGTCTTTTTTTCCTTTAAAAGTATATAAAATTAAGTTCAATAATAAGAGCTGAATCGAAATTAAATCATCGTTAAAAATAATTACTGAAATTAACATATTTCAATTGAAAGAGGAAACATTCTACTAGTTCCGGTCAGAATAATGATGTGTAGATTTGGAAGAACTCTTCTTGTTATAGTAATAAAGCAATTTAAAAGGTAAAATTAAGAAACATTTTTCAGAGATTTCTGAAAAAAAAGAGTAGAGAAGAGGACACGTGGGAGAAAAAAAACAAAATGGCGACAGAGTTATACTTTAGAAATACGAATAAAAATACTGAAGATAAACTTGTGAAAATAATGAAGAATAGAACACTGGAAAAACCAGAATTATTCTCAGAAGTGGATTTGCACCTAAATAGAAACATATTATTCATTTAGAGTAAATGAAACGTGGTGATCAGTGAAATCCAGCAAACTTGTTTTGTCTAATGAGGGATTTGTCAGCTGGATGTATTGGGGTCGCTGGACTGATGCTGAGATTTAGGTTAGAATCCATAACTTTTCATTTCAAATGCTAACGTGTTATCCACTGAGCTATTGAATCCAGATAACCATTAACGTGTTTAATGGATATGATGTTTATATCATTACTGGTAAGGGTTTGAGTTATTCCATTAACAAAGACTGGTCAAGATTCACTCATAAATATCAACAAGACGATAACTCAAGCTCTTATTGACAATGATATAAGTATTACACTAGGTGTATATATTTTGATATACTCAGTGAATATTAAGACAATTTTTCAATTCCTTCATTTTAGATCGGAAAATTGCTGTTCATAACATTAAAATCAAGTTTAGATTTAGATCATATAAATTAAAGCGTTTATTCTAAATTAATAATTTTATAAGTTAGATTATTTTAAGGGTAGTTTTCGTTATTCAGTAATATACCGACCAGAGGGTGTTCGAAAGCATAAATATTACAGAACAATAAAAAAAGACTGAACAAATTAATTATTCACTTCAGTTTCGGCTTTTTATTCTTTACTGATAATTCGAATATACCTTTATGAATGTGTACTACTTTAATCTTTTTTCAGAAAATGAACTGATTATGGTGTAGTGCCGCGATTCGTTAACCGTTTACTTCGATAACCGTTATAATTCTAAACTTAACGGTGCGTAAAATCAGAAGACAAAGGATAGCAGCAACTACAGTTTATTGTCGAATGACTCAGGTTCGAAAGCTAACAACACCTGAGCGAATATGAACGAGCGAGTGAACAGGCAAACAAGCGAAGGAAACGAACGAGGAGCAAGCGAGCGAGCGAGAGAGTAGCAAGCAATTACATAGGCAATTTATAGTCAAATTTAATAAGGGCACAGCAAAGCAAAACAAAGGCTGATAATAATATTTGCGTGCGTACATATATGGGTAGGAGTATGAGTCATCGAATGATATTTAAGCAGTCAACATTTCGGCTAGAGTGTCATGTGCTCTAGTGTTATTGCAGTGCAAAGAATATGCAAATTGTTACTATCCAAATGACAATGTCTGTTAAGTAAGTTATAAAAAAGGGCTTAACCAAAATTGGCTATAATCGAAATTGATTGTAGGATGGTTGCTATATTACTCCCCCCTGCAAACAAAGATATATGAAAAAATGTCTGTGTTTGCATAATGTACAGTAAATTGGATAGCGTAGTTACAATCATTTGAAGATATGGGCCTGTATAAAATTAGAATGAAGTTAGTGTGTATTTAGTTCGTGCCCGTCCGTTAGGCTATACAAAATAGCGGTAAGATATTGAAGGAATATGGTATCGCTTCGAAAAAAAAACTGCACGTATGAGCATAAGGGTGTACATAAGCTGTGCCAAGTTTAATAGCGTATAGCATGAACTTAATAATCCATATGTATACAATGAAGAGGAAGAATTATAATTAATAATCAAAGTAGCAGAAAATTATCAGTAAAAGATTGTAGCGACATAACGTTGCGGCCATCTTACTCTGCGACCAGATTTTGTCGTTATCGGAGTCTCTTCGTTTTGGTGCGTTAGCGTCGTTGACTCCTGAGATTCGTGTTTCGTAGGTGTGATCGTCTTCGAGAGGCTTGTGCTTGTCGATTGAAAATCGCTATCGATGAAAGCTGGCTTCACACGATCGATACTGATTACGTCTGTCTTCCCAGCTTTTTCTACCGTGACTGTCTTATCTGTCTTCGTAATCACTTTAAATGGACCTTCATAGTTCGGCTGCAGAGGTGGTTGTACGTTGTCTCTTCTGATAAATACGTGCGTGCTATTATGTAGTTGCTGAGGTACGAATACTCGACGTTGTTGTAGTCTGGGAAGTGCTATTTTTAAATCGCTCATGTGTTTCTTCAGGCGTTGGACGTAGTTGGCTACATCAGTCGGAACACTTTTACCTGAAGCGAAAAATTCTCCGGGTAAACGTAAAGTAGTTCCATATACCAACTCGGCTGGACAACATCCCATATCCTGTTTAATTATTGTTCTTAAACTTAACATGACTAAAGGAAGCTTATTAGCCCAATCGTTATCGACAATGACAGATGTAAGGGATGCTTTCAACTGCCTATGTAGGCGTTCAACCATTCCGTTTGCCATTGGATGGTAGGATGTCGTTCGTATACGTTTAATTCCGAGGAGTTCTGTAAGCTGCTGGAAGAGTCGACTTTCGAATTGAGCTCCTCTATCGGTCGTGATAATTACCGGTATACCATAGTAAGAAATCCAATTTTCGATTAGGGCTTTTGCTACAGATTCGGCTGAGGTGTCTTTGATTGGCACCGCTACAGGCCATCGGGTAAATCTATCGATGCATGTAAAAATATAGTTGTACCCGTTCGAAACTGGCAGTGGTCCCACGATATCGATGTGTATATGTTCGAATCGAGTGTCTGGCTGTGAAAACGAACCCATTGGCGAACTAGTATGACGATGTACTTTGGCTTTTTGACATTTCATGCATGCTTGCGTCCAATTTCGTATATCGCGATTCATTTTCGTCCATACGAAACGCTCACTGATTAATTTCATCGTGGCTTTTATTCCCGGGTGCGATAGGTTATGGATACTTTCGAATACTTTCCGTCGCAATGGTTTAGGAATGAATGGGCGAGGTCGGCCAGTTGACATGTCACATATTACTTTCGCGTTGCCGAACTGAATATCTTCGAATAATAATGACGTCGTGTCATCGAATCTTAGCTTGTTTAGTTCGATGTCTATCTCTTGTAACTTCGCGAGACCGTGATAATCAATTCCATTT
Organism: Schistosoma rodhaini; assembly: GCA_944470415.2. Classification (NCBI taxonomy): domain Eukaryota; kingdom Metazoa; phylum Platyhelminthes; class Trematoda; order Strigeidida; family Schistosomatidae; genus Schistosoma; species Schistosoma rodhaini. The sequence goes on from OX104044.1 coordinate 40,911,944, forward strand.
GTAACAATGGCGTTTATCGTTGTTCTGGACAACGCATCTGCCACTTCGTTATTATTACCTTCAATATACTGTATGCTAGAAGTAAATTGGGAAATAAATTCTAATTGTCGAATTTCCCTCGGCGAATAGTTATCCTGCTTGGCGTTTAATGCTTTCGTGAGGGGTTTATGGTCTGTATACACTGTAAAAATGGTACCCTCTATCATGTGTCGAAAATGTTTGATTGCCAAGTAAATCGCTAATAGTTCTCTTCCGAACGTACTGTACCTCGTTTGTGTAGGGTTTAATCTCTTCGAGAAAAATGAAATCGGTTCCCATGTACCGTTTACTAACTGCTGCAGTACAGCTCCTACTGCTATGTTCGATGCGTCCGTCATGATGGCTAGTGGCGCTTCGCTCTTTCGTCGAACTAATATCATTTTCTCATGAAGTGCTCGCTTAGCGTTCTCAAAAGCCTGTATGGCCTCTGTCGATAGATGGAATGTTCGGGTATTTCCTCGCAAAGCGTCCGTTAATGGCTGTAGTATTGCTGCGCAGTTTGGAATAAATCGCCTATAGTAGTTTATTAGTCCCAAGAATCGTCGTAACTTTTTTTGTGACTCGGGCAACGGATAATTGCGAATAGCAGCAACTTCTGCTGGAACTGGCATAATACCTCGAGAATTTATCATATGACCTAGGAATTGCAATGATTTCTTTCCAAATTCACATTTCTCCACGTTAATAGTGACACCATGTTCTTGAAGTCTCGTGAATAACTGTCGTAGATGTTGTAGATGTTCTTCGACGGTAGCGCTAGCTACTAATATATCGTCGATATATGCGTATACCCCTGTCAAACCTCTAACAACCTGATCAATAAATCGCTGAAAGGTTTGAGCTGCATTAGTTAGTCCAAATGGCATTCGTAAAAACTCAAATAAACCAAATGGAGTGATTACAGCCGTTTTCGGTATGTCTTCTGGGGCCACTGGAATGTGGTAGTACGCCCGAACAAGATCAATTTTCGAAAAAATCGTAGCACCTTCCATTTCGGTAGTGATATCGTGAATATGTGGCACTGGGTATCTATCTGCTATCGTTTGCTTGTTAAGGGCTCTATAATCTCCACATGGTCTAATTTCTCCATTCTTTTTGGGAACCATATGTAACGGAGATGCCCAGGGACTATTAGATGGCCTTATGATACCAAGTTTCATTAGTTTTTCGAATTCTCGTTTCGCAATGTTTAACCTTTTTGGGTCCAACCTTCGCGCTCTTACTCTAGTCGGTGGACCTTTCGTGACGATATGGTGCTGTACTGTATGTTTAAGATCTTTATTGTCGTATGATGACCTCGTTAAGTCGGCGAACTTATTTAGAAGTGACTTATATTGCTCGTTCCTATCTTTCGACACTACTAAATTCATAGATACATGATCGGTGGTCACTCCTCTTATGACTACTGAGCGTTCTCCATTCACTAGTTGGTTTCGTCGAGAATCCACTAATAGGTCAAAATTCTTTAAGAAATCGATACCAATTATGGGTACGGAAACATCAGCGATTACAAATTCCCAGCGAAGTGAAATATTACGGCCGAAATTCAAGGTTAGTTTTCGTTTGCCATATGTCTTTATATCGGATCTATTCGCTGCTTTAAGAGTTAGCGCAGTATCGATATTTTGTTTTTCGTTGCTCAATGGAGGGACGACGCTTATCTCTGCTCCCGTGTCTACTAAAAAACTGCGCGCCCGTTACTCTGTCCTGAACATAGAATAAACGATTGCTCGTGGGAGCTGCGTTGATTTTCGTAGTCGTTACTGAGAATCGTTGGGATCGTTTAAATTTGCATGGAGACCTGCATTTTCGAGCTCTGTACCCAAATGTTTGATGGTACCAGCATATAGCAGGATCTGGTAGTCCCTTAGAAAATGATCGGTTTCTATCTCTTGATCTGCTGCGCGACCAACTTCTTTTCCTGTCGTTGTGATTTAGACTCGTTAGTTTATGGCATAGCGCATTAATTTCCTTTTGCAAGGCCTCGATTCTTTCGTCAACTGTGAAGTTGAGTGTTTGTGAAGTCGCATTTCTCATTCTCTCGTAAATCTTATCGGCTATTTTAGCGATGTTGTCTATGTCTACATCGCTATCTCCAACAGCGAGGATCTGCTGTACGTTCGGTGGGAGTCGTCGCAACCATAAGTGGTAAAATATATTTTTATCCACATTTCTGTCTCCAATTACGTTGCTCATATACGTTTTTAACTGCGAAGGCGTTCTATCTCCGATTTGAACTTCACTGAGCAACTGCTCGACAGCCTGCCGGTCGTTTAACGAGAGAGCTTTTATTACGGCCTGTTTCAATACGTCGTACGGATTTACCGCATCCGGCTTAGTTAGGACCTCTCGTACCTTGACTGCTACTTCATCTGGAAGTAGTGAGCTTGCATAGCCGAACTTATGTCGCTGTAAAAGAATACGATTGGCTACGAAGTAATTTTCAAGTCTAATAAACCAGAGTTGAGGATCATTAACATTAAAAGAGGGAATAGTAACATTAATAACTCCCACGGATGGTGACTGTGAAAGATCGATTGTTTCGTTATTTAAAGACATTACTACTAATAATAATAATAAATTAAATAGTATGCGAATATAACGTAATTGTCACTGAGAGAAATGAATCGATGAAAAAAATGATAATAACAAAAGGTACAATTTATAAAATGGAACAGACTTACTAAATTGCACCAATATATCAATTGTTCGTGAATAATCGTTATTTATTATGAATATTATCGTTAAGTTCAATAATGGGATAATGTACGTACGATTAAAATTGTGATATAATAAATCCACAATTATGATTATAATCCAGATAATAATTCGAATAGAAACAGAGTACGTTGAATTTTCGAAATGAAATTATCTCGTCGAAAATTGTTTTGTGTTCGCTCGTCGAGGCATCCAATTCTGTAGTGTCGTGTTCGTATGGCGAGGCAACCAATTATATTGCGTCGTGCTCGTTCAGCGAGATATCCAATTCTATTGCGTCGTGCTTGTTCGGCGAGGTATCCAATTCTATTGCGTCGTGCTTGTTCGGCGAGGCCTCCAATTCTGTAGTGCCGCGATTCGTTAACCGTTTACTTCGATAACCGTTATAATTCTAAACTTAACGGTGCGTAAAATCAGAAGACAAAGGATAGCAGCAACTACAGTTTATTGTCGAATGACTCAGGTTCGAAAGCTAACAACACCTGAGCGAATATGAACGAGCGAGTGAACAGGCAAACAAGCGAAGGAAACGAACGAGGAGCAAGCGAGCGAGCGAGAGAGTAGCAAGCAATTACATAGGCAATTTATAGTCAAATTTAATAAGGGCACAGCAAAGCAAAACAAAGGCTGATAATAATATTTGCGTGCGTACATATATGGGTAGGAGTATGAGTCATCGAATGATATTTAAGCAGTCAACATTTCGGCTAGAGTGTCATGTGCTCTAGTGTTATTGCAGTGCAAAGAATATGCAAATTGTTACTATCCAAATGACAATGTCTGTTAAGTAAGTTATAAAAAAGGGCTTAACCAAAATTGGCTATAATCGAAATTGATTGTAGGATGGTTGCTATAATGGTTCCCAGTCACTTAACATCCGTACAAAGATGGACTTTGATCAACACGTATAAGTATTATGAGTTACTTATAGCTATTTTTAGAACCTCTGAAGAATATTTTTAGTATTTAAAACATGTTAAAACGAACAGTAGCTTTTTTCAATTCATGAAGTTGAAGCATATATGTTGTTCACTAATTTGACTAGTCGAATTCACCAATCGTTGATAATTTTTGCCTAATTTTCCAGAGCTTTTCAAAACTCCAACATCGCTTGTATCCACATGACAAAGCTTTAATTTGTATATCTTAACTAATTTTTAAGCGAAAGCTTCAATCCTATTAAAAAATCCCGATTTTCCCTAGTTTAGATAATCTTTAAATGATGGGATTCTGGCAGAAGATTAGGATGTTAAAGGTCCATCGATCAGAGTTAATATACTTATTTATCAATACGTATAGTCTCTCACTTAGGTCAGTTACAATATAACTGACCGACTTAAAATGCTTAAGACTAAATAAGCGATTCGGGGACGAACAACAGATCTTTACCAAATAGACATGAAGTTTAAATACAAAAACAATCTGCCTAACGAATTCTCCTAATATTTTATTAACATTTTAAACCTTCTCTTTCTTTAATAGCAAATCACATAGTACATTAAACATAATTTAGTGACGAACAGTAAGTATATTTCATATAGTCTATTTTTGATTTTCGTAAATTCAAACTCTATTCATTCTAATGATGTTCTCTCAATTGTCAAAAAAAGAAAGAAAAAAAAACGGATGAAATTCACTTTCTTCATTAAAACAAAATGTTAAATTTTCTAAAAACGAATTTCTTTTTCCTTTAAAACTATCTACCAACTTTTTGGAATATTTTCTTCTCCTTAAATGACAGACCATACTAGATTTAAAGTATGTATTATGTATAACTTCACTTATTCTTAACACATGATATTCCTCTGTCAAAATGTTCAATATCCAATAAAGAATTCATGTTTCAATTTCGCTGTTGATAGCAATAGTTTTAATAGTAAATTAGGTTATTGTCAATTTTAAATAAATGACGGGCAAACAAACAAATGAAACCTCAGATGAATTTATAGATGAAAATATAGAAATATTTTGGAATGTCCAGTTAGAGAAAGAAATATGCAGTGTATGAATGAATGAATTGAGTTAGAGGGATTCTCTATTCTCACCAGTCATCCTAAAAAAAGATTTGAATATAAAGCTATTAAATGGTATTTTAGGTGGAAAAATAAACTGGATTATAACTAATATACCATACCAATCAGACAAATAAAGAAACTTTCATAGACTCGTATCTTTATTTTAGGAAAAATAAACGTTATTCTAAAGAAAGAAAATGTTAAACTAACTGATAAATAAGTCATGCTAATGTTTACAAAATGATTCAGTTTCTTGAATCATTAACCAATAAGATTTAAAAGTGAAATTGAATTCCGGTGGAAAAACAGAACTGAGGAGGGGGGTCTTCTTTTCAGTGAAATAACATTCAAACTGCATAACTCCATATAAATACACATTTAATTTGATTATCCATAGTAGTTGGAGTTCAAAAGTTATTTTCAATGAAATTCCTTTTTTTTTTATGATTTTAGTGAATGAGAATGGTTATGTAATAAGAGAGATAGTTTATGTAATTGATAAGATAATAATGTACTAAATAAAATTATTAAGCATTGGTATGATTCATAGTTGAATGGTACAGTAAATATGGCTCAGTGAAGTGTAAACGCAAAATAATGACAGAGATGATAAGCTGTATATAGGATACAGGAAAACCTTATTGAGGTTTTGTGATGGTTAATATCCTAAACATGTCCCAAGAAACATGTAGCTAAAAGGTATCATAGTGTTAAACTGGTTGTTGACTGGATTATGAAGCCATTGACATCCCTAGGGAAGCACAGAATACAATGACAGCTTGAATGCAACTAGACGATTTGGACTTCGCAGATGACAGCCCTACTATCGCATACAGCAACGAATGCAGAGGACAGCTGGTATGGCGGCGACCTCTACAGTCGTAGGCCTCAACATATACAAGGAAGAAGCAAGATCCTGAAATGCAACGCAGTCAGCACCAACCAAATCACACTTCATATAGAAGCCTAGGAAGAGATAAAAACTTTTAAACGTTAGGACAGTATCAGCGATAAGCAAGGAGAACGTGACGTAGATATGAAGGCACGGACTAGTACAGCAAAGGCAACGCCCTTACATCTGGAGAATATCCGTAACTCAAAGTTAAAGTCAAAATTTTCGGAGTACCACAAACATCATCGGATGAGTACATGTACTTATAAACACGCATCCGCGCACGATACTCTAGATCCATTAATCAGAGACCATTAGGAGCAACCTAATATGGTAGAGAACAAACCGGCTTCCAGCTGAACAGGAAATCGGGAAGCGATGCTGGAGGTGGATAGGAAACAATTTGAAGGAACCATCAAGTACCATAATTGGGCGAGCTCCAATATGGATTCCTTAAGGCAAAAGGAAAAGAGGCAAACCAAAGAACAGGTGGTTCTGGGAATTGTAGGCAAGCATCGAGACCATGAAGACAACTTGGCAACAACTAGACAGACCAGTAAATGGAAGAGTTTGTTGTAGATATTTGGTCGGCAGTCTACGCTCTTGAGAGGGATTGCGTCAATAGGCTTAAATGAACTAACTTAGTCACGTAACAGACAGTTTGCGCATAAATAAACAAATGTGTAGGATGAACAAAATTCCTAACAGAAAGAACCCATATTAAGTGGTTGGAGGTGTCCGTCAACAATCTAGGGTTCTTACTGATTAGCACACTCTTCAGAAAACATTATTTTTATTCTTGATTGGAATGTTACTTCTAAAAGAAATGAAATTCATATGATTGTTAAAAATTATTAAGAAGGAGCGTTTGTATTTCAAAAGAAAGAAATCAGATTTGTAATCAATGTTACTCAGTTCTTCAACTCGAAGCTATAGGAGTTTTATTCATTGACAGGTTTCCTCACTTATAGCATTCAGTATTAGACGTATACATAAATAAAAAAGAATTGATTTTTAGGTTGAAAATACTAAACTATCGATGTGTTAACGAGTATACAATCTGAAACCCAGTGCTTTCTACATTGACTGTTTTTATGTCGGAAAATTAATATAATCGACCAAATTATGAATTTCAAAAGAACAATAAGAAAAATCTGCCTGTCAAAAAGATTATAATATTAGTGCGTTACGGCAGAATAAAGTACAGAACTGATTTGATATCATGAAAAGTCGAATCGGAATTAAGCTACCTCAATGATCTCTACTTTATTGAATGGAACCAATTTTCTCTATCAGACTGCCTTACTGAAGTGTGACTGAGTCATAGTCAAAAATTTCTGTAAATATTTTAATAGTAAACCATCCGTTACTATGGTAAACTGTTAATTTACATTTCAAAATAAATTTATGTTACATCACTTAGGAATCATATTTATATTCTGATTTATTGTATACCGTATAAGTAAAATATTTCATGAGTAGTTTATGAGTAGTAAACTACAAAAATGATGAAAATTGGATGAAATAATTAGTCAACGACCGAACAATTTACTGTTTGAATGTAATATGAAACAAGGAAAAGTAAATTGAATAATTTTTCAGTCTGATGGAAAATTATCTACGATTTCGTGGATAAATTCTTATCTATGATCGCTGTCATAAAAAGTATTATGCTATGGTTAATAATAAGCACTTTAATATGACTGAATTGCTCATGTCGATTATGCTTGTATGGAAGCCGTTATCGTATGAATCTGAATTAATACTAATCAATTTTTGAGAATTGACCAGTATCGTTCCCTTTCTCTAAAGTTGCTTAGATCTTGGTCTGAGTAGATAAATAAATAAAAAGATGGCGTCTGGATCTAAACACACTAGGTTCGAGCCCTGGAGTGAATATCAACTCCAGAATGAAGATATATCCATCTAACTTGTCCCAAATAGGACATACTTGTGAATTAACGGCAATATCGAGGCTATACGCACAGAATGCACACAAGCCAAAAAAGACTGATCGATTGTTTCCTAAACATTAATGTGACTATTTGAAATAAACAATACATATGGATTGAATTCTCTGAATTAATGTATAATGTAACAATCTGTCGAAGTGACTTTACTGACTATGATGTTAGTTGGTTAGGAGTAGTCCGTAGAAAACCATAGGCCTACATTTCTTGGTAGTTGAACTTTATTCTGTACAACCATATGGAACTGAGGCTTACGATTCCCACTTGATGTAATCAATGATTCATGTGATCTTACAGTTTATCAGTCTATGCTAACTTTAAAGAAATCTGAATACCAGTTGTTTGTTTATTTTTGTTTAAGTGGGGAAAACCAAATTTTTGTTTATTATCCAAGAAAACATTCCCATTTTATCGTGAGAGTAAATAAAATGTATTATAGGTAATACTACATAGATTGGGCTGTTTAACACACTTTCAATATAGTTGAACAAACGTTTCTACTGAAGATGAAAATTTGTACTTTACTTGTTGTTAGCCAATGTTTATACGATGTTTATTAGTTGTTGTTTGTGTAAATTTTAAATACAGTTTACATATGACTAAAGGTTGAAATATATATGCAATAATAACTGATAACAACAATAATAATATCATCCTAAAAGAAACTTCCATATAAAAGACGAAATAAAATTGATTTACATGAGTAAATATATGAGGAGGAGATTCGGTCATAGTTATCAGTTATGAGACTGGTTTTACTAATTGAAGTGTGTGTAAAAATTTCACGTTACTCTACTGTGCCATAGGTTGAAAACATGAAATTGCAACTAAGGTTATAAACGCTGTTCAGAAATATATAACATAGCCAAGCTTACCGTCACTAAGAAAGCGAAAACTTTAGTTCCACAAAGGATTTAACATTTCATCACTCGTTGAGTCACTGTCCGTTGCTATTACTGGTTCATGCATCTTTACATACATAAATACGTAAACATATACTGAGAAGATCAGTAAAGAAATGGGATAAAGGTTGGTAGATTTCCGGAAGAGGTTCTGATCACACAATCAAAAGCCCAGACCAAAGGCTCTGGATTCAAATCCTGCGAGCGGGGTCGTGGATGCGTATTGCAGAAGTGTCCCACAACAAGACGAAACGGCCGGCCAGTGCTTCCAGGTTTGCAATGATGGTCTAACATCAATCGGTTCACGATCTTAATCAAAACATAATAATCTCCACAACCCATACTGATGTTAATGAAATCTGTTAATCAAAGTAGGAGGTATTTAACTATACAGGTTTAATATTATATTGAATACGGATAAATTTCTATTGTATATTCGTGATATCTAAAGCGTCATTTCACCTGACGATGTGTACGTATAAATCTATTTTTTGTTAGTTTCATTTTCCAATAAATAAATACTAATTAATTAGATATGTTTACATTTTGCATCACTAGTTTTCAGATTGTCAGTTAAATTCTAGTTGGAATTCGCCTTATTAGACGAGAATACACTATAACTGTAATTAATTATGATAAGATGAAAAAATCTTAGACAATGGTAGATTCTGTGAAACCAAATTGGTGGGAAATCAAAGTATGTTTAACATTGTTGATATCGAATGATGACTGTCCTATGTAAATTAAACTAACACAACGCCAAGGTATTCTGTTGTAGACCAACTCTACACAGATTTGTTTAAAATGACATATTGTTGTAAACTAATTTACTGTGAAATGAAACTCTCCTCATACTGTTTAACAGTGTATACAAGTTTTCCATATAATTCTAATCTAAAACAGATCGAATTGACTCAATTAGACACTAGAGTAAGATTAGTTTGTCAAGCTAGTTACTTATGATATTTAAGATCTTAAACAAACTTTCCCGTTGTGATCTTAGCTGATTAATACGAGTGAAGTACAGTCGTATAAAGTTACTTCTTAAAGCCAGTCAAGTTAAAAGACATTCATTATACACTGAATTGGTGAATAAAAGGTATCAACTGTTCCAATTAAACGAAATTATCTGTAAAAATTCATCTGTAAATTACACTAAATGATTACTTAGTCGTAACCACTGTCATATTGTCTATTATTTAATATTGACCAAACTTTGTCGATTAAATCGTGTTGTCGTTAATGGACGACTTGACCTCACATCACAATGAGCTTTCTGTAACTTATTAATCTTTGTGTGAGTTGGTACTTGTTAACAGGGTATATCTAAAATCTTTATTCACCGATGCTCGTCATGGTATTTACACTTAGTGTTTAATATATTGTTATTAAGAAATCTGGGCTCAGGCTTATCTTTCATAGGATTCAAATATTCTCGCCGAGTGGTAACCAACTCCACGTTGTCTAAACCTTACCGATGATCAAGTCTCATCAATCAAGTTGCAGTCTGACCGCCAGTGTGAATGACTGGACATCATGTGTACAATTTTTCGCTGTTGGATAGTTGGGAGAGGTCGACAAAACATCTTGTCTCTAGGTTTCAGGCTAGTTGACACTCATCAAAAAGCCACACAAATAAATCTTGGTGAACCTGATGCATTCTCTGAAAAACTGTAACATCACCTTAAATCACACAGTACAACAGGGCTTTTAAACTAACTTAAGCATTATGGTGACCACTAGAAAACAATAACATCTTCATTTTTTGAATGAAATTTATTTTATTTGAATCCGAAAGCAGCTAATAATGACAGTGGTAAGAAGTACTTCAATCAACGAGTGTCGTTTGATGAAAAGATAGTGGGTCACTGTTTTTGTTAACGTTATCATAGTTTACGTTCATAAAAACATCGGTATCAATGTGGAAGTTTACAAACATCGACTCAGTGGACTTGCTAAATGCTGTAAATATTGTGGAATTAGACAAAATATTGTGTTCAAACAATTTTAATATAGGCATGTAATTTGTGTATAAATCTTAATAAACTTGAGCAGGATATTCTTATTTGTTCACTGTCATCTTCTCATTAAGTAGTATCTTACAAGTAATATAAGAACTAGTTGTAATGCTTGTCTGTTTTAATTGACATACTTTACAACAAATGCTTAAATCTCTCTGCGTATATGTCTTAAAATGTACTGTGTTTTTTACCCAAATAACTTCGAACAAGCCAACCGGCAATTTCGAAATTTTCTTTAAAAGTTCAATAGTTAGCAAATAATCTAGATTTCTTATCTCATTAAAATTTCTTTATTTTAATAATCATAATAATACTAATCATATGCTCTTTGATGACTTTATTCAGAGTTGCTTGCTCAAAGCTCTTGTTAGATGTGATGATCCTTGATAGGGGAAATGATACAGTAACTTATTGATTAGTTTAGTCGAAGATTGTTATAGTGTGAATTATTGGTACCCGATTGATTGTGTGAATGGTATAGTCCACTCTATAAGTCCAAGTTTATGGCCTGTGTGTGAGTTTATGGGCGTACCACTGACAAACATTACCAAACTTACAACTAAAGTAACTATCTTATCCGTCAACCATTGTCAGCTATCGCTCAACATTATTTCATTTCATTAAAATCCTGAATCAATCAATGCTAGACTACCATTGAAAACCTCTCCAGCGCTCCCAGGTTTTCAATGGTAGCCTAACATTGGTTGGTTCATGAATTCAACGATTTTCAACCTCCACAGCTCAGTACTTACAATTATTTTATTGTTAAATATTTGCCTCAATCGAATAAAATGAGTGGGTTTTAATTTAAACAAGCAAACAAATAGCAGATTTCATCAGTTTTACCTACATTTATTGATCGCGGTAAATTTGATTTGCCAGACTATATATATATATATATATATAGCCAGAAACGGGGAAAAATAAAGACATAATAACTGACAGTTTTTATATATGTACACTTATACTAATACAGTTCGAATGAAAGGCTAGTGGGGGATTAATGAAAATATTTAACATTTATACAGTTGGAAACATAAAGTCAGTATAGTCTGATTGATGATTTTTAGTTCTATCTTGAATTGTACAAATACGATAAAAGAGCCTTTTAGACAATTAAAACAATTATCAATTCGGCTAGTGTTTATCAAGTAATAAGTGAATAATTTTGTTTTAGATATTAAGAAATATTGGATCCTGACCTAAAGGTCATATGTGTGTGCAGGAAACGTTTTTCCAACTATTCATTACTTTATTTTGGCGCCAGTCATTATTAGATTGCTTAATAACGATGAAAAAGGAAGCTATAAATTTTTTTGTGTTAGACATTGAAAAACCAATGACGCAGATCAACGACTTTGTCACTCTTGACGTTTTTTGATAAGAATCAGTAAGGTGTGTTTGAAAATATAAGAAAACCTAGGATGTCTCTAGGGTACGGACTCCTGCTGTTGTTAATTATGTTTTACTTATGATTCAGCCATTAAATCTGTAACTGACCCTAAGGATTATTGACTTACTAGTCATTAAATAATTACTTCCTATATTATTCCGCAGACTTTTAGTTATCAAACTTATGAAATGCCGTCACAATGTTTACTTACTTGAAAAACTGTAAAAGTGAATTTAGTTTAGCAAAGTATGATCTTTTTTGGTATTTTCCTAAACAGGCAATAGATATAACAGACTATTGTACCAAATTACTTAATGAATTGATCATACTCAATTTCTATACCCATCATCTTTGTGCAATACATTGAAGGCTACCGTAAACGAGATGTACGCTTAATTGAGATCATGAATCAATCAATGTTAGACCACGATTGGAAACCTGAGAATACAAGACGGCCGCTTGATACTAGTATGCGACACCCCATCAGTGCTCATCTACGATCTCGTGCGTAAGACTCGAATCTGTTGTTCTCGCGCTAACCCTTAAACTCTAGACCACTGAGCCGGGATCCAATAGTGCTGTCGTATAACTCCAATCATTCCACGACATTGAACGACCATCTCCTATTGTCTTTGGTGGGTAACTGCCTCACACCGGACACGGTTGAACTCCACTGGTCACGGCTTCTCACTAGAACTCTGGAAATTTCCTCTCAAAGCTAGTCATTACTGACCACATGATAATTATTGATATAGGGTTGTGGAGATCATTGAGTTTCATTGAAATCGTGAACTAATCAATGTTAAACCATGATTGTAAGCTTGGAAGCGCAAGTCATTAAGTTCCTTCCCGGTTTCCAATGATGATCTAACATTGATTGGTTCATGATCTCAATAAAAGCTTAACAATATCCACAACCCTAAACTGATATACGCCTAACACTTGATCATCTGTACTTTCACATACTTAGTGTTATAAAACGATTCTTTTCGCTGATAATGTACAGTTCATTATGAAAAAAATTCACATAAATTTGAAAAATGCACAATTTCAATTTTCGTTAACTAGTTCTTAGAATGGAAATTGCATTTAATAAATCCAGAGTAACTAACTTACTGGATTTAAAGTCGTTTTGAAGTGCAGTTTATTGAATTTCATCACCGACTCTGAGTCACAGATTGTATCCGATTTCCAGTAGAATAGAATGCATTAAGTCAGTATTTGAAAGGCTAACTCATTAACATATATATCATCAGTCCACTATTCATTTTTACCTAATTTGGTAAGATGGTCGAGTAGACTGTCAATAGACGTCAAATAAAACTTGTCGAACAAATTCCAGTGAATGAACTCGCATTTAATAATTGGGTTCAAATCTATTGATTGAATTCGATTGACCAACTTTTCAATGTTGCCATAGTTTAACTTTAAGGTTAAGATCTTGTAAATAAATTAATGGATACAATACGTCTCGAAAAGCTCATTGAATAATCTACTGTCAAAACCAACCCAGTATAAAATGAGCTGGTAATCCAATGATGGTATGAGATAATGGTTACTTAACACATTCCTACATTGTATCATCCTGACTACGGGAACCAACTTAACTCGTGGTTCTGTCTCACATACAACCGTCAGTATGTGTTGAGCTGAAGAAATTCCTACCTGTTAGGTCAATCAGAAATCAAGCAAACGAAAAATGCACATGACTATCCAAGAAATGACTTTCGTTTTCAAGAAATGAGCCACAGGCCATTGTTGAAATGATTTTTTAGGGAATAATTACATATATATGCATACATATCAATTAGGTTTACTCAATGAACTTCCTTTCTCACTTTGTTTTTTCACTCGAGTAGCCGGTTGGGCTCACGCATAGGAATGGTGAGAAGCAGAGCAAGTCCTCGAATGTCGTACGACACAACATTTCCAAAATAGGATGAGACGGCTGTCGAAATGCTTTAACTGGCTTCAGTGTGTAATGAAAACTCTCTTCACATGAAATAATACAAGCCGCAATTTTATTTAGAATTAGGTGAATATTCATAAAGATTACTGTAAAATACTTCAGTTACATCACTAAGATATGCACTAATTAAATAAAAATTGAATAATCCAAACATGTAATTGTTATATCCCGGGGAGAATTATGAATGGTAACTTTTGAGGACTGTTTATAGACCAATATGATATGTATATTTCCTATTGTATAATTTTTTAAGTAAATAAACTTTTCATATTCGTGTCCCTCTTATCATAAGCTTTATTTTGACCTATGAACTATTATTATACGACTTACCATTCTTGAGTTATCCCCAGTCTATTCATTATTGTTCCCCCAATTCACAGCCACATTTGGCCAAATCTTGTACAAATGTTATTTTCTATTTTATAGTACGAGGTGGTCAGTTTGTTTGGTATATAAACGCAGTATGTTTTGGAATAATGATTCATATTGCAGAAGCTGTTATTAGTGTTCTGGACTTAACTGACTGGGCTAGGCAGATAGTAGGACTGATAAGTACTCAAGACTGCTCATACAGCTTTTGTGTCTCATTGCTGTGATCGATAATTCACTCCACTCTGATTGGCAGGAATCAGGAGGTTCATATATTAACAAGGCACGCAGTCGACCGATATAACACTAATTTATACTGTGTTAAATACTAAGATTAATTATTAATGTAAACGTCTAGGGAGCAACGAAAATAAATGAAATATTCAGCTTACATTTACTACTAGCTGTTAATAGTTTAAAAAAAAAATAAATTACCTTTTAAAAGCAAATATTTATGAATTATCTTAATCCTCAGAGATAGAATTCATCTAATGTTTTGACACGAACTTTATTGGTAAAAAGATATAGCAATACTGTTTATCGGAACGACTGTTTTTACTTAATGAATGGTTGGCAAATAGAAAAACAAAAATAGTTTAAACAACAAACTGGTTTTTATCTAGACAACCACTGGTAATTAGATAATACTATTAGCTTATGACTGTAAAACAGTAACTCTCTATAGCCTTCATTATAGAATGAATAAAAAATTTTCAAGCAGTGCAGTGAGATTGTGATTTTTAAACCGTTTAATTGGTATCCAATTATCTAACTTTCTAATTTTAGTCAATTCATCCTGTAAACTACTTTTTAAAGATGGAACAATCTCGAAGAATGTTTCTTCATAAAAATGAAAAGGTAATATTCAAAGTAAATGTTTCACTTCCACTCTTCTATATAAATAAAATTCAGTTCACCGACTAGCAATATATCTCCTATAGTCCACAATCGTTTAATAGATTAAGCGGTATGTGACATATTTTCCAGGTATATATGGATTATGTCACGTGAAATAAATGCATTTGTTACCATTCTTTCATGTTATAAACAAATTCAATTAAAATTTCATATAAATTATAACAAAATAAAAAAAGTAAATAAAAATCCATTTTTCCCAATGGTTAATTAATATCCTTATTCTTTTCAAAATGAATAAAACGTTACCATAACTACACACTAAGTGTTGTACACACCATAAATGAAAAGTTTAAAAAAAGCATATGAGTAGTTGTATGTAAACATAACAGTTGGAACAAAAATACACTTGACTTATTTACTATCAATTTAACTAATTAACCGGTTTTCTCCCTCAAAATTAATTAGTAAAATTATTTGTTTCTATAACTCTGTAATTTGTTTATGTGCAGAGTATTTACAAATAGTTATTCCAACTGATTGATTGCTAATTTTCAGACCCTAATTTTGATTTAGCAAAGATTAATAAAGAATGGATGAGACAATGAAGCAAGATGTTTATGTTAGTGAACGATTGTTTTACGCAATACAAAATAATGATAATTCATTTTTGTATCGGTTGTTTGAATGTTTAGGACTGAAATTCATCAGTCTCTTATTGGCATATGTGCATACTGTGAGGATTGCCGTTAGTTTGTAAGTGTTTTCAAGCAGAAATAGATAGTAGATAGCGGTGGAACCCAAGAGGCGCGTTTCGTCCTGTTTGGGACTAATTAGCTGGTTGTACGTGCATCTGAGTTGATGTTCGTTCAGGGACTCGAACCTAGTGTCTTTAGCTTCAAACGTCATCGCGTTATCCACTTAGCTACTGAGTTCAGATAGACACTAGTTTGTGCAGTGGGGTGAAATTTTAATTCATCTTCGTATTGGTAAAATAATGATATCTAATGTTGGACAACGTGACTAAATAAACTACACCTACGTGTCTAAGGTTACCCACAACGTCATCAATGTTCACTAGGTGTGTATTTTCGGCCACTTTCCGTTTATTTAGTAAGCAAGTCCCGTATATAACAGTGTAATTTTCGTCAAGAACTTCATTTTAATTGTCTAGAGGTAGCCTGAATTGGTTAACGAAAAGATGTAGCTGTTGCCCAACATGCGAATAAAGAACACATATATGACTAAAGATATGGCGTGAAATAAAATCTCTAATTTAAATCACACTTGTGAGAAGCACCCATTCACTAAATGAACAGAAAATTGAATAAAAGTACTAAATACAAAACATTTATTGTAAATTTGAAACGTTGAGAATAACCTAAAACTATTCGTACATAAATGCTTATATATACCAATACTATTGTCGAACACTTAAACTTTGAATGTGAGATCTTACGCTTTGACTACATAACAAAAATGAACTCTACTCTGAAATTGTACATTTGGTTTTCTTTAGAAACAGTCTGTTTTTTCAGTGATTCAGTATTCTTTCTGTTGAATAGTTTTGATTATGAAGCTTCAATTATCATTCTAAGCATTATTAACAGAACATTAACGTAAAGTTTGAGATGTAAACTATTCATGTTAAAAAAGAAAAACACAACTTCATCATAAAATCATCAACCTGAAATATAAATCTCTACTAAGGATAATACAAGGTAGATTCTAATTCTTCATATTGTCTTCAAGAAAAAAAATTAAATCATGACGACTTTATTAAATTTTACTAAAAATGTGGAATTAACAGAGAATACTGAGCATATTAAACTCACTTATGAGTATCCTGTAGTTTACAGTCTATTTATTGATGTATCGTTCCGTCTAAATTGATGAAAAGAGCATATGCATAGAGATAAATAAATACTTAAAATACTGTAGTGAATTAAAGTTGATTCTCATTGTCTTATATAAAATTTTATAATACAATTAAGAAACAAAACTAAACTAATTAATTTTCTATAAAAACAAAAGATGTTAAGCTAATTCCAAACATGAAAAAACAAAAAAACAAACCCATTGAAAACAGTGAACACATTTAGTATACTTTTATATGGTTGAAATCATGAGTCAATAGAAGCTAGACCACCATGGAAAACCTGGAAGCAATAGACAGCCGTTTCGTCCTACTGTGGGACTCCTCAGAAGTGCGCATGCACGACCCCGCCTCGCTAAACTCAAACCCAAGACCTATCAGTCTCGCGCGCGAGCGCTTAACCACTAGACCACTGAGCCGGCATTCAACGGTGTTAATGTCTAACTTCGACCAATCCACGAAATTGAGCAACCATTCACCATTGTCTTCAGTGAGTTGATATCTCCCAACAGGCCTGGTTGAACTCCACTGGTTAGTGCTTCTCATTACAACTCCAGGAAATACCTCATGAAGCCAGTCACTAGTGAGTATATGATCATTATCAGAAGGGGGGTTTGTGGAGATTTTAGTAATTTTATATAGTTGAGATCATGAGTTAATTGAAGCTAGACCATCATAGAAAACCTGGAAGCACATTAAGTATGCGTTTCATGTTACTTTAAACATTGTACAATAACGACCATAGAAAGTTTTAAACTCATAAAAAATTTCTATTTTTGCAGTCAGTCTTATCAAGCCTAAACAACACAGTAATTCAATGCTTCATTAACTAATATTAATTTATGATATGTATTACCTTTAGAATAAAAATTATAGTTTACCGAAATGTTACTTTTAATGAAAAAGTCTTATTATTTAATTATTGGCCTTAAGTATTGGGAAAAATATATAATTTTTGGAAACATCAATTTATCCAGGATACTTAATAATTGGAAATAAGATAAACTTTTCTGAAATTGATTTCATTGCTATGATTCACAAATTCGATTTTTGCATAGAAACAACTTTTGGTTTTCTAAATGTAATTAAATGTAGAAAGTATAACAGTTCATTTAACTGAGGACTTCGTTTCTATGGAATTCTTTTAAAAGCAACACAATACTAGGTATATTTGATAAATTATTGATCAATGAATAACTGTGTTCCTTAATTTGGTGGGTTGCGATTTGAAATTCATTTGGATAATTTTAAATAAGTAGATAGATACTTTTCGACGGAGGGGATTTATAAAACGCGAGAAATTTTTAGCTATTGCGATTAACCAATTATACATACCAGTTCCTAAAAAAACATCTAGTAAACTTTCAGTTTATGACAGATAATACTGATGATATATTGGAACCCGTCTGAATAGAATAGCTAAAAAGACATTTAATCCAGCAAATCATTTTCCAGTAAAATATCATTCTTTTATACGATTTCGCGTGAAAGATAAGGTACTACGACTGGTCATTTCAATGTATTGACCTTCTATGGAGCCAAGTACTTAGCTCTTTTATAAAAACTGCTTCTTCATATTCGGAAGCATTTACAAGCATGATCTATCAACAGACAACAACATGTTCCTCATCATGCAGTAAACATAAAACGCTTATTCCTTGATTCATAATTTGACAACAGTTATAAAACCTAGTCAAAGAATCTACGAGGTATATGCTTAAAGCTACTTCATCCATCTACAATTGGAAATACGTTAGTTTTAATTACTTTATTTATTTTCATATTTCACTCCTACGTTACCAATAATGCTTCCATTTTACTCAGAGGTTTTTGATTACCATTGTTACTAACTCAATAAGTTTCATTTCATAATCATATGTTCGTTTTTCCTCATTCTAGACTAGTTTGATGTATTAAATCATGTCTCACATATTCTTACTATCAGAGGAACTTGCAACTCTGACAGGAAATCTATTCTAATGAAATCTGTTCCATAATACACAACTATACAAATTAATTAATTAATTACGATTTCCTTCATTGAAACTTATGAATAATTTTGAATCTATAATACTCTATATTTTATAAAATTCATGATTGGAAAACTGTGTATTTTTTTCTCATAAAAACCGATCTGTCACTTCAATAATGATATTATTACGGAGTGATATCAGATAGTAAAAAGTATGGACTACGTAATCACTAATCACATGCATCATAAACAATGTGAAGCTCAAAAGTCATGAGTTTTAGGCTGGTGTCTATTAGTGAACATATATTATTGAGGTGCGCCAAACTAGAATGTGGCGAGTATCTAGTTTTCTCCAGTTTTCAGTAATTCTTTACTTGACATTACTTTGTAATGTAATAAAAATGTTCAGATTAGATCAGTGTTAAAATAAGTATTCTGACTGAAATCAGTAGTGTCTCTCTCTAAATCCTTCAAATACATCCTACTATCGACATTTAGTCAATTAGACAAGAGTGGATAAGCTTTTTCTTTATCGTTTGGTAATTTATGTGCAGAAAAACATACTGCCTAAATGAATGTACTAATAAATAGTCATTAAAATAGATGATAATATCATATCATCGGTAAATTAAACATTAAATACAAAAATTTGAGTAACTCAGTTGGATTGTTGGTAAAAATTAATTCAATTTGAAGAGGTTTATATTTCAAGCAACAATAGTATAGAGCATTATGAATCCTTTTTATTGTAGTTTTAGGTTGTTCAATATTCTACATACTTGATGATCAGGCAGAATTGACTAAAGTTGGAATAATAGCAAGTAAATTTTGACTTGATAGTTTAAAGAAAACTAATGGCTCTGTGTTGAACCTATTGGTGGTTGCTGGTAGAGACTACTGAAAATTTTCACACTATGGCAAAATGATTTATATGAATTATTTGTTTTAATCTTGCTATTAATGTTGAGGACTGCAACTGATCAATCTCCTTTTGGCATACATGCATCGTGTGTGGACAGAGTCAATATTATTGGTAAGTTACAAGTATTTTCAAGCACAGAGATAAAGGATAGACGCGGAATCCTGGACATCAGTTTCGTTCCATTTGGGGCTCATCAAGTGGATGTATATGGATTCAAGATTTGATGTCCACCTCTAAGTGGATAACGCAATGATGTTTGAAGCAAACAGCGCTGGGTCGGAGGCCCGGGTTGGACATCTAGTTGACGAGTTCCAAATGAAACTAGACGCGTGTCCTGGATTCCACTGCTAAGTACTATTTTTCTCTGCTCAACTAGACAAAATAACTGTCTAATAGTACTCTGTGGTTTTCATAAAGTAACGAGTTTCACTTTCAGTTACTTCTACAATGATAAAACAGTGTTTTGTGCTTTTGTAGTTACTTTTTCTTCCTTCATTTGTTTTTTTCCTTGGTTTCTCTGTATTTTTCACTCAACTTTACCTCCTTTTTTCGCCCCGTTCAACACAATATGATAGATAAAAATAAAAAGACAGCAAACATAACACAACTACTCGAAAAGGGAATTTCCTGCAAATGTACTTATATATATATAGATATAAGTGGGTTTTTTTCGTTTTAATAACAATTTCGCTGGCAAAATAACTTTCTAATTTCATCCAAAAACAACGTGTATCACGTATGATTTAAAATCTTTGAATCGGCTCATTAATTGGACAGAAAACTGTTTCCTTACATCTATCAATATTTATTTTTATATGCTGAATTTTAATCAATATTAAAAGAAAGATAGTTTATAAAGGGAAACGAAATCTCATCAAAATCTTGTTTTAAAATCAAGGTTTACTAGAAAAAGTTTACGTCCCAATTTCGACATCGTTAATAATCTCAATTAAGTTCAGCTTTCTAGGATCATATAGGAGACAAACGAATAGCTATTATTTCCCAACTGTTTTATAAATTTCATTCAATTAAAATGTTTGCGTTCAAATAATCATTCATGGAAACTGTACATCTTTGGTGTATATTAATTGGATGTTAATAACTGTGATTAACACATCAATACACCTGCTTTGTTTCTTCGGATCTAGACAAAATATTACCACTACGCATTTTGTTGGTTAAAACATTTTGACTTTTCATTATCGAATCACTGACTTAAATTCTTTCCTTATTCACTACAGCCTAGTACACTTTCAATGCGACCTTAAGTTAAATACACGAATCGTAACTTGGTAACTAATATTCAATAACCCTTCACATTACGATGTGATACTTTATACAAACATAAGTAAAAACTGATAATTAGGTTTCCTTTTTTACAATAAACGTATGGATTATCTTACTAACTGAGACGTGCACAACGAATGATGGTGTAACGTAACATTCCGATACATTTTTTTGTTTTATTGTACTGTTTGGATTATCTTTTGCTAAGAGTACTAATAGTATCATACATGAGTCTTACTCCATAAGTTGTATACTGTCCATAAGAATTTGGTAATAACTTATTAGTCTCAGGCTTAACATTTTAATCACTTAGTAAAGCATTATAGAGGCTACTGAGAAAACAATAAAACCTTAGCTGCTTTACTGTTTTGATTATCGTTAATTTTATATGCAGAAAATCTCTATAGAAACAATACATTTATTTTGACTCTTGTGACTCTTTAGATACAATCTTAAATGTTAAGTTTCTGTACGGAATGAATGGTTCTACAAATAGAACTAACTATACTGTACAAGTTTTAAGGTATTCTTTACAAATCAAATTTATCCACTAAACAAAGATAGACAGCTGATATCAATCACTTATACCAAATAATAGAATCTATTGTAGTGAATGTTAACAAATCCATTCATTTTATGCATTATTAAGGTCAAACTTCAATAAGATAAATACTATGAATAGTTTAAGTTAAATGACTGAAAATGAACTAATTAAAGTTTTACTGTTTGGTAATAATTGACAATGTTTAGAAATGTATAAAACAATTAATATATTGAATCCAGATATTATCAGTTACACACACATGACTGGATTCATCCTTTTTTTAAATTGAGAATAGAACCAGATACTTATCATTATTCTAGAATCAAACGACTTTCCATAACTGTCTTTCATTCAAAAAGTTTTTAGCCAATATCTGAGCCAGTTATCTTGATTTCATTCTCTACATAAACCAACGTAATTAAACCTTGCTAATATATATGCTTTCTATGTTGAAATCACATTGATACTCATTACAGTACTAGAACATCAATGTTTAAGTATTCTCAGAACTGGAGTTTTAAAATCCCTCAGTACTAAATACTATTAAAATGTAGTATATATTGAGATGAAAGTAAGTATATAGAAATGCGATAAGAAATGATAATTGTTTTGAAATTTAGAAGCGATAAGTTTAGCTAGCATAAGTGACAGAATTGCGCTTACTGATGGATTTATTCCAACTGGAATTTCAGCAAATCAGTAGTCTTGTTCCGTATACCCTATGCAGTGCTACAATTTAATAAACCAACAGTCAAAAATAAAAAGCTTTAAAATCAACATAAATTAATAGCTAAAAGAGTTTTATTCCATATTTCATAATTTGAAGAACTGGTAATTTAGATGAACCTTTAAGCGTTTGACTCACTGATTTAAATTGCAACTTTCAAAAGGTCTATTAAAGAATGACCAACTTATGAGTAATCTGGAATAGTAGATTACCCTATGATCACTTTACTTACTTATGCCTGTTACCTCTCGTCGAGGAACATAGGTCACTCACTAGTATTCTCCATCCAACCCTGTCCTGAGCCTTCCTTTCCAGTTCTTTACAGTTGTTATTCATCCTTTTCCTATCTCTTTGGCCTTCCTCTTTCCCGCTTCCCTTCCGGATTCCAAGTTAGGGATTGCCTCGTGATGCAGTTTGACTATTTCCTCAGTGTATGTCCTATCCACTTCCAACGTCTTTTCCTAATTTCCTCTTCATATGGAAGCTCGTCTGTCCTCTCCCATAAAACACTGTTGCTAATGGCATCCGGCCAGTGAATGTTGAGTATTTTGCGTAGACAATTGTTTATAAATACTTGTACATTCTTGACGATGGATGTAGTAGTTCTCCACGTTTCAGCTCCGTATAGTAGGACTCTCTTGACGTTCGTATTGAAGATTCTGACTGTGAAATTAGCTGACAGTTGTTTTGAGTTCCATAAGATAAGATCCCCCTTCTTCGGTATCTTGATGAGGTATCCCTCTTTCCAGTCCGTCGGCACTTGTTCTTCCTCCCAAATCATCTTGAATAGAAGGTGAAGCATGTTTGCAGTTACTTCAGTATCTGACTTCACTGATTCAGCTAGTATATTGTCCGATCATGCTGCTCTCCCATTCTTGATTTGTCTGATGGCCATTCTGATTTCTTCGACCGTTGATAGAAAGACATCTATAGGAAGGTCTGTGGATGCTGTTTCGATATCCGGTAGGTTCAGTGAAGCTGGTCTATTCAAGAGTTCCTCAAATTGTCCCATTCATCTGTTCCTCTGTTCTTGAGTCTGAGTGATTGGTTTGCCTTTTTTGTCTTTGACCGGTTTATCTGGTTTACTATATCTCCCTGCTAGTTTCTTCGTTGTATTATATAGCTGTTTCATATTCTCTTCTCTTGCAGCGTTTCCGCCGTCGTTGCTAGTTCTCCCATGTATTTCTACTTGTCAGATTTAAAGCTCTTCTTCACTTTCTTGTTTTCCTCTGCGTAGTTTGCTTGTGCCTTGACTTTCTCTGTTCGTATTCGACTGTTGATCGACTATGATCACACTAATTCATTATTAAGTATAGATACATATTTTTTAGGCTCCATTTTCTTCACTTCTCTTAATATGGTTTCTTCCTTTTTATTGCTTGCAAGCATTTGATAAATATCCTAAAGTTAATAACGTCACCAGTGAAATGAGTTTTCAACTTATGCTATCATTTTTCTTCCAACTGAATGATCCAGTCGAACAGTTACAAGGGAGAGTAGAATTGATGTTAAGTATAAACTCTCAAGTATTTAATATCTAGCAATATTTTTATCCCCATGACCTAGAATCGTCAGATCCTTGTATTATCAACACATTTCATATATGAGATTATAACAAAGAAACTATAAAGAACAATTTATATCTTGAATGATAATGATTTTCAAGCCAACCGCTTTATTGTACAACCCGCGGTTAATGGTTATTTAATTATATGGTTCACAACGGAAATAAATTTATGGAATACTTAATGAAGAATTATCAAACCAAGTAACTTTAAACTGTTAACTATGAAACTTAATAGCTGTTTCTGCATGTTCTCTTAAATTTAATTGTATGCTAAGTTTGAAAGACCCGGAAAAATTTCAATATCATAAGGAATAATCTTATCTACTTCCAAAGGAAATACGTGAAGATTTAAATGTTTTATAATATAAAACATTGTTTGAAGTTCCTTTCAGTTCCTTTGAAGCAGAATACATTATTCTGCTGAATAAAGACTGACAATTTGCATCGGTTCGACAATCAGCTGATAGAATTATCTTGAACTCATTTAAATTAAAGAATATACTTTCTTGTTTTGTAGTTGAAAGCGTTAGTCAAAAACCTGGGAGCACTGGACGTTCGTTTCGCCCTACTGTGGGACTCCTCAGCAGTGCTCATCCACGACCTCACCTAGCGAGATTCGAACCCAGGACCTACCAGTCTTACGCGCGAGCACTTAACCGATAAACCACTGAGCCGGCATCCGATAGTGGCTTCAATTGACTCGCGCTTTCAACTATGAAAGTACTAAATCTCCACAAAACCCCTTCTGATTATTTCTTGTTTTGGTCAAATATACTGACCTTCACTATTGGCACAATCCTCATAGGTTAACACCAAAAACGATATGAATATTTAAAACTGGTAAACGTGATCGATTTTTGAATAATAATCATTTGATCGTGGAATCATGTAAACAACTTATCTAACATCGTGTTTTTAAAATCTTACTTGATGTAATATCAAAACATCCCCCCCAAAAAAATAGTTCATTGTTTACACAAAATCATTGTACTACAGATAATCTTTATATTACTCCCCAGTTGTGAGATATTATTTTATAATGATTGACAAAAATTTATAATAAAAAATTAAGATAAAAACAAGGCTTCACCGTCATCTGTTTAATGGCCACAGGCTAAGGGTAATGACGTCAGTTACTATTCAGCGATCGATTAAAGTAGATTTAACTAGGGACTGGTAAATATGTTAACTGAGGAGCTGATAATTACACGTTCAAAACGGACATAATGACAATAGAGTTAGTTTTACACTGTTGTACTGTACTGCTTAATTAAAATAAACATCCGTTTAGTATTCTGTAGTAATAACTAGTTAAATATTTCACTACTGTCGACTTTTAGGGTAAAGTATTTTCAACTAATTTAAAAATGTCGCTACAAGTAGAACATAACTTCAGTCAATGTTTATAAATTTACTAACCTATCCAAATAGCAAAATAATAGAAGCAGAATTAATCGTCATTAATCAGTCAAGAGATAATCTATGGAGGGATAAACGCCTAATTTTAATTTTTAAAAGTATAAAAACTGTGCTGGGATGCATTTAGATTTTGTCGAACAATCTGAATTTTAAAAAAGTAACACTTCCGTTAATCCCCATCTGGCACTATTTTTTAATTGACTATTGGAAACAATGTTTATCTCATGATTTTAATCATCGTTTTGTCTGAAAATAAACTTGACCAAAAACAAAACAACTCAAGTTTCGTCGTACATTAAATATATATTTAGACTTGCAATTCCCTAAATTTGTTTTCATATCCTAACAGCACGCTTAGATTGCAAAATCTGCCAAAATCACTTCTCACATGAATAACTTTTAATATAATAACAATACTAATACACGTGTGTGAGTTAGGGTGCGTGTGTGCCAGTGGGTAACTTGCTAATCTAAATTTTTTATGCATAACATAAATTATATAAATGGGAGAAAAAAACATATATAGTTGGAATTAAAGGTAACACAAGATCAGACTCCCCTTGGATAAGTTTCTAAAAATAGAAATGTTTTTCTAGATTACTATAAATATTTTGCTTCATTGGATTCCTGTTCTATCAAGTATGCATTTTGAACATAGACACACCTTCAAAAAGTCAATATTATTTGAAATAGAAGAAAATGAATCGGCAGAAATAAAAACCACTGATTTTGTGGATAGAAAGTAACTCAACCTGACAAATAACTCAATTATTATTTAGTTTTATTGTTTCGTTTCTCTTGTTCCCTCATTCTTCCTCTACTTGACTGAATCAACTCAACCTGTTCCAGAAGTGCGCCACTATTTGAAAAGTCTATATGACATTGTTGAGTATTTGATAATATCTAGATACCTATCTTCAATATGAATAAAGTATTTTCATGTCTAAAAATTGTTTTCAACCAACTAATAGAAGAAATAATAGTAATGAGGTGAACGAACAAAAGTACATCCCGGTGATGAGCAGTTACTATCTTCCCTACACCCAAAAATATTCAGTCAAAACTCAGTCATACCTAAACAATATAATCCACTCATAAACATTTAGTCGTTTATTCTAGTGTCACGAGGAGTTATTCTCATGATAGACAAACAATATCAGAAAAACAGAGTATTTATTTCCATTTATAAGTTTTTAAGACTGTAGGTTATGCAGGTGGTCACTATTTGAAAAAACGTTCAATACTCTCACTAAATACTTATTTAATAAATGTGGAGTTGCTAATGGTTGTCGTTTATCAATAATAAATAGTAAGAAAATGACTAGATATATAAGGAAAGCACAACATCAACATCAAGGTTATAGGAGCATAATAAATGACCTTGGATTTTATTCACTGGTTGTAAATTTTCTGAATCGATTTTTTTACATAGGAAAAATTTCAATTACTCATGCGACAAACTACCTATCGTATGGAATTTATTCATTTCCAGGTTGTAATTACACTTTGAAATATTAAATCAATTCTACTAGCACCAAATATCAACTATATTCATTTAAGTAGCGTTACATAACGATTTAGTATTTACTTTTATGAAGCTTATGTAATAGACATATAGATATATGCATAGTGATAAGAATAGATTAAAGTATTTGAATGATATTTGGATAGTTATTTTGAATTTTCATTTCTATGATAAACGAACATCGACTGTGTAGTAATTTAACTATTTGCTGTCAAAACAAACACAATTATTTGTTTACTAAGTAGTATGTTTTTATTGTCTACAATTTCATAAATATTTGTTCTACCTATTATAGAAACAGATATAGTTATTTGTTTATTTATACTGTTTAATAAAACATATGCCATAGATTTAAAAAAATGTTCGCGTGATCAATTGCCAGTTGAAAATAAACATGATAGATTGTGTGCATCGTGAAGAATTGGCTGTCCAATAAAACTTGAGTTTTCAAACAAGATTTGGTACCCTTAAGTACAAGGGTACCCTTAAGTTCAAGGTGAAGTTTATTGATTAGTATGATTTCATTTCTCCGTACAGATATCATGGAAAAATAGTCGATCACATTTTTTTTTACCTGATTATGAATAGAATATCACAAATATTTCCAAATTACATACATCAGGTAGTTGACGGTAGCTGTCAGAAAGTAATTGAAGACGATTTTCCCTTTTCTATAGCGTTTATTGACAAGATGCAAAGAAGTCCGTTCGTCGTATACTCTCTGGTTACAAAGTTCAATGTTAGGTGATTTCAGGTTGTTTGATTTAAGTTTACTGGCTTAAATTTTCAGTGATTTTTTTGCGACCCAAAAGTTCAGTGTTCGACCTTTATATCAGACATGGCTACAAACCTGTGAGGTGTCTTACACTGATAGAAAGCAGCAGTTTAATGCTTCTTGCTTTTGAATGGTCTACCATTTAATAATAACCTGATATGAAAAATGAACTAAACTGTTTAATAGTGTCTATCTATCGTAGTTTGAATATAGAATGGAAGAAATTCGAATATACCTCCCATACGTAATTATGAACTTTTGTCAGTTATAGATGATGTCAATGAAATTTTTATGTGAATGACAAAAAAACTAAATTACGTCCATTATTCTGTTTGTTGTCTACATTTTTTTTAAGTTATTGAGTTTAAACAAAGAAAACGAAACACCTAAAGAAAACAATTTGTAGTGTAGACTGAAAAGACAAAACTCAGTACAATCTAGTAAAGTGTTAGTTTGTTGGGAATTCCGGTATCAGTTGAAATTAAGTAAATATAAACTAATATTTGAAACCAAAGAACACTGAATAGATGTTTCATTATTGTTCAGGATTTCTCTGACGTATATATACACCACCCTTCTCCCAGAAAGTTTTAGGTTTCATGGTGACCACAATAAGATTTAGGAAGTGAATAAGTATCATTCAGAATTCCACAAAACCACTTAATCTAACGGTTGTTAATTCCCGCACGATGAATAAATCTTTCGTGATTCTGGTTTAAAGTTGCAATCTATCAAGTCAATGAAGTCATAAGTAAGAGAATAAGTCAATGACTACATGAAGTGACTACTCCAAGTCCTAGTTAAGAAACCTGAAAATCTTGAATTTGATTTTGTGCACTGTCAAAAAGTCTTAAATAACGATGATATCAACGTTTTATCAAAAAAGTTTATAGAATTGACAGAAAAAATAAACTAAGAAAGTGGAAAGTCCACCATTAGTAACATGAAAATTTAGTTGTATACACTAATCATTATTATTATTATTGAAATTTTAATGTCCTGTTATGTTGATGAATAAAAATATGCTCAAAAATATTTTAGAAATATTATTTTATCTAGTCTCAGCTTCCTTTAAAAATATCTACGAACCAATTAAATCACTGATGCCCTTGATTTGCTTAAAGTTGGATGGTCAATAATTAACCGAAAGGAAGTTGGAGATTGTAAAAAAATATTAGGATTCTCCAGATTTCAAGCATCACGCACGTTAAGTATAAACGTTCGTCATTAACAATGCATACATACACACAAAATTACATACATATCCCTTATGAATCACTTTAACCGAAATGAAATGACTTGACATTGATCTATTCAGACCTGTTTTTTGATTGATCACCTGATATTCTTGGATTGTTCCGTTGTACTATTTAAACTTGGATTAATGTTAATTTGGTTATTTATTCTCTGAAGAAGTGACTTACACTAAGTCACGAAACGTCAGAAAATCTAATTTTTCTACTCATTGGGATATTACAAATATATTATTTATTTTTAAAAGTTGATATAGGTTAAATGAAACTTCTTGGAAATATATTCTAACCATATAAGGTTATACACAGTTAATTGTAATAATTATTCACCTAATAATGTCATTTATGACTGGTAATGACGGATAATTGATTTATTAGTGTTCGACAAACCGTTTTTTTAGATGTAAACATTTCAAATATTTACAAATCTCATGACTGATAAACTATGGCATCGACAAGATTTCTGGAGTAAATAACAACATCAAAAATCACAAATTAAAACCAACCAACAGTCCTAGAACTGGATTCATCAAAAGTACCAATTAACCAAAGACTCTAACATAGTTTCAATTCACAACAGTCAGATCATAATTCAGTAATTCCCATTGATTTGTTCTCAGTCAGTTATTGGCACAACGTGTAACACAATAGTTATCACCGATTTATGTTACAATATCCCTGGCGATTCAAGGGACATAATTAATTATACAATCTTATACGAATTCCGAGTCGTTTACTTTGAATAAAATGACTGATGAACATTTGATTGCTTGGTCATTTTCTTAATTGATCAGTGATTTTAGATTTTCAAAAGACTCATCCACTTAATGTCAATGGAACTGTTTTGCCTTGGTTTAATGAGATAAATTCACATATATTGTCATCAATTTTATGAGTTTATGAAACGATTATGATGTCTCAATACCTAAAGTACAATTATTTTTTGGAAAGAAACATAGTTCATTTGAGAATTAAGTATGCTAATGATAGGTTTAGTTAGAGGGAAACAAAGTAATTGCTTTTTTAATATGAATAAAAGTTTACAGAGAAAAGGGTCACAAAAACTGGTGATAACTCTTAAATTTCCCCGTATAAGTTGTTCTGTAATCTTTCCAAATGTTTTGTTTGTAACTGACCAAATTCAATGAGAATATATGATCAAATAGGGCTATCCTCAAGTGCCCTAAAGTTTGGTACACACATCCCAAACAGTTTACATTCTATTTTTCTTACTTTAATAACGACGGTCTTAAATTTCTTATTATTGACCTTCAAGACTTAATTTATTGGTGTCTTTTACTTAATGCGATCCATAA
Source organism: Schistosoma rodhaini (assembly GCA_944470415.2). Taxonomy (NCBI): domain Eukaryota; kingdom Metazoa; phylum Platyhelminthes; class Trematoda; order Strigeidida; family Schistosomatidae; genus Schistosoma; species Schistosoma rodhaini. The sequence goes on from OX104044.1 coordinate 40,942,270, forward strand.
GGATGAGTTTCGCTGTCCTACTTGCAAATTAGACACTAATCACTTTTATACATTAAACGAAGGTGGAATCAGGAATGATTGACCGTTTAAAGCAATGTATATTGGGTCTAAATCTTAGTGAGAACATCAGTATTAGAACCAAAGTATCGTTCACCCTCCCTCGAGCTGATATTTCTTAAATAAAATGAAACAGGCTTTCTACATTATTGTACTGTTAATTATTCAAAATACACACTACTAACCAAACAGTTAAGGTGACAGTAATTACATTACTTTTTAATTATTACAGAAAACTTATTTGGATTTCAGTCAAATAACTCATTCAACTTATGAACATGTTCACGGTCTGGTTTGATTTTCAAATATGTGATAATCTCATGCTGCTCATCATTTACTTAATAATTATTTGGAAAATTCACCTATTCTAAAATAGTAATTTAAAAATTTCACAACATATAGATGAATTTGCGCGGTTAGTTATTCAACTAAATGGCTTGAATTAAATATCTATCAATTGTTAAATATTGTTATCAATGTCATGTCATTAACATTGACTACATTCTGTTAGCCAAACTAAGTAACTTGACATCTAGATAGACTGTACCTGAAGTGACATGAAACTATACTGATCACAGTTTCATTATAATAGTTTCTGAGATTAATGAGAGAAGCTCATGTCTTGCTACCTATGTGACGGAACTATCAATTAAATGAAAATGCAGTTTAAGAAGATACAGCTGAATTATTTAAGAATTTAGGGCTGGATGAAGATTGTAGTAAATGAAAAGACCATAAGAATGACAAATAAATCATTTTCAAGAAAGTGCTTGCTTATGGAAGTCTCCTGTTCATGTGTTTAGTCTCCATGATGAAAATACCTGGTTAAGTTTTCAATAGTTCATAGAAGTGAGTATTAAATATACTTGTAAATTGAAAAAGTCTATATGGTGTGATATTTGTAGGACAAATTCAGCTTGAACTAAACATTTCAAGATAAATGAATAATTGTTCCCAGGATACCTAAAGGTGTATTACTACACTTTTAAGTGAACTTAGAATGTCCATATTTTTGAAACAGCAGCATTATGAAATTTGTCTATTAATGTTAGTATAATGTTTCTTCGAAAAAATTGTCGGTCTCATCGAATTTTAACAATGCAACCAACTAAAATAGAGTTATTCTATACTTTGCTAATGGTATTAACGTCTTGATAACCACATAAATTCTTTTCATATATATATATATAACAACTCCAAGACTCAATACTTTGACACAATGAACATCATTAACGTATTTGATTGAATAAGGTAACCAAAATATTCTCACCCTAACTGAATTTTTCTGCTGACATAAAACACTAATCTAAATTTATCTTATCAATATTTCAACTGTATGACTGTCGTACTATGGGATCTCTCAGCAGCAACTATTTACAATACTATTTGTGTTAAAACCCAGGACCTTAAAACTTCATAGTCCATCCATAATCATCTGGCCAATAAATTCACAACCTATGGTTTAGTTTGTTAACGTCATTCAACTAGCGAGATTTCCAAGTGCAAGATGTCGAATTTCACTATTCCACAGTTTCTACAACCTCTACACTAGAAAATAATAATAAATTTTATAATTTTTTTTAAAATTATGGAAGGCACTATAGAATAAAGATCATACTTCCCATTAAATCATATCTTATCAGTGTTGCTTTTTCACTTTGCAGGTTTCATACACATTACTTATGTCAATATAGATAAACGTTTGCAAATAAATAAGTGAATAAATACACGTATATTATGATTCTTTATGATTAGAATGAATCTTAAAACAGCTGTCTTTTTATTATAAGATGATTTATAAACTATAAAATAATCAACAATAAAAAAGATTAAATATTGAACACAGCTGGAAAGTTGGTTTCATTTGAAGCTGACATTAATTTGTATATCAGTGTAAACTAATGAAGAACTGTTAGATAAAAATTTTATTCTAGATGAAAACTATAGAGTGAGGATGGCTCAAGGCTCTACAAATGATCTTCAGATTTCAGAGGCGATATGGTACTTTTATGCAAGTGAGTCGATATTTAATGATTATTTCAATCAACTAATGATCTTAAACTTCCATTCGATTGATCGCCAGGCAGTAACCAATGTCACGTCTGCCTAATCATGTTAGCGCTTATCGAATGTTATCGACTGAATTGCAGTTTGAACGCTAGTTTTAGTAACTTGTCATTGCATACATTATGTTTTCATGTAGGATGGATAGAGGTAATCATCGAGAAATCCTATGGTTTCTCACTTTAAACTTTTGAAGAGTTCACTAGAATGGATAATCGACTTTTTATATTGAATATTAACTTTATTAATATTCCATTTGACACAGAACAGTAAATATTCCCTACTTCGAACTAGTAAATACTTAGGGTCATAGATTTTACTTAACCTGTAAAAGTGAAAATTCACTATATATTTTATAATTTATGGAGGAATATCAGACGAACAATTTATGGTTATTGATGCAATCAATATAAAGTACATCTGTAATCCCGCTATAATTTCTTAAATTGAAAAACCTTTTAACATAATGATTATTTCTTAGAATAGTTGTGACTCATTATTTTGTGTGAACTTCTGTAAAACACCCCATCAAAGAAGTAACAGGATACATTACTAAATGATACATCAGCTATTCATTTTTTCATACATTAAGGTTGATTTCAATCAAAGAATTTCAGAATCTCAAAGCTACAGGGGAAATCAGTTATTTCTGTGAAAATGAAATTCATGAAACTTAGTGTTTATAATTGCATATTTTACAAGGTTTTAAAAAATATGATGAAAATTGAACGCTTACCGTAAAGAAATATAGAGCTGAATTCTTTCGTTTTCGTCCTACTTTTATGATAGAAACCTGCTAGATAAGTTTGTTGTGCATGTTTCAAGGTCATTGATTCGGCCAATAACAACATGATTTATAAATTTGTCTAGTGTTGATAGATAATTTATGTTCATACTATTTTAAACTTAAATTTTATTGGTTGAATTATCTATTATGCCACAAACTTTCCATGACTGCACAAACAAAACTGAATTAGGGATACATACTTTAAAGTTAATTTACAGGATACAATTTAATTAAAATATTTTGAAGAAGTATGAATTCCGAACGATTATTAGTTTGCTAAACTAATTTAACGTGTTAATTACCATACTTTGTACCATAGAAAGTTAAGAGATGTATTAAACCAGGAAACATCTGCAAGATCTGGAAAATTGATGACAAAATCCATAGAGAGATGTTGAAAACTATATTTTTCACAGTTATTAAATCATTAAGCTAAGCCTAAGAAATTTCGGCTTTACAAATTAAGCAACCTGAGATTACAAGCAAAAGTTTTTTTACATAAGCATTTCTACCAGATAACTTCTCTACGGTTTAAAATCATAGAATTTTTATCAAGAATATTATCTATACCGAATGCATGACTATATTCAAAGATATGGAGTCCTTGGTGTATATGAATCTTATCAGTATAATCTACTATCAAGATTGCTTTACGCATTTTTGGTGAACTCCAAGTGCAAATACATTTATTGGATTCCACTTTCCGTAATCAAGAATATCAAAATATAAAATTCATCGTCCTTTTTTTAATTATTGTCCATTGAAGTACGCAACTCCATTCGCTCCAATATGGAATATGAATACATCAAAACTGAAGCTCCAAAGTAGTGACCAGCTGTATGTAGTGATAAATTAATGACAAATGTTACCAACTAACAACTTATTTGTGAACTTTAAATAAATGACTTCCAATGAAATGCCAGAATTTAAGATAAAATGCACTATTTTTGAACGAATCAAAATTTAGGTATCAACATAACGACCTTTGCAGATAAGACCTGCTCATATTTCTGGACCACACATTTTTTCAACTGTGCAAATATGATAATAAATTTTTCCATTTTAAATCCATCTTAATTACATATTTATTTATGAAAAGTGTATTCATATGCTTTTTGTTATAACTGTGGCTTTCAAAGATTCACTAATTTATCTCAGTTCGTAATGAAGAAAAATCCTTGAAATTACCCAAGCTCTTTCAATTTGATGGTTCCCACACTATCAACAATATCAATATAAATTTATTTTAAATATTTCTGTATTTTAAACCCTTGTTTATTTCATATTTTGACGACTGCAATTGTTTTTCTTTGATAACTTTACCTGGGTAACGTTATTGTTCAGAAACTTGCCTACTTACTTGCCTAATGTATCGATCTTATATTCTAATGTAAAATTTATGCATCAGTATTCAGTCATGGTGAACGTTTCACCGAAGAGATGTATGCATGCAATTTATGGTTTTTAATATTGAGATGGGAATATTTAATTGATTGTCATTCAAATTTTTTTGCATATTATTTCCTGATGGAATTGTTTATTATTTTTACAAAATGCTCTGAATTAACTAACATTGAGTTTGGCAATAGTCATATGTTTGCGTTATTATGCGTAGCATAATGGTAAAACCTTTCTTCTCTGTGTATACACTAACTAGTACGCCTATATGACTGAATGATAAGAAACAAATATTCTTCTTGCGCATTTACGTCTGCGTAATTTGTATTTTATTTATTTTTATTTTACCATACAGATTCTCCCAAAAGGTTACCTAAACTCATCAGTATATACAACCACGCACGCACCCATACACAAAGTTAGTATTAGTTGTTCACAACAAGCACGTATAATAAGATAAGTATACTCACTTAGACAAATACTTCAGCATCCTAGAAACAGCTTTTCTCATTAAAAATGTTGTATAAGCTTATGAATTATTTATTAGGTTTATTAAACCGTCAGTAGAATTGATAACAAAAACGATAAAATTTATAGTCTTAGCTAAAGTGTAATACCTAAGTCAGAGAATTGACATTTGAAATAAGTCAGCTGATAAAACTAAACAAGATGAAATATGGGAATTTAAAAGATCTGAAATATCCGACTTGTTTGTTCAGTTTATCAAATTATTTACTCTAAAACACTCTCAGAAAGAATGACCGAAGTTAGGAGCAATGATTTTTAATGCTTAATGATGGTAAAAATCTATTTTATAATAGGTACGATAGTATAGGAAATATTCTTAGTCACTAATGGTTTCAATGATGTATGACCTAGTGAAACTTTTCTACTGTGTTTCTTGGTTTGAGACAATAGGTATATGTTTTCAGGACTCAGGTTTCGTACTTGATAATAAAGTGTATCTGTAATCCCAGAAAGTTCTTCCTAAAAACTAACAACACACATTTGAAGAAACTAGCACTAATATATTCAAGTTAAGCTCGTATATTTAAATGGTTTCAACCTTCATCGCGTCGCAGAAATGGTTTGCTGATCAGCCCTAAATGCTCAGAATACTGTTCAAAAAGCCAAAACATTGTGAAATAGAATACTTTTTAATTATATAATAAACAAATTTTGAAAAAGTGAAGTGATTCATTTGACTAAAAAACGTTTTCGCATCAACTCATATTAACTGAATAACAACTGAAAATCACTAAAATTTCGATAGATCCTTCATTCTAGTTTGTAAATCTTTGTTGTTTTCATATCTTTGAAAGCTCTCATGATATAAATAGTAATATGTATCATTCTTTATGAGCATTTAGTCAAACAGCTGATGGATAATCCTGAATCTAATGATCGGATATCTTTTCCATAACTAATCAGTCTGTGATACAATGAGACTAATGTTGGAGAGTGTGTCGTTTTGGTTGTACAAATAGTGGTCGCTAATCTCTCAGAAAAGATGAGTTTGGAATTTAAACACACACTTATTTGTATCGCTGAAAAACATTTTTATTGTATTATTAATAATCCAAGTTTTTAAATTTCAATCCAACCTTTAAACGATAGTCTATAAGCAATCTGAATAAATATTTAATGAGATAGTAAAGGAGAGGCTACGAATATGTACCATTAAAAATCTTTATTCAGAAAAATATTTTCTGTGATTAGGGAACAGGTACCCAAGGATAAAGAGCAATTTTCAAAACTTCTAATTGCTATTATTTTGAATTTTTTATAAGATTATTCTGTAACAATAGTGAATGCAATAGGTAAGGATGAAACAATAATAAACTGTACCAAAACTCATCGTATGTTGACTGTTATGAAATAATTAACTTTTATTAATAAGTATTAAATATGGAAGTTATCTTAGGTCCCTGGAGAAAGTTGGTAAGAAACCCCGGACCTAAGTTTCATACTATTCGGTACTTTTAAGAAAGGTATACTAATAACCTTAGGAGAACTGACGCTTTGAGGCTGATGCGATCCTGTGTCACTCAGTCTATAGGATTAATCATATTCCATATAAAATGAATGCAGTCTACTTCAAAGACTGCATGTTCACTTATTTCAAACATAATAATCAACCAATAGTGTGGATATATGATAATTGCCATAGTCATAATAACTGTTGTGATTAATACTTAATAAAAATCACTACTTCATCAGTTGATAGACTTTCCTTGCTTTAAAATAAAAAATATTTACTTATATTCCTCAACTTACTGACTAGCCAGATTATCTTGTTTCGTTTCTCTGACATCGTTTGCCTTGTCAATCTGAATAGGTTACAAATCGAGCAACACATAGTCTTTGATAGTCGTAGAGTGTCAGAGTGGTAAATGGGAATCAGTTGACGAGATTGTGACTTGAACAGCTGAAATATGTACGAGGCATGTTCGGCAATTGATCATACTCATGTGATAAGCTGGTGCGATTAAAGGTAACTTATAAAAAAGTAAGTGGAAAACAAACCAAAAACTGGTATCAATCCACTAAGTAAATAACTATAAGTTTGTAAGATATTGTAAAAAGCAGACCTCCCAGTTGATTTCTGCGAGATAAATGTAAGGAACAGCTAAGTGATATATGTTTTTTTTGCTGCTCTCTATATTTAAGGATGAAATTTGTTCAATATCTGTTGATATAAGTCCACCCTAAGCAAATTTCTTAATATTCCTCGTAGCAACCAATTTTTTTATTTTAATATTGTGGCTAGTAGGGGTATATACAGTTATACAACTCTGTGAATTCAGTAGCTCAATAGATTATGCATCTGTGTTTGAAGCTCTAGGAAACATATTTAAGTTATGGAATAAACGTTAACACTACAATGCATGTAGATTCAGCTTGTGAGTTCCAGATAGAATGAAGTGTATACCCTACATCTGACTCCTGCCTGTAATCCAGAAATATAATAATAATAATAATAATAATAATATATTCTGAAAATAATATTTACAGAATTCACACCAGTTTACAGGCATGATCAGATTGTTATAAAAATCAACATTTAATGTAGAGAACAAACATGAATTATAAGAAGGTTTTATGTTTGCTGGTTTAGTAATTGATAAACAGTTTAAATATGGCATATATCACGGCAAGCCAATGCAACACCAGGGAACTTGTCATTTTTTTATTAAGTGGATAGCCTGATGATTGACCAACATTATTCTGTAAGGTTATTACCAGTGCCAGAGCGAGTTATTATTAATTATCTACAACTAGAGAAAGTAAGATTAAAGCAAAGAGCACGGAACAACAAAACAATGATAGCAAGTAAGAGGTTAAACATTTAAAGTTCCTATAATCTCACTTGTGGAGTAAGATACACTTGCAGGCGCTAGAGCATTTAATGCATTTTCAGAGGAGCAAAAAGCATTAATTGACCGAACAAACAATGGGAGAGAGTCCAACATACGGATAGTTTGGGGTAAATTATTCCATAGTCTAGAAAACTTACAAGTAAAGTAATTCATATAGAGAGAAGACCTAGAATATGTTTGTTTTGCTAAAGACAAGGAGTTACGAATGTCGTAATGTGAAGCCTTAGCATATTGAATCGCCTGACTGGATGTGAAGGAGAGTTTGTTAAGTATTTTGAAAAAGAAGATAAGGTTAAGTTTCAGTCCCCTCTTTTATAAAGGGTCAAGCCCTAGTTTACTACACCTCGAATTATATGTCAAGACACTATCAGGTCCAAGAGTACGAAATGTAAATCGTCTCTGTACTGATTCCAGTCTTAACTTATCCTTTATGCGCGTGCTACTAAGGAGAAACGCGCAGTATTCGAGGAGTGGTCGAACACAGACTTTGTACATTAGAATACGGGATTCGCTGTTATGAAGGTTTCGAGTTATGAAACCTATAAGGCGATGAGACTTGGACGTTTGTTTCATTACCTGTTCAGTAAACGACAAGTCATCGGAGTACCTAAGTCCTAGATCTACTACTGTGTGTAACCTAGATAACATTTCCCCATTTATGGTAAGATTAAGGTTGAGTGATGTATCACCGAAGCATAGCCAACCACATTTAGTTGTATTGAGCTCCAGCTGCCATTTTGAGCACCACTGTGCTACCTTGTTAAGCTCCATGCTGATGCAATTTCGAATATTGCTCAGCTCATGTGGAGAAAATGAGTACACCACCTTAAGATCGTCTGCAAACAAAAAGGACTTACCCACACTAAAACACTCACAAATATCATTAATGAAAACTAAAAAGAGCAAAGGACCTAAGACACTACCCTGAATTACCCCACTTCTAACAGGGACTGCGTTCGACAATGAAGAGTTGATTTTAACTATTTGATGTCGATTGCTGAGGAAGGAATCAAGCCAGGCTAGTAACGGGTTTTCGACCCCATAAGATGCGAGTTTACCTATGAGAAGTTGGTGGTTGACCATGTCGAAGGCCTTAGAAATGTCCAGGTATAGCACTAATACTAGATATCCTTGGCTACGAAGCGAATAGACTAAATTAAAGAAGTCAAAATGACATGTCATACAAGATCGATTTTTAAGAAATCCATGTTGCGAATCACCAATAAATTGTTCAGTCAATAAATAGTTGGATAGTTCGTCACTAATAATTTTTTCCATAATCCTAGAGATAACTGGAGTAATATTTATTGGCCGATAGTTGTTCGTGTCAGTCTTATCTCCGGATTTGTAACGTGGTATGATGTACGCGGTTTTCCAACGGTCAGGATAACAGCCTGATTCCATAGAGAGGGTAAACAGTTTAAGGAGAAGAAGTTGGATATCTGGACCACCATATTTGTAGAGAAATGATGAAATCCCGTCTGCACCGTGACCTTTCGAAACCTTGAGCTTATTTATAACCTTACTAATTTTCAGACATGTGAAGGAGATAGATTTAATGGAGTTACCAGTCAAGCATATAACTCTAGAAACAGAGCCATTTATGGATTCTTTGTCATTTGCAAAATTACCACTGAAAAGGTCTGCTATAGTTTTTGGGTCATATATAAAACTATTATTATGCAGGATGCATGGTATATCAACATTTTGAGTTGATTTAGCACGTTTATTATAAAGGTGGATTAGGTTTTGCACTTTTGAGCTAGTACGTAGTGCTAATAGCTCTTCATTGATGGCTTTTAACCTATGTTTCTCTTTAATTTGGTTAAAAATTATTGTTATTTGTGTGACTGCTGTGAAGTCGTTAGATTTAAAATAACGTTTCTTTAGGCGTCTTAGTTTATTACGATATTTAGCTGGTATATATAATTCGTAATGTTTACTAATCCTGTAAGTCTTAATTGGTGCACAGGAGTCTAGACAAGAGTTAACAATGAAATAGAATATATTGATGGCATCTGTCAGACTATTACATGAGAAGAATTCATCCCAGTCTGAGAGTTTGATCAGTGAGCGCATTTTTCATTATTATCACATAATTTTTAACCCCTGATTTTCTTTAAAGAAATTTTGTACTCTCTACTATCAACATCAACATTCTTTTTTATACTGTGTTAACTTAATCTCAATGTGTTGATAAAAGATATTTCAAATTGTGTCGCTACATATCTATATTCATTCATCTTTCATTTGAAAACAAATAAATAATTATTTATAAACGGGTCATCTATGAACGAGTGTTAAATAAAAACTTTAGTCTTACAGCTAAATCTGCAAATTTATACCTCTAATTCAATGTACATGATTCACTATTAACTAATTGTAGATAACACAGCGTTATTCTGGTGTTTGTGAATGTCATTGAAATCTAAATTCAGTTTAGCGTTTATCTCTGATTCTCTCTTAAATTACATATGACTTGAATCAAGTCGATACAAAGTAAAACTTTTGTAAACGGGTTGCTATCGTTTCTAGTAGTAGCTAGACGCAAACTTCGAAATTGATGGATTAGATTATGGTAACATCAATTTAACCTTAGTGACAAAAACTGACGAAGGTCAATCCATAAGTGAACAATGCAAAATTCTCGATCATACAAACATAAGTCTATTAAGTACTTGGCTGTTGGACTGTTTCGTGCCATATGACAGAGAGATCACGGTTGTGGTCTGAATAAAAATCTTGATCAATGGCAGGATAGAATCTAAGTAAAATGCCTTAAAATTTACCCTTCTATTTCATATCTACATTGCAACGTGTATTCTTTGTGCTCGATCACTTAATTATCAAGGATTTTTATTCTATTTCAACTAACTTTGTGTTGGTGTGATTAATCCTCTCATGTTATACTGATTTGAAATATGGCGGCTTGTAGTAATGCGTTAATTGTTCCCGATTCTATGTTGTTAGCGGTAAACCAGCTGATTACCCACACTATGTTGCATTAGAAGTTTATCTTGTGAAACAGAAATCAAGTTGAAATCACATTGGTCGATCATTGAAAAGCAACCGGTCTATTCTTTGTTAGAACCCTCTTAAATTTAAACAGTTCATCAATAATATCTTCCCTACGAAACTAAGTGAAAAGATGGGTGAATTTCTTGGGACCTAGTATTTTCCTAATCAGTACTAACGAATCGGAAACCTATGTATGTACAGTTAATTGTAGACTACATTCAATAACATTATATTAGACGAGCTTTTTCCTCATAGTTAACTAGATAATAAATAAAGTATTTTAACGTAGTAGTAGTAGTAGTAGTAGTAGTAGTAGTAGTAGTAGTAGTAGTAGTAGTAGTAGTAGTAGTAGTAGTAGTAGTAGTAGTAGTAGTAGTAGTAGTAGTAGTAGTAGTAGTAGTAGTAGTAGTAGTGGTAATTTCAAATTCCACTTGTTATCTAATTGAGTAATTTAACTATAAAAACACTCAAGACTGTTAACCTCAAAATATATTTGCATATAAATATTAGCATAATTCTAATCAAAATGTTATTGAATCTAATCCAAAAAAGTACCTCAGAATTTCATTTCATCAATTTATTGAGTATATAATTCGACAAAAGGAATGATATTACAATCATTTCAATACTACATCTTCATAAACTGACAGTACCTAGCAAACTATTGAAGGTCGTCAAGCAGTGTTAAACATGTGTTGTTCTTCAGTTTGACAACGTTTATCCGTCCACTTTCCTGATCTTACACTGGATCGAAACAGGGACCATCAAACTCCACAGTAAACGCGATACATTCTCACCATCGAGTTGAAACCCACCGGTCTAAGTATCATTTACAATGCGTTGTGACCATGATTCATTGTCATCGGCACAACCGTCTCATTTCAATCACTATTGAATATGACTTTTCATTAAAACCTTGAAAATTCTTCTCGAAGATACTAATTAATATTAATATTAAAATCTGAAATACCGTTGATCTACGGGTTTTCTAAACCTAGTGTAATCAAAGGGTTTAAGACAAGTACATGTGGAAAAGTATGTATAAATAGAAACATAGGATCTGAAGATGGGAGGACGGTCATTATTTAACAACCATGCGATGAACAAATAAACGTCAATTTCCAAGATTAGTGTTAAATAAAATGAAATAGAACGTCTACAATTATCAACAGACAATCTTCCGCCGCTAGTATATTCAAACTGTTTACTTAAAAGTTTGTTTTTATATTTAGTACGTCTAAGAATGTCATTTTTAATGTCGGCGTGTAAACATGTATAGTCGTACTAGTTTGACACAAAGGTGTAAACTATTTAACGTCAGCCACAATGAATGCTTACCTTAAAATTTAGTTGTAATCTTTTCTAAAATATAACATATTACAACAGAAGTTATCATGCAGGAAGTTAATTCATCCGGTTATCACTTTTTCTCGGTATCTAAACAAATGAACCGATAACAAAGCTAAACAATTACTGAAATAAACAACTCAGTAATGAAGGGATGAGGTTAATTGACGGATTAGAAATATGAGATATAATTGTCTGCTTAACAGGTGTAAGGAAAAAAATTAAAAACACAAAGGTAGTGATAATGGGTTAGTTATATGAAGTAAGCCGTCATTGGCATTTAATATTATAAATCAGCATATGAATTAGTACAACACTCACTCAAGTACAACAGAGAACAGGGTTTCATTTCAAATTTCTCGTTTATTTCAGCGTTGATTAAGACGCTTTAGTATTACATGCTTTCTTTTTAATTACTTATTCATATCAAATTGATTATCTTTGATTCAATGCTCAATATTACTAGAAATTTAACCAATGAACCATTCAACTGATAAATCAAACTGAATAAATGTCAATAATTAGTTAGATTTAAAGATCCTGAATTGTTATCACCTGGTACATCCTTTAAAACGAATTACCCCTAATTTGGAAATTACAATCCACATGAGATTGAACCCTATAAGTCCAAGTCTTGCCGTAAGTAGACCGTCATTAGATTGAACAAATTTTTGAAAATACACTTTACTAAATGTAATCATTTCTTCAAAATATTAAATAATCTCCAGTTATGCATCATCACTAATGTGATTCATACTGAATATAAACGTTGAATGATAATGGATAGTATTATTTTCCAGTGATTAACCAAGCATTGAATATATTCCTTTTATGTATTTTTGCTTAATAATTTACGAATTTATTAGACAGAGAAATAGTTCATCTGTAGGAAACCTTGGGAATTTAATTTAATTTTCTGACTTTTGACCTCCACCAAGAATTTATATCAATAGATACGAGATCAGTATCATATTATAAGTTCATATTTACTACAACCAGAAACACTTGATCTCCTTATATCTTTGCTTCAAATAGTCTAACATTAAATCAATTGACTATGACCTTGGATTCAACTTTCAACATTCATACTATACAATGGTAAACAAGCTGTAATCATTACAATCAATCTGGATTATATTAGAAGTTACTTTTTTGCAAGTGTTAGTTCATGTATGATATATTATCATATGCACACATGTATATTAGTTTTTCGTGCTGAATAGACTTTCAACTCACACTATGAATTAAGTCCACTTAGACAAGTGTCGAAAATTACAGACCACTGGAAATCTGTCCTGTCCTAGTATGGGATTTCCCAAAAGCCCGCATATAAAACTTCAAGAGCTCGAACCGTAGACTTTCAAATCCCAAAGGGATTATTCAAAATTTAGACCATTAAGTCAACAAAAGCTTCAAACTCTCACTAATTGTTGCTACAACTTGGGAATCTTCAAATTTTATAAAGCAAAATACATTAAAAGCCATTCTTCACATCCCCATTTCTAGAAAATACAGTTAATTTCTCTTAATTAATGTTTCATTTTCAATTATATTTACTGTTGACCATCATAAATGATTTTTTTTCGATAATATCAGCACTCTTTATGTAAATGGAGTAGTCAAATAGAACGCAATTTCATTCAATCATTGCTTACTTTCCTGTTTCATAGTAACAAAGTTTTCTACTTTACTAGTATTGTATTTTCTGAGCTAAATGGGTTTAATGGTAAAGCTTTTTAGTCGGCCGGAATGGAAATAGCATCAGCTTTTAATTTACTTGGAATTTCCGTATTATTTGAACATATGATTAAATACCAAATTATGTTTGCAAATATTTCAATGTTTCATTTTTTTCAAGGAACTTAGGACGAGACTTTCAGTTGAAATCATCTTTAAAATGTAACTGTGTATTTAATGCTTTCCATGTAGTCGAAGTTCAGTTATTTTATGAAACCAATTGCTTAAGTGTTGACAGAAATGTAGATAAACTATATATAAACTATATATTATGCCAGGTAAAAAGATACAGAAAATTCACATAGTAGAGTTTTTTTTATTAAACAGTGTACAGCTAGATACACACTTATGGTCATTAAAATGATGATGATGACAATGAAAACAAGTTTGTTGCATTTTTATGTACCATGAGTTGCACTTTCTTTTTGTATAACTTGTCGGTACAACTTTCCAAATGTCAAATCATTTTTTACTTACAGATAATCTCATACCATCAGTTAAGATTTACAAATACAAGATCTCCATCACAAGATAAGCCCCAACTTGAAATTTTGAAGATTAAAGAAAAAGAGATAGACCAAACAACACATAAAACTAGGAATCTGAGGCATACATAAAGACCATGAATATCAATTGTCAATAAATGAAAAGGACAGCCCAAAAAGAGGGAGAAGGCTTAAGTGTTAAGTAATAAGTTCTTCATTTATATTCTAATCGTGTTGAATCCCGTTATTTAATTTAAGATATATCAACCATAAACACAGAATAGAAACTTTAAGGATCCTTTATCAGTATGACCGAAACATTTACAAACTTTCACTATTGTTCACACTCTTGATCACTTTTCACTTCTGAGTTATACATTTTGGACGAGATCCAACGATACTGACTTACTAAACTGTAATAAAATGAACAGGGTTCGAACCTTTCACCTAATGCCTAAGTGTTGGATATTTTAATCACCAGTCCGCCTCCGATCAGATATTACCATTAATTCTTTAAATTATTAGCTCCGTGGATGATTCGAAACAGCTTGATTTGTAGAAGCAGGAGATAAACTGAAGCTAACTCGTTTAATGTAGGAATCTAGTCATAAAGATTTATTGTTAGTAAAATACATCAAAATCAAGTTCGTGTTTCTCTGTGTAAAATTTTTTTTATCCCAATTCTCCTCATAGGTGCAACATTATTTTTTGTATTGTTATTCTGTATATATTATTTCTATTATTTACACTTAAAATAAATTATCAGATTTGGTCTGTTCTCTGGTTCTGATATATTGACTGGACAGCAATTTTAAAAAAGGCACAATTATTCTGTAAATCAGATGCTTAAATTTCAGAAAACCAGTTTTGCCTTAGTAACATAATGCTTCTCAATAAATCTCTAACGGACATCATACAATTAATGGATGTTCTTTACGTCCTGATGTTAAAAATCCCACGGAAAAAATATATTGAACGAATTTTACGAATTTTAGCTCTTATACAGAATTATTAAGTACCTGGAGAGTTTGAACCAATGGATCTTCTAAATTAATTCTCGGTGAAAAAGAAACCGAGGCTTAATCGTGAATTTAATGACATGTCTTATTCACTGTGGCATCTAAATTTTCTTCAAACTTTATCTATCTTCTTATGATGTTAGCACACTGGAAGGATAGTGAGAAGTTCTAAGAATTATACATTCCATGAGATTTGTTTAAGTAATCAATTAATTGGTCAAAAACTTGAAGGACTCACATTATTGAATTTAATTTATCAGTTACTAGTGTTTCTCATCCCTAGGGAAACATTTCTTTCCAAAAAAAACAGTTATTACCTTTAAATTTTTAACTTAATTTGTTCAAATTTGAGTAATTGTTTACTTGAAACAAAAATGAAAGTTAATAATCATCTATTCTATTTCTTGCTTATGAGATTCTTAGTACTCTGTCATTAATCTTATTACAATTATAACTTTTCAGGCTATAAATTGTCATTTCTTGTTGTTGTTTGTTGTGTTCTTTAGTTTTATTGTTAAACTTTGATTGCCGCCTTGGATAGCATAGTCAGCACGTTTTACACTTGAAAGTTAACTGTCTACTTATTTAATTACATTTTTAAGCTAAACAGAGTCCAGTACATATATCAATATAAAATTATATGTGTATATATATATTTATAACTCAGTTAGAGATTTCTTCTTTGGTTTAACGTATTCATCATACAGTGACCAGTCAGAGTAAGTATCTCATCCCAAAAAGAAGTCAGTTTCAGCATAAATGTTGCAGTGATAGCACTTCTGACCATGAAACTGCATTACGCAAGTTTTTACCCTCAGAACAGCTTGAGTTTCCTCAGGACTACAGATAAGTTAGAAACCTAGGTTTGGTAGTTCGTGTTGATTAGCTCCAAATACCTAATATCAAAATGATATTTACCGATTAACTCAAACTGGTAGCTAGATTACCGTTTAATAGATGGGATTCGATCAGCACTAATTGTTTAATCAGTGTATTGTTGGTTATTACTTGGTGTGATCAACCAGTATAATTGCTTATTCCCATACTTTAAATATATTACTAAAAGCAGGAGTGAATACGAAACCTTCCCCCAAAAACATTTTATGATTCACAAAAAAGAAAAAGATTCAGCAATTTAAATCTCTTACGTTTATATACTTTTCAATATACAACAATTTTCGTTCAATCTTATTCATTTGAAGACTGATGATTTTTGTCATCAAGCTTAAAGAGTTCTATATTCAATTTTTCATATGGTTAAAACTTTATATCACTATTAATCCGTAAAATAGATGGAAAAAACCGTTTCATTTTTATACTTTTTTGTTCCTCTGATAATGAGAATTATTTTCAAATTTAACAAACCACCCAGGGAAAAAATACATAAAAATGAATAATGAATAAATATTTTGACAAACTGGGAATGTATCCATCTAATCATTACCACATCTTACTTTTGTTTAAGTAAAATGAAGCTTATTCGTGTGTATATTGACAGAGAATCAAACTTCATTACATATTCATATTAGTATACAAAAGTGTCTTGCAACTGAAATGAATTTTGGTAATTTTTTTAAGACCACAGATGCAATAACATGAGACTGACCAGTTGTTCATTAGATTAAGAAAATACTGTATTAACATGATAAGTTGTACTTCATTTAAATAAATTCACTAACTGTAGTGAAAATATTCAACATTTGTTTATCACTGCTTCCTTTTAGTCAAACCATTTTATGGGGATGTTGGTTTTAAAGACCAATAAATATCAACTAAACTAACTTCGAATGCTTGAAGGTTTTTCCGCCATTTTTAAAAATATTATTATTACAATAAAACACTCATTACATGGCTTCTAGTTTTCCCGTAATCTTCCATTTAATATCACTCTACAGCGTAAGATATACTCGCAAGCCAGAATTTAACACAGGACTGATAGGAACATTAAAATAAATAATCTTAACAAAAGGTTTACATGTACATTGCACATTGTTATATATTTTATATCTTTACTAAAGATTAAAACATGGGATCATCGAAAATCGTTTAATAATAATTCAGATATTTGCTTATATATAGTGTTCAGGAAAGCCTAAATACCATCTCATCAAACTGTAAAGTAATTATTGACTGGCGATCACTTTGATAATCGATGATCTGAAAAATTTAGAAAACTTGTTTGATATTCAATCCCTGAAGATTACAAACAGTCTAACAATTTTCATGTGTAATATAGAATGACCGGTGTCAGACAAGGTTGCTTACTCTCACCCTTTCTCTTTCTCGTGGTGATCGACTGGGTCATCAGGTGGTCAACATCTGGAGGGAAGCACGACATACAATGGACAGCTAGGATGCAGCTGGACGATTTAGACTCCTCAGATGATCTGGCTCTTCTACCACACACGCAACAACAAATGCAGGAGAAGACGACCAGGGTAGCAGTAACCTTAGCAGCTGTAGGTCTCAACATACACAAAGAGAAAAGCAAGATTCTCCAATACAACACAACATGCACCAACCGAATAACACTTCACGGAGAAGCTTTGGAGGATGTAAAACCCTCTACATATCTGGGCAGCATCATTGATGAACACGGTGGATTTAATGCAAATGTGAAGGCGTGGATCGGCAAGGCAAGGGCAGCATATTTACAACTGAAGAACATTTGGAACTCAAAACAACTGGCAACCAACAACAAGATCAGAATTTTCAATGCAAATGTCAAGACAATTCTACTGTATGGGGCGGAATCCTGGAGAATTATGAAAGCCATCATTCAGGAGATACAAGTGTTTATTAACAGTTGTCTAAGCAAGATACTTCGGATCCGTTGGCCAGACACTATCATCAACAACCTACTGTGGGAGAGAACAAACCAGATTCCAATGGAGGAAGAAATCAGGAAGAAGCACCGGAAGTGGATAGGACACATATTGAAGAAAGCACCCAACTGCATCACAAGACAAGACCTCAAACAGAATCTTGAAGGCCAAAGGAAGAGAGGAAGATCAAAGAACATATTACGCTGAGAAATGGAGATAGACATGAGAAGAATGAGCAAAAGTTGGATAGAAATAGAAAGGAAGGCCCAGGACAAAGTGGGTTAGAGAATGCTGGTCGGCGGCCTATGTTCAACAGAGGGTAACAGGTGTAAGTAAGTAATATAGAATGTGTTACAAATAGTTTGTAACCATATATACTTACTATTGTTTATTTTTTATATAAATAATTGTTGCTTTTTTCCTATGAACAATTAAATAAGCTTACTACGTCCACAGTTAAATTGTACTGATTGAAGGGGACTAGATTGATCAGTTTGATGTTGTTCGTTATGATACTAATCCATCTCTAAAATAGGACTCCTGAGATCAAAAATTCCTCCTTTAAGTATGGTACGAACCGAGTCACTGAGTTGAAATCCGACATTCTACATTTCCTTTTTTAGCAAATTCCTGGCGTACGATGATCCATATCGAATGTAGTAGACGAGTTACTTACTGCCGCACTCTTGATTAGGTTGTGCCCACAAGTTGAAGCTTCTCAATAAAACTGAGAAATTCACATCAGAACTAGTCATCAAACAGTACTGAGGTATTATTAAGTCAAGTGGTTTTGTGAAATGCTTCAATGATTTGTCATCAATTTTCAATACAAGATGGTGACATCAATTGAAGAAATGTTAAAAACCAGAAAGTAGAAAATAGTCGGCTTTTTCTAATTTGAGATTATTCACCACCTTTTTTCTACGAAAAATTAATTTATGAAGTAAATAGTATGTTTATTTTAAAATTCATTTAGACGTTGTTTGTGATGCTTTACTTCCACAAGAGACTATCATATTTGCTTCAAATGAGTATGAATGTTGAAATGATCTTTACGGTCAATTGTTGAAGTGCATCCACCACATACATTACTATACAAATGTTTGGGGTTAGAACCCATAATGAACACCTAATAGAAGTTAGTTTATCATCTCTATGTTTATCTTTTTATGAAGTATTCATTAACACAAGTATTTTTTGTATTGGACTATTCAAAGGAATTAATAAACATCACTACTTGGTTAACAAAAATTGGATATATTTATAGAATTCTGACGTAATAAAACAAGTATTCAACTGTTACAATATAAATATTATGTTTAATTAACATGATTCTTTACTGATCGTACTGATAATGAGAATAATGGTGTTTAGACGGTTTGTGGAAATCTTTCAGTATCATTCATATAAGTAAGGTTTATCAACAGAAGATTTTAAAGTTACAGAGTTATATTTAACAAAAAAATTAATAAATGTTACATGAACTGAAAAGAATAATCACTTTGAATTTATGACAAAGTTATCAGTTGACGAACTAGTTCTTGTAAGTTTCTAATATGCAATGCAAATGATCTTAATCCCAACTTAGTAAAACCTGACTAACATCTTGCCTAGTAACCATTATACTGGGCTTTCAACGAACAGATCTCAGTTTCCAAACCTCACTCTGCCTATTTTTTTTCAATCTACCGAGTAGTATCGTTATCCCAAACGTACTCAACAGTTTTATTTAAAAATCGTGTACATACATTTAGACTTAGCGAATCAGGTGCATTTAGGTATTTTAAGTTTCAAAACAACCTGACTTAATGCTAGAAAAAAGGGGAAGTAATTAGTGAAATAGAAATCGGTTACCTACAAAAAAGATACATATATAAACAAATTTTCATTTGTTTATATAAGCATTATTTATTATTATTCATAGACAACACATTTCAGTTAAATTGGGATCGCTCACAGCAAAACAACATAATAAAATAATGTGAACAAAATAAACAGTCGCAAATAGAGAAAACTTGTCAAATCACATGTGTTTAACTTCCTAATTAACATAAAGCTTTGCGCTATATCGTAAACTGCAGATAAATTAAAGTCAGAATTATTGGATTTCGGTTCACATTGTTAAGTGAGATTTCATTGCCTCTTTATATTCAAAGGTCCTAACCAAGTGTAGTAAGTATTGAATGCTGAACAATTTCGCCAAAAGCTTTCTCTATTATTGGCCTTCTGGCTTTTAATATTTCTTTAACTGATGAAAATATTTACATGTACACCTAGAATTATAATTAAAAATGATATTTTAAAGAAAAAACGTTTTATTTGTAATGTGAATAACATTTATACCATAAACAATGTGAGTTGCATCCACTTCAAAAGCGAGAAAAATCAATTGTATTCAACATACCACCAAACAGGTTACTTATATGATTTGTTAACATTAATTTATAGACGACTTTTCCACAGGTTATGACATTCTCTAAAACGGTAATGAAACCCTAAATTCATTTGTTTGTTGTTTTGTTCTTGTTTAAAACTGTTCAAACCACAAAAAATAAGTTAAATGTAATGCCTCCATAGTAAAACTTAAAGACCACTAATTGATTTATTATGATATTATAAGTGAAAACTGATAGCAACTCCTAAACTAGCAAAACACTGATCTATCATTTTTCAATCTTGAATAACATTCCGTTAGTAAACTAGTCTCCAAACTCGACAGTCTGTCCCATTATTTTATTCCCAAGATAAATTTTACCGATATCAATCTACTTTCAATATAAAGGGAGATATTTAATGCTCCTAGATAATCTTACGTCATGCAATAGTCTATGAATTATAATAAAGAACTCACCCAGTTCACTTTGACTAGTCCCAATCGCAAATTTTTGTCTTTTCCTTAACATGTTTTTTGTGCACAGAATAACCACAGTACTAGGAAATACTGCTCACTGATTCAAAAGACAAAATGAGTAGGTTATATGACAGTGATTATTGCAACAATCCATTAAAAGGAAGGAACAGCTATTCCCATTCTCACTTAAATACGTCATATAAATTTTCGCAATAAATATTTTATGGAAAATGTACATAATATTTTCAAACCAGATAAGTCGATTACTTAACTAGTCCCTTTTTTTACGTTTCCCCTAAAGGAAGCCTTTCTATTTTTTAGTTTGTTCTAAGAACTCATGAGTCTATTTTATTGAGTCCCATTTTTTTCAAAACAAACAGCGTAAAGTTTGGGTTTGCTTTAAAGTTTTTTTTTTAAAATTTAAATAAGATTTTATTAGGAATAACTACAATATACGTAAATGATAGACAGAAATAATGAATCATTTACAAGATTTTTTTATTTGCCTATTCATCGTACGCTTAATTTACTCTCCCCTCATTAATTGGTGAACTAGACAATACTTTTTGTGTATGTAATGTAGCTAACAACAATAATAACGGCGACGGTGACAACGACAGAAATTTTATTAATAAAGTAATTATTAGATAACAGTTAAACCTATTTAATATGCTTGATTAGTTAATAATTTTGAGTGAATAATTCATAATTTCTGTTAATCTGTTTTCAGTATGTTAATGTTGCTTTAGTTCAGACTAGTTTACTCTTAATCGAAGCGGTATATTCAAAGATTTTCTTACTATAATCTTGTATATCATATACAAGTCTATTTAAACTTACTTCTCAGTGTCAGTTATCCTAAACAGACTCTCCTATATCCTATCAACCAATGTTAGGATTATTAATATTTTCCTTATTATTATAATTATTATTATTATTACTCTGCAGGCAAACTAAATTGGGACAAAATTACTTTTTCAAGTTATTTAACAGGGTTATTACTTATTAAACGTATTTGCATTATGTTTTTTTAAACGTAAAAATGATTGGTCAGAAGAACACTTAACACTTCATGTCAAGTGAATAACCTACTTGTTATGATAAATGAAACACATGATAATAGATATTTTTTCACTTATATATATATATATATATATATATATATATATATATATATATGTATTCAGTGTAAATATTCAGTAACGAAGTCCAGCGGAAAATAAATTCTAAGAATTTGAAAATTAACAATCAGAATTTGACCGAGACAAACTTTCTTTTTGTCAAACTTCAGATAATTTATTATATTCCCTTATTTCTCCATGGCCAACAATGTTTACCGAAGACAGACTAATTACTCAATTGGATTTGCCTAGATTTTATTTGATCTAATTAAATCTGTTCAAATAATATACCTGGTCAGTAGACAGCCAATTTTGTATACGTCATTTATCGGATAGTTCAATGAGAATGTCCAGCAAAACACATAGGGATATGATTACTAGTTAGGATTTATGTTAGGAAGTTACTGTTATTTTTTTGTGAATAAGTAGATTTTGACAAATAATTTTATTTTGTTAATAACTGTAAATGCATGTATTTTTCTGTTGTCAATACTCAGATCTAGTTTGGATTAGTTCGTGTGGATGATTTCCTACCACTTGAACTTGTTGGTGGCTACAATAAATCAGTGGTTTATTAACTAAAGCTCTGATGTCTGAAGCGATTTGTCTGGATCTGAGAAAGTTTATCTGACTGATGAGTCCCAAATAAAGCGAAACTCGCTTTCTAAAATTCAGTGTTAACCACTATTCAAAATTCAATTAGGGTTGTTTCGTTCTAATACTAGTAAACCGTGTTAATTTGACGGAAACGACTATGAGTTTTAATTTAAATAATAAAGCACGTGATCGAAACAAATTTTCAAACATCTAACGTTAATTATTTTTCGCTGCTTGTATTCCAAAATAACGACAGCCATGATGATGCTGATTATGATGATGATAATAATAATTTAAATGAGAATAATTGTTTTGCTAAATTTGTTTACCTATTTTTCAATGTCCAACAATACAAACGTGGACTTATCCAAAACTATCTTGGTAACATGCTAAGAATATATAAACTGAATGTCTCAATTCAAGGTCATGAATCAGGTGATTAATTAAACTTAAGCGTTTTGTTTTAGAATATTGAGTTGACTAATTAATGTTTTATTCGTAACATTAAGTTGGTGATTCTAACAATTGCTATTAGCAAACTAATCTGAATCCATTCATTACCAAAATTAGTTTTGTTTTCCTCTTACAACTACCGTATAATTTTAATCTTGATTTCGTTAGATCTGAGGAATGGAATAAATGACATTTCTTATATCTCCAATAATAATAACAATAATCAGCACTGATTATCATAAATAAACATGTGCTAATCATATGATTACATGCATAATTATTAATAAATAAAAATGCATATAGATTATTAATGTTTTTGTTCAAAATTGTATTGGATATTATTTGCTTTGATCATGTCCATAGAAAAATAATGAAGTTTCTTCCACTGTTCTCCTTTTTATCAATGATAAACAAGCAAATAAGCTATTCACCATTTGAAGGTTGATAATCTCTGTTTGTTTGTTTTCTTTGGT